>JAOTON010000441.1:0-1200000 GCA_034440635.1 Lepas anatifera
ACGGTGCTGGTTCCACAGTGCTCCAGCAGCTTTGGAACACCTTTGCAGCACTTCCAAAACAGCTTTGTAGCACTTTTGCAGCACTTATATCACCTTTTTAGTTGTTCTGTAACACTTTTGCTGCACTTTTGTACTACTTCCACAACACTTACTGCTCCTTTTAAGAGTTTAACACTTTTGTTGCACTTTTGTACCACTTCCACAACACATACAGCACCTTTTAAACGTTTTTTTAACACTTACTGCACTTTGGTAACAATTCCGCAGCACTTTTGTAAGAACTCCGCAGCACTTTTGGCACTTTTTAGTAGTTTCGTAACACCTTCGTTGCACTTTTACATAGCGTATGTAACGTCTGGTGAAGGAAGACTTTGAAGTTTTCACTCGGTGGAGGTGGAAGCGCAGATGACAGGGACCTGGGCAACTTACCTGCTTCTGCGAGCAAACCTGTGGTACTTCCTTGAGGTTTTAGATTTTACTTCATGCGTCTTAACGCAGGCCAGATATGAAAGGCTAATGGCTATCAAGTACGGAAATTAACTTTACACTTAAATCAAGTAATGTCAATTACCCCAGTTACACTAAGCGGAACACTCTGTGCTTACCTAATACAGAAACTAGCAAATAACAATGATGCACAAATGTACATCTTGAGAAAAAAACCCTTCCTATCCCATGACATACCTACCACGAGATATAAATAACCACTTAAATCGATTAAGCAGCACAACGTCAACTTTCCAGGTAACCCAAACTTTCACAATTATAGTTTACAAAAATTATGTATTAAAACATAACTAGACATCAACACTGAATTGGCCGTATTAACCCTATTTCCGGCAGGGGGGCTAATATTGCCCCCCCTAAGGTTTTTCAAGAATATCTCCGAAACGGCTTGCGATAGAACTTTGAAACTTCCTGACTTTTCCTAAAACTAGTACAGGCAGGTTTTCTGAAATTGTCAATATTATATATTTACCAGGGGCGGAGCTATGGCTGGGTTTTTGGGGAGGTTCTATCCACAAACCAAGTATTATCGTATGCGATGGGTTCTTTGTAAAAGGAAGCCGTCTCTGCTGATCCTGATACCAGTTATATGGTTTTATTATATCATTTCTTATGTGAGATGATAGTGCATTCACAATTGTCACTATTTGTATTCATCAGGGGCGGTTACAGCAGTTCAAAATGGGGGGGAATGTTATCAAGAAGGACTAAACGTTAGTAAGTGAGAAGACTGCTTACAGCCGTGCCAGGGCGAATACAATTGGGTATATGAAAATTCAAAATAGTTATAACCAAATTCTAGATTACCAGAGGCGTGTCCAGTCACTACACATTTTCAAAATGCATATTCCCAGCCAGTATCACCGCCGCGACTCAATATCGTTGTATATTAAAAATGTGTTTCCAATCACCCCCACCCGCCCCCCCTACGACGAGAGTCCTTGATCCGCCTATGTCACCCCCTTTCCCAGAGCTGCCATGGGAGGGTAAAAATTATCAGAAATAAATTTCAACTAGTCGAGGGACTAATATACTCATGCATACCACTCGCATATTGTTGGGATGTATTTTACCCCACTGTTTTACCTTACTGCATCCGCCCCTGATGAGTTTTTCACTTTTTTCATTTATTTATGTGTCAAAGATGCCAAGCAGTATATCACGGCTTCTAATCCGCGTAACAAAAACTTTTTAGGTTGTATATATTTCCCCTCATAGTCCTGGTCCTGGAACTGCCATTGAATTTCGAATTTTTGCGTAACTCGAGTATATGACAATTTTGGGTCAATTATTTGTAAATCTGAACTAGTTTTGTGAAAACCGTACAACAGAGACAAGGGTTATGGAAAATCTAAAAAATACACAAAAATTGTATATTTTGCACGACTTTCTCCTTAAAAATCAAAATTTTGAAATTTTCTTTTTTCAAAATAAAGTTTAGCGTCAGGGGAATCTATAGCACTTTGAATTTTCAAAATCGGCCGGTTAGATTACGAGACCTTAGGGGGGCCGATATTGCCCCCCTGCGGGAAATAGGGGGTAGCCGGGAGCCTGACGAAAATAGGGTTAAGGTTCTAATTTTCTCACGGATAAATTTTTTATTTTCTTCACATTTTCTTAGACCTTTCTTAAAACATTCAACGTGGTTGTGCCGTCAATTTATAACCCATGCCAGACATAATTGGAGCAAACACAACTAAATACAAGAAACTCGTATATTCACCCCTATACCGTAGAACACAAGAAGCATGAATCAGGTTCATGCTTCTCATTCCCTCCCGACTTTTCCGGTCCCCATCCACACTAACCTGGTTAGGAATGTAAGAATACATCTGACATTGAGAGGTTTGACACTCTCCTGTCAATGTGGTTAGCTGAGCAGACACAGCAAGAAGGCGTGTGACTGCTTCACCGTGTCTTCTTTAGGCCGATTTTACTCGCCTGTCAAAAAACAAACGGTTGCATCTATGACAAACATGGAAAGAAAGGGGGCCTTTTCTATGCATCTAAAACGCTACAAAGTTTTTCATTTTCCACTCTTATATTCAAGCTGGGAATGAAAATTCAACATTTGCATCGAAATGCTTATAAACTGGAATCATGAGTGAAAGAGACAACAAGCATCAATTTCAGTCACTCCGCCTCTGTAAGCCGTACTGACCTGGACCTGAAACGGTCCGAATGTTTGAAGGTGAAAAGAAGTCCTCCAATATTCCGGGGTAGTCAACCGCAGGTGCAGTTTCGGCTGACGGACAAAACACATTTCCATTATACAGTGCTGAGTCAGAGAACGAGATTTAACTTAGACATGTCTCGATTTGTAATGCTCTCTGACAAACGGCATGGAAAGAAATACGTCCAGCTTCTTATATCTGACCTTCCTCGCCCGTCAAAACAAACGGTTAAGTCTCTAACAAGCACGAAAATAAATGGAGGATTTTCTGTACATTTAAAAGGCCAGATCGCTTAATTGATATCACACTAACATCTTCCTCAAGTCCACGATAAAAACCCTACATTCCCATACAAATGCTTACAACTTGAAATATGAGTCAAGTACACAACAAACCGACATGTTTTCAAACCCTCTGCCTCTGTGTCGGACTGACATAAAGCTGAGACGGTCGGAACGTCTGAAGGTGTAGGAAATCCACCAATGAGCCAGGGCAGCCTCCAGCAGGTGCAGATACGACTGCGGAGGAACAGGTACATTATATAGCCGTGTAGAACGAAACAATTACCGATCAAATATAAACATCGTAGTATTCCCTCTCCGAACCAGCTTGAAAAATTACTTAAGATGTGTGTCTTATCTGCCCACATTTCATCACATCCTTCAGCGTAGAAAAAAATAGACCTAAGCTAAGGTCAGATGAGAAAGAGACTAGACATCATTAGACTTTGAGTTAGATCAGATGAGCGACGTTAAAGAGCATAATTATCGTTTTTGTCACAACTGGTGCCACTGGTCGGATCAATTGGAAATAGAAAATTTAATAATACAAAATAACAGTATGAGGAATATTCACACTTTATAATGGACTCAGTAAATCATTTAGCACCGATCTTACGATTCATTCAACGGCAGAGAAACAGCATCTTTGCCAACACTAGGAGGTCCTCACTTGGATGTGCAGAGCTGTAGTAACCAGGTCCAATGGGTTTGGTTGGCCTGCTGGCTACCAGACGCTGACTGGGATGCTGGCTGGTTGGCTTTCTATGGGTGGTTGGCTGGCCTGCTAGGTGACTCTCAAATTACAAGGATCAGAGTCATATGACAAAAGGTATGGACTCTCCCTCTTTGAGGTAGCAAAACGTATGCCAGTCAGGGGACAATCAATAAAAACTGGTCAATATATATATATATATATATATATATATACATATACATACATATATCTCGCCCACCATAAAGTACATTGATAACATAAATATATCAGTCGATTCAACTCATGCTCTCTGTTGGTTACCTTTTCTCTCCGATCGTTTCAAACACATTCTTCAGAAAAACACCACTCAAAACGAATAATGAGGATATAATCAGCAGGTCAACAATTCGACAATTCGACGAAAGAAAACGCACGCGACCAGAAATGTCTCCAAAAATATGCTGTAACGAGACAAAAGCCGAAGTGCAATCTTCAGCACTCGCACACACGTTCTATGAAATGAAATGAAATACAGTATGCTCAGTATACTCGACACCGTCCCACGCTTCAGAACTGTAAATGTTTCCCCGTCTTTCAGAAGGATACTGTTTGTGAAGAATCTGAACATGGGGAAATATTAATATCATTTATCATCTGCTTAATACGACATTAAATGCCACGCTATTCGCTGCGTCCATTTGCATGTCTTCTCCAGCTGAATTTTTCACCTCCGCTGTTTGACAAATATGGATGTGATGTTTGATAAATCGGTGTGTAAAAAGAAGTCAAGTATAAAATAAAGTGATGAACCACGTAGTTGTCCTTTGTTTCACTTAACCTTGGGTATTCTCGTCATATGTTATGCTTTTTTCTCTTCATCCAAAATTCATATGCAATATGGAATGCAAATGTGATATTTTCGACCTTTTGACATTTTTGTATTTGACATACAGGATATACAATAGCTTATTGTTGAAGAGATAGACAGATATCAAAGTTTACAGGGGCCTTGCCAAAATGTTTATTAGAGGTACCACCTCTGGACTGGGGATCCAACTCTGGAGATAACTGGGGGGGTGGGTGGTTAGGACACAAAATTATCGCATGTTTGCTATCTTTGAAGGGGCTGAAATTTACGCTTCGATAATATGCATTTGCAACATAGTAAGTATGAATACACGAAAAGGGTGAAAATCCATAACAGCCTCAGTCCTCACAATTTTTTAGGGAACTAACCTCCTGATTCCCACGTTGCACGGGATTTCTCGCCAGCCCCTTCGCTTTATATGCCCATGTTTGCAGTTCACATTTACAATATTCTAAGATAAGTTTAAGATTCACTGATTTTTTTAAGCTGGCAACAAAAAATGGTTGAAAGCTTCCATAATCGTCTTTTAGAACTCATTTGAGGTTTTACTCAAAATTGTGGAAGCGACTGAGAAATCCTGATGCTTAAATAACAAAACATGAATAAAAGCCAGCAGCCAGTCGCCTTCACACTGCAAATACAAACAGGCAGAATACACCACAGGCATACACGCAAAATTCATTGGGGCATTGCCTGAGCCACAATGGGAGAGATCTGGGTCCCACACGACACTCCTCCCAGCCCTCCCATCCCCAGCCGGACTGACCTGGTGATGAAAGATCTCAAACCTCTGGTGAAGAAGAGCTCCATGGTCTGTAGTCGAGGGTGCTGGTTCCACAGTGCTCCAGCAGCTTTGGAACACCTTTGCAGCACTTCCAAAACAGCTTTGTAGCACTTTTGCAGCACTTATATCACCTTTTTAGTTGTTCTGTAACACTTTTGCTGCGCTTTTGTACTACTTCCACAACACTTACTGCTCCTTTTAAGAGTTTAACACTTTTGCTGCACTTTTGTACCACTTCCACAACACATACAGCACCTTTTAAACGTTTTTTAACACTTACTGCACTTTGGTAACAATTCCGCAGCACTTTTGTAAGAACTCCGCAGCACTTTTGGCACTTTTTAGTAGTTTCGTAACACCTTCGTTGCACTTTTACATAGCGTATGTAACGTCTGGTGAAGGAAGACTTCGAAGTTTCCAATCGGTGGAGGTGGAAGCGCAGATGACAGGGACCTGGGCAACTTACCTGCTTCTGCGAGCAAAGCTGTCGTACTTTCTTGAGGTTTTAGATTTTACTTCATACGTCTTAACGTAGGCCAGATATGCAAGGCTCATGGCTATCAAGTACGGAAATTAGCTTTACACTTAAATCAAGTAATGTCAATTACTCCAGTTACACTAAGCGGAACACTCTGTGCTTACCTAATACAGGAACTAGCAAATAACAATGATGCATAAATGCACATCTTGAGAAATAAAACCCTTCCTATCCCATGACATACCTACCACGCGATATAAATAACCACTTAAATCGATTAAGCAGCACAACGTCAACTTTCCAGGTAACCCGATCTTTCACAATTATAGTTTACAAAAATTATGTATTAAAACATAACTAGACATCATCAATGAATTGGCCGTATTAAAGTTCTAATTTTCTCACGGTTAAATGTTTTATTTTCTTCACATTTTCTTAGACGTTTCTTAAAACATTCAACGTGGTTGTGCCGTCAATTTATAACCCATGCCAGACATAATTGGAGCAAACACAACTAAATACAAGAAACTCGCATATTCACCCCTATACCGTAGAACACAAGAAGCATGAATCAGGTTCATGCTTCTCATTCCCTCCCGACTTCTCCGGTCCCCATCCACACTAACCTGGTTAGGAATGTAAGAATACATCTGACATTGAGAGGTTTGACACTCTCCTGTCAATGTGGTTAGCTGAGCAGACACAGCAAGAAGGCGTGTGACTGCTTCACCGTGTCTTTTTAGGCCGACTTTACTCGCCTGTCAAAAAACAAACGGTTGCATCTATGACAAACATGGAAAGAAAGGGGGCCTTTTCTATGCATCTAAAACGCTACAAAGTTGTTTATTTTCCACTCTTATATTCAAGCTGGGAATGAAAATTCAACATTTGCATCGAAATGGTTATAAACTGGAATCATGAGTGAAAGGGACAACAAGCATCAATTTCAGTCACTCCGCCTCTGTAAGCCGTACTGACCTGGACCTGAAACGGTCCGAATGTTTGAAGGTGAAAGAAAATCCTCCAATATGCCGGGGTAGTCAACCGCAGGTGCAGTTTCGGCTGACGGACAAAACACATTTCCATTATACAGTGCTGAGTCAGAGAACGAGATTTAACTTAGACATGTCTCGATTTGTAATGCTCTCTGACAAACGGCATGGAAAGAAATACGTCCAGCTTCTTATATCTGACCTTTCTTGCCCGTCAAAACAAACGGTTAAGTCTCTAACAAGCACGAAAATAAATGGAGGATTTTCTGTACATTTAAAAGGCCAGATCGCTTAATTAATATCGCACTAACATCTTCCTCAAGTCCAGGATAAAAACCCTAAACCCAGGATAAACCCTTTTTTCCATGGGGGCTATTGATGGAGCTGATGACGATTTTTCATATTCATTTTCTTCCTTGACGTCCGGTTTGAAAACTGTAGCGTCAGGCATTTTGACCATACCCACTAGCATGTCTTTTTACAGGCGGAATTTCACCTGTATGCTTCTACAAATGTCATAAGAACTTTATCTAGGTCTCTTAAGGACAAATTAAGAATTTTGGCAAATGAGAAGTATAATTCAAAAAATCATATTTTGAATATATTATAGATCATTTAAGTTTTCAAAATGTATAAAAACTGTTTTTATGATTTATTTAAAACTTTTGGAGGCTCATAATACTCTTTATAATTTTCCCTGTAAGATAAAGCAAGAAAAGAAATGGAGACTAACAGAAACCGAAATCTGAGCTCCCAAACTTTCCGATACCCACTTTTGTGAGGTTCGTGCGCCAGCGCGGCCCGCGGTCGCTGCAACTATCAAACGTCTCTGGTCACGAAAAAGGTGTCAATGGTGGAATTGGTGGGACATGAGCGTAAGATGTATTTACAACAATACATTGTAAGCAATATCCCATTCCTGAACATCAACACCCACACTGGAGAGGAGTCCGGCACTTGCGCGCACTGGAGGGGGACTGGCAGGCCCCCTGAGCTCTCGGAAATTAGGAGGCTTAGAAAAACTCCGGTTGGGGATTGGGTGGGAACTATTGAAATCTATATTATGACAGATTTCGCAAAAAAGTTCAGAATGCACTAAAACAGACCAAGGTCATGGTGAGAACGTCCCAAAAAATGTTAATTTTTTGGTTAAGGTAATTCAAGGTCATTTATATATGATGTCACAATATGATATATTCCCTATAATTACACCATGGCTAGCACTATAGCAATCGTTGGATGGGAAATGAGGATTGATCTTCACTCATTACATTTTACTTTGACCTGTGACCTTGACCTTTACATCGAGTTATACGTCCTACTGGGTAACGCCATGCGACCGGAAGCACCGGACCAACGACTCTGAGAATGCTGGCATGACTTCGAACAGCGACCTTGACCTTCATATGGGGTGAGTGAACTTGACATATAATCTCGTGTTATATGGCCCTCGTTGCCAGTCGGTCTTTGATGCACGCGAACCGCTTCAACCGCGCGATTGCGGCGATCTCAAAATAAAGGGTTTAACTTTGAAAGCCTACAATTACGAAATTAGGGGTTATTTTCATGATTATAACCAATCGACGTGTCATTGAATATTCTCAAAAGTAGTGAAATAACTTAGCGTTAGAGTTGTTTGGCCACGAAGAGTTTCCGGCCACCTAGAAAAAAGTAGGTAGGGGCCTCCGAGGGCCCCCTCCAGTGTGCTTGTTAACACGTGCTGGTATGAGGCCCCGAGCCACCTTTACTGGCAGGGGTACCCATCCCCCTACGCTCTCAGCAACCATGCTTGGAACGGAAAACGCAAAGCAGTGTTCCGTTGCTTGCCTCGATCTCTACCGAAAATGTTTCGTCAAAAAGTACTCAAATTAGCTACTGAGCTCAGAAAACGCATCGATAAGGCAAGCACGAGAAAAAGGAAATTTGAAGATTCACTAGTTCGTACCGGTTAATTCGCAGACCGTTATTGTCCTTGAGCTCTCGGATGTTTAGGGACAGAAGGTTCGAGTTTCACATTGAATCTGTAATGTTCAATGGCGCCACGTGATGGAGTCGTTCTTCCGAACCGTGGGTCAGATATTAAATAAAGCAGCATGTCCCAATCTTATATGTTTGAAAAACGGTTGTCGGCGTGGACCTTGTGTGGCTTTTTGTCTGTGATGTGTGCTTTCTAATATAAATTGAATTGGGATACATGAAACATTTTTAGGGTATGGGTAGAACAAGAAAGCTATCTAATAAAAACCTAAAACAGTAATAATTGGCTTCTGACGTATTTCCCTCCCACTACATTTTCCACAAAATGCACCAGAGCGTCGGAACAGTTCCGAATGTTCCCGTAATAAGTTCAGTTTTTCGGAACGGCTCAAACTTTTCAGTTAGCAATAGTAACCTGCACAGCGCATCAAGTTCATTCGCAGTGTCACCGAAGCACAGTCTTGCTCAGTACTACACTCCCTGTTACATCACTAGCAACCGGATGCGTCTATGCGGCGTGCCGACTTTAGGCTGAGTGTCCGGCGACGGTATTGGGCTTGGTCTGCGTTGCTCGGTACTGGTTTTGCTGTGCATACTCCATTCTTTTTATTGGTGTTATATGTAGTTTAAGCCATGCTCTTTCACATGAAGGTGTTTTGAAGTCAATAAAACATAGGAAGTATGTATGCTTGTCTTTGCAACAGTTTAGAATCACATTTTATACATATTCGTGCCAATTAATATAATTTAACTTACATATGTGCATTGTTCAGACTTTTGCGATTATTTTCAAGAAACTTTTTGTAGGAATAACTTCAATTTAAATGGCTAAAAACTCAAACGAAAAGTCCGATGCACGCGTCCGATGCTGGATTGTCCGAGGCTATAACTCCGAAACCATTATCCGGACCAGACAAAAAAATACCACAGTCGTTTTTAGCGCCACTGAGAGTCCCAAATCCCAAATTTACTTGTTCCCAGGTTTAGTTTATTAGTCCCAAATTTTCATGAAAATCTGAGATATGAGGGTGTTATTTCAACCCATCGATTCGTCAATCTGTCGTGGAATGCCCGTGCTACGGTATTTCCACTATCGGCGTTATGCTGCAGTAGCGACAGGAGGCATACTTCGTATAGGGTTTTTGTCAAGGCGTGATCCTAAGGTAAGCAGTTGATCACGTCCATCAATCAAAGGAGGATAGAACTGAATCCCAAATAGAAGAACATAATTTTTATTCATATCATGTTCAGTCACAATTTCTCACATAATACTAGTTCTGCTCATAGGTTAGGGTTTATAAAGTTTCAACGTAAGAGGTTTAAGACATGCTGTTAAATGGCGGGCAAGTTTCCGACATATTCATTTTATATATCCCTCCCACATCCTATTCTTACAAGAAACTCATCCCACGCAGAAGCTTGAGGGACACTGGAAGATGGAGCGGGATGGACAAATATTGTTCTCCCATGGAAGCTCTGATGCGAGGGGAGTTTGTACGCTATTTCCTAGGAATTTTAAGATTTTAACTCGGATGTTAATGGAAGGCGAATTATATTTCGGTTAAAAATGGAACACGTCGCAATTAACTTGATAGGACTGTGTGCACCAGTGCAAAGAAATAGTAGTGAACAAATTACTAAAGGCCAGAGACGTTATACAGCTGAGAGACACAACAGTGCCTTTAATAATCTGTAGGGACTTCAACATGCGCTTGGCAGAAAAAGATACCCGTAGTGTTCGGTTTCGTGAAACGCATGCAAGCAGACTTTTACATGAGATTATCTCTGAGTTTGATCTAATAAATTTATGGCGTAATTACGAATCCACACTCGATAAGGTCATCAAATTACAGAAACGTGCTATTAGAATCATAGACAAAAAACCCTATTATTACCACATAAATGAACTGTTTCTAAAATTAAAAATACTTAAATCTCCTGAACTAGTCTCAGAACAAAAAGTTATTATATTGTCGAAAGTATTAGATGGTACAATGCCAGATGTGATATTGTCTCTTTTTCAGAAATACAGAACAACTAATACGAGACTGATAAGACATTTTGAAGTACCTCTGGTTACAATCAATTATAGGAAATTTGTTCTGGCATGCTCGGCACCTGAAATTTGGAACAAAACTATGTGTCGAACCTTTAAAATTATAACGGAAGTTCCTCTAAACAAACATGTGCTTAAAAATAGATAAAAGAAGTATTCTTTTGCAATTATATAATTATTAATAATGAGCCTTGATGACCGGCGCTGATGGCGGTGGCGATGTACCAGAGCACAATATGTGTGGGTGTGGGCGTGCGTGTATGTGAGTGGGATAGTGTGCTTGTAGGTGGGTGAGAGGGAGTGCTTGTGGGTGGGAAGGTGGATGTCTGCGGTGCGTGGGTGGGTGACTGCGGTACTCGGTGTGTGTGGGTGTATGTGCGTGTGCGTGGATTTTTAGGCAAGCGTACGTGTGCGTGTGCGTGTGTGTGTGTGTGTGTGTGTGTGTGTGTGTGTGTGTGTGTGTGTGTGTGTGTTTGCGCGTGCGTGCGTGCGTGCGTGCGTGCGTGTGCACTAACGTTAAAATTGTGGGAATGCATCTGTGTGCATGCATGAATGATGTAGCACCTGTGCTCTCCCCGAATGTCACTAGTTTCACTATTCTTTTCGGGGAGGGCGCAGGGAATCAACTAACACTTACTAGCAAAAAAAAAAGATCAGCGCAGACCAGACTCTTTTTCGTGACTTGACTATGGCACAACATGACTTTAAAAACATAAAAACTTGTTAGTATAAAACGATTTAATTGGCGACGTTGTAACCCCTTAAGACAATCTAGAATCGATTACTTCCTAATAAGCAAAACTTTAGCCGAGACAAAAAGGGTTCAAAAGGCGTCAATTGATGTGGTCATTAGAAGCGACCACAGCATAGTTAACCTGGAGATATATGTTTCTGGTAGTAGACGGGGTCCTGGAACCTGAAGGCTGAACACAAGTGTTCTTCAGGAGAAAGATCTCCAGCGCGCAATTAGAGAAGAAATCATGCTTACTGCTAGAACAAGGTGGGGGGGGAATATGCCAATATTCATGATTTAGGCGTATTATTAGAAGTTTTATTTGGAAGGATCCGAACACGATGCATGTTCAAGAGTAAACAATTAGCCAAGAAAAGGTTACAAGGTGAAAAAGAGCTTGAGTCAAAGTTAGCGGATTTGGAGTATTCGTTATGCACACCAGCAGGTAATAGTTTGCTGCAAAATCAGTACTCTAGAACAAAATTGGATTTGGATGAACTTAAGAATAAGAAAGCCCAATGTACGATGTTCTGGTCTAAAGTAAACTGAACGGAAAACGGCAAAAAGCCAACCACATATTTTCGGACCTTGGTAAGAAAAAGATCAAAGGATAAAACTATAACTATGCTGCAGAGGACATATGGGGAAATAATATCCGATATTAATTAAATTTTGCGTGCCTGCAATGACTACTTCCAAGACCTACACACTAAAAAACTTGCGACAGCGAGTGCAGTTTCCTTGGGGGCGCACATGTACCCGTTTTACACAATGAAAACCGGGAAATTTGTGAAGGTCCCATTACTGCTGATGAATACAAGACGGCGTTAGACATGATTAGCTCCAATCAGGCGCCCTCTGTATCAGTGTTTAATAAATCATTTATGAAACATTTCTAGGAAGTGCTAAGCGCACTGATTGTAGGATATATCAATAAAGCATTCACTAAAAAGAAACTTTTTGTGACTCAGTGCAGAGGCATACTCCTAGCGAAAAAAGGGATAACAAACTGCTAAAAAATAAGAGGCCAATTTGTTTGCTAGACATAATTTATAAAACCATTGCAAAAGTACTGGCAATGAGACTTATTATATTGCCGTGTAATTGATTTCATAGTTTGCCTTGACCAAAGTGGCTTTATTAGGGGTAGAAACATTTCGGATAACCTGAGAACAATCCAGGATGCTATTGACTATAGTGAAAAAGAAAACATTGCAGGGATAATTATTGCTCTAGATTTTAGGGCGGCGTATAACAGTATCGAGCACCAGTTTATGTTTGATGCTCTACAATGTTTTGGTTTTGGTGAGACATTCACGCAATGGGTAAAGCTATTGTACACCGATACGGAGCTAACGGTAATAAATAATGGATTTACTTCCCACTGGTTTGGGCCAAAGCGAGGCATAATGCAGGGATGCCCCGCGTCTGGAACGTTATTCACTTTAGCAGTAGAACTCCTTGCAATAAAGATACGATCACCAATGAGCTATAAATAACTCAATGCGCAGACGATTGCACTTTCTTTGTGGGAGATGAACTGTTCGTTTCAAAGGTCACTGAAACATTGAAAACTTTTGAAAGAGTCTCTGGACTTGAGTTAAACTTAAGCAAACTCAAGGCGATGTGGGTAGGGCAATGGAAAAACTGAATTGATAGTATATGCAAATTCCGGTAGCAATTAAAGTGAAAATTTTAGGCATATGGTTTAGCGTGGTTGAAAACTTTTTGGGGGATAATCTTAATCCATTAGAATAAAACATTAAAAAGACCATAGGCATTTGGAGTCAACGCCAATTGAGGATCAAAAGTAGAAAAACCGTTGTAAAAAGCTTGTTAACAGCCAAACTTATTTATGTAATTCCCTGTGTAGCAATACCTATGACGACGTTCCATCGAATCCAATCTTTGATAATGAACTTCGTGTGGAGAGGAAGGCCTACAAAAGTTGCTTGTAAAGTAGTGTGTCAGAGTATTAAGGACGGTGATTTAGGGGCAATAGACGTGACGCAGCTCTACAAGAGTTTACGCTTAAGCCGGATTAGGAGAATGCTAAATCAAGATAGGGTCTGGTGAAAGATTTCACCATCACCCATCACCCATCACCCACCACCCACCACCCACCCACCACCCACCATCACCACCACGACCACTATCAAGAATTTTAAGTCAGCTGTGATGCGCGTGATCTGAAAGAATTTATGAACTAAGAAAGCTGCATAACGTGTGCATTTGACCATTTGACCGATTCGAAATACCAGTGTGTGTGTGCGTGTGCATTAGGGTGGGCGCTATAACACTTTTTTGAAATAAAAATTTTTTCACGTGGTTTTAGATGGTAGACACATAATATAAGAACAACCGTGCCAAGAAATGTGTCATTTTCTCGAGTTTAAGCAACAGATTTTCACTTTTTAACCCTTCCCCAGTGGGGCGGAACGGTGCTGACTAGCCCCCTAAAGATTTTTTGTCGTCACAGAGAAAGGGCGGCGCCAAGCGCCACCGTACTTGGCAGAGCTTATCATTAATCATTTCTGCAACTTCCCCTAAAAATTTCAAGATCTGGCCATCTCGGGTCAGGTCACCAGGCCAGGTCAAGTGACCTCACTTCAAAACATTTTTGGGATTGATTACTCAGAGAAGGGTTAATTTATCAATGTGAAACCTATATCATATAATGGCCTCACCGGGGGCTACAAACTATGTTTCGGCATTTTGTATATTCTTGACTGAAGGTCAGGTACGAGTCATGACCTCTCCTTTGGAAATGCATGGGGAAAGCGGAAATTTGCCGAAAAATGTTGCTATTTCCGTATATAAAGCTTATAGGGATTTCTGGTTGCCGGTATCATAATATCACGTCCTATTCGCAAGGTTAATTTTGCAATTTTTGACCTGGGACCTCTGAGAGGTCATTTGTGTATACCTAAGCACGCTTTGAGACTTATGTTAATAACTGCGCAGTAAATTGCAATAGAGCTTGCATTTGGATACCACTATGTTTGATTTGTCATTACAAGTCAAATGATACGCATATTGACTATATTAAGTTAGATGATGACCTTGACCTGACCCTAGGTTATGCCATTTTTATACTTTGATCTAGTATGGTCATATTGTACATCATTCGAATCACCATTAAGAGAGGCATCGAATGACGTTTAAATTTTGACGTTAAATTAGCTCAGCCAAACGCTAGAGTAAACAGTCTTCTAAATTGTACTATTTTCACCTTTAATGACTTCAATATTACTCTGAGCTAAAACTTTATGGGAAGAGCTTCTATTCTTTCTTTCTTTTCGCTACCCCGCTTAGGAGCCGAATTGTCGCCCTGGTAGCTCAGTTGGTAAAGTGTTGGGCTCCGGCTCACTGCTCAGAAACATGCAGTGGCAGGCAGCGCATGTCCAGGCTTGGGATCGGTTCCCCTGAGACGCTCCGGCGCTAAATAATTTGTCCGGCGAAGGTCGGCCGGCAACTGACCTGAGGGTCAGCTGAGGGTCATCGCCCTGAGGGTCGGCCGGTGAGAGGGTGACCTGAGCGGGGTGCCGTCCCTGTGCTTTGTGGGACATTAAGCTTTTGCTTCTAAATTAACCCTTCATTGTGGGATTTTCTCGTTCGGGTGGTGGGGTTGGGGTCTCCGTAACAAGTCCATTGATGGCTGAAGTGAAACTCCCGACTTCAACATCCGTACTGGGAACAACTTGGACAGAATTTAAAAATAAAATCGAGGGGGATGTCAGCACTATCTCAGCTTGTCAAAATTGGTTCCGAGGTCGCTTTGCTTTTCGGCTTTAGTGATGGAGTGCGCCCTGGTTTCTTTATTTGTATTGTAATAATTTAATGTTGCAATAGATTCGTAGCCTTCGTTTTGGCAGAACAGGAATACGATATTTAAGTGTTAAACAATTTCCAAGCTAAAAAGTGAAACCCATCCATATACATACGTTGGTGGCTTATTGTACCTAATGTTTTATCCAAAAGCACATCACACTGTTTGCGTGGCACCGCGCTCTCCACGTTGCAGCAGTCTCAGAGCCATAGCCGGACCGGCTCACGTATGCGGCATTTATTTCGAAAAAACATTCATGCCGCAGACGTGAGTCTGAGAGGCCGGTCCGGATGACGCTGAGACTGCTGCACGTGGAGAGCGCGGTGCCACGCAAACAGTGTGATGTGCTGCTGGATAAAACATTACAATAAACTTCCAACTTATGTGTGTGTGTGTATGTATGTATGTATGTATATATATATATATATATATATATATATATATATATATATATATATATATATATATATATGACTTTCACTTTTTAGCTTGGAAATTGTTCAACACATCAAGACCGTGTTCCTGTTCTACCAAAACGCAGACTACGAATCTTTTGAAATATTACATTATTACAATACAAATAAAGAAACTAGAGTGCACTCCATCACTCAGGCTGAAAAGCAAAGCGACATCGGACCCAATTTTGACAAGCTGAGATAGTGCCGCCACCCTCACTTTTCGAATCATTTTTAACTTTGTCAAAGGTGTTCCTAGTACGGCTGTTGGAGTCGGAGTATCACTTAAGTCATCAATGGATTTGTCACGGAGACCCCAACCCCACCACCCGAACGAGCAACTTCCACAATGAATGGTTGATTTAGAAGCCAATGCTTGACGTCCCACAAAGCACGGGCACGGCCACCCCGGTCAGGTCACCCTCTCACCAGTCAGTTACCGGCCGACCTTCACCGGATAAACTATTTAGCGCCGGAGCGTCTCAGGGGAACCGATCCCAAGCCTGGACATGCACTGCCACTGCATGCTTCTGAGCAGTGAGCCGGAGCCCAAAGCTTTACCAACTGAGCTACCGGGGCGGCAATACGGCTCCTGAGCGGGGTAGCGAAAAAAAGAAGAATAGTTAGACTGTTGAACCGATTAAGTAAGTCCCCCCATAAAGTTTAGCTCAGGGTAATATTAAGGTCATTATAGGTCAAAATAGTACAATTTAAAAGACCTCTTACTCTAGCGTTTGTCTGAGTTAATTTAAAGCCAAAATTTAAACGTCATTCGATGCCTCTCTTTATGGTGGTTCGAATGATGTACAATATGACCATACTAGATCAAAGTATAAAAATGGCATAACCTAGGGTCAGGTCAAGGTCATCATCTAACTTAATATAGTCAATATGCGTATCATTTCACTTGTATTGACAAATCAAACATAGTGGTATCCAAATGCGAGCTCTATTGCAATTTACTGCGCAGTTATTGACATAAGTCTCAAAACGTGCTTAGGTAGACTCAGATGACCTCTCAGAGGTCACAAGTCAAAAATGGCAAAATTAACCTTGCGAATAGGATGTGATACTACGATACCGGGAACCAGAAGTCCCTATAAGCTTTATATACGGAAATAGCAACATTTTTCGGCAAATTTCCGCTTTCCCCATGCATTTCCAATGGAGAGGTCATGACTCGTACCTGACCTTAGGTCAAGAATATAAAAAATGCCGAAACATAGTTTGTAGCCCCCGGTGGGGCCATTATATGATATAGGTTTCACATTGATAAATTAACCCTTCTCTGAGTAATGCAATCCCAAAAATGTTTTGAAGTGAGGTCACTTGACCTGGCCTGGTGACCTGACCCGAGATGACCCTGATCTTGAAATTTTTAGGGGAAGTTGCAGAATTGATTCATGATAAGCTGTGCCAAGTACGGTGGCGCTTGGCGCCGCCGTTTCTTTGTGACGACGAAAAATCTTAAGGGGTTAGTCAACACCCTTCCGCCCCACTGGGGGAGGGTTAAAAAGTGAAAATCTGTTGCTTAAACTCGAGAAAATGACGAATTTCTTGGCAGGGCTGTTCTTATATTATGTGTCTACCATATAAAACCACGTGAAAAAAGTTTTGATTTCGAAAAAAGTGTTATAGCGCGCACCCTAGTGTGCATGTGTGTGTGCAGATGGTGGTGTGTATGGTGCGTGTCCTAGGGTAGGAATTTCGAGAGAGAGAGAGAGAGAGAGAGAGAGAGAGAGAGAGAGAGAGAGAGAGGGAGAGAGGGAGAAAGGGATGGATATATATATATATATATATATATATATATGTGTGTGTGTGTGCGTGTTCGTGTGTGTGTGTGTGTGTGTGTGTGTGTGTGTGTGTGTGTGTGTGTGTGTGTGTGTGTGTGTGTGTGTGTGTGAGAGTGTGTGAGTGTGTGAGAGTGTGTGTGTGTGAGTGTGAGTGTGTGTGTGTGTGTGTGAGTGTGTGTGTGCGTGTGTGTGTGTGTATGTATATATATATATATATATATATATATATATATATATATATGAAATCGAATAAAAACTTGCAGCACTTGATCGGACCATTATGTGATATGAATATCAGATGTATGGATTAAACATGCTTCCAATAGTACTGCTTGAAACATTTTTGAAGGTGGGGTCACTTGGTCTGTCGTGTTACCTTGACCTGAGATGACCCAGTCATAATATTTTCGGAACAGTTGCAGAACTGGACGAGGATATGGTGTACCAATTTGCGCCGCAAATTTTTGGGTAACGTCGGATAAACTTCAGTGGGGATGGGTGTCTAACACCTCAGGTGAGGTTACCCTCCCCCAATATTTTCAGGACTCAATTGGCAAATACAATAATTGAATAATCGAAATTGAAACTCTTCATTTTTTACGGCCGATAACATAAAGGCATAAACCCCAAGGGGTATAACTCTACGTTATCCTTATTACTGTATGACTTTGATTTACAGTAAATCGCAAGCAGGAAACCATGCTACTGACAGGCAATGTAACTGAAGACAAAAGCAGATTTCTATTTTGGCAGAACTGGCACTACTAATCTTAGTAGTGCCACAATAACATGACTTAACAGTTCAAGAAGTCATCTAGAAAAAAAATCCCACAGGCTCGTACTTATGACTCTGCTAATCGCATGCAAATAACCTCGGTGTATTTTTCTGTTAAAACCTAGGAAAAAGGTTATATACAATACAACGGTGCAAGATGTTGATAATTTGGCAAGCCAACAAGTTGTCAAGTCTCACCCGGCTTTGCAACGGACGGCACGTGCCGGCTTCATATGGTAAATATATTTGTTGGCAAAATATGTCCTGTTGAAATACCACGGACATCTGTTGTATTGCATGAATTTGCAGCGTGACGTAATTCTTTCTCCGTGTTCCGAGAATTTAATCTACCGCTTATACTTCCCTAGCACATTTGAAAGATATGGTTCGAAGTTTGGCTCCACTATTCCTTATTCAAAAAGTGGGGGGGCGAGCCTCCACCCACCACCACTCCAACAAAAATGGGGACTGAACTTGTTGTCTCTCAGCACTTGCGTTAACCCAAACATTCCCAATTGTAGTTAAGGTGATAAGATGGATCGGCATCCTTTGCAAATGCAACCAATATGCTTATTTTTCATCATCCCTTCCCCGGTTACCACCAGGAAAAAGAAAAATGTTCCCAGGAAAAAATAAAAGTGCCATCGCTGGTGAGCCGCTCAAAAATAAAGGATATACCAGAAGAAGGTATCAATGCAAGCTTCAAAACAGCAAATTCGTTCGCAATCTCTAAACTGGCTACAAAACTGTTATTTTGTACAAAACTGTCGCCTCCTGAAATCGTCATCACGTTCAGCTGGCGATAGCAGGAAAACAGCACGGTATAATACGGCAGCGTTATAGGTGTGAGCGGGACTGACCTGGTGCTGATGGCGATGTCTGACAGAGGCCAATAGCGGAACCGGCCAGGGGCACCCGCAGCTGTGACCGTACCTGGCGAGACAATGTGAAGTCAACCTAAAATATTATTCGGCCAATATACAACGGCAGGCTTACCGACATTTGTGGCAGAGCTGGGAAGAGAAGCGTCATCATGGGCCAAAGTTGCAGGAGGGGATGGGCAGGGGCGGACGCAGACCCGAGTTTTGGATGAGCCAAACCAATGTCTGCTTCTCCTCCTGGGGGGGGGGTGGGGTTTGACGTGCAATTTGGATGCTCGACAGACGTAGTATAACTGGACAGACGTAGTACAAGCTACCTCTCCAAGTACATAATTGCTCTCCTGGGGGGGAGGAGGAGGGATAGCAGATTTAGGGATAGAAGATAGCGAGCAGGCAAGCGAAGATTTTTGCTCGACAGATCTAGTGTAAACACCTTTTCCAAAAATTTATCCACCCATTGGGGGGTCCAAAAGATAGTTTGGCCCCTCTCCAGCGCTTTGGGGCGGCCATGTCCGGAATAGGATGTGGGAGGTACTGAAGCCTTATCTTCGCGAATGCAAAACAAACTCCCTGCGTCCGCTAATGGGATGAGGGAAGTACTGAAACCTTATCCTCGTGAACGGAAAACAAACTCCAGTAAAGCCGAAATCACCTCAAATTTAGGTTCCCTGTTGCCCTCCAGCTGTGCTTGCCACAATTATTTAGGCTTGTTCACTGAAGTCGTACGACGCTTCAATGACAATGTTATTTAGTGAGGGCACGGGAAAGCAATGAACTTAGTCTTTGCTAAGGCAGGGCGCCAATAATTGCCTAGGTGAGCTCAATCACCTGACTTTGCTCACTGCAAAGTCCAGTGATGGAGCGGAACTCGCGCGCTAACCGACTGAGCCACCCAGCCTCCAGTGAAGGATCCAGGGGGGGGGCTTTAAATGCATTTGCCCTTGCAACGGAAAAGCTTTGGGAAAAATTATGTTTTTGCCCCTCCCTCAAGTGGTCGACCGCCTTTATGCCCCGACTCCTTTTTAGTTTACAAGGAAGATTTTGACATTTCAACTCTGAACTTCAAACAGAACCAGTTAAGTTCAGTGTAAATATATGGACTTGGATAGGAAAACAAGTATCTTGAGCCCATATTTTTCATCCAGTGACGTTTTTTTCTCTTCGCCTCAAATATCCCAAATTCTACCGTCAAGTCATATTAATGTAGCACAATTTTTACTGCGTAGTTTTTTACTTTTCTTTTTTGATTACCCCTCCCAAACCGATTGGCTAGATCCACCGCCGCCAGCCCCCCATTGTTAACCTCAGCCTCAAATTTACTGAAATCAGGATTCTTTGAGATGACAGGTGTGACCTGCTTCTCAGCCCCCACCCGTCTTCCGCGACAACGCCCCAGGGCAAAGACGTCGCTCAGATTTGTTTGCGGGGGGGATACAGCAGAACCCGGATTAGCAATGACCATTGGGGATAGGTGGATGGGAGGTGAAGTTTGAAAGAAAAATTGTCGTTCTGAAAAACGCGACCGATGCACTGTCAGTGCTGAATATGAAATAAGTACGTAACTTTCCATAGGTTAAGGGGTTTATGCAAAAAACTACCATGGGGGCGCCAAACTTCGGTGGCGTCCCCTAGCGCGGCAGTGGCTCCTATAGGAACAAGTCGTAATGCAATGTGATGCCCCGTCGCCCCGTACTTGGCACGCATTAGCCTTGATCAATTCCAGAACTTTTCTAAAAAAGGTCGAGTCATCTAAAGTCAGATGAGTTTCAATCAAACTTTTTTTAGATACGGCCACTTGACTTACACTGGGGACCTGACCTGAGATGACGGCATTGGCGGACACAGGGGGGAGGCAAACTATCATTTGGCCTCCCCAAAGGCCGGATAAATTTTTGAAAAATGTGGTTGCACTAGGTCTGTCTAACAATTAAATATTTCCTCCATCCTACTCCCCCCCACCACCACCCTCTCCCACCACCACCCTCTCCCCCCCAGAGAGCGATCAGGTACTTGGAGGTATCTTATACTAGGTCTGATGTGCACCCGAATCACATGTTCCACCCCCTCCTCCCAGGAGAGGCATGCATGGGTTTGCCCCCAAAACCTGGGTTTGCGTTTGCCCCTGGATGACGGGTTTAATTTTTAATTAATATTATGTTAAAGCATAAAATGTTTCGTTATTTACTACAAACGGTCTCCGGACCATCCCAGTCCTATTATCAAATAGCAGATAAAGATAAAGTAAAAATAATGCAAATTTGTTTGGTAACTTGTACCAAAAATTGTTCAGCTTTACTTGTGTGAAAAAAGCAAACCAAACACAATTTCTCTCCCACCTAATTAGAGCCTAACAGAGCATTAAATAGATTAAAGAGGCACACTAATTTGCTCAGGGGCACCAAATTGATTCCGGGGGCACCATATTAGCTTAGAGGGCACGTAATCAGCGCAAGGGGTCAAAACCAGCTCAGTGGGCACCAGATGAGCTCGCTCAAGGGGCACCAGATTAGCTCCGTCCGTACGATTATTGGCAACGATGAGGCATTAGCTGGAAACGGATAACGTGCCCTTACGCTTACCGGGTGGTTAAAAAGGCAATAGCATGCCTTAGCTCACCAAAAAAGCACTAGATTGTCAAACAATAGTTGTAATCGCTAAATGCAGTCTGGTCTCGTAGTTCAACGGCATAGGGCACTAAATTTCGAGCGGCACGGCCTAAACGGCAGACTTGTTGATAACTCAAATTTTTTAACTTGACTCAACTCTGACTCACAGAGCTGTGAGTCACAGTTGAGTCGACTTAAAGCTCTTAAAAGGCTGACTCTGATTCTGACTTGACTCACTATGTTGAAAATGGTGAGCCAACTCGGCTCAACCAAAATTCAGAAGTGAGTCGACTCAACTCCGACTCAAATAAACATTGAGTCGGAGTCGACTCCGACTCAGAATGGTGGTCAAGTATAAACACAAAAATTGCACATTTCCTTTAATGGAACACAAGTTCCAATACATTTCTTCATGGTATTAACTATTTCATAATTGCACATTTCTTTCAATAGAATGTCAATTGCAATGCATTAATCCATGACATAAATTGTGTCTTCATAGGAATGAAGATAGGTGCTAAATGCGAAGATATGAGTGAGATGAAGAGCCTGAAGGCTTTTCATTTTGAAGGTACGTCCTTCATAAGTAAAGTCATAATTGAGGCAATACGCGAGGTTTCAAAGACAAAGAACAGGACTCAATATTTTAACACTTGACATTTTGAGTGGCAATTCTTGCCCCAGTGCATTCCAAACAATCCTATGACAAATTAAGCTTAGAAATACATACTAAGCTGCCGCGTCCATCCTAACCTGTGCACCACCTAGATAAAAAACAAAACAATAGACGCTCGCAATGTCCTCCCGATAAAGCTGTGGTAAATACTACAGATGGCGCGCTGAAAACATTACGCGTGCCTAACCTCTGATAAGACGAAAGGTGACGATGAAGGCAGTTGAAGAACGATAAATAGCAGTTTAAGTCACGTGACGTAAAAACCTGCTAAAATCTGCATACCTTGCCCTCAGGCTACAAAGCAAAGCTAATATATTGTGGCGCACAATAATGATTTTGTGATTGGGGTGGCGCACGTTGGGTGCAGGCAGTGACGGATCTAGGATTTCGTTAAGGGGGGCCCAGGCTCGGAGGGCGCCGAACCTGGGGGGCGCCGAACCTGAGGGGCGCCAATTTCAGTCGCGGATCTAGCCGGTCGGTTTGGAAGGGACAAACCACAGTCGAAAAGCAAAAAAAAAAAAACGTCGCGCAGTCAAAAGCTGCGCCACCTATATCACTTGCCGGAAGAATTTTGGGGTATTTCAGACGAAAACCCAAAAAAGGGCTCGATATACTTCTTCCTATCCAAGGCTGGCTATACTATAACTGAGACTTATTGATATTTACTCCATGATTCTGATGAGGGGTTGTGCCCGAATATATAATCTTCAGTGTTTTTTACATTTCCGGATTCGAGGGGACAGGCCAGGGAACATCTTATCAAATTATGTTCTGTTTGAAGTTGAGAGTTGAAACACCAAAATCTTGCTTATAAACTAAAAAGGAGTAGGGGAAAAAGGAGGTCGATCGCTTTGGGGGCGAAAACATAGTTTTGTCTCGAGCTTTTCCGTTTGGGGAATACCATTTTTGCCCCCCCTGGATCCGCCACTGGCCAATTTACCACCCAAAAGGCGGCCAGTGTCAATGAAAAACGCGTTTAAAAAGGATTTGTGAATGCTTATTTTCATGAAGTCTTCCCCTTAGTGATGACATCTTTACGTTTACCATCAAGCATATTTCGGGCCAGCTAACGACTGGTACCTTGGTAGAAAATGCTGAAAGCACCCACTGACGCTAACTGAAGCACGATGAGCAAATAATACAGTTATCTTCGGTCATGGCAAAAACTGGGGCGTAGTATCCACCACCTCCACTTATCACAGTTGTCCTGGCTAACGGCTCCATACTGAAATACCCGATTGACGCTAACCTGAGCCTCATAGGCCGCAGAACCTCTGCGGGCCTGGGCCCCTGAGTTTTTGGTGACTTCCTGAGTTTATATCGAGTCCCCTCAGCTGATCTAGGACCGCTTTAGTTAACTAGGCTCTCACACTGAACTTGAAACCTATATGTCGCCGCTGAAGCCAATTAAGCTTTTCGGGGCCCTTTGATTGATATAGGGCCCCCTCAACCGGTCCTGGGCCCTCTGAGCTAAAAGCTGGAGCTCTGAGCTCTGACCCCCAAGTTGGATTAGTGTCCCTTAAGCTGTTCAGGGTCCCCTGGGTTGGTATTGTTTTCGTTTAACTGATATAGATCCCTTCAGCTTGTTTGGGGCCCGTTGTGCGTATCTGGGCACTAGTTCGTCGAGCCACCCAGCTAAACTGGTCCTATTAGTTTTATGGGCCTTCTAAGCTTCTGCAGGTTCTTCTCAGAGTGCCTGGGCCCCATGAGTTGAAAAACTGAACACCTGGGTTAGTTTTGGGTCCCTGAGCCTATTTAGAAACCGTTTAGATAGGTAGGCACCCCACGCTGGTCTTGAGAATCCTGTGTTGGCACTGAGGTCAAATGAGCTCGTCGGGCGCCCTTATCTAGGTCCCCCTAACTGGCACGGGCCCCTCAGCTGATTTTGGAGACCCAAAATCCCTCCTACCGGATTCCACCCACGCCAGATTTCCTGACTCCCTGAGGGCCCCTGGGGGCCATTGCAGATTTTTCCAGGGATCAGCGTTGGGGTCCCTCCCCCGAGACAAAGCTTACAACATGTCTCTGTCTATATACTCTAGCATCTACCAGAGTTGAGCTAGAATCATTTTTAGGCACACTTCGCTTCCTCTCGTTACGGCGAATCATCAAATAATGCATAATATGACTATACTAGGTCAAAACATAAAAATGACCTGACCTATGGGTAGGTCAAGGTCACCATCTAGCCTAGCATAGTCAGTATGCATATGAATCAAGTCACAATAGCAATAAAAATGGTATCAAAATACGGGTTTTATCAATATTTCCTGCAAAGCAATTGACCCAAGTCTTAAAACCTGCTTAGGAAGCCCCAGATGAACTCTCAGAGGTAATATGTCTAAACTTGCAACATGAACCAATAAAGAGGCCTAGGATACTATGATTTGGGGAATCCGAAGGTATTCCAAGCGGCGTCTGCAGACATAGAACAATTTTTCGGCAAATTTCCGTTTTACCCCATGCATTTTCAATGGAGAGGTCATGATTCGTACCTGTCCCTAGGTCATCGATGGGAAAAATCCCGGGATAAATCTATTAGTACTTTTTGGGCCCATTATATGGTACAAGCTTGAATTCGATAGGTTCACCCTTTTCTTACTTACGCCACCTTAAACATTTTTGGGATGAGGTCACTTGAACTGCGCTGGTGACCTGACCTGAGATGACACAACCTTAAATTTTGAGGGAAAGTTGCGGAATTGATCAATGATAAGGGGTGACAAGTACTGTGTCGCTTCGCGCCGAAGTTTTTTCGTGCCACTGGGAGACCTCGTGTTGTGCCGTAATAGGTCATTGACCTATTACGGCACAACCCAACAAATTAAGCCTAATTTACGCTATAACTAGCGCTGTGCCCAAGCTTACCAATGACCTTTGATCAAGCATTGATCATCAAGGCCAGTGACCTTTAAAATTGACCTGTAACCTGGATCTAAACACTGAATAACCTTTACTTTGATGTAATTGCATGCGTCATAATAGGTGTCGTAACATTATGCAACGTCATTTAGGGGCTGTCCAGGAGTACCTGTGCTCATCAGGGACACTTATGCTCTCTGGAGGGGCCTTTGCTTCGATGAGGCCCCTGTGCCACCCAGGGGCGCCTTCGCTCCCCAATGGACGCAACCTAGCTATCCAGGGGCATCTTTGCTGTTCCGGGGGTGCCTTTGATACCCAGTGGCCAAGGGGAGCTTTTTCTTATCCAGGTTCACCTTGGTATTTAGGGGCGTATTTTTATTCAAGGTAACCTATACTACCCAGTGGCGCCTACCCTATGCAAGGGGCGCTTAGGCTATCCAGGGGCGGCAATTTGCAATACATAGGGAGCCCTTATGCTCTCCATGGGCACCTCATTCAGAGGGTGCCTCTGATATTCAGGGGCGCTTTTCCTATCAGCAGGGTACCTGTGCCATCTTGGGGCTATTCTTATCAAGGGACGCTGCTGTTATTCAGGAATACCTACACCACTGTCGAGGGTCGCCTTTGCTACCCAGAGGCGCCTTTACTTCTCAGGAAGTTTGGCGCCCGTGCTTTAAGGAATGCTTTGGCATCGATTGATTGCTCTATTATTGGGCTTAGGTGCGCGTGAACCTTGAGCTCATGTAGCGCCCATATTGTTGCTAAGGAACGCTTATGCTATCAAAGGGCGCCTTTACTATCCAGGGCCGCTGTTTTATTCAAGGCAGTCTGCTCTATCCACGGGCATCTGATATTTCGGGGGCGGTGCCTAGGTTATTCAGAAGGCGGTTTTTTCTCCACAGGGGCGCACTATTGCTTTCCAGGGGCGCCGTTACTGCCCGGGGTGTCTTTCTATCCAGGGGCGCATATGCTGTCTAGATGTATTTTTCAATCACAGACATGATTGAAATACATGCCCCTACGTTATCCTGGGTGCTTTTTGTCTCCGGTGAGGCGCTATTTTTCTCTTTCGGCACCAGTTTATTAAAGGGCACCTATGCTGTCCAGAGAACCTTTGTTATCGGGGGCTGCCTTCGCTGTTAAGGGGCGCCTTTCCTACCCAAAGGGAACATTTTATTTTAATGGAGTGCCTATTTCCATCTAAGCGGCGCATATGCTGTCTTGGAGCGCCTTTGCAAACATGGGGCGCACTTTTCTATCCAGGTGCGCCTTTGTACTTGAGGGGGCGCCTCTGCAATCCAGGAGGAGCCCAAAATAGATGGAGAATAAAAATTTTGAAATAAGGCGCTCGAACACTGAAATAAAGTGACTAGTTATCAGAAAGAGGCGCTCATCTGCTTAGCAGGGAGGACTGCTGGTTGGTGAGGGCAGCGTTCTCGGAAGTGGGGCGCACATACTGAAAAAGACACCCGGTTGCAGCGATGGAGCACTAAGCCTTCAGTTATAGGTTAACGAAATGTGGTTTAAGGCAGTCCATGCTCAAATTGAGCGCTCGAGCCCTGTAACAGAGCGCACGACTGTCGGACAGGTGTGCCAAACCATAGACAATAGGGAAGCTGAAGATGGAAAGGGACACCTATGATATCCTGGGGGCGCCTGTACTCTCAGGTGAGGCGCTTGTTTTCTTTCTCAGGCGCATAGTTTATCCATGACCGCCTATGCTGTCCAGATCATCTATTTCAAGAAGGGTTAACTTTGCTGTCCAGGGGCGCCTTTGCTATCCAAGGGCACATAGGATATATGTAGGGCGCTTTATGCAGAGGGCGCCTAGGCTGTCCAAGGGCGCCGTCCTAACCAAAGGCCGCCTTTCACTTCCCTGAAGTGCCTATTTCTATGTAAGGGGTGCATATATTATCTAGGAGTGCCCTTGATATACGGAGACGCCTTTTTGTCCAGCGGCGCCTTTGCTCTTGAGGGACGCTGCTCCAATCCAGGGTAGCTGAAGATGGATAAGGGACATCTATGTTATACAGAGGGAGCCTGTACTTTCCAATGGGGCGCTCATTTTCCTTCTCAAGCACCTAGCTTATCTAGAGAGCGCCTAGGCTATCCAAAGGCGCCTTTACTATCGAAGGGGTGCCTTCCTAGGGGCACCTTTGCTGTCCAAAGCACTTGTGTCCAGGGTTGTCTTTGCTGTCCAGTGGCGCCTCCAAAAGTGCATATAATATCCGTGGGCGCTTTATCCAGTGGGTGCCTGGACTATCAAAGGGCACTTTTTCTATCCAAGGGTTGCATTTATTTTCCTGAAGTGCCTATTTCTATCTAAGGGGCTCCTATTCTGTCCAGGGCACCTATGTTTCCCAGATTTGCCTTTGCTGTCCAGGGACGCTTTTGCTATCCAAGGGCACCTTTCTTAACCAAGGGGCGCATTTTGCTTTCCTGGAGCACCTATTTCTATCTAAGGGGCGCATATGTTATCTAGGAGCGCCTTTGATACCAGGAGGCGGCTTTTTGTCCAAGGGCGCCTTTGCTCTTGGGGGCGCTGCTCCAATCCAGGGCAGCTGAAGGTGGATAAGGGGCATCTATGTTATACAGAGGGAGCCTGTATTTCCTAGTGGGGCACTCGTTTTCCTTCTCGGGCTCCTAGTTTATCCAGGGGGCGCCTAGGCTATCCAAAGGCGGCTTTTCTATCGAAGGGGTGCCTTCCTAGGGGCGCCCTTGCTACCCAGGGGCGCCTTTGCCGTCCACAGCACTTGTGTTATCCAGGGTTGTCTTTGCTGTCCAGGGGCGCCTTTGCTATCCAAGGGTGCATATGACATCCATAGGGCGCTTTTTCCAGTGGGCGCCTAGGCTATCAAAGGGCGCCTTTTCTGCTCAAGGTGAGCATTTTATTTTCCTAAAGCGCCTACTTCTATCTAAGGGGCGCTTATGCTGTACGGGGTACATATGTTACCAAGATTTGCCTTTGCTGCCCAGGGGCGCCTTTCCTAGCCAAGGGCGCCTATGATATCCGTAGGGCGCTTTTTCCAGTGGACGCCTAGGCTATCAAAGGGCGCCTTTTTCTGCCCAAGGTGAGCATTTTATTTTCCTAAGGCGCCTACTTCTATCTAATGGGCGCTTATGCTGTACGGGGTACATATGTTACCAAGATTTGCCTTTGCTGCCCAAGGGCGCCTTTCCTAGCCAAGGGCGCCTATGATATCCGTAGGGCGCTTTTCCAGTGGGCGCCTAGGCTATCAAAGGGCGCATTTTTCTGCCCAAGGTGAGCATTTTATTTTCCTAGGGCGCCTACTTCTATCTAAGGGGCGCTTATGCTGTCCGGGGTACATATGTTACTAAGATTTGCCTTTGCTGCCCAGGGCGCCTTTCCTAGCCAAGGGCGCATATGATATCCGTAGGGCGCTTTTTTCCAGTTGGCGCCTAGGCTATCCAAAGGCGGGTTTCTATCGAAGGGGTGCCTTCCTAAGGGCGCCTTTGCTACCCAGGGGCGCCTTTGCTGTCCACAGCACTTGTGGTATCCAGGGTTGGCTTTGCTGTCCAGGGGCGCCTTTGCTATCCAAGGGTGCATATGACATCCTTAGGGCGCTTTTTCCAGTGGGCGCTTAGGCTATCAAAGGGCGCCTTTTTCTGCTCAAGGTGAGCATTTTATTTTCCTAAAGCGCCTACTTCTATCTAAGGGGCGGTTATGCTGTACGGGATACATATGTTACCAAGATTTGCCTTCGCTGCCCAGGGGCGCCTTTCCTAGCCAAGGGCGCATATGATATCCGTAGGGCGCTTCATCCAGGGGGCGCCTAGGCTATCCAAAGGCGGCTTTTCTATCGAAGGGGTGCCTTCCTAGGGGCGCCTTTGCTACCCAGGGGCGCCTTTGCTGTCCACAGCACTTGTGTTATCCAGGGTTGTCTTTACTGTCCAGGGGCGCCTTTGCTATCCAAGGGTGCATACGACATCCGTAAGGCGTTTTTTCCAGTGGGCGCCTAGGCTATCAAAGGGCGCCTTTTTCTACCCAAGGTGAGCATTTCATATTCCTAAAGCACCTATTCCTATCTAAGGGGCGCTTATGCTGTCCAGAGCACCTAGGTTACCAAGATTTGCCTTTGCTGCCCAGGGGCGCCTTTCCTAGAACAGGGCGCATATGATATCCGTAGGGCGCTTCATCCTGGGGACGCCTAGGCTATCCAAAGGCGGATTTTCTATCGAAGGGGTGCCGTCCTAGGGGCGCCTTTGCTACCCAGGGGCGCCTTTGCTATCCAAGGGTGCATATGACATCCGTAACGCGCTTTTTTCAGTGGGCGCCTAGGCTATCAAAGGGCGCCTTTTTCTACCCAAGGTGAGCATTTAATTTCCTAAAGCGCCTACTTCTATCTAAGGGACGCTTATGCTGTCCGGGGTACATATGTTACCAAGATTTGCCTTTGCTGCCCAGGGGCGCCTTTCCTAGCCAAGGGCGCATATGATATCCGTAGGGCGCTTCATCCAGGGGGCGCCTAGGCTACCTGGGGGCGCTTCATCCAGGGGGCGTCTAGGCTACCTGGGGGCGCTTCATCCAGGGGGCGCCTAGGCTACCAAGGAGTGTATTAGTTCCCCATGGCGCAATCTTGCTATCTAGTGGCGCCTTTACTTTGCCGGGGCGCTTTTGTTAGCTTTCTAAATTTCATCTGCAACATTTTACTGGGGCGCCAAAGACCAGTAAAGGCGTCTAATGTTTGGGCAGGGGCGCTTTGCCATGGTTTTAAGGAGTATGTGTTAATTCAAGTGGAATAAGTGGTATCTACCACCTTGGCGCACGAGATGGGTACAGGCGCGCCACTCATATCGGGCGCCTTCGGCGCCCGATATGAGCTAAGCTCTACTGGGGCGCTTGGGAGCTAAGGGGGGCCCGGGCCCCTGGGCCCCCTTGGATCCGTCACTGGGTGCAGGGGGTGCAGTGCAATGTTGTGTGCAGGCAGTGGGCGCTAAATAGGTAAATGATAATCAACATAATTTAAAGAGTAGCGGTTTGGGAGAGACTTGATGTGTAGGGAATACCAGAGATAAGACTGAGCTTTACTTTCCGTATACAAAGAACAGTAGGTACATTGTTGTGTCGTCGGTGTTTATATTATCTACCAGGCGGTGTCCTCAAACCATGACAGATTAAGAAGGTACTTTTAAAAAGCAGCTAATTGAAGCCTTTAGTTTCCGTTTTCACCGATTTCGAGGTTTATGTGCAAGGCACGATTTTTGGTACCCTCTCTCTGGCGCTTATATTACTTAGCTTTTTAGTGTTTTCAGTAAACCAAAGGAAGAAAATAGAAAATAAAGATGTGGCTTCCTAAGAGTGGATTATTGCATTATTATTAGCTTAGGACTTTTAATGGTGCGCACTCTCAGAGTTGAAAAGCCTAAATGTGTGCCAAATCGCATTTGTCTGTATGATTTTGCATGCTATTGCTAATATTAACATGCGCATTGACGGGGGCGGGTACCCGCCCCCTCGGATTTTTCGGAAATGGCATAAAAACGGCGGCGCGTAGCGCCGCCATACTAGGCATGCCTTTTCCCTCATCATTTTTACAACTTCTGTAAAAATTTTGGGGTTAGGTCATCTCAGGCCAGGTCACCAGTGCAGGTCAAGTGACCTGACCTCAAAAAACGTTTAACATGGCATAAGTCGGAGCAGGCTGAACTTATCCAATTGAAACATAATGGGCCCACCGAGTTCTCTAAAATATATTCCGGTATTTTTTATATCAATGACCTGAGGTCAGGTACGAGGCATGACCTCTCCATTGGAAATACATGGAAAAATGTTTTTTACTGAATAACTCAATAACGGATGGTGATATAGCATTTATTTTAGCTGCATTAGACTTGCCTTGGCTTTGCAGTTATAATGATATGCATTTTATATAATTTAACCATGACCTGACCTCAGGTCAGGTCAAATCCTTGATTTGACCTAGCAATGTCAAATTATATATCATTCGATTCAGTTTGCTGCGAGGATTCATATAGTTTAAGCCGTTTTGCTCTATCTTTGCTTGTTCAGATGTAATGACCGAAAAACGTAATTTACATGTTATCCCTGTGACGGCATGTTTTGACCTCTCGTGACCTTAAATGTGACCTAACAAAAACATGGTTCAAATATTTTCGATGGAGAAGTGGATGGGATACCCAACACCGTTTACCGTTTTTCGCTACCTACCGTGGTTCTCGAGATCTTAGGGGGCTGGTACCCCCCCGTCAAAGCGAAGGTGGCTCAGACCCCCGTCAATGCGCGTGTGAAATGGAAATTACTAGGAAGTGTGTGTGCTCTTGAAACTGTGCATTTCATACAACTTATTTTTTGTTAATGACTGATCCGGGATGGGTGCAGTATTGATATGAATAATGATAATTTCCCTATCATTAGCAAATTGCAATATGAAATCCATCAAAATTATTTGAAAAAAATTCTAAAATAATGTCAGCCATGTGATCACATCATATTTTAGAAAAAGAGTGCTGAGTCGACTCAACTCCCGACTCACAGCTTAGATGCTGACTCTGATTGTGACTCGACTCAACTAGTTGAGCAGTTGAGTCGACTCAGACTCAACCCAAATCTGGAAGTGAGTCGACTCAACTCCCAGTCTACAGAACGTGGAAGGTGACTCGACGAGGCGCTTGGGGCAGCCAAAGCCTGCCCCAATTGGGGCAGAAATTTGGTTGCTGAGGCAGACTCCTCCAAAGGGGGGTAATTTTTACCGATACAAGTTTTATTTACTCCATTTTAAACGAGACACCAAGAAATAAAAATACAACCGTACATCCGACCCGACGACGACGACGTACTCACGACGCTCCACGTACCAAATCAATAGAAACTCAAGTACAGTGCGTACAGCAGTTATCATGCATTGTTGATACACAATTTCAAGGATTGATACCTTTATTCAAAGGTACCTTATATTTAAGAGTGAAGTCTTTTCGCCCCAGTGACGTCATTTGCCCCTGCTTTCAAGCCATATCAATCGATACTAATAAAAATATTTCAATTGACAATTATATTCAAATATAATAATTTTCCCATCTTTTGTTCCCTTTTGTTTTCCCACATTTACATTACAGCATCGCAGAATTTGGAATATTTTCAAAAGAGCCAACCGAAGAAAGATCCTCTTACGCCCATGTGACGTCAAATCACGAACCAGCATTCATTCTTGGCAGGGGGATGGCATGATTAGACGGCCTTTGGCGGCCAAAAAATAGCGGAGGAAATACCAAAAAACTATATGCAGGGATATTTTATTTTTCGATCTATGGTTGTCTTATGTAACTAAAATTAACTTTAGATTAAAAATTTAGAAAATAATTCTAAATTTAACCTTTGAATGCGCTCATTGCCTGATTTTTCTTATTCATTTCCAGAAACTTTCCACCAATTAAGAAATTACTTTATCTGGTATCTTCTAACCATATTTCGTTTCAGGAAAATATGACGCTTTTAAGACAAATTATATTTTCCAGCGCAAGTTTAACTAATGATTGTCGTTTCTTTTCTTTATTTTTTCTTCTTACCTCTGTGATTACCCAGACTGACTGCAACCCCAAGTACTACCAGGGGTGTAGCCAAGGGGGCGGTAGGGACAGCCGCCCCCCCTGAGGGCCCGAAGGTCCCTCCTGAGGACACGATTCTGTAACAAGCAGGGCACTTTTTACCCATCAGGGCCCTTTTGGCGCTGTCGCAGGGGCCCTTTTTGGGGCGCCGCCCCCTGAGCGAAATCCTGACTGCGCCACTGAGTACTAAAACCTGTCCCAAGAGCCCGCTCTCTGTCCCAAGCTCGACCAAAAGCTCCCCAAATAGGTAGGCCTGCCCCGAGGCTGCCCCAACGAGATATCGTCGAAATCTGCCATGTTCTGCAGTATGACTCAACTCTAACTCAAGGAAATTTTGAGTCGACTCCGACTCTGAGTCGCGACTCAACAAGTCTGCTAAGCGGGGTACACCGCCTAGCGATCAAAGGGCATTCCAGCACCGATGGGGGCACGTGCCCCCTGTGCCACCCCCCTTGGCTGCGCCCCTGAGTACCTCCCCGTCAGATAATAATAGAATTTCTCAAAAGACGTGGCAAAGGTTGTCACATCTCGCAGACAAATAAATCCCCTGAGCCCTGCCCAAGCCTCATGATATTACCGAGTGGGTAATCATCGGGTAGACGTCTCCGCTCTACGGCCTTTTCCCAAAATATCCCAAGATCCAGAAATATCCAAAAATATCCCAAGTTTTGTTCCGAACAACCCAATATTGCAATAAATCCCCATTCAGGGAGCAATGATATGCCCAGGAGGATGCTGGGAAAGGGATGTATTGTGCAGAGCATAGGCGGATCCAGGATTGCCGCCCGGAGGGGGCACCTTCCCCGGGGACGCCATCCGGACCAGGGGGCGCCACTTATGACCGTCAAAACCTATCAGGTGGGCGCCAAATTCTATCGGTGGGCGCCGACATTCGTATCCTGGGGGGTGGGAAGTGACATTTCAGGGGGCGCCATCGTCCTTTCAGGGGGCGCCGAGGGTCGATCGGGGGGCACGTGCCCCCTTGCCTCCTGGATCCGCCTATGGTGCAGAGGCGTGCTCAGACTGCCAGAAAGGGGGGGGTGAAGTTAGCAAAGGCGTGCTAAGAAGACTGCTGGCAAGGGGACGTGTTGAACATAGGCGTGTTCAGACTGCTATGGTGGGGAAGTATTGTACAGAGGCGTGCTCGGACTGCCAGAAAGGGGGGTGTAGTTAGCAAAGGCGTGCCAAGAAGACTGCTGGCAAGGGGACGTGTTGAACATACATAGGCGTGTTCAGACTGCTATCGTGGGAGGTATTGTACAGAGGCGTGCTCAGACTGCTATGGTGGGGAAGTATTGTTCAGAGGCGTGCTCGGACTGCCAGAAAGGGGTGAAGTTAGCAAAGGCGTGCCAAGAAGACTGCTGGCAAGGGGACGTGTTGAACATAGGCGTGTTCAGACTGCTATGGTGGGGAAGTATTTTACAGAGGCGTGCTCGGACTGCCAGAAGGGGGTGAAGTTAGCAAAGGCGTGCCAAGATGACTGCTGACAAGGGGACGTGTTGAACATAGGCGTGCTCAGACTGCTATGGTGGGGAGGTATTGTACAGAGGCGTGCTCGGACTGCTATGGTGGGGACATATTATACAGAGGCGTGCTGAGACTGCCAGAAAGGGGGAGGTGAAGTTAGCAAAGGCGTGCCAAGAAGACTGCTGGCGAGGGGACGTGTTGAACATAGGCGTGTTCAGACTGCTATGGTGGGGAGGTATTACACAGAGGCGTGCTCAGGCTGCCAGAAAGGGGGTGGTGAAGTTAGCAAAGGCGTGCTTAGAAGACTGCTGGCAAGGGGACGTAGCCTTTTGGCACGCTTTTGCTAACTTCACCCCCCCTTTCTGGCAGTCTGATAACGCCTCTGTATCATACATCCCCACCATAGCAGTCTGAGTACGCCTCTGTACTATACATCCCCTAACCAGCACTCTGAGCACGCCTATGCACAATACATCCCTTCATCGTAGTCTAAGCATGAGATCTGTAGACTAAATTCCCTTCATAACAGTCTGAGCACGCCTCTGTTCAACACATTCCCTGTCAGCAGGCTCCTTGGCACGCCTTTGCTAACTTCGACCTCTTTCCTGGCAGTCTGAGCACGCCTCTGTACAATACTTGCCCACCATAGCAGTCTGAACACGCCTGTGTTCAACACGTCCTCTTGCCAGCAGTCTTCTTGGCACGCCTTTGCTAACTTAACCCCACTTTCTGGCAGTCTGAGCACGCCTCTGTACAATACTTCCCCACCATAGCAGTCTGAACACGCCTATGTTCAACACGTCCCCTTGCCGGCAGTCTTCTTGGCACGCCTTTGCTAACTTCACCCCCCTTTCTGGCAGTATGAGCTCGCCTCTGTACACTACCTCCCCACCATACCAGTCTGAACACGCCTATGTTCAACACGTCCCCTTGCCAGCAATCTTCTTGGCACGCCTTTGCTAACTTCACCCCCCCTTTCTGGCAGTCTGAGCTCGCCTCTGTACACTACCTCCCCACCATAACAGTCTGAACACGCCTATGTTCAACACGTCCCCTTGCCAGCAGTCTTCTTGGCACGTCTTTGCTAACTTCACCCCCCCTTTCTGGCAATCTGAGCACGCCTCTGTACAATACTTCCCCACCATAGCAGTCTGAGCACGCCTCTGTACAATACCTCCCCACCATAGCAGTCTGTACACGCCTATGTTCAACACGTACCCTTGCCGGGCAGTCTTCTTGGCAAGCCTTTGCTAACTTCACCCCCCCTTTCTGGCAGTCCGAGCACGCCTGTGTACAATACTTCCCTACCATAGCAGTCTGAGCACGCCTCTGCACAATACATTCCCTTCCCAGCATCCTCCTGGGCATATCATTGCTCCCGGAATGGGGATTTATTGTAATATTGGGTTGTTCGGAACAAAACTTGGGCTATTTCCGGATATTTCTGGATCTTGGGATATTTTGGGGAAAAGGCCGGAGAGCGGAGACGTCTACCCGATGATTACCACCGAGTGTTTCTGTAGCCCGCCTCCCAGTCAGCCAAACGCAGCGCCACCGGCCGTTGTCATGACAACGCCGGCCCAGTGACCTTCAAACCTGACCGAGCGCGTCATTGGCCCGCTCACGCTCGCCATTAGGTTTGGTGACCGCTGGCTGTCCACATCTATTTTCATGATTATTTGCTTCTAATTTCAGAGTTTGAAAAGACCTAATAAATTCCAGGATTGTAATCTATACTTTTGCCTATGCCGGGCTCGACCTGCCCGGCTAAGTGACCTTGAGGCCCCTTGAAACCGACCGGAATGACTCTCCCGCCCGGCCATGCTAGCCAGGTTTGATGACCACTGGCTGTCTAAACTTATCTTCACCATCATTTGCTTCTAATTTCGGAGGAAAAGGCAGCTAATAACTCTCAGGGTTATTTACAATGTTCGCCCTTGCCGCACCGGCTTTGCCCCCTCCCTCACCCGCGATTGGCCGTATCTGGCTGCCCCCTTGCTGAAGCGTGCTGTTTTTAAGATGGACACGGGGACATGCTGGACTGGCTTATTGGAATGATTTTTATACTGGCTGCACTTCTAAAAACAAAAACTCAGGAGAAACATTTGTCCAGTAGGTACATCCGCCCCATCCAGCCCCACCCCAACCCTCTCCCGCCCAACGCACCGATCTCAGGGATATCATTGCAAACTATTTAAACAATCTAAGCGATATACAACACCTCACCTCACTCACCCGTAGGTGTAGCAGGATATTTGGTATCTAGATCCTCCTTTCTTGATTATTTCCGTGATAATTATTCGGAAGCGACGTCAAACTCAACGCGCGTGGCGCGGGACGACGGTGTCTATAACGTTGCAAATCGGACTCGGATTGCCGCGTCTGCCGTCTGCTACAGTGGCGGGCGCTCATTGGTCAAATCAAATTAAAAGCTCATTGGTCAATGACGCCCGATCTCGGATGCTGATTGGTCGTCCCAAACGATTGAAATGTGCTTGTTTCGTTCATATTATTTTTAGAATATTGCAATAAAGTGATGCTATAAAATGCAATAAAATATGCAATAAAATTACGTAAAAATTGACTCTCTATTCATCTCATAAGACCGGAGCCGGTCCGACCCATCGCTCAGGGGCTACTTACGCATTGGCGAGCCCACGAGCAGCTTGGGGGGGGTAAAACCAACGTTTAGAAGGAGTAAAATCTAGCCAAAATTGCGAAGCATGTTTTTAAAAGGCAAACAACGAGAAATTGTGTTTTTTAAGGAAGTGTAAATATACTATTTTAAGTTTTAGTGGGGCACGGCGTATTTGCCCCCCTTCTCTTGGATCCACCAGGGCACTGATGCACCCCTGCTAGTGTGCGGATGGGGCGTCGTTTGAGGCCGGATGAGGTGCCACTTAAGATGAGAACGTCAATTTGTAGGTGAAACCTTTCCGACGGGCCTGAATTGCACTGTGAGGGCGCCAGTCCATGCATGCCTGAGGAGATGGGGTAATATGTATGTTTCGGAGGGGCGGGGGAGTGGTACCGCGTGAGAGCGACGGGAAGTTTAAACTGACGGGGTACATGGAGGGGCGGATCCAGGGGAGAAGAGGGGTAGAGAGGTTATTGCCCCCAACCCTCCGATTTTTGCTGATTTTCTTTAAACAAAGTGTTCTTTCACCATTTTGGGCCCCGTCCCCCCACCATTTGCCTAAATCCAGCCCTGCATCTTTGTCCCTATTCCCCCACCATTGGCCTGAATCCAGCTTTGGATGCCTGTCCCTATTCCCCCCACTATTGGCCTGGATCCAGCCCTGGATGCCTGTCCCTATTTTCCCCTTAAACTGTCTATGCTACTGGCTGACCTTGGGGAATACGTATGGTACTTGTGGCATCCAGGCAGACGCGTCGTCAGGGGCCGGTGGCGTCGCCAGGCGGCGCTGTCCCACACCCAGTGACGGATCCAAGGGGAGAACCATGGTGCGTGCTGAAAGCGCGCCTGTGTGCGCCGTAGCCCCCGGCTACGGCGCCGGTCGGTGCCGCCCGGTGTGGAGCGGGCAGTTGGGGTCAGGGCCTGGTCGTGGTAATACACAACGCACTAAGTAAGAACCTTTTAAGTGAGCAAGAACAGAACACTGACCTGACATGACGTAACCTTAACACGCGCATTGACGGGGGTCTGAGCCAGCTTCGCATTGACGGGGGCGGGTACCCGCCCCTAAGATCTCGAGAACCACGGTAGGTAGCGAAAAACGGTAAACGGCGTTGGGCTGCCCATCCACTTCTCCATCGAAAACATTTGAACCATTTTTTTGTCAGGTCACATTTAAGGTCACGAGAGGTCAAAACATGCCCGTCATAGGGTTAACATGTAAAATTCAGTTTTTCGGGCATTACATCTGAACAAGTAAAGATAGAGCAAAACGACTTAAACTATATGAATCCTCTTAGCAAGCCGAATCGAATGATATATAATTTGACCTTGCTAGGTCAAAACAAGAATTTGACCTGACCTGAGGTCAGGTCAGGGCAAATTATATAAAATGGATATCATTAGAACTGCAAAGCCCAGGCGAGTCTAATGCAGCTAAAATAAATGCTCTATCACCATCCGTTACTGAGTTATTCCGTAAAAACCAATTTTCCCATGTATTTCCAATGGAGAGGTCATGCCTCGTACCTGACCTTAGGTCATCGATATCAAAAATACCGGAACATATGTTAGAGAACTCGGTGGGGCCATTATGTGATATGAGTTTCAATCGGATAAGCTCACCCTGCTCCGACTTATGCTATCTTAAACTTTTTTTTAGGTCGGGTCACTTGACCTGTACTGGTGACCTGACCTGAGATGACCTAACCTTAAAATTTTCACAGAAGTTGTAAAAATGATGAGGCAAAAGGTATACCAAGTACGGCGGCGCTACGCGCCGCTGTTTTTCTGCTATCTCCGAAAAACCCGAGGGGGCGGGTACCCGCCCCCGTCAATGCGCGTGTTAAGAATTTGATAGAAGTTGTAAGAATGATGGGAGAAAAGGCAATCTAAGTGCGGCAGCACTACGCGCCGCCATTTTTATGCTATTTCCGAAAAACTGAAGGGGGTGGATAACCGCCCCCGCGTTAATTTGCGTGTTAAACTGACCACAAACCGCGTTAAAAATAAGTCTTCATAACAAAATGTGCCTTCTGACTTGTCGACACTCCCTCCTTGTCGCGCCCCTCACGACATGCCGATACGGAGGTCTGCGGTACCTGTCAGTCTGGGGTTGAGCCCCAAGGTTTCAGAAATTACACCAGTTACTGTAAAGTGGCCTTCGATGGCCCAGCATGATCTCTACTGAAAATATTTCCACAATATATTTTTATCAGGTCACTGTTGATGTCTGCTTTAGCTAAGCAGACATAGGGGCTGTTCTTACGCTAGGGCTGCGGCGTCAACACATGAAGACACGGGGACGCTTTCCTCCTACTCGCGATTCAGAGGAACGTCCCCCAGAATGTTGGACCTGAACTTTTTTCATGTTCTCTCTGTTACCTGTGTGAATCTACATGTGTTGGTGAAGTGCACCGTCGTTTGTGCTTTATATGTAAACGAATTTTCCCCTACACCCGCCCCCCGCGGTAATTGCCAGTCCGGGGTTTGTCCCCCACGAGTACGAATTCTGTGATGACGCCCCTGCTGGAGGCTGGAATACATTGTTCAGTTATTGTCATGGATAGCATTGGCAGGTTCCCCTGAGGATGGGACGTGTACGCATGCCGCAATCGAGCAGGTTTCCTGGTGTAGCAGGAACGAGGAAGCGAATAGCGCCTAAAAGTGATAGCAACTCAACTCTGTTAAATGCTAGAGCCCAGAAGGTCTTATCTTACATGCCACCTCGTTTGACCTGTCGTGACCTAAATATTGGCCTGAGCCAAAAAGTGACTGATATATATTTTGGAGTAAATATCAAAAATTCTCAGTCCTAGTATAGCCAGACCTCGAATTGAGCTTCACACAAAAATGCCTTTTAGAATGAATCGTTAAAAATAAGATTGGATGTCGTGACAACAACCCTTGGATGAAACGAGGAACTAAGCATTCTCTTCGGCAAGCAGTAAGGAACTCAATACGAAGAATGGTCTTGGCTAGTTTTTCGGGGTTTTTCAAACTTTCTGCCAGCACTCTTTGACGGCCAATGTTGGATTCAAACGTTGATAAGTTTTTAAGTGCTGCGGCGAGGAGCATGATGATGAGTTGTTAAGATGTTCCCTGGCCTCTCCCCTCGAATCCGGAAATGTAAAAAACACTGAAGATTGTATATTCGGGCACAGCCCTTCATATTTTCATTTATGTTATAAAATATCCTCCAGCATTTGCTTTTTTGCGATCCCGCAAAGGAGCCGAGTTCGAGGGGAGGGGAGTTTGAACAACCCTCGCCATGGCGAAGGTGGCTCGGAGGCCCATCGGAGCGGGGGTTAATCATGACAGAACTTTTCATTCAGTCCACCAGGTGGCGGAGGACAATGTGTTGAAGTGCCGGGGGCGGTGAACGACAGCCAGCGTTAACAACAGCTCTGCGTCTTCTCGTAGTGCAGTGTGCCGAATTCGTGTCATGCATCCTCAGGGGTAGGCCTTACGAGGGCTTGTTGAATACTGGGGAGTGACATTGACAAGGGGAGAGGAAAACTCGAAGGGCATGATAGTCCAGTTAGCTTTACTTATTATCTTTAATGACCTCAAGTCTCTCTGTTTGTCAGATTTAAGGGAATGGTATATCTTTGCAAGTGAGGTGAGGATAGCTTAATATAGCGAAATACTAAAAAAACAAGGGAAACGGCGAAACGTTCATTGAACGTGTTCGAAAAAAACTGAGCCAAGTTTCTTCACGCAAGCTTTGCTATGTCAATAACTTGATATTTGACAATCGAAATGTCACGCGTTATGTCTGCCTGCTGTCTCCCCAGCGACGCTGTACCGGTGTCAGCCGGGCGATATATTCACCGAGACCACCGTCCGGTGCCTGCGGCCGTTCCCAGAGCCTCCCTGCGGCCAGTCCTCCCCACCCGACCCCTCCGGACGCAGCGGCGTCACCGACAACGTGCTGGTGGAGGAGGAGGTGTGTGACGACCGCGACTTCTACCTGGAGCTGGAGTTCAGGTGACCGGTGTCTGCGTGAAGGCTGCTGCTGATGGAGCTCCCACTCATGGCCCCGGATGTATACAGCTCAGGCCATTTTATAACATGTTAACTGGGAGGCCATTTGCCCCCAGTCGGCCGAAATGCCCCCCACCCCCAGTGACCGGAAATTGCCCCCACCCAGTGAAATAGACAAAATATGACTAAAACATCAAGAAATGCAAGCCCACCTAACGAACATGAGAGAGAACACTACCCGATAATGATAATTTAGGTGTATTGTTGGTCCCAAATTGGCAATCCACAAAAATTGTGTTAAACAATTTTCATCCGTGGATGTCTCCTCCATCGTGCAAAGACGAAACAAAGCGCATAGTTACGGGAAATCCCGGCAAAGCGGCCTCAGCATCAACTAACCACAACGCTGGAGATGAACGCTGGCCTACAACCAATCAAACATCATGTTCTATCTGACCAGAAACTCACACCCCAGCCAGTATCGTAAGATTGTATGATGCTCTCATTTCACACGAGGTCAGTTGTGAGCTCGTTCGTGGATTAGACGGGACCCGGTGTAGTCAAAGCGTGTAAGTCTAGTTGCTGGTGTGGCAGTATGAAGTGCTTAGTCTTTTTATTTATTATTGTGGTGGTATCATGGGCGCCGAAAGCGGGGGGGACGGGGGACGCGTCCCCCTGCTTTCCAACCAGGGGGGACGTCCCCCAAATTTTTGGTCAATCGTCATTAATACTGTTAGGTACCGAATATGCTCAAAATTCGACTCCCCCGGTCAGCACCAGCCCGGGTCCGTCCCCCTTGGAAAATTCCGTGGCGGCACCCTGACAGCATGTCTCAATATAGGAATGCTTGTCAGGTGACTGTGCATTAATATGCATTCAACTTCCCTCAATGACTTTTTCTAACCATGAAATATGTTTTGATAAATTGAGTAAAATGACAGAAATAGAAAAGAAAATTTTGGTTCTAGGTAATAATAGGCTCTTTTAGCTAGCAACGCCTATCACAGATTGACATGGAAACCAAGTCATTGATAATACAGTCCTCTATTACCCTGGATTATACTGTAAGCCCTCCTAGTGGTTAGCCCTAAAGCAATACAATCACAAGAACACTGAATAGGGCAAAAAACAACACAATGCAAAAAATTCAGCACCAACACCATTTCCACCACTCTTTCTTCTTAGGAATTATTGTATGGTCATAGGCGGATCCAGGATTGCCGAAAATCGGGGGGCACCTTGCCCGGGGGCGCCATCCGGACCGGGGGGGCGCCATCCGGACCAGGGGGCGCCACTTATGACCGGCAAAAGCTATCAGGTGGGCACCAAATCCTATCGGTGGGCGCCGACTTTCGCATCCTGGGGGGTGGGAAGCGACATTTCAGGGGGCGCCATCGACCTTTCAGGGGGCGCCGAGGGTCGATCGGGGGGCACGTTCCCCGCCCCTGGATCCGCCTATTGTTGATGGTTTAATAATATTGCAATGCTACGCATAAAATATAATACAAGCATATATAATAACAAGACCCCAAAAGATACAATATAATAGGCATACGCGTCGGAAAGGGGGGCCAGGGGGGCCTGCCCCCCCCACACTTTTGGCCAAAAATTTCCTGATCTCAGTCAAAATGAGAGAAAGATGGACATTCTTATATCCAGCCGCTGCGGAAGGCAACGAGGAGCCCAAATTCGAACAGTTTTTGGTCCTGATGTTGAAAGTTTTTTGTCAGCATCAGGTTGAAGATTGGCTGGCCCCCCCACTTTTTCCCGGTGGCGACACTTATGATACTAGGATAATAACAAAACAACACTTGTTGATGCGCGCCGCTACGTCTTTCTTGGCAGTGGCTTTTCTTTTGCTCTGTTCGAGGAAACGTATTCGTCAACAATTTGCTCGATGTTAGGGATTCTCTGGCCTTTTTCACCAGCAGATATCCGAAATGTTATAAAAAGTGATATGAAAAGTCAATTCAAGATAAATCATTATTTATGAGAAGGATTATTCACTGTTTTAAACGATATTTTATTAGTAGTTCACGTCATCACAGTAAATATTTTTTAAAATAAAATCGATGTCAACTTTGCCAACATTATTCATCAAGTGACACTTCTCTTCCGAACCAGGCACGGGGTCCCTCACAGCATAATTTTGACGCTTATGTTGCAATAGCGAAGACGTCATCGCCGTTTGGGTTTTATCCGATGTTGTAATCAGCGACTTGGTTTGTTTGATTTTTATTGGTGGCGTCACAGCGGGGAGGAGTTCGTGGAGCGAAGTATTCGTTATTGTGGTGGTTTCGTTCAAGCAATAGTTACTGATGTGGTTCAGGAAACAATTTCATAGGTGCCACACAACCGTGTAGAACCAGACCATCATATATACCACCTCAAACTTCAACACCAATCGACTCACTCATCCATCGATTGTTTGTTGCTTCGTGACCGTGCGTAGTCCTGGCTCACGGACCGAGTGGTGGAGTGGGTCAACCTTCTTGGCCACATTTTATTGAATCATGAACAGTCGAAGTCATAGCTGACTACCTTGGTGCATATGATGGTTGAGTGGTGCCTGAGAAGTCTTGTTTTTGTTTTTCTTCCTCTCCTTGGTTCTTCATCAGGTAAGCTACTGCTTTCTGCAGTAATGCCTAGTATTATTATTTATGCCCTGTTCTGCATGAACTGGACAACTCACACAGTTTTATCTTCCTTTTTCATGTGTGTATCAGCAGGATTTGTATTGCCTGCTGCTGTGATTGCAAATACATGTATATATTTTACCTAGTCTCCATGGCTAAGTTATGACCCAAATTGGACTGCCAATGGAGTTTATCAAGTGCTATTTCTCCCGCACAATAGCACGGTCTATACCAAAGTGCTGGGACAATATCACTTGATGAACTAGACAATTCCACAATGTATCCTGATTGGCAGCCCCATTCAGATAATATTTTGACCATGGAAAGATAAGTCTATGATGCCTGCTTGAATTTGAATTCAGATAGTGTTTGCTAGCTTGTCTATACTGTACTTATCCAGCTTAAATGATTAATGTGCATGGAGGTCTTGTGCTTTTAAGCCACATCATCTCAGGTTTAACACACAATGGAGAGGCTTCTGGTGTTAACATTCAGTCGAGGGGGTTCTTAAAGTGCCCCCTCCTGAGATCTCAGAATCCAGGAGGGTTAGAAAAACATCCTTTGGAGGTGGATGGGGGCGATGAGGATCTACCTTTTGGCCAAGTTTGATTGACCTAGTACAAGTCCTTAACCCTCGCCCCACAGGGGGTCATCGATGGCCGCCAAGGTTTTTTCAAGATAGCAGAAAAACGAGACACAGCACCGTGGTTGAGGGCTCTATCTCCCACCTCATCATTTTCCCACCATCCCTGAAAATTTTTACCCCAGGTCACCCAAGGCCAGGTCACCAGGTGATGTCAATCAAGGTCACCTCACTTCAATTTTGGAGCTCCTATAAGAGCTACATTTCCTAGTCGATCGATTTGAAACTTGCTGCACTCCATGACCCCTTGAGAGTCTACAACGTGTATATCTGGATTTTTAGATTTCGCGACCTGAGGTCAGGTCACGAGGCGACCTCTCCTATTGGAAATACATAGGAAAAAGCTGTCTTATGATCTAAAAGTCATAAAAATTATTGCAAATAATCACACTGCTCAGAGCATTGTTTTTGGACACCCTTTCACGGATCCCAGGGGTCATATTTGGTCTTTAACTTTTCCAAGGTCATCCAAGGTCACCAGGGGTCAAAAACAGTATTTTGACAATAACTTTTGACCTAATTAAGCTAGAGCGCTGAAACAAACACCATTGCGTATGTCTCGTCACTGGATTTAATTTGATATATGGCAAGGCCACTTTCTGATCTTTCATGACATCAGGTCATATTAGGTAATGAGGTGACTTCTGGAGGTCAAACCATTGGCGGGAGGTCCTTACGTTCTCGATAGCAGAAAAAGGACTGGAAATTTTCTATCAAATGTACTTCACCAGATCTCAATAGTTCTAATGGCATAAGAGTTATGCCCAATTTTCTTAAAGGGAATGTGGCACCTTCACAACGTGATTTTAATTGAGATAGCCGAGTTGTAAAGCAGGTCGGAGAACCCGGTACTCCATATTTCATTTGTCTTGGAACTCGATATTTCCGTAGAAAAAAGCTAAAACCTATCTGACACCAGCCCCCCTCAGCCCCCCGTCGCCGGCGGCCATTGTTGTGAGTTACTGGTGTGACGACATATGCTGACGTCACGATGAGCATCAGCCAATCGAAGCCCTTGAAGCATTTCAAGTATGGTAGTGGTTGCCAGATCATGACATCATCCACAGGCTGATATTTATTTCTTTTTCTAGAGGAGTATTTTTAAAAAACCAAATACTGAGCTTATTGTACATTTTTCAGAGAAATCATGAGTGGTTTCATTATTTTTGACTAAAAGTACGCCTAATTACAATAAATTCTAGGATTCGGCCAAGGTGCCACATTCCCTTTAAGCATTGCATATTTTAGTGAAAATAGCCTATCGTGACCTAACTTGACCTTTGGGGGTCAAACCATTGACCTGAGCGGTTAAACACGCTAAGTAATTTCGTACTGGATTGACGCGAGCTTTCTAATGCACTTTGCAGATTTGCGTTAACCCCCATATTTTCGGAGTTAGAGGGGAGCCCTCGATGCCCCCGGTGGGGCGAAGGTGGCGCCGGACCCCCGGTGGGGCGCGGGTTAAAGGGCCCTCTCCCGAGATCTCAAAAACCAAGAGGGTTAGAAAAAGTCCTTTGGGGGTGCATGGGGGCGATGAGGACCTACCTTATGATCAAGTTTGATTGACCTAGGTCAACATCTTCAAGGTCAAATCTGGGCCATGCTGGAGACCATAGTTTAGAATCATTTCATACTCATCATGACAACATTTTAAAAGCCACTTCATAAGTGTGGAAGTGTGAGTAATACATGATAATACATGACGTTTTAGGAAATGCTGTGGTTATGCAGAAAAAGCCAGGAGTACACCAAAAACAGACTAAAGTATTAGAGGGAAGGTACCCTACAATGCTCTCTGAAATTGTAATATCAATGTCATTCAAGATTAATGACGTATGATGTAACAATGTCATCTTTACAATAATGTACAATTTAACTGGCACTTTAGCAGCTTTTCGGCGGGAACTGAGAGTTTGGCGTTGAAACGAAACTGTGACCTAACCTTTGACTTTAACCTTGAGTACCCTTAACTATGAAACTATAGCATAGCATACTTCATAATAAATAATGAAATCTGATCGGAATACTGGGGTTAAAGACCTGACCTTCATGTGGGTTGACCTATGAGGTATAACCTGATCGTATGACGGTATAAAGTCACAATTTGGTCGACAGTGCAGGCAAACTGGTGCGACCGCGTGATTTCGACGGTCTCGAAATATTGGTCTGAAATTGAATATTTAAGAATAAACATAATATAAAATAATTTGAAATACTACAGTAAAATTATTTATTCTGCATCCACACTGCATGACATGCACTAACCACACACACAAGCAACATTCACTCTTAACCATTGGTGGGCGCTCGATAATTGCACTCTAACGTTGATTTTAATAACGCGATAACATTACGATGCGTAACACGATACGTGTTTTGGCTGTGATCTATGTTTCGCACTATGAGAGAAATATTTAATGGAAATATTAAAAAGGAAATTATCCTTATGGATTAGTAAAAATGGGTACCTCAATAACATGACCTCAATAATGATAATTGGGATGGGTTGTTGTCAACAACAGCGTCAATAGGCACCATGAACAGAAGTTATCGAAGTGCCCACCTCTAGTCTTCACAGTAACACGTTTGTTGATACTCCATACAAAATCTGACCATTTGGCTCTTCATGCTGACTGCCGGTTGGGTGATATTAGTGATGTATCCACGGCCAGTTGAGATAAGCTTAGTCTCAGCTGGCGCTGGGGTCCGGATAATTAACGGTGGAAGTCTCCGTACGATCCTCCTACTGAGTACGGAGGACGGTGCGAGTTGCAGTAGAATCTCTTCAGGTACGGACATGAGAACCGTCCGTATCCACAGCCGTATCCAAAGCGGCTGTGAAATCCAGTCCTTAGTCCAAAGCCAGCAGCACCAAAATGTCCGGCGCCTCCGAAACCAACGGGGCCTAAGCTGTGGCTGAAGCTAGCCGTGGCGGCAGCCAGGAGAGCGAACAGGATCAGCAGCCTCATCGTGGGTATGGTGGTGGTGCAACTGGAGGATCTTGTAAAGTGTGACACTGCTGTAGTGGTGACTCCGTTTTATATCAGTGTTGTAAGGCGTGGCTTGTGCGAAACAGCATCCAAAGGGCATGGTCCCGCTGATTATCATCGATACATGGTCAAAGCAGGAAAGGTTTGTCTTGGTTTCTATTGCTCTGAATCATGAGATTAGAGATATTTGGATACAACGTACTGCAATGTCCAAAAAATAATGCTATTCGAAGTATGGGCCCGCCACATGCCCGGCAGGAGGAGCCAACTTCCCCTTGAGACGCGAAATTTAACACCATAAACCGACGTCGTTGGAAATAGGTGGAACGTGCTTTTCTGCTTCCCCTACCCCCCCCACAGCTGGCCTCATATCGTTACTTGCTTTTGCCACTCAGGAAGAACAATTAAATGAGCTAATCCTTTATGGCCTGCCTAACAAACGTGTAACTGTTTGTTCTAGTGATCTTGGTTCAATAACTTTTATTGGTAACGACCATGGCGTTGTTTTCGAAAACATTTTACAATTAATAGTTCTTATTCAGATAAAGATATGGCAATCTCGTTTTAGGCAATCGATGAATAATAATGTCCTGATTATAGATTTTTGGAACCTTTTCTTTTTGTTTTCAAATTTTATTGGACAACAAGACCATGCCTCGGTCTGTTGTTTTTTCTTGTGTGTTTAACGTTGACAACCCAATATATGACTGAATAAGTTCGAGCTGATTGGGGCGACTTGGAAGGTTGTGATAGACGGGAAAGAAAAAAACATTACAGAATACACAATTGTGTTCCTTTTTTACAATGTCTCGGATCTTTCAGAGTAATCTGACGGGACCAAGACTTGGTATGTACGAAGAAATCATAGAGCATCCATAATCGGAGCCAGTGGTATCGGTCGCTTGCTCGCTTCCTTCTTGCTCGAGCCTGGTGCCCCCTGAAATGTCTTCGGTGCCCCTTGAAACCTTGGCTCCCCCACCTCTCCCAGGATAGGCGTATTGGCACCACGACGATATGGTTTGGTGCCTTACTGACAGGCTGTGTACTCTAAAATTGGCGGCACCCTAATTTAAATTGCGCCTCCTAACCGAGTGCACCTCTCCCCCGCTGCTTTTGAACCCGGGATCCATCTGTGGGAGCATTTGCATTTTAATAAAAGAAACTAAAACAATGCTATGTTTGAACAATAGATTCTGGCTTTGTTTTGTTGAGTTTTTTAATGCCCTTTTCTTTTGTTGGTACATATATTTATCATGCTTTTTTTCTTTGCATTGTTTTTTAACACAAGTGATTCATCGAGGGGCTCTCTCCATAAACTTAATGTTGAAATCGACAACGCCATAACGGGAGGATAGTTGCACGATACACGTCTGACTCTGATACATTTTTGTTTGCGTCCTGAAATGGAAACTAAATCAAAGGTTCCAAAACGAATGCCTCGGTTGACTAGGAGGCGCACCTGACAAGTGGGACTTTTATAACGACAAATAATAATTGAGGAAACATTCTTGTCAACAACACCGTGTCTACGGTTGCTGCCTTCAGAAGTTGCCGAAGCGCCCACCGCTAGTCTTATTGGACATTTATTGGGGAGTCCATGCCAAACTGGAGCATTTGGGTGTTCATGCCGCCTGCCACTTTAGTGATATTAGTGATGCATCCAAATCCAGTTAAGAGTTAGTCGTTTCAGCTAGCGCTCGGCTCCTGAGAATTAACGGTAGAATACTCGGTACGATCCTCCCATTGAGCGCAGAGGACGTTGTGCGTTGCAGTAGAATCTCTTCAGGTACGGGCATGCGTACTGTCCGTATCCACAGCCGTATCCAAAGCGTCTGTGGAATCCAGTCCTTAGTCCGAAACCAGCAGCACCAAAATGATAAAATGAATGAGAAGCCAGCTGTATGAAAAATATCAAATCTTTTTGGCAGCTCATGTCATTACAAAACAATTTAGGAAGCCGCAGACAAGTCTGCTGATGTGATAGTAGACCATAAAGTCAGAACCAGGGATGCAGAGCCGATCAAATTTTGGACGGCTCCGGCTCTGGTCCGGGGTTATGATTTCGGCTCCGGCTCCGGCTACGGGTTACAAGTGTCCTAACGGCTCCGGCTGCGGCTCCGGGGAAAATAGTCGGCTCCGACCGGCTCCGGCTCGGGCAATGTACCTATATCCAAAATGTGATCGACACGTTCTCAAGAGCTTGGAAGTCCATCAGATACAAAGTGATTATGTATTGGTACGAATGAAAAATGGCGACTGGATGAATGAACGTTCTTGACCAGATGCCAAAGGCCAGTGAACCTTAAAACTGGACCAACCTACACTGCAGTGTATTCGTATGGCAAACAGAAATATGGGTCAGACATGCCCGGAAACCCACATAGAAAATTAAAGATACAAGTAAAAGAGAAGTACAAGAGAAGATACAATTAAAGATCAAGCAAAGCTTGGACGTCCCGCAAAGAAAAATTTTGATGAGCTAACAGTGTTCAACATCGAAAAACACATCAGATAGGCTGATGGCATAATTCCTTTTCGAGAAAAATCGAAACCAACCACCCTACTGCCCAGGGCCCAGCAGCTGGTTCGCTCACTATACCACCGAATCGCGGTTGGAGCGGAGCAGCAACATTGCCTCCAATATGTCTGCTCTTATTCTGGACCTGAGATCAGTAAGCAGTAGCTTCATCGCGGAGAACAACCTCTCTACGGACACCTGAGTAACTGGTAGCGCGGCCATTACCAGGCTAGCCGGCTGGATGATGGCTGGATATCTTTCTAAGATGTCCCATACGGTCGCCCTTTTAGGCGACCCAGGTTTTTGAAGTCGGCTAGTGCCGCATCGAGTGGCGAGGATGCTGTTTTCTGCGCCTCTTGCCCTCGGTTCTCGACAGACCTAGCATAAACTACTTCTCTGAGTACATGATAGCTCTCCTGGGGGGGGGAGCAAATATTTTATTGCTCGACAGTGTAAACACCTTTTTTCAAAAAATTTCTTTGGCCTTTGGGGGGGGGGCAAAGATAGTCTACCCTCCTTCCAGGGCTTTGGGGGGCTATGGCCAGAATGGCCTCCCCCTGCGTCTGTCAAAAGGGGCGAATGCAGGCCGACGGTATGGGGTAAATCGTGAAAAACATATGTTTTTAAGAGACTCGGCAAAAATCGCCAAAGTTGGCCGGTTTTGGAGGCAAATGCCTTTTTGCCCCCCCATGGATCCGCCAGTGTCCGCCAATGCTTTCATTTGTTGCCAATTTCTGCTCATGCTAAATGGCCGGAGCGCATCCCCTGCCAGAGAGTGAGACCGTCTACGGAACACCCTAGTTGCAATATTTCACTAATCTCGATATACGTATCATATTGAAAAAATGTAATATTTAAGGTGAATAAATGTGTTTCCATGCGACATTTCACGAGGTAAAATGTGACCATTTCACGTTTAATTTTTGGTAATTTTAGAGCTCTTTAGGAGCCGGAGCCGTACCCTTTCTGACTGGCTCCGGCTGCGGCTCCGGCTCCGATCAAAAGTGTTTCGGCGGCTCCGGCTCCGGCTCCGGGCAGAATGGTCGGCTCCGACCGGCTCTGGCTCCGGATCCGCATCCCTGGTCAGAACATTGTTTCACCAACGTTAAACAGATATACAATTTTAACATAGGAAAATACCTCTTCATATGTAATCGGTGCCCCCTGAAAGGTTGCCTTGTCACTTGGATATGGACAGAGATACATATTCAACAAGATTTACAGCTGGTTGTGGCTGGCAAAATTGACGTCGGTATGTATGGTGTTTTGACTGCAACGTCAATGTTCAAGGAATGTGGTTTTCGACAAGATGCATGCATTTGGGGTGTTTGTGAACGACATGTTTTTTATTTCAATCGTAGGGAAGAAAATTGAGAATGAATAATGACCAATAACATTTTTTTCATTTGCCTTTATCGCCCTCATGTCCGGAAAAGAGCTCATATAATTGATATCCCTGGCTCATTTCATTATATGTGGATGGGATATGATTATGGAGCGACCACAATACGGATCTCTCCCTGTTTCTGTCCGACGATTGTGTCTCAAGCAGATATGTTTGATGGGGAAATTATTGCTGGTGTGAAGTGGTGATACGTGAACAACAGTTGTTATTTCATTGTATGGGTCCCAAATCTGTGAATTTGTTTGAAGAACCGTCATTGCGCTGTAGATGAAAGCGTGTGTTCTGAACAAATGCGAGTTGTGACATCAGAAATTAGCAACAAAAATAAAGGCTTTAAGCAGGATTGTCGCTTATCCGGTTAAAGTTTTGTGGAATGAAATATCCAGAGAGCTGAATCCACCTCAAGAGGCCGTCTTCACCCGCCTAGTTGAATGTGAGTGCGGGGTAGTTCGGAATAAATCTGTCCGGGATGGTATGTGTAGTCTAATCGTCTACCCTAACACCAAGTTTTTGCTCAGGAAGCGGTTGGGTTGATTCAGTTGTAAACGTCGATCAGTTACTATTGATATTATGGTTATTTAAAGCAAAAAAAAATTTTTTCCATCTCTTAGCTCTATCTGAAACCTTTGTCGTGACACGAACACCAGGTATTAAAATATAAAGCTTTTTAATGGTTCCGGAGGGTGTAGTGGAAGTCTCGTATCTTTCGTGGCTAAATGGTATGGTCCATGTGTTTTGTTTCTGTAGCTGGGTTACATCTTGTGATTTTTAGACTGCTTTTGGAAAAACACTCACATATTTTAAAATACTGCTATACACTTATGTATTCTACTGCATGTCATGCACGAATCACACATACAAGCAACATTCACTCTTAACCATTGGTGGGCGTTCGATAATGGCACTCTAACGTTGATTTTAACGACGCAATAACATTGCGATGTGTAACACGATACACGTTTTGACTGTGATACATATTTCACACTCTGAGAGAAATATTTGATTAAGATATTTTTAAACGGAAATTACCTTTATCGTTCAATAACACGACTTCAATAATGATAATTGGGATGGGTTGTTGTCGTTAACAATGTCAATAGCCGCTGTCGACAGAAATTATCGAAGTGTCCACTCTTTGAAGTCACGCGTTTGTTGAAGTTCATACAAAATCCGACCATTTGGCTGTTCATGCCGACTGCCGGTTGGGTGATATTAGTGATGTATCCATGGCCAGTTGAGATTTACGTAGTTTCAGTTCAGTTTTAGTTAGCGTTCGAGTCCGGAGAATTATCGTTGGAAGACTCCGAAGGATCCTCCCACTGTGTACGGAGGACGGTGCGAGTTGCAGTAGAATCTCTTCAGGTAGGGACATGAGAACTGTCCAATGCCACAGCCGTATCCAAAGCGGCTGTGAAATCCAGTCCTTAGTCCGAGACTGGCAGCACCAAGATGACCGGCACCTCCGAAACCAACGGGGCCTAAGCTGTGGCTGAAGCCGGCCGTGGCGGCAGCCAGGAGAGCGAACAGGATCAGCAGCCTCATCGTGGATGTGGTGGAGGTGGAACTGGAGGATCTTGTAAAGTGTGACACTGCTGTAGTGGTGACTCCGCTTTATATCAGCGCTGCAGGGAGTGGTTCGTGCAAATAACATCCAAAGGGCATGGTGCCACTGATTATAATCAATGCCTGTTCCAAGTGGGAAAGTTTTGCCTTGGTTTCTTTTTCCCTGAATCATGAGATTAGTGATATTGGGATACAACGTACTACAATGTCAAAAAAGTGTGCTATTCCAAGTATGGGCTCGCCCACTGCGGGGCAGGAGAATCCAGCTTTTCCATGAGTGAGAAATTTTACACAATAAACCAACGGCTTGGAAAATAGATGGGTTGTAAGTGCTTCGTCCCCCCTCCTTCCCTAGCGTCATATCATTACTTTTCTTCGCCACTCTGCAAAGGCAACCAAATAAACTGATTGTCTATGGGCTGCTCAACAGACGTATAGCTGTCAGCGTAACTGCTCAATATGTGATTGAATAAGTTCGAGCTGGCCGGGTAACCGAAAGCTCGTCATCATTGGAGATAGAAAAACATAACAATTCATCAACTCGTTTTACACTTATTTCGCTATATATCGGCTCTTTCAGGGTAGTCTAAGGGAAACAAGAGTTGGTGTGTACGGATAAATGATAGAGAGTATGCCTAACCGGACCCACGGGTATGGGGCGCGTGGTCTTCCCCTTCCTGATCGAGCCTCTGCCTCGGTTGTCCCTAAAACGTCTGCGGTGCCCCCTGAAACCTTGCTTCCCCACCTCACCCAGGATACGAATATTGACACCACGACTATGTGTTTTTGCGCCTGACTGATGGGCTGTGTCCTCCAAAATTGCCGACCCTCTAATGTAAATCATGCCGCCTAACCGAGTACCCCTATCTCCCCGCCGCCTTTGGATACTGGATCCGTCTCTGACGGCATTTATACTTAAACATAAAATAAAAACGAAATTATAATTCAACAATTGGGTTGTGATTAGTTTTACTAAAATTTTTGTCACCTGCCTTCTTTTGGTAGTAAATATATTTGTCTTGCTTATTTTTCATGGAATCGATTGCTTACTCAAATATTTCGTTAAATGGCATATTACTCTTAAATAACATTTGAAATAACATTAATGAATCCAAAGTTAGCATTATTATTTCTTAGGTATATGTAATTGTACGCAATGCAGTAATCGAAATATTATGTTAGTGCTTGTAAGGACCAGAAAGCAACAGGTTTTTGCATTGCTCTATTTACCGAGAAGCCAGCTGGATGAAGAATGTTAAGTATTGTTCCCAACTCGTCTCATCTTATCCCAAAATCATCCAGCAAAGCTCAGAACAAGTCTGCTGACCTTATTTAATCCTCGCCCCACCGGGGGCGGCCATCGATGGCCCCCCTAAGGTTTTTCCGGGATAGCAGAAAAATGAAGAGGCGCAGCACCGCGGTTGAGGGCTCTACCTCTCACTGCGTCATTTTCCCACCACCCCTGAAATTTTTTTACCCCGGGTCACCCAAGGTCAGGTCACCAGACGAGGTCAACCAAGGTCACCTCACTTCAACTTTAGAGCTCCGTAAGAGCTACATTTCGAAGTCGATCAATTTGAAACTTCCTACAGTTCATGACCCTTCCAGGGTCTACAACGTGTATATCCGGGATTTTTCGATTTCGTGCCCTGAGGTCAGGTCACGAGGTGACCTCTTCCATTGAAAAAGCATGGGGAAAAGCTGTCTTATGATCTAAAAGTCACAAAAGCGATTGAAAATGCTCAGCTTGATCAGAAAGCGTTTTTAGACACCCTTTCACGGATTCCAGGGGCCATATTTGCCCTTTGACCTCTCCAAGGTCATCCAAGGTCACCAGGGGTCAAAAACAGTATTTTGACAATAACTTTTGACCTAATTAAGCTAGAGCGCTGAAACAAACACCATTGTGTTTGTCTCGTCACCGGCTTTCATTTGATATACGTAAGGTCACTTCTTGACCTTTCGTGACCTCAGGTCATCTTATGTCACGAGGTGACATCTGGAGGTCAAACCACTGGCGGGAGGTCTTTACGTTTCACATACGGGAAAAAGGACTGACAATTTCCTATCAAATGTACTTTACCAGATCTCAATAGCTCTAATGGCATAAGAGTTATGCCTAGTTTGCTTAAGCATTGCATATTTGCGTGAAAATAGCCGATCTTGATCTAATTTGACCTCTGGAGGTCAAACCATTGACCTGGGCACTAAAACATGTAAAGTAATTTCTTACTGAATTCACGCGGGCTTTCTATTGCACTTTGCAGATTTGCGCTAACGCCCATATTTTCGGAGTTAGAGGGGGCCATCGATGGCCCCTCGGTGGGGCGAAGGTGGCGCTGGACCCCCGGTGGGGCGCGGGTTAAGACCATATTAAAGTTTTACCATGGTTTCACCAACATTAAACATATAAAAAATGTCCGCGTTTCGTAATCCAACTGGTACCTCTTACTTTTAAGGGAATGGACCACTTTTTTGGAATGTAATACCCTGGGTTGACTTGAGCATTGTGTGGAGTTACCGAACTGCCGGTTAGGATGCTGCCAGAGGTATGTAACGTTGCGATGAGCGTTGCCATTGTTAACATTCTGAGGGTTAGATGCAGGGCGCCCGATCTGGTTGTGTCATTCCTCCATCCACTGCCGAAACGGTAAAAGTTTCCCAATTTAGCCGATTTTCGCCCAAAAGTTTGTCGTCACGATTTTCCCTGGTTTTCCGCCCTCCCCAAATGTTTCACCCAGATGCGCTCTCGAATCTTCCTAATATCATCACGTTACTTACGTGGCGGTGAGATTCAAATTAATACAATTGTTACAACCAGATGGGAATTAATTTGTGTCTGTTTTTTAATTTAAATTTGAGTGTTCCGTCTTTTAGTTGGCTTTGTACTGATATATCAGTTTTTTTAGAACATGTCAACAAACCGCTATTTTCATGATTTATTTCACCCAAAGTTCTCTGTATCAAATTTTCGCACACTTCGAAGTTCAAAACTTATTAACAGCCTTAAGGCAGTCATTCCAATCATGAATCAATTTCCCTTAATTGGCTAAAACAATTTTATTGGTCCAGATCCCAACTGTGTGACTGACACTTTTCTCACGTTATACGGGTTAACAGTGACGTCACTGTCGCAACGTCGACATGCTGCGAGCAAAGCCGTGGTGGTCACCATTGTAATTACAAACGATGCTCGGGTCAACTCGAAGTGAGTTGCATTCTGTTTTGATGATACTGTAAACTATAAAAACTCTACCTGGAAAGATTTCATGTGTTGAGTGGCTTAGAGGGAGGAATGTATGTTTTTTTAAAAGATTTTTAGACTTATTTTGTTCATGGTCGTTTTCGAAATTTTACGATGGGGTTCGTTCGCTTTAAGGCTGCTTATTTTGGAGTTGTGCGGAAATTCAATACAGAGTGCTTCTGGTGAAATGAAATGGGCCAATAGTGGTTTGTTGGCACCTTCTTCAAATTTGCTGTCTCAGTTCAAAGCCCTATATACAAGTGGGCTGCTCCCTTTGATTTCTCCACAGAGGACAAACATTAGAAATAAGAAATAAATATTCTTTGTTGTGCAGAAAAGTTGAGTCCCAGGCCAAATTTCTCCCTTGGAAGGCCTGGGAAGCAGGTAAGCAGACGTCATACCCACGCTCTATGTCCGAGGGCGTACTACTGATCAAAGCATGGACACGTTCTCCATCATTCGATTCGCCCCGAGAGGAAAATTCCGGATATCGAAATGTCCACTAAACATCGTATTAGAACCTTTTACTCCTCCCTTTTTTCGGTGGACTTGGGCACCGGCTATTAAAATGCAACACCTTGTCATGTCACTCAACGGCTTTGAGGAGAAGCTTGATAGCTCTTGTGGTTCAGTGGAAGGTTCAGCTACTTGCGTTGCTCTAGCTCAGTTGTGCATTTTAATTTGTCAGGATGGTTACATCCTCCAATGATCTCAAATATAGCTGCGCTGTTTTGTATTTCCCACACAGTCAATAGCTCGCATTAGCCACACATACAGCCAACATTCACTCTTTACCAGATGTGGGCGCGCGATAATGGCACTCCAATGTTGAAATCGGAAACGCGGTAAGAGATGATAGTTCGCACGATTCACGTTTGATTTTGATTTATTTTTGCATCTAGAAAGAAAACGAAATGGAAATTTTCCAAAATGGATTTAACGGTTAATTAGGCCGGGCAACTTGAAATTGTATCCTTAGCAACGAGAAATGATAATTGGAAAACTTTGTTGTCGACAATACCGTGTCTATGGTCCCTGCCGACAGAAGTTGTCGAAGCGCCCTCCGCTAGTCTTATTACACGTGTGTTGGGAAGTCCATGCCAAACTGGAGCATTTGGCTATTCATGATGATCGAAGTTTTAGTGCTATTAGTTATGTATCCAAAGCCAGTTGAGAGTTACTCGTCTCAGCTGGCGCTCTGGTCCGGAGAATCAACGGTGGAAGACTCTGTAGGATCCTCCCACTGAGTAGGGAGAACGATGTGTGTTGCAGTAGAATCTCTTCAGGTAGGGACATGAGAACCGTCCAATGCCACAGCCGTATCCAAAGCGAGTGTGGAATCCAGTCCTAAGTCCATGACTGGCAGCACCAAGATAACCGTCACCTCCGTAGCCAACGGGGCCTAAGCTGTGGCTGAAGCTGGCCGTGGCGGCAGCCAGGAGAGCGAACAGGATCAGCAGCCTCATCGTGACTATGGTGGTGGTGCAACTGGAGGATCTTGTAACGTGTGACGCTGCTGTAGTGGTCAGACCGTTTTATAATAGTGGTGTAGGGCGTGACTCGGACGATTATGATCAATGCATGGTCAAAGTGGGAAAGTTTTGCCTTGGTTTCTATTTCCTGGAATCATGAGATTAGAGATATTGGGATACAACGTACTTCAATGTTCAAAAAGACATGCCATTCAAAGTATGGGTCACCTACCGGTCAGGAGCCGAATTTCCCTTAAAGCGAGAAATTTAACGCACTGAACCGAGGGCTTCGGAAATAGATGGGTTGTAAATTATTCCTACCCCCTCCCCCTCGCACGGTTTGTTGGAAGGCAATGTGTGCCCCAATGAGTAAAAGTTACATCACTGGAAAGCTGAGAGCATGCTGATTACAGATATATCAAAATTTATATCTGTTCCTCGATGGCTTTTTGAGCAATTTTTGATTCTGTGTTGTTCAAATGCAGACAAGAATCTCTCTAACTTCCTCGTCACTAACTAGTGTTTTTTGGATACCAAATGAAAGCTTAATAATCTGGGAAGAAAATAGCAGTTATGAAATCCATGCGTCGAGTTTGGATTTTGAGTATTTACCCTTTCAATGATTCGAAGCACGGATATTGCGTGCAAAACGCAGAGTCGGCTTCTCGGCGCTGGAGGTTAGCCCTTACCTGAAGTGCCGGTCAGCTCGTGTCAAATACTTTTCCCGTACTCTCACTCAAAATACGCCAAATATATCATTGTGCTGTGCTAATGGCTTAGCCACAACAGTTTTCAAACCATTGACTTTTCAGAATTTTCCCATTTCATGGTCGTATTAGCATAACATGCATCTCAAATAGTCAACCTTTGTGCTATGCAATTGTAAAAATCCGTTCAGGTCGGCGCTGAGCGGTGGTCCGGCTGTGTCAGACACTGTACCGGCCACGGGCCGCGACCGGTTATGGGTGATGCGGGGTTCTGGCCACTCTCAGTGCATATCATGTCAGGTTACGGCTAGGGAAGCATAGCAATGGCCCACGTCACTGCTGCACACGATCAGGCAAGATAACGTATTTGCATTATTTTCCTTAATAAATCTTCGGATTACCTTTCCACCGGCACTATTGGAGAAACTAAAACAGATGCCAGGCAGAGCTCAGTGTTCGGCAAAGGATACACACCTAACTGGAGGGATCTGTTCTTGGTGCCAAAAACTGTTGAAACCTGGCGAAAAAAACTCATCTCAAGAGAAAAACAAATCATGCCCGTGGCGCTTCGAGAGAACACGTCTCAGAGAGTGCAACAAATTGTGTTCCAAAAAGAAAATCCCACAATGTGGCAATGCGTATGCAGCGTTCTATGCTTCAGGAAATGTTAGCAGTCCTTTGGGCAGATGATTACGGTGTTAAAAACCATGTTACTGTGATTCACGGCTCAGATAGTACGATAAGTATTGGGACATCATGGGAACATAATGAAGTGGCATTTCCTCTGTGCAACTTTTACACGTTCCTTAAACAAAAAAAAAAAGATATCCCATGAGGAACGCTCAGTTCTATGGGCTTACGGAGCGGGAAAAAAAGATGGGACTGGATGAAATTGCCCTGATTTTATCCCACGTGAAAACAACATTGTAAAAGAAACAAAACGGGTGGGCCGAAGTGAAGACAGAAGAAGCTGCAGACTCCTTGGAGATACTCCGGGGCGGAATGGAACGTGATTAGTTGGGGCGAAATTATATGGACGTAGAATGTTTTATGCTAGCATCTACAGGAAACATTTTGGAACTCTTCAATCTACAAACACACCTAGTCTTTTGGTTGTGCAAAATGAGAAGACGTCCTTATGGGTACAGCGCGCCCGGTAATTTGAGTAAAATTTTAATGAATTAAATCCCCCTCGAAATGAGGCTATTTTAGGTACGTTTTCTGCACTGTCCTTCACGTAGGACCTAAAAAGATATCCATTTTGCATGATTGTTTTCTTTTTCTAATAATTCATCCCCTCAGTATTTATTTCGGAAATAGTCGCCCGAACATTGAATAATACTTCTAACTGTATTGAAGTACTGGAATGACATAAGTAGAAATCTCCCCACTATTCCTTTAGTCACATTCTTTGTAACGTTAGTCTATTTGACTTTTGGCCTATCTTATTACAATTGTATCCCTGCTCCTGACGATCCATGCGTACCCATGGCCGGTCGCGGCTCGCGACCGCCCCGTCCGCCCTGCGCCACGGGACTAGGCCGGGTCAGGGCCTGGCATGGTTGGCTGGAAGGCGGAGTTTGCATGCGTTGCCGTACAGCCCCTGACATGTGTCATGGCCCTGGAGAGCGAGTGTCAGTTTGCTTTCTCGATTGAGGGCAACAAAAATTGATGAGTTTGAGATATTTGCAATGTTGATACTACCATGAAATGGAAGAATTCTGAATTGTTCGTATATGTAAATGTATTGTTGCTAAGTCATTAGGACAGCACGATGATACATTTGGCGTATTTTGAGTGAGAGTACGGGAAGAGCATTTGCCACGAGGTGACCGCCAATTCAGTAAGGGCTAACCTCCAGTGCCGAGAAGCCGACACTGCGCCTTGCGTGCAATATCCCCTGCTTCGAATCATTGAAAGGGTAAATACTCAAAATCCAAACGCGGCTCGTGGATTTAGGAACTGCTATCTTCTTCCCAGATTATTAAGCTTTCATTTGGTATCCAACAACACTATGTCGGTGACGAGGAAGTTAGGGAGATGCTTGTGCGCATTTGAAGAACACAGAATCGAAAATTGTTCAAAAAGCCCTCGAGAAGCATATATAAATTTCATATATGTGTAATCAGCACGCTCTCAGCTTTCCAATGATATAACTTTTACTCATTGGGGCACACATTGCCTTCCAACGAACCGTGCTCGGTCCCTTGCTCCCCTCGCGTCATATCGCTACTTTCTTTTGCTACACGGCAAGAACAACCAAATGAGCTTATTCTCTCTGGACTGCTCCACATATATATAACTGTCATTACTATTGCTGTGTGCTTTAATAACTTTTGTCGGTAATGACCATTGTGTTATTATCGAAAACCTTAAGCAATTAATAGTTCTTTGTCAGATATGCGATATGGATATATGGAAATCCCTTTTCGCCCATCGATGAAAGATTGTTTCCTTATGTCCTAATTATCATTTTTTTAGTCTTTTTCCTTGTTTTGAAATTTAACTATAGAGTAAGCATCATGCATCGGTCTGTTTTTTTATTTATTTTAGCGTGACTTTAGCGTAACAGCTCAATATGCGATTGAATAAGTTGGAGCTGGCTGGGGCGACCGTGATGCTCGTGATACACGGTAAAGAAAGAACATAACAAGTCATGGAAATGCATTACACTTCTTTCAATATATGTCGGCTCTTTCAAGGTAATCTGACGGAACCAAGCCTTGGTGTGTAGGTTGAAATCATAGAGTATTCCTAGCCAGATCCATGGGTACGGGGCGCGTGGGCTTCCACTTTCCTATCGAACCTCCCTGTATCGTGCCCCCTGTAATGTCTGCGGTGCCCGCTGAAATGTCTGTGGTGTCCCCTGAAGCCTGTCTTCCCCCACCTCGCCCAGGAACGAATACTGGCACCATGGCGATATGGTTTGGCGCCTTGCTGATAGGCTGTGTCGTCTAAAATTGCCGGCCCTCTAGTGTAAATGACGCCGTCTAACCGAGTGTCACTATCCACCGGCCGGCTTTGGATCGTGGATACGTCTCTGACGGCATTTATACTTAAATATGAAAAGAAAATGAAATTATAATTCAATAATAGGGTTGTGCTTTGTTTTTCCACAGTATATGGTATCCTCCCTATTCTGGGAGTACAGCTATTTATCATGATTATTTTTCATGGAATCAATTGCATATACAGGTGTTTCGTTAACTAACATCTTCCGTTGAACTAACATTTGAAATAACATTCATAGATCCGAAAGCTAGCGTTATTACTTATTAGGTATATGTAATCGTACGCATTGCAGTAATCGAAATGTTATTTGGGTGCCTGAAAGGACCAGAAAGCAATAGCTCTTGGCATAGTTCTATTTACCAAAAAGTCAGCTCTCCTTGCATCCAAAAATCATCCAGCAAGGCGCAGAACAAGTCTGTGCGTTTCGGCGTGTGTCAGTGTGTCGGTGTTTCGTTATCCAACTGGTACCTTTTACTTTAAAGGGAATGGACCACTTTGTTGGAATGTAATACCCTGGGTTGACTTGAGCATTGTGTGGAGTTACTAGGCTGTCTGCTAGGATGCTGCTCGAGGTATTTAACGTTGGGATGAGCGTTGTGGTTGTTAATATTCCAAGGGTTGGATGGAGGTGGGCCAATTCGGTCGTGTCCTCCCCCCATCTTCCGCCGAAACGGTGAAAACTACCAAATTAGGCGATTTTTTGACAATTTTCTTCCAAAAGCGTATAACGTCACGATTGGTCCCTGGATGCCCTCCCTCCCCAAATGTTTGACCGAGATACGCTTTCAAATCTTCTAAATACTATCACGTGACTTACGTGGCGGTGGGACTCAGATCAATCAAATTATTACAACCAGATGGAGAGTAAGTTATGCCTGGTTTTATTAAGACTTTAAATTCAGTGTCCCATCCTCTTATTGTTTTTTTACTGAGATTTCAGTTTTGGAAAACATGTCAACAAACCACTACTTTCATATTTGATTTCACTTAAAGCTCTCTATTAAATTTTTGCACACTTTGAAGGTCAAAATATATTGCCTTCATGCTGTCATTCAAATCATTTATGAATTTCTCTTCATTCGCCTAAATCAAATTTCATTGTTCCAAATCCCAGCTGCGTGACTAGCACTTTTCTCAAGTGATACGTGTTAACAATGACGTCACTGTCGCAACTTCTGTATGCTGCGAGCAACATCGTAGCGACCACCATTGTAATTACACACGATACTCAGGTCAGCTCGAAGTGAGTGGCAGTCTGTTTTGATGGTGCTGTAAATTATAAAAAAACTGTAACCGTAAACTGTAAAGTTTTATTTTGGTGCTGAGTGGCTGAAGGAGGAATTAATATGTTTTTTCTTCAAGATTTGCAGGTTTTTTCGTTCATAGTTTGTCTTTTTTTAATTTTGGAATGCGATTTGTTTGCTTGAAAACTGCCTCTTTGGAGTTGTGTGGAAATTGAATACAGAATGCTTCGGGTGAATTGAAATGTGCCAATAGTGGTTTGTCGACACATTCTACTCAGTTCAAAGGCCATTATACAAGTGGGCTACTCCCTTTGATGCCTCCACAAAGGACAAACATGAGAAATATGAAATAAGTATCCTTTATTGTGCAGAAAAGTTGAGTCCAAGGCCAAACCACCCCCTCGGAAGTTTAGGGAAAGAGAGTGAGCAGATATCATACCCATGCTTTAAGTCAGAATCTGTACAACTGATCAATGCGTACGACCTTTCTGCGGTGGACTCGGGCACCGCCTATGAAATGCAACACCTTATGTTTTCTCAACGGCCTTGAGTAGAAGCCTCATAGCTCTTGTGGCTTAGTGGAAAGTTCAGTTACTTGCGGTTCTCTAGGTAAGATACGTACTGTGATTTGTCAGGGTGGGTATATCGTCCAATAATGCAAAATGCAGCTGCACTGTTTTGTATTTCACACAGTCAAAAGCACTCATTAGCGACACATTCAGTCCACATTCACTCTTTACAATATGTGGGCGCTCGATAATTGCACCCCAATGCTGAAATCGACAACTCGATACCGGGATGACAGGTCACACGAATCGCGTTTGAATTTTTTTGCATCTTGAAAGAAATCAAATTGGAAAGTTTCCAAACTGACTGCATCGGTTAACTAGGAGGTACACCTGGGAAGTGTGACCTCGATAACGAGAAATAAGCATTGGGAAATTTTGCTGTCGACAATACCGTGTTTATGGTCCCTGCCGACAGGAGTTGTCGAAGCGCCCACCCCTAGGCATATAACACGTGTGTTGGGGAGTCCAGGCAAAATTGGAGTATTTGGCCGTTCATGCAGACTGAAGTTTCAGTGCTATTAGTTATGTATCCAAAGCCAGTTGAGAGTTGCTCGTCTCAGCTAGCGCTCTGGTCCGGAGAATTATCGGTGGAAGACTCCGAAGGATCCTCCCACGGAGTGCGAAGAACGATGTGTGTTGCAGTAGAATCTCTTCAGGTAGGGACATGAGAACCGTCCAATGCCACAGCCGTATCCAAAGCGGCTGTGAAATCCAGTCCTTAGTCCAAAGCCAGCAGCACCAAAATGACCGGCACCTCCGTAGCCAACGGGGCCTAAGCTGTGGCTGAAGCTAGCCGTGGCGGCAGCCAGGAGAGCGAACAGGATCAGCAGCCTCATCGTGGGTATGGTGGTGGTGCAACTGCAGGATCTTGTAAAGTGTGACGCTGCTGTAGTGGTGACTCCGTTTTATATCAGTGTTGTAAGGCGTGGCTCGTGCGAAACAGCATCCAAAGGGCATGGTCCCGCTGATTATGATCGATACATGGTCAAAGCAGGAAAGGTTTGTCTTGGTTCCCGTTTCTCCGAATCATGAGATTAGAGATATTTGGATACAACGTACTGCAATGTCCAAAAATAATGCTATTCGAAGTATGGGCCCGCCACATGCCCGGCAGGAGGAGCCAACTTCCCCTTGAAACGCGAAATTTAACACCATAAACCGACATCGTTGGAAATAGGTGGAACGTGCTTTTCTGCTTCCCCTACCCCCCCCCACAGCTGGCCTCATATCGTTACTTGCTTTTGCCACTCAGGAAGAACAATTAAATGAGCTAATCCTTTATGGTCTGCTTAACAAACCTGTAACTGTTTGTTCTAGTGATCTTGGTTCAATAACTTTTATTGGTAACGACCATGGCGTTGTTTTCGAAAACATTTTACAATTAATAGTTCTTATTCAGATAAAGATATGGCAATCTTGTTTTAGGCAATCGATGAATAATAATGTCCTGATTATAGATTTTTGGAACCTTTTCTTTTTGTTTTCAAATTTTATTGGACAACAAGACCATGCCTCGGTCTGTTGTTTTTTCTTGTGTGTTTAACGTTGACAACCCAATATATGACTGAATAAGTTCGAGCTGATTGGGGCGACTTGGAAGGTTGTGATAGACGGGAAAGAAAAAACATTACAGAATACACAATTGTGTTTCTTTTTTACAATGTCTCGGATCTTTCAGAGTAATCTGACGGGTACCAAGACTTGGTATGTACGAAGAAATCATAGAGCATCCATAATCGCAGCCAGTGGTATCGGTCGCTTGCTCGCTTCCTTCTTGCTCGAGCCTGGTGCCCCCTGAAATGTCTTCGGTGCCCCTTGAAACCTTGGCTCCCCCACCTCTCCCAGGATAGGCGTATTGGCACCACGACGATATGGTTTGGTGCCTTACTGACAGGCTGTGTACTCTAAAATTGGCGGCCCCTTAATTTAAATGGCGCCTCCTAACCGAGTGCACCTCTCCCCCGCTGCTTTTGAACCCGGGATCCATCTTTGGGAGCATTTGCATTTTAATAAAAGAAACTAAAACAATGCTATGATTGAACAATATGATTCGGGCTTTGTTTTGTTGAGTTTTTAATGCCCTTTTTCTTTTGTTAGTACATATATTTATCATGCTTTTTTCTTTGCATTGTTTTTTTAACACAAGTGCTTCAACGAGCGGCTCTCTCCATAAACTTAATGTTGAAATCGACAACGCCATAACGGGAGGATAGTTGCACGATACACGTCTGACTCTGATACATTTTTGTTTGCGTCCTGAAATGGAAACTAAATCAAAGGTTCCAAAACGAATGCCTCGGTTGACTAGGAGGCGCACCTGACAAGTGGGACTTTTATAACGACAAATAATAATTAAGGAAACTTTCTTGTCAACAACACCGTGTCTACGGTTGCTGCCTTCAGAAGTTGTCGAAGTGCCCACCCCTAGTCTTATTGCACATTTGTTGGGGAGTCCATGCCGCCTGCCGCTTTAGTGATATTAGTGATGCATCCAAATCCAGTTAAGAGTTAATCGTTTCAGCTAGCGCTCGGCTCCTGAGAATTAACGGTAGAATACTCGGTACGATCCTCCCATTGAGCACAGAGGACGTTGTGCGTTGCAGTAGAATCTCTTCAGGTACGGGCATGCGTACTGTCCGTATCCACAGTCGTATCCAAAGCGTCTGTGGAATCTAGTCCTTAGTCCGAAACCAGCAGCACAAGAATGACAAAATGAATGAGAAGCCAGCTGTATGAAAAATATCAAATCTTTTTGGCAGCTCATGTCATTACAAAACAATTTAGGAAGCCGCAGACAAGTCTGCTGATGTGATGTCTATGGTGCCCCCTGTAATGTCTGCGGTGTCCCCTGAAATGTCTGCGGTGTCCCATGAAGCCTTTTCTCCCCCACCTCGCCCAGGATACGAATGCTGGCACTATGGCGATATTGTTTGGCGCCTTGCTGATAGGCTGTGTCGTCTAAAATTGCCGGCCGTCTAGTGTAAATGACGCCGTCTAACCGAGTGTCACTATCCACCGGCCGGCTTTGGATCGTGGATACGTCTCTGACGGCATTTATACTTAAATATGAAAAGAAAATGAAATTATAATTCAATAATAGGGTTGTGCTTTGTTTTTCCACAGTATATGGTATCCTCCCTATTCTGGGAGTACAGCTATTTATCATGATTATTTTTCATGGAATCAATTGCATATACAGGTGTTTCGTTAACTAACATCTTCCGTTGAACTAACATTTGAAATAACATTCATAGATCCGAAAGCTAGCGTTATTACTTATTAGGTATATGTAATCGTACGCATTGCAGTAATCGAAATGTTATTTGGGTGCCTGAAAGGACCAGAAAGCAACAGCTCTTGGCATAGTTCTATTTACCAAAAAGTCAACTCTCCTTGCATCCAAAAATCATCCAGCAAGGCGCAGAACAAGTCTGTGCGTTTCGGCGTGTGTCAGTGTGTCGGTGTTTCGTTATCCAACTGGTACCTTTTACTTTAAAGGGAATGGACCACTTTGTTGGAATGTAATACCCTGGGTTGACTTGAGCATTGTGTGGAGTTACTAGGCTGTCTGCTAGGATGCTGCTCGAGGTATTTAACGTTGGGATGAGCGTTTTGGTTGTTAATATTCCAAGAATTGGATGGAGGTGGGCCAATTCGGTCGTGTCCTCCCCCATCTTCCGCCGAAACGGTGAAAACTACCAAATTAGGCGATTTTTTGACAATTTTCTTCCAAAAGCGTATAACGTCACGATTGGTCCCTGGATGCCCTCCCTCCCCAAATGTTTGACCGAGATACGCTTTCAAATCTTCTAAATACTATCACGTGACTTACGTGGCGGTGGGACTCAGATCAATCAAATTATTACAACCAGATGGAGAGTAAGTTATGCCTGGTTTTATTAAGACTTTAAATTCAGTGTCCCATCCTCTTATTGTTTTTTTTACTGAGATTTCAGTTTTGGAAAACATGTCAACAAACCACTACTTTCATATTTGATTTCACTTAAAGCTCTCTATTAAATTTTTGCACACTTTGAAGGTCAAAATATATTGCCTTCATGCTGATATTCAAATCATTTATGAATTTCTCTTCATTCGCCTAAATCAAATTTCATTGTTCCAAATCCCAGCTGCGTGACTAGCACTTTTCTCAAGTGATACGTGTTAACAATGACGTCACTGTCGCAACTTCTGTATGCTGCGAGCAACATCGTAGCGACCACCATTGTAATTACACACGATACTCAGGTCAGCTCGAAGTGAGTGGCAGTCTGTTTTGATGGTGCTGTAAATTATAAAAAACTGTAACCGTAAACTGTAAAGTTTTATTTTTGGTGCTGAGTGACTGAAGGAGGAATTGATTTTTTCTTCAAGATTTGCAGGTTTTTTGTTATTCATAGTTTGTCCTTTTCTTAATTTTGGGATGCGATTTGTTTGCTTGAAAACTGCCTCTTTGGAGTTGTGTGGAAATTGAATACAGAATGCTTCGGGTGAATTGAAATGTGCCAATAGTGGTTTGTCGACACATTCTACTCAGTTCAAAGGCCATTATACAAGTGGGCTACTCCCTTTGATGCCTCCACAAAGGACAAACATGAGAAATATGAAATAAGTATCCTTTATGGTGCAGAAAAGTTGAGTCCAAGGCCAAACCACCCCCTCGGAAGTTTAGGGAAAGAGAGTGAGCAGATATCATACCCATGCTTTAAGTCAGAATCTGTACAACTGATCAATGCGTACGACCTTTCTGCGGTGGACTCGGGCACCGCCTATGAAATGCAACAACTTATGTTTTCTCAACGGCCTTGAGTAGAAGCCTCATAGCTCTTGTGGCTTAGTGGAAAGTTCAGTTACTTGCGGTTCTCTAGGTAAGATACGTACTGTGATTTGTCAGGGTGGGTATATCGTCCAATAATGCAAAATGCAGCTGCACTGTTTTGTATTTCACACAGTCAAAAGCACTCATTAGCGACACATTCAGTCCACATTCACTCTTTACAATATGTGGGCGCTCGATAATTGCACCCCAATGCTGAAATCGACATCTCGATACCGGGATGACAGGTCACACGAATCACGTTTGAATTTTTTTGCATCTTGAAAGAAATCAAATTGGAAAGTTTCCAAACTGACTGCATCGGTTAACTAGGAGGTACACCTGGGAAGTGTGACCTCGATAACGAGAAATAAGCATTGGGAAATTTTGCTGTCGACAATACCGTGTTTATGGTCCCTGCCGACAGGAGTTGTCGAAGCGCCCACCCCTAGGCATATAACACGTGTGTTGGGGAGTCCAGGCAAAATTGGAGTATTTGGCCGTTCATGCAGACTGAAGTTTCAGTGCTATTAGTTATGTATCCAAAGCCAGTTGAGAGTTGCTCGTCTCAGCTAGCGCTCTGGTCCAGAGAATTATCGGTGGAAGACTCCGAAGGATCCTTCCCACGGAGTGCGAAGAACGATGTGTGTTGCAGTAGAATCTCTTCAGGTAGGGACATGAGAACCGTCCAATGCCACAGCCGTATCCAAAGCGGCTGTGAAATCCAGTCCTTAGTCCAAAGCCAGCAGCACCAAAATGACCGGCACCTCCGTAGCCAACGGGGCCTAAGCTGTGGCTGAAGCTGGCCGTGGCGGCAGCCAGGAGAGCGAACAGGATCAGCAGCCTCATCGTGGGTATGGTGGTGGTGCAACTGCAGGATCTTGTAAAGTGTGACGCTGCTGTAGTGGTGACTCCGTTTTATATCAGTGTTGTAAGGCGTGGCTCGTGCGAAACAGCATCCAAAGGGCATGGTCCCGCTGATTATGATCGATACATGGTCAAAGCAGGAAAGGTTTGTCTTGGTTCCCGTTGCTCCGAATCATGAGATTAGAGATATTTGGATACAACGTACTGCAATGTCCAAAAATAATGCTTTTCGAAGTATGGGCCCGCCACATGCCCGGCAGGAGGAGCCAACTTCCCCTTGAAACGCGAAATTTAACACCATAAACCGACGTCGTTGGAAATAGGTGGAACGTGCTTTTCTGCTTCCCCTACCCCCCCCCACAGCTGGCCTCATATCGTTACTTGCTTTTGCCACTCAGGAAGAACAATTAAATGAGCTAATCCTTTATGGTCTGCTTAACAAACCTGTAACTGTTTGTTCTAGTGATCTTGGTTCAATAACTTTTATTGGTAACGACCATGGCGTTGTTTTCGAAAACATTTTACAATTAATAGTTCTTATTCAGATAAAGATATGGCAATCTTGTTTTAGGCAATCGATGAATAATAATGTCCTGATTATAGATTTTTGGAACCTTTTCTTTTGTTTTCAAATTTTATTGGACAACAAGACCATGCCTCGGTCTGTTGTTTTTTCTTGTGTGTTTAACGTTGACAACCCAATATATGACTGAATAAGTTCGAGCTGATTGGGGCGACTTGGAAGGTTGTGATAGACGGGAAAGAAAAAACATTACAGAATACACAATTGTGTTCCTTTTTTTTACAATGTCTCAGATCTTTCAGAGTAATCTGACGGGACCAAGACTTAGTATGTACGAAGAAATCATAGAGCATCCATAATCGGAGCCAGTGGTATCGGTCGCTTGCTCGCTTCCTTCTTGCTCGAGCCTGGTGCCCCCTGAAATGTCTTCGGTGCCCCTTGAAACCTTGGCTCCCTCACCTCTCCCAGGATAGGCGTATTGGCACCACGACGATATGGTTTGGTGCCTTACTGACAGGCTGTGTACTCTAAAATTGGCGGCCCCCTAATTTAAATTGCGCCTCCTAACCGAGTGCACCTCTCCCCCCGCTGCTTTTGAACCCGGGATCCATCTTTGGGAGCATTTGCATTTTAATAAAAGAAACTAAAACAATGCTATGATTGAACAATAGATTCGGGCTTTGTTTTGTTGAGTTTTTAATGCCCTTTTCTTTTGTTAGTACATTTATTTATCATGCTTTTTTTCTTTGCATTGTTTTTTTAACACAAGTGCTTCATCGAGCGGCTCTCTCCATAAACTTAATGTTGAAATCGACAACGCCATAACGGGAGGATAGTTGCACGATACACGTCTGACTCTGATACATTTTTGTTTGCGTCCTGAAATGGAAACTAAATCAAAGGTTCCAAAACGAATGCTTTGGTTGACTAGGAGGCGCACCTGACAAGTGGGACTTTTATAACGACAAATAATAATTAAGGAAACATTCTTGTCGACAACACCGTGTCTACGGTTGCTGCCTTCAGAAGTTGTCGAAGTGCCCACCCCTAGTCTTATTGCACATTTGTTGGGGAGTCCATGCCGCCTGCCGCTTTAGTGATATTAGTGATGTATCCAAATCCAGTTAAGAGTTAGTCGTTTCAGCTAGCGCTCGGGTCCTGAGAATTAACGGTAGAATACTCGGTACGATTCTCCCATTGAGCACAGAGGACGTTGTGCGTTGCAGTAGAATCTCTTCAGGTACGGGCATGCGTACTGTCCGTATCCACAGTCGTATCCAAAGCGTCTGTGGAATCTAGTCCTTAGTCCGAAACCAGCAGCACAAGAATGACAAAATGAATGAGAAGCCAGCTGTATGAAAAATATCAAATCTTTTTGGCAGCTCATGTCATTACAAAACAATTTAGGAAGCCGCAGATAAGTCTGCTGATGTGATGTCTATGGTGCCCCCTGTAATGTCTGCGGTGTCCCCTGAAATGTCTGCGGTGTCCCATGAAGCCTTTTCTCCCCCCACCTCGCCCAGGATACGAATGCTGGCACTATGGCGATATGGTTTGGCGCCTTGCTGGTAGGCTGTGTCGTCTAAAATTGCCGGCCCTCTAGTGTAAATGACGCCGCCTAACCGGGTGTCACTATCCACCGGCCGGCTTTAGAGCGTGGATACGTCTCTGACGGCATTTATACTTAATTATGAAAAGAAAATGAAATAATAATTCAAAAATAGGGTTGTGCTTTGTTTTTCCATAGTCTATCGTATCCCCCCGCTTCTGGGAGTACAGCTATTTATCATGATTTTTTTTCATGGAATCAATTGTTTATGCAGGTGTTTCGGTAACTAACATCCTCCTTTGAACCAACATTTGAAATACCATTCATAGATCCGAAAGCTAGCGTTTTTACTTATTAGGTATATATAATCGTACGCATTGACCCAATCAAAATTTTATTCGGGTGCCTGAAAGGACCAGAAAGCAACAGGTTTTGGCATAGTTCTATTTACCGAGAAGCCAGCTCTCCTTGCATCCAAAAAATCATCCAGCAAAGCGCAGAACAAGTCTGTGCGTTTCAGCGTGTGTCAGTGTGTCCGTGTTTCGTTATCCAACTGGTACCTTTTACTTTAAAGGGAATGGACCACTTTGTTGAAATGTAATGTATGTATGTATGTATGTATGTAATAATGTATTAATTCTTCTTCATTCGCTTAAATCAAATTTCATTGGTCCAAATCCCAGCTGCGTGACTAGCACTTTTCTGCACGTGATACGTGTTAACAATGACGTCACTATCGCAACTTCGGCGTGCTACGAGCAACACCGTAGCGACCACCATTGTAGTTACACACGATACTCAGGTCAACTCGAATTGAGTGGCATTCTGTTTTGATAATTCTGTAAACTATAAAAAAACTGTAACCGTAAACTGTAAAATTTTATTTTAGTGCTGAGTGACTGAAGGAGGAATTGATTTTTTTCTCAAGATTTGCAGGTTTTTTGTTATTCATAGTTTGTCCTTTTCTTAATTTTGGGATGCGATTTTTTTGCTTGAAAATTGCCTGTTTGGAGTTGTGTGGAAATTGAATACAGAATGCTTCGGGTGAATTGAAATGTGCCAGTAGTGGTTGTCGACACATTCTACTCAGTTCAAATGCCATTATACAAGTGGACTACTCCCTTTGATGCCTCCACAAAGGACAAACATGAGAAATATGAAATAAGTATTCTTTATTGTGCAGAAAAGTTGAGTCCCAGGCCAAACCACCCCCTCGGAAGTTCAGGGAAAGAGAGTGAGCAGATATCATACCCATGCTCTAAGTCAGAATCTGTACAACTGATCAATGCGTACGACCTTTCTGCGGTGGACTCGGGCACCGCCTATGAAATGCAACACCTTATGTTTCTCAACGGCCTTGAGCAGAAGCCTCATAGCTCTTGTGGCGTAGTGGAAAGTTCAGTTACTTGCGATTCTCTAGGTAAGATACGTACTGTGATTTGTCAGGGTGGGTATATCGTCCAATAATGCAAAATGCAGCTGCACTGTTTTGTATTTAACACAGTCAAAAGCACTCATTAGCGACACATACAGTCAACATTCACTCTTTACAATATGTGGGCGCTCGATAATTGCACCCCAATGCTGAAATCGACAACGCGATACCGGGATGACAGGTCACACGAATGGCGTTTGATTCATTTTTTTGCATCTTGAAAGAAATCAAATTGGAAAGTTTCCAAACTGACTGCATCGGTTAACTAGGAGGTACACCTGAGAAGTGTGACCTTGATAACGAGAAATAAGCATTGGGAAATTTTGCTGTCGACTATACCGTGTCTATGGTCCCTGCCCACAGAAGTTGTCGAAGTGCCCACCCCTAGTCATATTACACGTGTGTTGGGGAGTCCAGGCCAAATTGTAGTATTTGGCTGTTCATGTAGAATGAAGTTTTAGTGCTATTAGTTATGTATCCAAAGCCAGTTGAGATTTCCTCGTCTCAGCTAGCGCTCTGGTCCGGAGAATTATCGGTGGAAAGCTCCGAAGGATCCTCCCACTGAGTAGGGAGAACGATGTGTGTTGCAGTAGAACCTTCTCAGGTACGGACATGAGAACCGTCCAATGCCACAGCCGTATCCAAAGCGGCTGTGGAATCTAGTAGTTAGTCCGAGACTGGCACCAAAATGACCGGCAGCTCCGAAACCAACGGGGCCTAAGCTGTGACTGAAGCTGGCCGTGGCGGCAGCCAGGAGAGCGAACAGGATCAGCAGCCTCATCGTGGATGTGGTGGTGGTGCAACTGGAGGATCTTATAAAGAGTGACACTGCTGTAGTGGTGACTCCGTTTTATATCAGTGTTGTAAGGCCTGGCTCGTGCGAAACAGCATCCAAAGGGCATGGTCCCGCTGATTATGATAGATACATGGTCAAAGCAGGAAAGGTTTGTCTTGGTTTCTATTTCCCCGAATCATGAGATTAGAGATATTTGGATACAACGTACTGCAATGTCCAAAAAATAATGTTCCTCGAAGTATGGGCTCGCCACATGCCCGGCAGGAAGAGCCAACTTCCCCTTGAAACGCGAACTTTAACACAATAAACCAGCGTCGTGGGAATCAGATGGGATGGAACGTGCTTTTCTGCTTCCCCTATCTCCCTCGCCGCCCCCCACCGCTGGCCTCATATCGTTACTTGCTTTTGCCACTCAGGAAGAACAATTAAATGAGCCGATCCTTTATGATCTGCTTAACAAACGTGTAACTGTTTGTGCTAGCAATCTTGCTTCAATTAATTTTATAGGTAGCGACCATGGCGATGTTATAGAAAATATTTCACGATTAATAGTTGTTATTCAGATCAAGAGATGGCAATCTCGTTTTAGCCAATCGATGAATAATAATGTCCTAATGTCCTGAGAATAAATTTTTGGAACCTTTTCTTTTTGTTTTCAAATTTAATTGGGCAACAAGATCACGCATAGGTCTGTTTGTTTGTGTGTTTTCACGTTGACAACCCAATATATGACTGAATAAGTTCGAGCTGAGTGGGGCGAAATTGAAACTCGTGATAGACGGGAAAGAAGGAGCATGACAAAATACAAAATTGTGTTTTTTTACTTTGTCTTCGATCTTTCAGAGTAATCTGACGGGACCAAAACTTGGTATGTACGAAGAAATCACAGAGCATCCCTAACTGGAGCCAGTGGTATCGGGCCCGTGCTCGTTCCCTTCTTGATCGAGCCTGGTGCCCCCTGAAATGTCTGCGGTGCCCCTTGAAACCTTGCCTCCCCCACCTCTCTCAGGATACGAATATTGGCACCAAAACGATATGGTTTGGTGCCTTACTGATAGACTGTGTACTCTAAAATTGGCGACCCCTAATCTAAATGGCGCGTCCTAACCGAGTGCACCTCCCCCCCGCTGCTTTTGAACCCTGGATCCGTGTGTGGGAGCATTTGCAACTTAATAAACTAAAAATGTTATAATCAAACATTAGATTGGGGCTTTGTCCTGCTGAAAATGTTTAATGCCCCTTTCTTTTGAACGTTGAAATCGACAACGCCATAACAGGAAGATAGTTGCAAGATACACGTCTGACTCTGATACATTTGTTAGCGTCCTTAGAGGAAACCGTTAATGAAAAGTTACAAAACGAATGCATCGGTTGACTAGGAGGCCCACCTGACGAGTGGGACATTAATAACGACAAATAATAAAGGAAACATTATTGTCGACAACACCGTGTCTACGGTTGCTGCCTTCAGAAGTTGTCGAAGCGCCCACCCCTAGTCTTATTGCACATTTGTTTTGGGGAGTCCATGCCAGACTGGAGCATTTGGGTGTTCATGCCGCCTGCCGCTTTAGTGATATTAGTGATGCATCCAAATCCAGTTAAGAGTTAATCGTTTCAGCTAGCGCTCGGCTCCTGAGAATTAACGGTAGAATACTCGGTACGATTCTCCCATTGAGCGCAGAGGACGTTGTGTGTTGGTGTAAAATCTCTTCAGGTACGGGCATGAGAACTGTCCGTATCCACAGCCGTATCCAATATGTCTGTGGAATCTAGTCCTTAGTGTGGGACCAACTGCACGAAGATGACAAAATGAATGAGATGCCAGCTGTATGAAAAATATAAAATATTTTCCGCAGCTCATCTCATTACAAAACAATTTAGATTTAGGAAGCTGCAGACAAGTCTGCTGATGTGATAGTAGACCATAAAGTTAGAACATTGTTTCACCAACGTTAAACAGATATAAAATCTTAACATAGGAAGATACCTCTTTATATGTAATCGGTGCCCCCTGAAACGTCGCCTGTTAACTTGGATATGGACAGAAAGATATCCAACAAGATTTACAGCTGTGTGTGGCTGGCGAAATTGACGTCGGAATGTTTGGTGGTTGACTGGAAAGCCAGGTTCATGGAGGTTGGTGGTAGACAGGATGATGATTTGGTGTGTTTGTGAGCAATACATTTGTTATTCCAATGGTAGGGAAGAAAATTGAAAATGAATATTGACCGATAACATATTTTTCCACTTGCCTTTATCGCCATTCTGTTGGGAAAAAATCCTCTGTTTCTGTGCCACGATTGTATCTGGAATTTATATGATTGATGGGGAAACCTAACGTTGTTGAGTGGCGATGATACGTGAACAACAGTTGTTATTTGAATGCATGATCACAAATCTGTGAATCTGTTTGAAGCACTGTCATTGCGCTGTAGATGAGTATGTGCTGTCAGAACAAATGACAGTTGTGATATTGTAGATAAACAACCAAAATTACTTCTCTCTTAAGATTGTCGCTTTATCCGGTTAAAGCTTTGCGGAATGAAATATTCAGGTGGCTGAATCCACCTGGAGGGACCGACTTCGCCCACTTAGTTAAATGTGATGGCGTGCCAGTTCGGAATAACTCAGTCCGAGATGGTATTTGTAGTCTAATCATTTACCCTTACACCAACCCTTTGGTGTTGATTGCGGGTGGGCCGAATCAGTCATAAACGTCTATCGATTTTTATGTATATTTTGTTTATTTAAATAAAAAATGTGTTTATTTCATTTTTCAGCCCCATCTGAATCCATTGTCGTGGACACGAACACCGGGTATTAAAATGTAAAACTTTATAATGGCTAGGCAATGTAAAATGGTGGCCATGTATCTTTCGTGTCTTAATGGGGGATCAATGTGTTTTGATTCTGTGGCTGAGATATGAATTGTGATTTCTTAGAGTGGTTTTGAAAAAAACTTAAAGAGCTCAGAATGCTGCCGTACATGTATTTATTCTGCAACTACACTGCATGTCATGCACTAGCCACACATACAAGCAACATTCTGTCTTAACCATTGGTAGGCGCTCGATAATTGCACTCTAACGTTGAATTTAACATCACGATATCTTTTCGATGTATAACACGATACACGTTTTGACTGTGATACATGTTTCACACTCTAAAAAAAGATATTTAGTTGAAATATTTCAAAGGGAAATTATCTTTATCGATTGATAGAACTGGGTACTTCAATAAAATAACCTCAATAATGATAATTTCATGGATTGTTGTCAACAACAACGCGAATAGGTACCACTGACAGAAGTTATCGAATGCCCACTTATAGTCTTCATAGTTACACGTTTGTTCAACTCAATACAAAGTTCGACCATTTGGCTCTTCATGACTGCCGGTAGGGTGATATTAGTGATGTATTCATGGCCAGTTGAGATTGACGTAGTTTCAGTTCAGTTTTCAGTTCAGTTCACGTTTCAGTTCAGTTGAGGTAGTTTCAGTTTTAGTTAGTTTTCCTGTCCGAAGAATTAACGGTGGAAGACTCCGAAGGATCCTCCCATGGAGTACGGAGAACGGTGTGTGTTGCAGTAGAATCTTCTCAGGTACGGACATGAGAACTGTCCAATGCCACAACCGTATCCAAAGCGGCTGTGGAATCCAGTCCTTAGTCCGAGACTAGCAGCACCAAAATGACCGGCGCCTCCGTAGCCAACGGGGCCTAAGCTGTGGCTGAAGCTGGCTGTGGCGGCAGCCAGGAGGGCGAACAGGATCAGCAGCCTCATTGTGGATGTGGTGGGGGTGCAACTGGAGGATCTTGTAAAAGTGTGACACTGCTGTAGTGGTCACTCTGTTTTATATCAGCGTTGTAGGGCGTGGCTTTGCGAAACAGAGTCCAAAAGGTATGGTCTTGCTGATTATGATCGATGCATGTTCAAAGTAGGAAAGTTTTGTCCTGGTTTCTGTTTCCCCGAATCATTGGATTAAAGATATTGGGATACAACGTACTGCAATGTTCAAAAAGCATGCTTTTCGAAGTATGGGCCCGCCACCTCCCGGGCAGGAGTCAACTTTCCCTTGAACAGATCAATTTAACACACTATCCTGACAGTTTGGGAAATAATTCCTTCCCCCCTGACCTCATATCGTTACTTTCCCTTGCCACTCTGGAGGAAGAACTAAAGGCTCCGATTTCGTATACACTGCATAACGACGTATAACTGGTAAGACTGGCGTTCAATAAACTTTGTTGGTAATGGGCATCACGTCATTATCGAAGACATTTCCCAATGAATGGTTGTTGTTATTCAGCTCAAAATGTTGAAATCCCGTTTGGGTCAATCGATGTAGATAATCTTCTTTTAGAACTTTTTCTTCTTCTTCGCAAATTTAATTGGAGAATAATCATTTTGCCTGGGCCTGGATTTTTGCTGTATTTAAGCGTTAACAACTCAATATAGGACTGAATGTGTATGATCTGGATGAGGCTGCTGTGAAGTTTGCGATACTTACAACAAACCGCATTTTGTTTCCACCTTAGTTAAGAACAAAACTGTTACTTTTTTGTCATACCTCGGGTTGACCTGAGCATTAAGTGAAGTTACGGGATTGTTCGCCAGCGTCCTGCAGGAGGTATCTAACGTTGTGAAGAACGTCTCCTTTGTGATCATTCACAGTGATGGATGCAGGGGGTTCAATATGGCCGTGTCCTTCCTCTTTCTACGGTAAAGCCGGAAAAATGTAGCAAAATTTAACCGATTTTGGCCGATATTCTTCCTCAAAATGACTTTTTGATTTTCCCTCGTCTCCCCCTCCTGGAACGTTTCACCTGTTCATATATCACACACACTTCAACACACTATTGAGATAACGTTTAAAGTGTTGTGATGAACATGAAGTCATAAAAACTATGGAAGGAGACATTAAGGGAGGAGGAAAGGTGAGGATAAATAAGGTGGGATTCTTCCCTGAGGGGTCGCTGCAGCCAGAGGCGTGTGCTCCTACCGCCCCTAGATAGAGTCAGGATGAGAACAAGGATTATAGGTAAAAAAATCATACAGAATCGCACATACATCTCGAACATGTAAGCTAAAATATTAAGAGGGTAAAAATGTTTGATTATTTGGCTTCGTATTATTTTTTTCCACGATTTTATATATTCTGTTTTTGATGCTCCATCTTGCGGGCGTCAGCGTTGATTTCCTAAGTTCATTGCTGTTCAGTTATTCTGTTTGCTCTCCTTTTTGAATCTCCATTCCTAATGCTTTCTTGGATTCTCAAACCCTTTTGTTCACATCTCCTCCAAAGAGTAGCCATACGGAAATATTTCAGTATTACTGCCCCAGAAGCTTTTCCCTTGAGGTGGCTCACAAATAACGTGAAATGGAACGAAAATTCAAGTAGAAAAATGAGGAGTGAAAAGACGATAAAAGGCCAATGTGCTGTCGAGGTGAATGGAAATTAGCGCACTATGTAGCCAAAAGAATGCATCATGCACCAGTATGATATGTTTGCCGGTTTTGAATTAGGACAGGAGCATTTTATGAATTTCAAGAGCACCGAACACCGAAAGACGTCCTTTCCATGTAACTGAAAGAGCTGAACCTAGATGCCCCGATAAACTGAACCTAGATACGCATCTGCTAGATGTTTTGTAGAGCGTGTCGATAAAGGACTATTGACATGTTTCATTATGCCAAATGTTCTCTGTATTATATTTTTGAACTCTTTGAAGTTCAAAATATATGACCTTAAGGCAGTCGTTCAAATCATGAATGGATCCCTCTTCGTTTGGTTGCAACGATTTTATTGGTCTAAATCCCAACTGCGTGACTAACACTTACCTACTGCCTGCCTGCTCGGATGTTTCCGGCTACATGTCCCTCAGGGTCGAACCAGGGGCGGGCCACTGCAGCTCATTTACGTTGCTTTGGTCTAAGAGGCCAATAAGGGAACCATCAAACGTTGCCTGTGTAATTGTGTATGAGCTGTGCGGAAATTTAACGTCCATATGTGCAAGCATCCGGGAGCGGGTCCATTCCACGCTGCTTTTGCTGGTTTGATATGGACGGTGAAAAAGCATTTCTTAGACGACCCATTTAGGTTTTATGTTGGGTACGTATTTTTTACTTAATGTAACTGTATTTTGTTACTTGCTCATTTGATATACTTTACACCCCTCTGCAGTTGTAACCCACGACTTCACCTATCAGAGGGTGCAGAACTTATTGGTTATGAATTTGAAAAATAAACTTAATTATTTGAAAAAAATAGTGCGAGAGTCTTCATATTGCCCCCTTCCCCAGTGTCTAAGAATAAGGCCTACAGCTGGTTGTGGCTGGCAAAATTGGCCTCCGAATGTTTGGTGGGTGAGTGGGAAGTCCAATTTTCTAGTGAGCGGTTATAGAAGACGAAAAAGAGTACATATAATTGATGTTCCTGGCTCATCTCATCATATGGTTTCTGGGATATGATTGTGGAACCATTACAACGCTTATGTCTCCCGGATTCTGTCCGACGATTTTATTTGTAACAGATATGGTTGATTGGGAAAAATATTGTTGTAGGACAGTGATGCGTGATCAGCAGTTGTTTCTTCAATAAAGAGATCCCAAATATGTAAATTGGTTTGAAACACCGTTATCGCACTGCAGATGAGTAGGTGCGGTCTGAACAAATGGCAGTTGTGACATTAGAAATAAACAACCAAAGGAACTGTTTATTATGATTTTATTTCTAATTTATTTATTTTATTTATATACAAGATTACATTTCACCTTATCGGGTTAAAGTTTTACGGAATGAAATATCCAGGAGGCTGAATCCACCTGGAGAAACCTACTTCGCCCACCTAGATAAATGCCTGTGCGTGCCAGTTGGGAACAACTCAGTCCAAGATGGAGTCTCATTGTCTGCCCTAACACCAACATTTTGCTGTGGATGCTGGCTGGTTGATTAAGTTATAAACGTCTATCAATGAGGATGTATATTATGTTTTTTTAAGCAAAAGTCTGTATTTTGTCCCAGCTTTTAGCCCCGTCCGATCCCTTGTGGACATGAACACCCGGGTATAAAAATGTGAAACTTTGTAATGGCTCGGCGGTGTGAAATGGTAGACATGTATCTTGGTGGCCTTATGGGGGGATCCATGGGTTATCTTTCTGTAGCTGAGATACGTATTGTGATTTCTCAGAGTGGTTTTGAAAAAAACACCTAAAAAGCTAAAAAAAACTGCTGCTATACACCTATTTATTCTGCAACCACACTGCATGTCATGCACTAACCACACATACAAGACACATTCACTCTTAAAGATTGGTGGGCGCTCGATAATTGCACTCTAACGTTGATTTTAACAGCGTGATAACATTACGATGCGTAACACGATGCACATTTTGACTTTGATCCATGTTTCGCACTCTGAGAGAAATATTTAATGAAAATATTTTAAAGGGAAATTATCTTTCTTGATTGCTAAAAGCGGGATATTTTTTTAAATGACCTTAATAATGGTAATTGGTAAGGGTTGTTGTCGATAACAACGTCAATAGCTGCTTTCGACAGAACTTATCGAAGTGCCCACCTCTAGTCTTCACAGTTACACGTTTGTTGAAGTCCCTACAAAATCTGACCATTTGGCTGTTCATGCTGACTGCCTGTTGTGTGATATTAGTGATGTATCCATGACCAGTTGAGATTGGCGTAGTCTCAGTTAGCGCTGGGGTCCTGAGAATTAACGGTGGAAGACTCCGAAGGATCCTCCCGTGGAGTACGGAGAACGATGTGTGTTGCAGTAGAATCTTCTCAGGTACGGGCACGAGAACTGTCCAATACCACAGCCGTATCCAAAGCGGCTGTGGAATCCAGTCCTTAGTCCGAGACCAGCAGCACCAAGATGACCGGCACCTCCGAAACCAATGGGGCCTATGCTGTGGCTGAAGCTGGCCGTAACAGCAGCCAGGAGAGCGAACAGGATCAGCAGCCTCATCGTGGATGTGGTGGCGGTGTAGCTGGAGGATCATGTAAAGAGTGACATTGCTGTAGTGGCTACTCGGTTTTATATCAGTGTCGTAAGGCGTGGCTCGTGCGAAACAGCATCCAAAGGGCATGGTTGTACTGATTTTGATCGATGCATGTTCAATGTAGGAAACTCTACTCCTGGTTTCTATTTGCCCGAATCTTGAGATTATAGATATTGGGATACAACGTACTGCAATGTCCAAAAAGCGTGCTATTCGAAGCATGGGCCCCGACCTGCTGGGCAGGGGAAGCCAACTTCTCTTCGGAAGCAGAGATTTACCACAATCCACCGACTTCGTTGGAAATAGACGGGTGGAAAGTGCTTTAGTTTTCCTTACCACCCCTCCCCCGCTTGCTGGCCACATATCGTTACTTTCCTTTGCCACTCGGCAAGAACAACCAAATGAGCCGATCCTGTATGGACTGCTTAACAAACGTATAAGTCTTAGTGGTGCTTGTTTCAATGATTTTTATTGGTAACGACTATGGCGTTGCTATCGAAAACATTTCAAAATTAATAGTTGTTATTCGGATCAAGATATGGACATCTTGGTTTTTCCAATCGACGAAAAAATAGTGTCCTAATGTTCTTATAATAATGTCTTTTTGGAATCCTTTCACTTGTTTTCAAATTTAATTGTACAATAAGACCATACCTCGGTCTGTTTTTTGTGTACTTCAACGTTGACAGTCCAATATGTGGCTATATAATTTTATATATATATATATATATATATATATATATATATATATATATATATATATATATATATATATATATATATATATATATATCATTTAAGCATATTCTATTGAAGATTGTTGGTTTTTGTTTCGTTTTTTTGAAGACTTAATATTTTGTTGATCGTTAATTTAATATTGGACGGAATTGAGTTGATGGCTCACCAAAGTTCTAAGGCACATAAATCGACGTTTCGAATCTATTAGTTGATTCACTATTCAGATAACATGTAAAAACTGTCGCCGGTCGTTGGTTCCAAGATAAATACATCGCATTTGGAAACATTGGCCATTGCGGGCGTGTGACTGGCGAATTAACCTAAGTACGGATTCTTTTGTATTGTTACGTTAAACTTATTCTTTCCGGTGATTTTTGAATTTCTCGTTCCTAACTAATGAAACAGATGCGTTTGTTTGCATCATAAATATATATATATATATATATATATATATATATATATATATATATATATATAAGTTCGAGCTAGGTGGGTCGACCGGGAAGCTCTTGGTGGATGGAAAAGAATGAACACAACAAATTATCAAATTGTAATACATTTTTCCACTATATCTCGGATCTTTGAGAGCAATCTGACGGAACCAAAACTTGGTGTGTAAGTCGGAATCATACAGCATCCCTAACTATCTGGATCCAGGGATATCGGGCGCGTGCTCTTCCCCTTCCTGATCGAGCCTGGTGCCCCCTGAAATGTCTGCGGTGCCCCTTGAAACCACACAATTTCCGGCCTCCTAATATAAATGATGCCTCTTAACCGAGTGGTCCCCTGCCTCTGCTGATTTTGAACCCCGGATTTATGCTTTGACTATATTGATGTAAAAAAAATAAGTATGTGGGAGGATTTAGATTTTAATAATAAAACTAAAACAATGTTCAAACAATAGATTGAATATATAACAAACAATAGATAGAATAATTCAACAATAGATTGGGGCTTTGTTTTGCTGAATTGTGTCATGCCCACTTCTTGTGTTGGGACATATATTTATCATGCTTATTTTTCTTTGTATTGATTTTCAACGCAAGTGCTTCATCGAGCAGTATCTTCGTATAAACTGAACTTTTGAAATGGACAACACCATAACAGGATGATAGTCGCACGATACACCTTTGACTTTGCTGCATTTTTGTTTGCGTCCTGAAAGGAAAAATAGACCAAGGTTCCAAAATGAATTCATCGGTTAAGCGAGGAGGGACACCTGACAAGTGGGGCTTAAATAACGAGAAATAATAATTGGGAAACTTTGTTGTCGACAAAACCGTGTCTATGGTCGCTGCCGACAGAAGTTGTCAAGGCGCCCACCGCTAGTCTTATCACAAGTTTGTTGGGGAGTCCATGCCAAACTGGAGCAGTTAGCTGCTCATGTCGACTGCTGCTTTAGTGATATTAGTGATGCATCCAATTCCGGCGAAGAGTTACTCGTCTCAGCTAGCGCTCGGGTCCTGAGAATTCACGGTGGAAGACGCCTCCGATCCTCCGACGGAGGACGAAGAACAGTGTGTTTTGCAGTATAATTTTCTCAGGTACGGTCATGAGAACTGTTCAATTCCACAGCCGTATCCAAAGTGTCTGTGGAATCCAGTCCTTAGTCGGTGACCAGGAGCACGAAGATGACAAACTGAATGAGAAGCCAGCTGCATGACAAATATCAAATCTTGTTCGCAGCTCATATCATCTCATTACAAAACCATTTAAGAAGGCGGAGAACAAGTCTGCTGATGTGCTAGTAGACCATAAAGTTATGATATGGTTTCACCAACGTTAGAGAGATATAAGATGTTAAACATATGAAAATACCTCTTTAAATTTAATCGGTGCTCCTTAAAACGTCGCCTCTTGTCCTGGATATGGACAGAAATCCATGTCCAATAAGGTTTACTGCTGGTTGGGACTGGCAAAATTGACGTCGGAATATTTGGTGGCTGAGCGGAAAGTCAATGTTCATGGAGAGTGGTTATAGTCAATATGCATTCTGAGTGTTTTTGAGCGACATATTTTTTATTCCAATCATCGGGATGAAAATTGAAATTCAATCTTGGCCCTTAACATATTCTTTCACTTGCTTTTATTGCCCTGATGTTCGGAAAAGAGCCCATGTAGGTGATGTTTCAGGCTCATGTCATCATCTGGTTGCTGAGATATGGCTATGAAACGATCTCAATCAGGTATTGCTCCTCGTTCTGTGCGACGATTGTGACTGGAACGGATATGGCTGATGTGGAAAATTACTGCTATTTTGTGGCGGTGTTACGTAAATAGCAGTTGTTATTTTAAAGTAGGGATCACACATAGGTGAATTTGTTTGAAGCACCGTCATCGCGCTGCAGATTGGTACAAATGACAGTTGTGATGTGAGAAATAAACAACCGAAATAATTTCTTTGAGCAAGATTGTCACCTTGTCCGGTTAAAGTTTTGCAGAATGAAATATCCAGGAGGCTTAATCCACCTGGAGAGACTGACCTCGCCTGCCTCGTTAAATGTGATTGTGGGCCAGTTCGGAATAAGTCTGTCCAAGAGGGTTTTTTAGCTTCTTCATTTACCTTAACACCCAAATTTTGCTGTGGATACAGGTAGGTCGGTTCAGTTATAAACGTCTATCGAGTATGATGTTTATTATGTTTATTTAAAGCCGAAAAATTGTATTTTGTCCCAGCTCTCAGCCTTATGTGAACCCCTTGTCTTGGACCTCAACACCGGGTATTAAAATGTTAAACTTTATAATGGTTCGGCAGGGTGATATGGTGGCCTTGTATTTTTCGTGTCTGAATAGAGGATCTATGTGTTTTGATTTTGTAGCTGGGATACGTATTGTGATTACTCAGAGTGGTTTTGAAAAAAGAACAGTTAAATAGTTTAAATTACTGCTATACACTTATTTATTCTGCAACCACACCGCATGTCATGCCCAAACCACACATACAAGCAACATTCACTCTTAACCATTGGTGAGCCCTCGATAATTGCACTCAAACGTTGATTTTAACATTGCGATAACATTACGATGCGTAACTACACACTTTTGTGCTCAAATACATGTCCCACACTCTGAGAGAAATATTTAATGAAAAAATTTCAAAGGGAAATTATCTTTATCGACTAGCAAAAATGGGTACTTCGATAACATGACCTCAATAGTGATAATTGGGATGGGTTGTTGACGATAACAACGTGGATTGCCGCCAATAACAGAAGTTATCGAAGTGACCACCTCTAGTCTTCACAGGTACTCGTTTGTTGGAGTCCATACAATATCCGACCATTTGGCTGTTCATGCTGACTGCCGGTTGGGTGATACTAGTGATGTATCCACGGCCAGTTGAGATTTACGTAGTTTCAGTTAGTGTTCGAGTCGAAAGAATTAACGGTGGAAGACTCCGAAGGATCCTCCCACGGAGTACGGAGAACGATGTGTGTTGCAGTAGAATCTTCTCAGGTACGGACACGAGAACTGTCCAATGCCACAGCCGTATCCAAAGCGGCTGTGGAATCCAGTCCTTAGTCCGAGACCAGCAGCACCAAGATGGCCGGCACCTCCGAAACCAACGGGGCCCAAGCTGTGGCTGAAGCTGGCCGTGGCGGCAGCCAGGAGAGCGAACAGGACCAGCAGCCTCATCGTGGATGTGGTGGTGGTGCAGCTGGAGGATCTTGTAGAGTGTGACACTGCTGTAGTGGTCACTCTGTTTTATAGCAGTGTTTTGGGGCGTGGCTCCTGCAAACAGCATCCAAAGGGCATGGTCCCACTGATTATGATCTATGCATAGCCAAAATAGGAGAATTTTGCCTCGGTGCTGATTTTCCTCAACTGCGAATTGCCCCTTCAAATAAGACGCTATATGACCTCGCAGGTTGGTGCGCCCATGGATCTAAATTATCAATCAATCAATGCCCGATCAAATAAAAAGAACATTTACACACTAACCGCATGGTGTTCGAAAAGAAAGGGGTTAAAAGTGCTTCTGACCCCGCCCCCTTCCCCACACCCACCTAAAATCATGAGTCCGTCGCCATTGATCTGACATGGTCTGCAAGACCACTTTGTCAGGTCAATTAGCATTGTGGCTGCGCCAAATTTTCATTCCTGGCACTAACTTTATGTCCAAGTAAAAAGAAAATATAGGCTTGATCTGGCTGTTCGTCTCGACGCGCTGCGTTCGGGAATGTGTTGTGTATTTCATTCTCCTGCCTATATCATTCCCTAGAAAAGCTTAAACGAAATGTCGGCAGTCGTCCGAAATATTTTGACAAGACTAAGTGAACCCAGCTTAAACACATATTGTTCAGATCAATCTAGGGATCACCAGAGGTTAAAGAGGGCACCATATGGTTAACACGGGCATTGACAGGGGGCGGGTACCCGTCCCCCTCGGGTTTTTCGGAAACAGCATAAAAACGGCGGCGCGTAGCGCCTCCGAACTTGGCATACCTTTTCCCTTATCATTTTTACAACTTTTGTCAAAATTTTAAGGTTGGGTCATCTCAGGTCAGGTCACCAGTACAGGTCAAGTGACCTGACTCAAAAAAAGTTTAAGATATCATAAGTCGGAACGGGGTGAACTTATCCGATTGAAACTCATATCGTGCAATGGCCCCACCGAGTTCTCTAAACTATGTTTCGATATTTTCTATATCGATTACCTAAGGTCAGGTACGAGCCATGACCTCTCCATTGGAAATGTATGGGAAAAATGGTTTTAACTGAATAACTCAGTAGCATTTATAGCAGATAGAGCATTTATTTTACCTGCATTAGATTCGCCTCGTCATTGCAGCTCTAATGATATGCATTTTACCCAATTTGACCTGGACCTGATCTAGGGTCAGGTCAAATCCTTGATTCGACCTAGCAAGTTCATATTATATATCATTCTATTCGGCTTGCTGCGAGGCTTCATATAGCTGAAATCGTTTTGCTCTATCTTTACTTATCTTTACTCGGAAAACCCGGTACTGCCACCCGGTGTTGGACGCTGTTGTGTCAAAGGAAATCACCTGGACATTGTCCTTGAGGGGTACATTTCCGGTAGTTTTTAGCTTTTCTCAACGGAAATTTTGAGTTTCTGGACAAATGATATATTGAGTACCGGGTTTTCCGACTTGCTTTACAACTTAGCTATCTCAGTTAAAATCATGTTATGAAGGTGGCACATTCCCTTTAAGGCATGAAGGATCTGTCGCTGGATAAGTTTGTGGGCGCGCAGTCCCATCCCATGTTTGAAAAGCCTGTCGGTTGACACGTCATTTCTGGCTGAGTGCCCGCCATGGGACGGTATCCCAGGTTACGATAGGCTGGAGGCCTTTATAGGAAACCTGCAGTTGACGAACAACCCAGCAGAGAGAGGGGCTAGGCTGATAAATTACTATATCGGCTGCCTTACTAAGAATGAGGAGAGCCGACAGCAGTGGCGGATTTAACCGGCAGGTTTCGGGACAAGCCAAAGTCGATGAGGAAAAACGTCACGCGGTGATAGCATACCACAATGTAACCAAACGGTAAGCTGTGGGGGTAAGCTGAAGAGTCGATAAGCAGAATAAAAACGTCGCCGGGTCAAAGTTGTAGCCACAAGATGCTTGTTTTGCTATCCAGGGCTCAATTTTGCTCTGAAGTTGGGTGGCTGTGTTTAAAGTTGAGAGTTCAAGCACCAAAACCTTGCTTGTAGACTAAAAATGAGTCCGGGCAAAAACGAGGCCGACAGCTTTGGGGAGGGGGGAGTGCAACCATAGTATTGCCCCTAGATTTTCTGTTTTGGGGGAATGTATTTCCCCCAACCACCACTCGCCAGCAGCACCTACTGCAAGTTGTAGAGCATTGCCACAAGCCGTTTCCCGACACTAGGAAATCAGTTCTGGCGTACACCTCTGGCCAGGGGCCCTCCAGAAGGATGTTTATATGTAGCAATGGACTTTTGTTCCATATTGAATAACGTGTATATGTCTTGAAGCTGTGTCTTTCTAGTCTAAGGATCAATGATAATGTTTATAAAACAGTGTTTTGCCTGACCATATAAGGAAAACAACCAGTTATTCGGATCAGGGTTGTGTACCTTATAACACAATATGGTTCAATGTAAAACGAAGAACGTGAAGTTCCTAATTGTAGTGGAAATAAGTCGGAATGCCATGTAAACAATAGATAAAAGATAATTCTTACAAAACATAGCCAAAAAGAGAAGAAAATATAAGACACACTAAGCTGTAGTCCCGCATTACGATGGAAATACCGAAATACTTCGTGTTCAAGCGTTGCAGCCTCCATAGGGAGCTATGGGTAAAACCTCAAGCGATTTGCGCTGGGGTCAAATATTAATTTAAATGCCTGATTTTTGCCCAATTTCGTTTCAGGTCACACTCAACGGGAAAAAGAAAGGTAAACACCAACTTTTAAAACTTTGTTAATTTTGGGACACCCTAATCCCCCACACACTTTCGATTTGCTGCGGAGTTGGACATCTCTTCGTCTCCGGTCCTGAAGATATTCGACTGCAACGCGCACTGTGGATATCACTCAAGATAATTCCACGGATATTTCCTCCAAAGTTCTCTGACCCTGCTTTAACATTTTTGTAAAACTTTTGTCCAAGCTCCGTTTTGGGAGTCGGAGCCTCACTAAATTCATCATTAGACTTGTCACGGAAACTCCAACTTCACCATCCGAACCAGCAACTCCCATAATAAAGGGTTGATTTAGAAGTCAAAGTTTAACGTCCCACAGAGCACAGGGACCGCCGCTCCGCTCAGGTCACCCTTTCACCAGTCAATTGCTACTATACTTACGTCGGGTAAATATTGAGCAGCGCCGAAGCGTGTCATGGAAACTGATCCCAAGCCTGTTCCATGCACTACCACTGCAGGTTCCTGAGCATTGGTCCGGAGCCCAGCGCCCTACCAACTGAGCTACCGGGGCGACAACACAGTTCAGAACTAAGGCAACACAATTCAGAACCGGTCATAAGTACATTATTCACCATTAAACCGCCAGTCAGCAAGAACAGCCAAAGTATTGAATCTCGTAAGGACTGTTAAAGATACGCATGCCTGTTTAGACTGTATATCGGTGAGCGTTTCTATATTTTTTGGTCGATAGCGACAATAGACGTTATCTTAGAAAACTTCCGAAATATAAAATTTGGTTATTGATGTCAAGTTATGGGCGTCCCATTTTGATCAATTGATGAAGGTAATTTCCTTTTGGAACCTTTCTACTTATTAAAATTGAATTGGCCAAAAAGCATAATCCCTGGACCGGGTTTTTGCTGTCTTTTAGCCTATGAATTTGATATCTGACTGAATTCATATGAGCTCGATAGGGTGACGGGAAGCTGGCGATACATGGGAAGGAAAGGACGTAAGAGGTCATCAAATTTGTTTACTCTGATATAACTCCATTCCTTCTTCTTAACCTGACTGAACTAAGACTTCGTGTGTAGAAAGAAATCATAGAGCGTTCATAGGCAGATCCAGGGGCGTGTGGGCACGTGGTCTTCCCCTGCCTGATCGAACCTCGCAGCCCCCTGAAATGCCCTCGTTGCCCATCTGAGACTTATGTCCCCCTCCCAGTTTTTTAGCATCGGCGCCACTACGGTATGTTTTGGCGCTATCCTGATAGGTCGTGTGCATAAAAAGGAGCGGAATCAAAAGCGGGTAGTCTGAATGGCGCCTCCTTACCGAGAGCTCACCCCCCCGCCCCTCCCCGCCGATGGGAAATTCCTGAATCCGTCTCTGAAGGCACATATAGCCAAAGAAGCTGAAGTGCCCTTAAACCAAAACCGTCTATGAAAGCATTTATACTGTTAGAACAAATCTGCAATAAGTGTTATAATTCATTAATAGACGGTTACTTTATTTTGCTGAAATTTCGCGGCTGCTCTTCTTGTGGGATTATAAATTTATGCCTTGTCTTCATGGAATGTCTCAGGCCCCCTTCTTTTATATTTATCGATGTTTTTACAATATTTTTCATAGAATGGTTTCTTAACTTCAGTCATTAGAATTTTTTATTATGAATTTTGTCCAAGTTGTTCCCAGTCCGACTGTTGGAGTCAGAGTCTCACTAAAGTCATCAAGGGACTTGCCACGGAGACCTCGACCCCACCACCCGAACGAGCAACTCCCACAATGAAGGGTTAATTTAGAAGCCAACGTTTAACGTCCCACAAAGCACAGGGACGGCCGCCCCGCTCAGGTCACCCTCTCACCAGTCAGATGCCAGCTGACCTGTACGTCGGGTAAACTATTGCGCGCCGGAGTGTCTCAGGGGAACCGATCCCAAGCCTGGACATGCACTGCCACTGCATGCTTCTGAGTAGCGTGCCGGAGCCCAACGCATTTCCGACATAAAAATAGCAACAAAATTTCCGATGTATATATATATATATATATATATATATATATATATATATATATATATATATATATATATATATATATATATATATTTCCTGAGGTGGCCGGAGAACCGCTCCAAGACGAAAAACGATACTTGACCGAATTCGAGACGTTCAACAGTGCGCCGATTGGTGAAGAAATTTTGAAAATCCGTCAACATTGTTTTGACTTACCTATAGGCTTTCAAAGTCAAACTGGCATTTTGAGATCGCCACAATCGCGCGGTCGGACCACTAGATTTGACCTTTATGACCTCGTTTGACCTTGAAGATATTGGCCTAGGCCAAGAAATATTATACATGGTATAAACCCACATAGCCCCCACGCACCCCAAAGTGGCATTCTTCTACGCCTATTAGTTTCCGAGATCTGAAGGGGGCCTACCAGCCCCCCTTCAGTGTGCGTTAGTGCCAGATCCCTTTCCAGTGCGGTTGTTAGCTTCACAAGGTAGATCACGAGAAACCTCTGCGCCCAGGCTATGTAATATTTTAGTCTCAAAAGTATAAAAGAACTCGTCAACTCTTGCCTTAATGTTAAGAGACACGAATAAATGATAATGACCCTATCATTTATTTAGTTTCAATGCATTTTATGTATCTTCACGTAATGGTTTGTTAAATTATACAGCACTTATGTACGGTAAACGAAAAACCAACGTTAAAACTTTGCACATTATTTGATATTCAATTTGATGCAGTAATTGCACTAAACCTGTCGTATGGTAGCAGTGTTATGAAGTGAACTCACTCCTTCCCGGCAAACACCCGAACAACCTCTACTCTGTCAAGGAAATGTCCTCTTCTGACGCGGAAAACGTTTTTGAAGACGAGTAAAATGTACTATTATTACAACTCAAGAAGTTGAAGAGTCATCGACCAGAAACAAAATCAAAGATTGCAGGATAGTGTCTAAAACATGCCTTCTACGCCTCGGGAACTGTACAAACACATCCAAACATGGTAAAATTTTCAATACCGAAGAGCGATAAAGGGATTTCTAACTCCCTGATTACGTCACATGCCGGCTCGTTCCCAGGGGCTGATTAGAAACGGTGTCTTGCTGTGAAATGTCACTTGGAATAAATAATTGGTGAGTCGGAACGCCAGCATCATTATTTATCAGGTATGTGGAATCGAACGCAATGCAGTAATCGAAATATCAATCAGCTGCCTGTGATGACCAGAGGGCAACCGGTTTTTACATCGCCTTTAGGCCGAGAAGAAAGGAAATGATAACACTAATGAAAGAAAATAATAGCAAACCCGTTGAGCATTCCGCACGACGGGTTTGTTGTTCCCACTGGAGATAATGTTACAGTTATAACAAGGTTTCACCAAAGTTGACAGAATGTCGTTGGTTTGGCATCAACTGTTACCTGACACTTGAGTGGGTCTGCTCCAAAGGCGGAACACATTAAACATAAGAAATCAGGCAGCTTTTTTCAGATGTGCAGGATTCAGTCGCCAGGTCCAACTGCTCGCGTGCATGTATAGGGAACGGACTGAGCAGAGTTCGTCCGCACACTCCGCTGTATTCATCGGATCAAAGCATGGACGCGTTCTTCATCCTTCGTTTCGCCACGACGAGATATTTCCGGGCATGTACAAGTATTCACTATCCAACGAAATTCATCCTCTTACTCTGACCTTTGTGTTTTGCGGTGGGTGCAGGCACTGCTATTAAAACACCAGACTTTATGATGTCTCTCAGTGACTTGCAGTATGAACCTCATAGGTCTCGTGACTTAGTGGAGGGATCCGTTCTATTGCGTTTTTTACTTGTTGTCTAATTTACTTGTTGTCATTTGTCAGGGCGGGTATAGAAAATGATCCTCCAATTATCGAAAATGCAGCTGTACAATTTTGTATTTCAAACACATTCATTAGTACGCATTAGGCACACATATAGGCCACTTTCACTTTTAACCAGAGGCGGGCGCTCGATATTGGTACCCCAATGTTGAAATCGACAACGCGATAACGGGATGATGCGTCACACGATTCACGTTTGATTCAGATACATTTTTGGTGTGTATCTTGAGAGGAAAAATATATCAAAGGTTTTGAAATGAATTTATCGTTTAACTAGGAGGGTCAGCTGGAAAGTGTGGCCTTAATAACGGGGATTAATAATTTGGAAAGTGTATTGTCAAAAAGCACCGTTTCTATGCTCGCTGCCGACAGACGTTGTCAAAGCACCCATCGCTAGTCTTATTCCATGCCAAACTGGAGTATTTAGCTGTTCATGCCGACTGCCGGTTTGGTGATATTAGTTATGTATTTAAAGCCAGTTGAGAGTTGCTTGTCTCAGTTAGCGCTGGGGTCCTGAGAATTAACGGTGGAAGACTCCGTAGGATCCTCCCGTGGAGTACGGAGAACGGTGTGTGTTGCAGTAGTATCTCTTCAGGTACGGACATGAGAACTGTCCGTATCCACAGCCGTATCCAAAGCGACTGTGGAATCCAGTCCTTAGTCCAAGACTGGCAGCACCAAGATGACCGGCACCTCCGTAGCCAACTGGGCCTAGGGTGTGACTGAAGCTGGCCGTGACGGCAGCCAGAAGAGCGAACAGGATCAGCAGCCTCATCGTGGATATGGTGGTGGTGCAACGGTAGCCTCTTGCAGAATGTGACGCTGCTACAGTAGTCACTCCGTTTTATATTAGTGGGGTAGGGCGTGGCTCGTGCAAACAGCATACAACGGGCATGGCCCCACTGATAATGATTGACGCATGCTCGAACTAGGAAAGTTTTGCCTTGGTATTGATTTTCCTCGAGTGCGAACTGACCTTTGAAATAAAAAGAACATTTACACAGTAATTGTATGGCATTGGAAATAAACGAGTTGAAATTGCTTCTGGGCCCTTCCGCCCACCCGTCTCAAATCGTGACTCTGTCGCCGATGATCTGACATGTTCTTTAAGGTCACTGTGTGAGCTCAATGCGAACTGTGACTGGGCCGACTTTTCCTTCCTGGCACAAACTTGTTTTCCAAGTAACAATTAGACTGGACCCGGCTCTGTTCCCACGCGCTGCGTTCTGGAATGGGTTGCGTATTTCGTTTTCCTGCCCGTCTCATCTCCTAGAAGAGTTGAGATAAAATACCGGGAGTTGTCGGAGATGTTTTGACAATGCTAAGTGGACCCACCTCAAATACTTTTTTGTTGAGATCAGTTTAGGGATCACCAGCTATTAAAAAGGCTCATAGGATTAAAACAGGATACCACAGCTTCCCCTTCTGATTCTTACTGAGCGGCTGCAGCAGCGTCACACTCTACAAGATCCTCCAGCTGCACCACCACCACATCCACGATGAGGCTGTTGATCCTGTTCGCTCTCCTGGCTGCCGCCACGGCCAGCTTCAGTCACAGCATAGGCCCAGTTGGCTACGGAGGTGCCGGTATTTGGTGCTGCCAGTCTTGGACTAGGACTGGATTCCACAGTCGCTGGTCGGCTGTGGATCGGACGGTTCGTCCGTACCTGAGAGATACTACGAACACACCGTCCCGCAACTTAAGCCCCGCTGGTTCCGGTGGCGTCGGGCATTTTGGTACTGCTGGTCTCGGACTAAGGACTGGATTCCACAGCCGCTTTGGATACGGCTGTGGATATGAACAGTACTCATGTCCGCACTTGAAGAGATTCTGCTACAACACACCGGCCAGCATTCGCGTGGAATCTTTGTAGATTTCTTCTGTTGGTCTTACGCCCGAGCACTAACTGAGACTGCGCATATCACAACTGTCCATAGATTAACAATACTGGTCACGAAATGAAATGATAAGTGGATGTGAATGATATATATATATATATATATATATATATATATATATATATATATATATATATATATATATATATATATATATATATATATATATATATATATATATATATATATATATATTTATGTAATACTGGTCACTATACCGTCAGTCGGCATTAACAAGCAAATGCCCGGATTTGGTATAGACTGGTTAACAGGCGTAGAACTGTTAAGACTAGTGAAGAGTGCTTCGAAAACTTCTCTCGGTAATGACCATGGACAATGCTATTGAAAACCTTTCCCAATGATACATTGGGGGGCTGTTTTCATATGACGTCAGCGACTGAAAGGGAAGGAGTCTGACATCTGTTGACTTTCGCAGACGGAGGGGGGTGGGGGTCTGGCTTTTGCTGACGATTTTTGGTGGAGGGCGGGAGGGAGGGAACATCAGTAGGCATCATTAAAGCATATCGTTCTTCCTTCAAAGGTCTAATTTTCCTTGTCGTTTTAGTTTTGCTTCTAGTTGCTTTCCAATTAAGAAGTTGCTTTTCAATACTTTACTATAACTTCCTTTACCGAAATATTCCGCAATACCACTGGCTGCAATTTTAATTTCGTCCTTTGAATTAAAGAAAACACTGAATTTTTCGCTTAGAAATCGCTCCCAAAATTTTGTTATTTACAGATCGTTGGATACTTACATGCCATACGACGGCGTTTGAAGGGAATGTGACCCCTTTATAATGGGATTTGAAATGAGATAGCCATATTATAGAGCATGTCCAGAAACCTCTTGGTCCATACTTAATTTGTCCCAGAACTTACCGGTCTCGCAGACAAAGGTAAAATTCACCCCCTACCGGTGCTGTTCTCCGCGGTCTTGTTGATGCGCTATGAAGCGATCTTAGGTAAGTGACGTCACGTTCAAGCCCCGCTGCGCGTGCTGCTTGGACAAGTTTTTCCTGCTTGGACATCTTTAATCCCACCTGCCAAACCTGAAGTTGGTACTGTCAATCATGAATGCGCGTAACTTGATTTATTGACTGTTTCGAATCTTGAAGCATGTTTTAACCCTCGCGAGGCCTCGCCCCGGTGGGAGGTAGGGTGGGGGGGGTGGTGAACATTTCCTTGGGTTTTTCCGGCAGCATTAAAAAAAACGGCGGTGCAAAGCGCCGCTGTACTTGGGATACTTGATCCTTGATAAATTCTGCAACTTTACTCAGAATTTTAGGGTCGGGTCATCTTAGGTCTGGTCACCAGTGCAGGTCAAGTGACCGCACCTCCAAAAAAGTTCAATATAGCATAAGTAAAAACAGAGTTAATGTATCCAATTGAAACTCATCACACAATGGGCCCACCGAATGCTACGAAAACCTATATTCCGAAATTTTTCATATCGATGACTTACAGTCAGATTCTGATCATGACGTCTTAATTGAAAATGCATGGGGAAAACGGGAATCCGGCGAAAATAGCTCTTTTGGTGTATATACAGCTTAAAAATACCTGCATATTCTCCAAATTGTAGTATCCTAGGCCTCTGTCCAGGTACTGGTTGCAAGTTTGGACTTGTAACCTTTCAGAGGTCGTCTGGGGCTACTTATGCAGGTTTTCAGACTTGGATCAATAACTTTGCAGGAAATGGTGATTTAGCTTTTATTTTGATGCCATTACGTTTGGATTATTATTGCAAGTCGATTGATTTGCATGCTGACTATGCTAGGTCAGATGGTGACTTGACCTGACTTAGGTAAGGTCATTTTTAAGTTTCGATCTAGTATAGTCATATTATACATCATTCGATTCGCCGTAACGAGAGGAAGTGAATGGTGCATAAAAAATGTTCCTTACCCAACGCTGTCAGACGCCAGAGCCCAGAAACTCTGTTCCAATATGCCACCTTCTTTGACCTGTCATGACCTTAATATTGACCTGAGCCAAAAAGTGCCTGATGTAGTTTCTTCATGAATTTGTATGACCCACCCACCAGCTTTCGCGTTTTTTTTCGCTATCCCGCATAGGAGGCGAGTTGGAGGGGGTGTTTGAAATCTCCCCCTCCACTGGGGTGAAGTTGGCTCGGCGGCCCACCGGGATAGGTGTTAATATATCAAGAAAAATAAAATCGAAGTGAGTTTGTTTCCTAATAGTAACCTCTTTTTGCTTAAAGTGCTTCATATTTATTCGTTTGCTTTTTTGGCGCATGTCAAACAGGACCGATGTGGTACGAAACATTTCCAGCTCATACGCCGTTTTGGCATCACGCTAATTTTGAGACTTTTTGTTGGTAAAAGAGGAAAAACGAAATATTAGGCTTATTAGCCGTTTTTCAGCAGAAATAAGGCTAAAACCATCATTTCCAACACAGGTTGCCATAGGTTATTTAACCACCACAGCCTGGAATTGTACCAAAATGCCGTATTCCTTTAACACCCGTACTGAAGAGGGGTCTGGCACTAACGCGTACTTGGGGGGCTGGTAGGGCGTCCATAAGATCTCGGAAATTAAGAGGCTGGGGGTGGTAGGGCGTCCATAAGATTTCGGAAACTAAGAGGCTGGGGGTGGTGGGCGTCCATAAGATTTTGGAAACTAAGAGACCTGGAAAAACACCACTTGGGGGGGCATGTTGTGGCTATAGTTATCTACATCATGGCCATTTTCATTGACCTAGGTCAATATCTTCAAGGTCAAACGAGGTCATAGAGGTCAAATCTGGGTCATGCTGGGGACTGATCACGGCCTTGGATAAAGCAAGCTTCAAATTTGTGGATTTGTTTGTTTGTTTATCTGATTAGCTCCTGATGGTTATGGTTGTACATTAAAAAAATGTCATGCCAAAAATGAAAACTAAGGAATAGCTTAGTTTTTTGTCATAGACAAATGAGATTGCGATCAAATATGTGTACCTTTGTTACGCCGTAAACAACTTTGAAGCAGCGCCAGCCGACGTATCGACACAAAGACCAGAATAATTGATACATCATTGTTTGACCTGTGCCTGCAATCCATAGACGGTCGAAAATATGGTTAATGGTATGTATCCAGCTGTAATTTATTTCAAGTCATTCCACGTTTTAGCATCATTGTGTGTGTTATGTGCTCAACCTTATTGATACCCTCTATTGATGCACTGGACCGTTCAATAATTTAAGTGGTGCCCATATATTTAGCGATTTCGACATTGCTTTGTTTGAGGTATTGAACACACGGTCAAGGTATTGAAAGTTGTTCAGTAAACCAAAATACGAAAGAGTGATCAATTGGTGCATTCAGAATATCACGAGCTTTAAAACTAAGCCCATATCGATCATGATCTGGAGTGGTCACTAGCCATCTGCCAAAATACCGGCGATATCGCCTACTGTGTGACTTCATTAAACCGATAAGCATTCATAGAAACGAAACAAATAAGTACAGATGTTTAGCTTGCACGTAAGAATGTTTCACAACTAGATTTTAAGATATAAAAATAGGAATATGGCAAAATATTTTGGCTTGAAAGAAAGGTTGTGAAGTCAAAATATAACCCGAGGTCAGGGATTATATTTTTCCTGAATAGTTGTACTCATAAGCTTTCTAGTAATATGTAACTTATGGAAGTTTTTTATTTGTTTTGGATATACAGTTCAAAAGGTGTCCCAACCTCACACCTGACCTATAAATTTCTGCGAACTCTATCTCGTGACCTAATAGTTGACCTCGGACTAAAATTGCACCATGGTTAAAGGTGTCCATGGGTAAGCTCACTTACAAAGTTTGAGCTAATTCGCAGGGGTGATGGTGAATATGCTTGGTCGATAAGTATTTTCTTTGAAGGGGTGGGGGGGCGTTGATAGTAGGGTTGGTTGAGATCAGCTGGAAGTATAGTTTGATATTTTCCATGCGGTTAAATTCTCGGAGCAGATAGTGAAGTCAAAATTTGTTATTTTCTGGTGCTGCAACGTCGATGGGCCCGGGTTCAAGACCTGGCGGATTCCCTGAACCAGGAACAATCTGGCTCTCGAGAAATCCTTCCAACGGGGAAAGAGTTTGCGACGGCATGTGACAGTTTGTGCGTCGATAGCCCCAACAATTGTTAAAGGCAGGGAGAGTTAATATATTTCACCAGGTCGAAGTGCCAGTTTATTGATAAGTTGTAATTTCTTAGATCTGTTGTTAATACTATTATTAATTCAGGGATGTGACGGCGTTGGGAAGAGCTCTCGTTTTCCACGTCGATGGTCCGGGTTGAAATCCCCGGGCTGCGTATTCGGTTTAAGTCTTTCCGATCCCCATAATACCCTCCCAGCAGTGGCGAACCTAGGACTTCATTTTGGGAGGGGGGGTGCTAGGGGCCTCGAACTTTCTTCGTCATTGCCTTGAAACAGCCTCTAGCTATGCATTAACTATAGGCACTCGGACCTTTGGGGGAGGCTTGAGCCCGAGACCCCTCCCCCTTGCAGCCTCCACTGCCAGGGTGAGGGTTGGTGACACCATGTGATCTCATCAGCCGGTGGGTCGTAAAGCACCAAAGCTGCGAGATTGGTTGTTAAAGTGGAAGTAAGTTGGTTGCTCTTTGCACACCAAGTCTTGGTTCAGTCAGATGAACCAGAAAGAATCGTGGTATGGCGATATTAGTGTGAAATTATGAGGATTTTCCATGTCCTCTCTTTTCCACTTGTAACAAGCTTCGCTGTCAGCCCGTCTAGCTCGTATGCGTTCTTTCAGTGATTGAATGTACTTGTACTTGTAAAAGATGGTGAAGACCAGATCAAGGTATGATGTTTGATCTTGCAGCATTTCGTTAGCAGGGGGCTGGGTTCGTCCGGGCGAGGCTGGAATTTCTGCATTTGTATGAGCCTTGTGGGCGCTGCTCGCCCGGTAAGTAATATATTTCTGGGTGCGGATTATAGCTGAGGGTAAATCATTTCAAGATATTTCATTTAATCTTAACGTCTACCCTAACCCGAAGCCTAGCTTTTTGTGGACACCGACCGAATGATTCAGTTATGAACGCTTAGTATGTCGGGTGTAGGTAAAGGGTAACTCATCCCAGAACTTTAACTCACTTGCATCACAGGGCTCAAAAAGTAGTTCGGTGGTCGCCGACCAAATACAAATATCGACTGCTGGTTGTCCGAAAAATATTCCAGATAAGAATTGTTTACTGGTTAACTGCACAGCCTGGAAAGTAAAACAAGCGCTGTGAAGCGGTCTCTATTGCATAAATCAAACATACGTCACATAGGCGGATCCAGGATTGCCGATCGGAGGGGGCACCTTCCCGGGGGCGCCATCCGGACCAGGGGAGCGCCACTTATGACCGGCAAAACCTATCAGGTGGGCGCCAAATCCTATCGGTGGGCGCCGACTTTCGTATGTTGGGGGTGGGAAGCGACATTTCGGGGGCGCCATCGACCTTTCAGGGGGCGCCGAGGGTCGATCGGGGGGCACGGCCCCCTTGCCCCCTGGATCCGCCTATGATACGTCATACATCAAACTTACACAACAGACATACCATGCAGCTTGCATGTTAAAGTCTGCAAATCTGTTCGACAAATTTGAATAATACGGAGCAGACAAGCACTGGCTCATCACGTATTGTCCACCAAACGTAGTCCTTTTCCAAACTGGCTCTCGGGAAGATCTTAGCACTGCTTTCCCAGGATGCTTGGTCGTGGAATGTTTGTAGGTGCTCACATAAGTGTCACCACCGGCAAAAAGTGGGGGCCAGTCAATTTCAACCTGATGCTGACAAAAACTTTCAACATCAGGACCAAAACTGTTCGAATTTGGGCTCCTCACTGCATTCCGCAGCGGCTGGATATAAGAATGTCCGGTTGTCTCTCATTTTGACTGAGATCAGGAAATTTCTGGCCAAAAGTGCGGGGCCAGGCCCCTGGCCCCCCTTTTCCGACGCGTATGGGTGCTCATTCAGCCACAATGCCCAGACTGACACTATTTTTCACCCACTTTAAAGGGCGCGAGCCGGAAAAATTAACCTCCGGTATGCGCTGCATCATTGCCCACCCGCTAAATCTAAAAGCACCGTCCTCAATAAATGTCCAGCGTTCCAGCCGTCAATATTTCACATTTGAATTCTGAAGGAATTGCCCTGGCGGCAGGAGTTAGCACTTCACCCGTCTCCGCCGCCGTCCGGCAACCCGACAACCAACCAAGCTACTCAAACGCAGCATTTGACAATAACGAAACGGTATTTTTTTCAACATATGACACTTTGTAAGACTGACATCCCTGAAGATATAGAATAAATATTTCTGAATAAAATAACAACAATAACAGCAGTTCTGATCGTATTATAGTCTCTTTCTATTTATTCCGTTGAACAATGTTACGTTATTTGTGTACGATTTGGTTGTCGACTGCAGATCTGCGCCGATGACTCCCGGACAACCAGCGTAGCCATAAACGGGGTATGGCAGCGTACCACAGGTGACAGAGCAGAATGGTGACGTATGTACCGGTCTGAGCATGGTGCTTTTGGTACCCAAAACAGAGGTACAATAAATCAATAAATGAAAGATCGGTGCAACAGACGAGATCAAAAGGCAAAGGCCAATGTTTTTGAACCAATCCGTTCTGACAGGTGCCATCTGAGTATTCATCTTCCAGCATAGCTTGATTTGGTCGCCCCGACAAGTAACAAAAGGTTTTGTGGGTCGCCGTGGGACGGTAGGACGGAGCCTTTTAAGCCCTGTTGCCTCACTTTTCCTCTAACCGTTTTGTTGTGGACACGAATACTGACTAATACAGCGTAAAAGTTAATGATATCTTCCGACGGTTTGAAGTAGAAGTTTCGTATCTCTCATGGATGTTTGAAGGAATCCATCCATCGTGTTCTGCTAGGTAAGATACGTATTGTGACTTGTTAGAGTTGCTGTAGAAAATTATCCTCCAATAAACCAAAAAGGAGTGGTTGTAGAAAATTATCCTTCAATAAACCAAAATGCAGTTTTACATCTTATTTTGTACACTCACACAACACACTCCTTAGCGCGCGCTAAGCACACATTCAAACAACATTCACTTTGAACCATTGGTGGCCTTTCGATAATGACCTGCGCGTTGATACGTAGACTACGATGATAGCACTCTACGTTGCAGGATAAGCGTTTTGACTGTGATGGATTTTTTTACACTCTAGAAGAAATGATACATTAAGAAATACAGATCGGGTTCCAGGGCCGAGCACTCCGGTTATGTCGCCTCAATGACGATTGCCACTTTATTAGAAATGTTTCTGTCCATAGCAACGTCGATGGACATAATCGAAGCGCCTACCATTGGTCTTATCGGGTACACGTTCATGGGAGTCCATGCCAAGGTTGGTCATTTCACTGTTCATGCTGACTGCCGGTTGGGTGATATTAGTGATGTATCCACGGCCAGTTGAGATAAGCTTAGTCTCAGCTGGCGCTGGGGTCCGGAGAATTAACGGTGGAAGGCTCCGTACGATCCTCCTACTGAGTACGGAGGACGGTGTGAGTTGCAGTAGAATCTCTTCAGGTACGGACATGAGAACTGTCCGTATCCACAGCCGTAGCCATAGAGACTGTGGAATCCAGACCTTAGTCCGAGACCAGCAGCACCAAAATGTCCGGCGCCTCCGAAACCAACAGGGCCTAAGCTGTGGCTGAAGCTGGCCGTGGCGGCAGCCAGGAGAGCGAACAGGATCAGCAGCCTCATCGTGGATGTGGTGGTAGTGCAACTGCAGGATCTTGCAGAGTGTGACGCTGCTGAAGTTGTCACTCCATTTTATATCAGCGTTGTAGGGCGTGGCTCCTGCAAAACAGTATCCGTGTGAACATTGTCCCACCGATATAATGGTATAGGTATGAATGCTGGAAGCGGGAAATATTTCCTCGGTGTTTTTGTCCCTGGCCATGATACCAATAAAACGCCCTTGGGGGAAGGTGGACTGGGCGGACACCCAACATAGACAAAATGAACTAAAAAGCGTAACGGGTAAATGTTTCGTGCGGCGCACCGCTGAGAAGGTGACTTTCTCATTTTTTGTTTGGCATAGCAATGCTGATGCTGTTTTGCTGTTCCGTCGCTCAAAGTTGTCCAAGTCAAGACTCAAGAATAATATGATATCATTGATAATGTGGCTATGTTTGGACGTCATAGTGATGTGACGTCCTGGGTGTGGTGCTGACGTGCCCAAATGACAGTGTAAGTTTTGTTTTCTTTGCAGTAAACTTGGTTATCGAAAATCACTAATGAGATAACTTTTTCTAAAAAATTGTCAACTGTAAGGCATGCTCAAAACTGTAATGAGTTACATCTAAATTTGTTTTCTGAGCGTATCCTCTCTGTGTTTTCAGGCTATGATACTCCAGGATATCAGAAGCTGTCTCCAAGAGAACTTTTCAAGTTTCGGTCATACAAGGATGTCCAGCTATTCCACTTCCGGGCACCGGATCAGACTGGAGAGGCAACTTTCTCCTTTCGGGCCAATGAAACCAATTCAAGATGCGATCCAAGGAATATCACGCTGTAAGTACCTCTATGTATATTGAGGTTTTGAAGAGGTTTTTATGTATGCATATATAATTTATGTGTAATTTATGTGTATATGTATATATAATTTACTTAAATTGGCAAACAAAGTTGTTTGATTTTATTAAAGCTTCATCGCTTTGTCAGCACACAGTGAGGCTATAACGAGTCAGATTTGTTTCTTTTAAGGCATGGAGCACAAGAGTTGGGTCCTACCTACAAAGAACAATCACAATTATTTCTAGCAATAGTAAAGCGTTTTAGACATGCTGTCATATTCGATGAATTAAAAGTTACAAAGAAACACACGCACATTGCACCCAAAACACTATCGAAAGATCATGTTTTTTACCCATAAGACGATTTCATCTAAAAAAACCTATCGTTAGTTATATTGCATTTCCTGCTACACCCCCCCCATAACTGTTTGTTTAATCCTGCCTCCTGCACACTAGTATCTAGGAGTTGTATCCATCTCCTTTCCCGCACCCTCCTATAAAAACATATTTCGCCCACACCCTTGCTACCCCGGGTGGCCCTGTGGTGCGCGTTGGGCCCGCGCCCACACCCTCTCTAAACCTACGAACCCGAAGTAATCTATAGAATGTCCATCTAAATTGAAGTGTTTCGATATGAGAAAGTCAGTCTGTGTTTTAGGATTTCGAATACGTGAGAGGTTGTTAGCTGTCCTATTGTAAAATGACCCCCTCCCGTTTTCCCACGGATCATACACACTCGCAACTGCTACATCAAACCCCGTAAATTACGTTTCCTAATCTCTTTGTATGTACCTTGTCAACCAAAAACACTCGAGGTTTCCCCAATTGACCGAGGTTCTACCCGCTACTGCCTAATATATTTTAACGTACAATAGAAGCTCTATTAACACGCGCATTGACAGGGGGCGGGTACCCGCCCCCCTCTGGTTGTTCGGAGATAGCATAAAAACGGTGGTGCTAGCGCCGCCGCGCTTGGCATACATTTTCCCTCATCATTTTTACAACTTCTGTGAAAATTTTAAGGTTAGGTCATCTCAGGTCAGGTCACCTGTACAGGTCAAGTGACCTGACCTAAAAAAAGTTTAAGATAGCGTAAGTCGGACAGGGTGAACTTATCCGATTGAAACTCATCACATAATGGGCCAACCGAGTTCTCTAAAATATGTTCCGGTATTTTTTATATCGATGACCTAAGGTCAGCTACCAGCCATGACCTCTCCATTGGAAATACCTGGGGAAAATGGTTTTGACTGAATAACTCTGTAACGGATGGTGATAGAGCGTTTATGTTGATTGCATTAGATTTGCCTTGTCCTTGTGGTTTTAATGATATGCATTTTATGTAATTTGACCTTGACCTGACCTCAGGTCAGGTCAAATCTTTGATTTGACCTAGCAAGGTCAAATTATATATCATTCGATTCGGCTTGCTGCGAGGATTCATACAGTTTAAGTCGTTTTGCTCTATCTTTACTTGTTCAGATGTAATGGCCGAAAACCTTCATTTACATGTTATCCTTATGACGGCATGTTTGACCTCTCGTGACCTTAAATGTGACCTGACAAAAAAATGGATCAAATATTTTCGATAGAAAGTGGATAAGCTACCAAACGCTCTTCACCGTTTTTTGCTATCTTTCATGGTTTTCGATATCTTGGGGGGCGGGTACCTGCCCCCCCTGTCAAAGTGAAGGTGGCTCAGACCCCTGTCAATGCGCGTGTTAGCATTCAAGGAATACAGTGTTGCTTTCTTTGTAACTTTTAACTTATCGAATATGACAGCATGTCTTAAACGCTTTACTATTGATAGGAATAGTATTGAATGTTCTCTGCAGGGAGGACGTTTCTCTTGTGCTCTACGCGTTGAAAGCAAAATTATCACTCTTTTATGGCCTTGCTGTGTGCTCACAAACCGATGAAGCTTTAATAAAAGCGAAAGGTCTTTGTTTGTTAATTTTGATTTACGTGTCGTGAGCGATGTCTAGACAATATATGTATATTGTAAGCAAAACTATATATTTTATATATGTCTCATAGGAAAAATAGAAAAACTGCAAAAGAAGCTCTCCAAATGTGATTCATCAATCCATTTCAACCAGCATTGCCTGAAAGAATATTTATATTTTTTCTTAACGAATCGCTACAGTTCTATTTTTCAGTAAAACATGTCGGACTTGATAATGTCTCATGAATAGACGAAACCGGTAGTCAAACTGTATGACTTTATTGGGGAATTTTATATCAGAGCTTGACAATAAGAGTAAGAATGTGGTAAGATCTTTAGAAAAAGTACAAAAAAGCTGGTAAACTCCCGGAACGCGGTCATTTTCAACCAAACTTGCATTAACAATAAACTGCTACCCAAGTATACAATATATATATATATATATATATATATATATATATATATATATATATTGCGAAAATTTGATAAAGCACTTTAAAAAAATATTTTTTGGCCTTGAGGGCTGGTTGTGAAAATAAGAGCGAGAATTAAACCATGCCTTAAACATATTTGGTCTTTCGTTTCAGAAAACAACACTGGATTAGCTAACGGGATTTTCATGCAGCTTATCTGTGCGAAGGCCAATAATTCTAGAAACTATTTCAGGGATATGATGCCATATTTAGTTATGATGCGATGCGACCTTGCACCATTTAGTTTATTGGTGCCTGTGAAATATTTTGGGAAGTCAGATGTTCACATCAACAGATAACCCTAGTGGTACCTGTTATATAAATATAAATATAAATAAATAAATAAATATATATATATATATATATATATATATATATATATATATATATATATATATATATATATATATATATATATATATATATATATATATATATTGGTGTATTTGGGGAGTAGGTTCTCTTTAATGCACTGGGTATTAAATATGATTGATTGCTGTGCCGCGGAAAGTTTCTTAGATGTACATTCAAGTTTTCTTATCAGTTTTTTATTTTCGGAATGTTTATGGAGAGCAGAGGCAAAGGACATGTATTAAAAGTCATAAGATATAATATTTCGCCTATTTTTAAGCACGATTACATACAGTGTGGCATTGGCACTCGGTAACACTTCAAATTACAGTCTTGTTTTTTAATGTCAACAGCGAGCACGCTCATAATATAGTACTAAACCTTCGTTGCGACAAAACGTTCAGTCTCAGTATAATAAAGGCAAGTCAGCACACCTATCACAAAACACACAAGTAAGCACGCTAAAACAGGATACTTCTATCGTAGAGCGGGAGCTGTGTGAGCTGTTTGGTATGTATGTTGATTACAGGTGATGTGTCCCTAATGAATAGTGTTTCTAGTGTTTGCAGTTTGCGATGATTGCTGCACTGTGTGAGAACTGTTTTGTTTTCTGTTAGTATTTTTCGTTTGATGTCTGTGTCATGGCATTCTTTCATATGCCGCTTGGGGATCCTTCTTGAAAACTGATAAGAAAACTTTAATCTACATCTAAGAAACTTCCCGCGGTACAGCAATCAATCATATTTAATACCCAGTTTTATATATATATATATATATATATATATATATATATATATATATATATATATATATAATATTCTTACATACTTTTCACTATTTAAACATTATTAAAAACACTAGTTTGCTCATACTCAAACGTGTCGGTTTATTTTAAACCTTCATCAGTGAGATTTCGTCGTAATCGTTCGTAAAACTGAAACAAGCACAGACAGCAAGCATGGCAGACATTTTGAAAATTAACCAAGTTTTACAGCGTGAAATAAACAACAGTACCGCCCCCACAAAAAGAAACATAGTAACATACAATGGCAAATAGACATAATCAGGATAATTTGATGCATGAGGGTACTGAAACTACATATTAACAGACGAGAGTAATAAATAAGGCCTTGCATCAAAGTACAAATCACACCAAACACCAATACAGTCATGCTACCAACCCTCTACAACCCTCCAACTGGGCAACTCATACCCACATATGTTACCCATACCGCTTGTTTATCCCTCCCGGTGTTTGTTTCCCTGTATCACCCCCTCACCCTGGTACCATCTTTTGAAGCGTCCCCATCAAACCTATCCATCTTTTTTCCCCTCTCCCTACGATGAAACTGTGTATTTCCCCACTCAAAACAGCTGTGAGATGGAGTGAGTTTGACTCGTAATGTATTCTGGAGCGTGCCCAGCCTGTCAAATAGAATGCATGATGCCAAGAGACCAAAGGACACAGCTCTATTGTGGCAAAAGACGTGCTGTGGAGATAGGTCTGCACCGGAACCGTTCGTAGTATTTCGCCAACCCTACCAGAAATAATTCAACAAAGACAGGGAGCGACATACGCTGATTCGTGCTGGTATCAAAGAAGCCTGAGCCAAAGACCGAGCTGTTTCTTCACAGAGACTGAGCCTGGGCTGCCAGGCTGAACAATCGTTCTGTCGAAGCTTGTAGAATTGTAGAATGTAGCTTGTGTTGAAGAATTGTAGCTGGTAGGATTTGGTTGAGGATTTCTTTACCAGCATAGAGCATACAAGTGAAGCTTTCGGCTATTTGTTGCTAGTCCTCATTAGTCTTCGTCAGCATTCGTATTCATATCGTCAATATCATTGCGGTCCAACAGGTGATGGGATCGGGCGAGAAAATACAGTCCGGCGGACTTGGTTATCACAAATAAAAACTACCGCAGCAGCCTGCTGGTGCACATGATGCTGCGGTTGTTTCGCGGCGCCCAAGCGAGGCTTCCATCACTCACACCACCGATCCTATGCACGATGTGCGTGAGCGAGGCTGCTTCCATTTTCACTATGCTGTTACTCTTCCCGAACCACGAAACGCACTAAAAGGTGTAGGTAATGCACGTGCTTGTGGGAATGCCGTCATAACTATCTATATAACGAGGTCTTCCCTTGTAGTTATGTGGTTGCATCTTCTTAACGTGTCATAAATTGTTAGCTGTGTACAGGCCAAGTAACTCAAAAGAGCGTATCAACTGTAGACCATTGCAGGAGACTTCCCAACACAGTCGGCGTTTTTCAAGGATGTTCATTGGGCCCACTACTCTTCAATGTGTTCGTCAACGACTTAAGCTATTTTGTGATCGATTCTAGCACCACACAGTTTGCAGGCGATACTCGTTTATTGTTACTGGCGGAAGGAATCAAGCAAATAATCTTAAAGGTAACATTGGTCGAATCCCGGAATTAAATGTAAATTGGGGGTATTTTTGCCGAAAATCATGAAGATGTCCATGATTTTATTGAAAAATTTACAATAAGCTCAATATTTTTATGTTTAAAATACTCCTCTATGGTAAAGAATAAACCTCTGCCTGTGCATGACGTCATGATCTGACAACTACTGCCATATTCAATAGGCTTCAATAGGCTGACTACTCATCGTGACGTCAGCAAGACGCCACGCCAACGGCTGACAACTGTGGCCGACTCGTTGGGTACATTTTGGGAATATTTCAGGTAGGTTTGTAGCTTTTCTCTACGAACATTTTTAGTTCCAAGACAAATGCTATGTTGAGTACTGGATTTTCCGGCACGCTTTACAACTTGGCTATCTCAGTCAAAATCATGTTATAAAGATGCCACATTCCCTTTACAGCCCGCATGGAGCGTACCCTTACATCCTTGGATGATTGGTTCCGTGCTAATGGCGTGAAGTTCAGTGCCACCAAAACACAGCGACAGTCGCCAAAGCCTCAAGGACCTTCTGATCCTGCAGATCCAATTTCGTGATCAAGCCATCAGCCCAGCTCAGTCTGTTAGTAACTTGGGTATCATATTCGACAATCATCTCTCTGGGCCACACCTCATCCATCTCACGCAAAAGTGTTTCGGTCTTTTAATAGCATTATTTCACATAAGCCACCACCTCCCCAAACGCATCATCTTAAGTATTGTTCACAGCCTGGTTCTCTCAAACGTTCGATTCTGCATTTTAGTGTACGACAACTGTTCAGACAAAAACCACCGAAAAATTCAAAAGATCATAAACTTCAGCGCAAAAGTAGTGTCCGGTCGCCGAAAGTGTGATCATGTATCAGACGTATTGAGAGGTCCAGGCTGGCTCAGTTCCAGGCATATGGCAAAATATCACACTCTCACAATTGTCACATCATCAAAAAACAAAAACAAAAACAAAAAAGCGATAGCGCTATCTGCATTGCTCCAACACAACACTGACAGCCATGCCAGACAAACACGTCAATCTCAACCAGCCCCCTCCAACAGCAAGCACGAACCACTGGATGTGACGTCACACCTCGTAGCATATAACATGGGAAAATTAAATGATTAAATATAATTTCTTGCAAATAGAGGCCCACAATCGAAAACAAATGCTTATTCATTTCATTTGGGATAAATTTGATTACCGTGTATTCTACAAATTCGTAAGCGGGAAGTGCCATTAGAGCAGTTTAACACACGGCTCAACGGTGAAGGAATTCCTCCACGCCCGTGTGACGTCACTCGGGCGTGGAGGAATCCTCTTGAACATACCTTTAAGTAAGGTATCTTGAATCTCAACAGCTACACTTGCCGAGGATACGGACAGAGGCTGGCCGGCGGCAGTTCATATACAGGGCCCCCATATTATATAATGCTCTGCCGCCGAATCCCAGTGAAATGTGGATGGCTGGCTTCAAAAAACCACTCACACGCTGGTTGAAGGGGTAGTTTTGCCGGATGTAAACTGCAAGATACAGGGTGTTTCATAATGAATGATGTTTTTTAATTGATCAGAATACAGTTATAAATAGGTTGTTGTGGTATGATTTGCATATCAATCGAAAGAAAATTTTGGGACATTTACGATTATACGCATTCTGATAGCTGTTTTTCTATGTATACCAGTCGAAAGTAGTCATACAAATAAGTTGAAAACACTGTCTTTTTTACCTTCATCGAAAATTTTCCTAGGAATCACGCGCGTATCACGTGACAAGTATCACACCAGTGACACCGCGAACATTACATCGTCACTGCGGTACATTACAGTCCGCACGCACATTGCCTCTGGAAATTAATTCTAAAAAACACACACCTCTTCAGGGATGCGGAGCTGGAGCCGGTCGGAGCCGACCATTCTCCCCGGAGCCGGAGCCGGAGCCGCCGAAACAACTTTTGATCGGAGCCGCAGCCCACAGCCCTCAGACAGCTCCGGCTCCCAAAGAGCTCTAAAATTACCAAAAATCAAACGTGAAATGGTCACATTTTACCTCGTAAAATGTCGCATAGAAACACATTTATTTACCTGAAATGTTAGATTTTTTCAATATATTATGTATATCGAGATTAGTGAAACATTACAACTAGGGTGTTCCGTGGACGGTCTCACTCTCGGGCAGGGGATGCGCTCCGGCCATTTAGCATGGACAGAAATTGGCAACAAATGAAAGCATTGGTGGACACTGGCGGATTCATGGGGGCAAAAAAGGCATTTGGCCCCAAACCGCCCAATTTTTTGGCGATTTTTGCCGATTTTCTTTAAAAAACATGTTTTTCACGATTTACCCCATACCGTCGGCCTGCATCTGCCCCTGTTGGCAGATGCAGGGGAGGCCATTCCGGCCATGGCTTCCCAAAGCCCCGGAAGGGGGAAAACTATATTTTGGCCCCCAAAGGCCGAAGACATTTTTTTGAAAAAGGTGTTTACACTAGGTCTGTCGAGCAATACAATCTTTGCTCCCACCTCGCCCTCCCCCAGGAGAGCTATCATGTACTCGGTGAAGTAGTTTATACTAAGTCTGCCGAGAACCGAAATCGCACGCCCCGCCCCCCCCCCCCCGAAAGGGGAGAGACAGATTTGGGTTTGCCCCCAAAAAAACTCGGTTTTGCGTCCGCCCTTGATTATGAAAGTGTATGGTTTTTCTTAAATTATTCTCCAAACATTTATCTATCCAAACACCTAAGTTTCATTGCAACCGTGCCTCAAACCTACCCATCACATCCGTTAGAAAATCAGCATCACGAATTTCCCGTCCATTCTGAACGGTGACTTGACACGCACATGGTTGCAGTGACGTCATCAGCGACGCCGTAGCAACGGCCGTGTAAATAGTGTTGTCATGTTTTGCGATGAAGCTACTGCTTACTGATCTCAGGTCTAGACTAACAGCAGACATATTGGAGGCAATGTTGCTGCTCCGCTCCAACCGTGATTGGGTGGTGTAGTGAGCGAACCAGCTACTGGGCCCTGGGCACTGGGCATTAGGGTGGTTGGTTTTGATTTTTCTCGAAAAGGAATTAGGCCTTCAGCCTATCTGATGTGTTTCTTATGTTGAACACTGTTAGGTCATCGAATTTTTTCTTTGCGGCCCGTCCAAGCTTTACTTGTTGTTTTAATTTTTTCTGTGGGTTGGCGGGCATGTCTGACCCATATTTGTTTGCCATAACAGTGCAGTGCAGTTTGCCATACGAATACACTGCAGTGTAGGTTGGTCCAGTTTTGAGGTTCACTGGCCTTTGGCTTCTGGTCAAGAGCGTTCGTTCATTCAGTCGCCATTTTTCATTCGTACAAATAAGAGGTGGGACTTTCTAGGCCCGGGGGCCCGGGGCAAAAGCCCGGCCCAGGCCCGCGGGCTTGGACCGGGCCTGAAGGCCTGATTTAGGCCAATGCCGGGCTGATAACGGGCTTCACCCAGGCTTATTCCGGGCTTCAACTGAACTGGGACTTCAAAGTCAATTTTCTGTAAGTTAAATAAGCCTTTTTTAGTACAGACCTAGTTTTTTCCACTGAAACATAATCTTATTCATGCACCAGCAGCTTTTGAAAATGCATTTACAATTAATTTTGAGACTTTTAGACATACATCAAGAATGTAAAAGCATGAAGCTCTAGCTTTCTATCTGTTACTCATGCCAGGGTCAAAAGCAAGTTACTTAAACCTGAATCAATATTTAAAATCAAATATTGAATAATGCCTACAGTTGCACACATCCATGCCGTACTGTCATATTATGAATATCCTGATTACTTCAAAATCTTAAAGTCATATATGGGTGAACAAAATATAAATTGTGATGGCCTATTTGTTACTTCCATATTGTCAGTATACCATTTCAAAGGAAGTCATTTAACCAATTTGCTGCTAACATATTGATATTAACACCTACCTCTAGCTAGAAAATTCTTTCCAGAAGCTTTCTGCTCCAGGTAAAAAGAAAATGTTATCTATGGAGCCATTCCCATGTCCTCTATGAAAAATGGTGAAGTGAATATGTCAGGTACAAACTATCTAGTGGGAGCCCATAATTGTCAAATTGGCCTGCTAACTCTAGCTGCAAGAACAAATGTTGATAAGTTTGACCCTTCCACAGCTTCATCTTGCTCTTTCATTGCCCAAAAGATGCAGAATCCACTCAGAAAGGGCTAGTATAAGCAAGGAAATAGGCACAAAGAAAACATGTTTTTGATCGAAGTACTTCAAAACATAAATTAGTCAGTTGTGGGGAGATACTGGGGAGAGCAGTCAGCCTTAGAAGGAACCTTTGAAATTGCACCAAAACATGAATATACTTGACATTATGTGTTGCATTTTCCTTGTGGAGATACTTCCCTGGCCTCTATGAAATACAACTTCTATTATAAGCTTTGAACACAACAGCACTTCCCTCCCAAGATACCTTTCCTTTACACTTCCCTCCCACCACACTAAAAATGTACAGAAACGTAGAAATACAGAACACAAAAACAGAATATCCAAATTATGGCAAATTCCGCGGCCTTGAGCAGCTTGTAAAGCCTTGCAAAGCCCGAAAAGCGTCATATATGAAACAAGTGCGCAAAAAGTGGCCTATTTTCAGGAACAAAAGAAATGCACCACACACTTTGTGTTTTTTTTAAATCTGTGAAATTTTAAAATATATTTTCAAAAGTCTTGAAATATTTTCGCTGAAATAAACTTACTATTCTTGTAAATTTTGGTGAAAAATGTTTTCTTAAATGATTGCTCTAATGTAGACAAGCACGGCGCTTCAGATACCTACTAAGCGCAAGCCCGTAAAATACAACAAAACAAACAGGAATAGTGTTCAAGCCCGAATGGTGATGTGGATGGGATTGAGTTGTTTTTTTGTGTCAGATTTACTTTTTGGTGGAGATTGATGCAATATTTTTATTCCATGTTTGGTGCGAACCTGTGGAAAACTAGTGGTTCTTTATCAAGATAGTTCTTTATGGCTGGTGGTTTGATAATTGTATATGGCTAATGGGCCTTGTTCATGTTGGCCTGTTGGCTTACCTACTGTGCAGACCGGGCTGACCCAAGCAGAACGATCTTTTGACTATCTTCCAGGCTGTTTAGTGACTAAACTAAAAGAAAATGTTCACATGTATCAATTGAGGGACAATGTGAAGGATTTTTTTGGTTCATTCACAGCCTTTCCGCCATGATGTTCTGAAAAGTTTTAGCTGAAAACTTGTCACTGCTCTCTCCTCTATTCATAAACATTATTGGAACTCAATTGTGAGGCTCGTGCCTGCATATAATGATTTATAAAAGTGCAAAGATGGAGGAAATGTCTGACATGGGTGGGCTTATTTCATCCCGATTCTTATAGCTGCCATGTGCATACCTCTATCTAGAATGCCCATTTTATAAGGTGATGCTGGTCATTACCTGAAGTAAGCTTGCATCATAAGCAAGCTGTTTCATACTGTGTGTTTTTCAGTATCATTTTCTGCTGAATTATTAAGATAGCTGAGGCTGCTGATGCTACATGCACATTTTTAATATGGTTTTGGGTGAAACCAAAACTTTTTACAGGATAAATTGGCTTAAAACATATATTTCAAACAGCTTTAAAGCAAATAAATGTTGTATATAGTCGATTAATGGTTTTTTCATGATACCGGGCCTTCCCGGGCTTGATAATCCATTTCTTCCACAAACCGGGCTTGTGACGGGCTTCTAAAATCAGCAGCATACCGGGCCCGGGCCCGGGCCTGCAAAATTGCCCGAAACTCCCACCTCTAGTACAAATACATAATCACTTTGTATCTGATGGACTTTCACGCCCTTGAGAACGTGTCGATTACATTTTGGATATAGGTACATTGCCGGAGCCGGAGCCGGTCGGAGCCGACTATTTTGCCCGGAGCCAGAGCCGGAGCCGTTAGGACACTTGAACCCGGAGCCGGAGCCGGGGCCGGAGCCGGAGCCGAAATCAAAACCCCGGACTGGAGCCGGAGCCGTCCAAAATTTTCTCGGCTCCGCATCCCTGCACCTCTTATGCTTATGAAAGCTCAGGTCCAAGCAATAAATCCCCAATTGACCCATGTCCCCTCTGTTCTGCGGTAAACAGTGGGGTCTTGTGAGTTGTGTCCGCCGCATCCAGTCATTCATATTCAAGGTCGGAGAATAGCTTGATCCAAAAACTTTAAACTTGAAATATTACTGAAACATGTGCTTTTGTATGCATGCTTACGGGACATTCTTTGCGCCAAAGCCTTTTTAGAGTGCTCCCAGTTCTGCTTTCTCAAATATAAGCTGACACATATGATGTTTCTTGCATAATTTTGTCGAGTACATTTAAGATGAAAGAAAATATTTGATGTTAATGAAACATGTTTCTCGAAAAAATTTCCCACAATTGACCATTAAGATGACCGTTTTTTTCGACGACTTTGAATAATTTTTAATCCTTTGCCAAACGTTTAAAAATATCATTCTCTCTGAAACACCCTGTATGTGTATCGGATTGCTTTTTCGAGCCGATTATTCAACCATAGTGTCTTGTCTTTTGTTCATGGATTGTGTTTTGGAATAATTGATGTCAGGTTAAGAATAGCAACATGTCTATTGTGGAGTGATCTGATGCAGTAAAACCACATATAGCCTCTGCAGCTGCAGTGCCCTAAAACCCCAATCCTGATGCAGTAAAATAAAGCAGAAATATGTATCGGATCCTGTCATTAAAAAAATTAGACAGCACCTATCCAGCAAACTGTCCATAGATTTTCATCTTGGGTGTGGTCCATAGTCTGCGTGAGAAAGTAACTTGTTTCTAACTATCATTAAATCTCCAGCAAACGGTTTCCCATACCAATACCAACACAGTTTCTGCACAGGACTACTGAAACAGTGAGGCTATAAACTGGTGTCGCAGCGGCTTACTCTAGCGGTGTGTTTGTGCAAACTAAGTTAAGTCAAAAGAAAGAAAGTAGTGCGTATATGAATTGTCTCGCGAATCAGAAACCTTGCCACAAGGTCAGTGCTCAGCATCCCCAGTACGTTGCGTGCCCCCCCCTTCCCCGCATGCACTTATGTATATAATGAGCCTTTTGCTCGCATATAAAAGTAAAAACCTCCTCTCCCCACCCCCCAGTATGCGCACACACTGATGCCCTCCAAGAAAGTGAGCCAATGGAAAGACAGGTTGACCCATTCGCCATATTTGTGATTTTTGGCCGTAAATATGCCAAAGTGGTAAGCCTGCTCGGAAAGGGCGGATCGAGAGTATATGACAACTCCTCTAACAGTTGGCGCATTACGCGCTTTTTATAGCTTGGAATGTTCGCGTCTGCTTTAAAAGCACGCCTGGTTTAAAAGCTAGGCTGGCATGGAATCGACAAGCGTTGATTTTAAAGACTGGCCTAACAAGCAGCACTCAACGGATCCACGAAGGCAATGCTCGTTCGCCGTCACTGACTCATGTTATGGTCTAGTCTTCACTCTTGGAACCAAAGTTTTTTTTACGAATGACTGAACATCTTACCTGTCCTGTGGCAAGCTGGTCATGTATGCGGATGATGATGAGGTCAGGAAATATGTAGCTTGCCGTCGTAGGCACCTAGGCCAAGCATCCTCTTGGTGCTCTCTTTGCCGCCTAGTGCATGATTTGCCTTGCTCTTTAAAATGCTATTTGTCAGCCCACTCCCATGTAAAACAATGATGCGACATCCATCTTCTCGCAGTTATGTTTTCATATTTACGCCGCTTTGCGTAATATATTACCAGGTATTGAGGGAAAGAGCTTTGCTCGGAATCGGCTCTTTGAACTTATTCACGTAGTTCCATATCCGTGAGTTCATTAGCCTTCTCCAAAATAACTGATCCACTGAACTTCCTGGAACGAGACTTTGTGCCAAAATCTGAAACGATCCAACGGCATGTTGAACTTGATTGTGAAAGTCACTACATGCTTCGTCTGGTTAGGAAATGCCTCGGTATGTGGACGCCGTTTGGAACCATACTGCGGTGACATGTTCGACCTGGAGGCGCTGTATCGGGGATGCATTGCTCTGTGGTAGGACGGTTTTTCAGGTCACGTTCAAATTCTCGCGGGCTCCTTGAATGAGGTCATCTCGTCCCCTAAATCTCTCTCAGAAAGGTGAGAGTTGGCTAAGCCGTGTGATCTTAGCTTTTAGTGAGTCGTTGATCCCAACCGTTATTAACCCTTGCCCCGGTGGCGGGTACGAACCACCTTCGCCCTGGTGGGGGGAGGCTAAAAAGGACCCCCCCACGATCTCAAAAACTAAGAGAGCTAGAAAAAAGCGCAAAACGGGAATCTAAAGCTCTTCGAAAATGATATCGAAAATACTTCGGTCATTTTTCTTGTCAGGTCAATATCAAGGTCACCAGAGGTCAAAATAGGTCAAAACCGCTGATGTGAGGTGTACTAAGAAAACCTCATATATCTCAGAAACTATGATAGCTAGAAACATTTTTTTACACCATTCGAAAGCTCTTGAGATGCGCTTTCATTACAGTGCCATTCATTTTCGTGTCAGGTCAAAGCCTAGGGCGCTACAGGTCACTGAAAATTGGGCATATTCTTGGGAATGTCCATAGCCACCCATGCATAAGGGCGTTTACTTTTTCGCTAATAGCTTCCAAACCAAACAAGATACAGCCATAGTTTATGCACCATTGCAATCCTCTCGTCAATACAAATCGAATGATATATGATGTTGCTATGCCAGGTCAAATTTAAAAATTTGACCTGACCCAGGTCAACGGTCTGACCCAACTTGACCTGGTATAGTCATGATGTATATCATTTGACTTGCAGTGACTATACAAACACTTTGGTGACAAAATAAAAGTTCTATCTTAGTTTATTCAAAATTTATAGAGTAAAACACAAAAAATGCTTATTTGACCTAAGGTGACCTTTTAAAGGTCACAAGTCAAAATTTTTGGCACCAACTTCAGAAATGGGCTAAGAGCAGGTAGTAACCGATGTTTGAAGTTGATTCCATCCATACTTACTGAGAAAAGCACATTTCGTGATTTTCCCCATGTAATTACAATGGGGAGGTCATGCTCTGCACATGACCTTAGGTCACCAATATCAAAAATCCCGAAACAAATGTTGTAGCTCCTGGTGAGCCCAATATGTGGTATGAGTTTGAACTTGATCGATTAACCCTTCTTTTAGTTGTGCGGTCCTAAGCAATTTTTGAGGTGAGGTCACTTCACCTGGCCTGGTGACCTGACCTGATATGACCTTGAGCTGAAATTTTCAGGGAAGATGTAGAAATGATGGAAGAACAGCTAGACCAAGTTTGGCGGCGCTGCGCGCCGCCGTTTTTTGGTCGCTTCGGAAAAACCCGAGGGGGTCTAAAAAGACCCCCACGCAGGCGAAGGTTAAAGAAATGTGACATCTTCATGACGGGGTGCGAACTGATTCAGACCGCATAATACCGAGCATACCGAGAAACTTCTTACACGAAATTTCATTTACCCCATTCGCGGAAAAGCGTAAAAATTCACCGCCTACCAACCTCCTCCTCCCCCAGTGGTCAGGTGGTATGAGTCGAACTTACGAACGTGGCATAATGCCCAGGCCCGCTGCGCCGACAAATATTTCTTGCTCGAATCTCTCTAAAACCTAGGTACGTGCTTAACATGCTTTCGGTGTGAATGACCAAATCCGTATTACCTTCTTCAATGGCTAGTTTCAAACGTGAGATATGTTTATATAGTAAGAGAAGTAGCCGAAATCGGTCAGTGTCACTTTGTTTCCTAATAGGAGCCTGTTTTTAGCTAAGCATGCCTTATTTGTGTTCATATTAACTTGCGGCGCAAATGAAAAGGTTCAATCTGACTATGTATCACCAGATCCTACGCGATTTGACGTCATGAAATTTGGTGATTTTTTTACCTCTAACAGAGGAGAATTAAACACAATGAATGATCGGCCTTATTGACCATTTTTCAGCAGAGATAAGGCCATATTCACTATTTTCAATGAAGGCTGCCTCTCAAACATTACTGTCTGGAGGTGCAGCAAGGTGCCATATTCCATTTAAATGACGCAATCTGAAGATTAAAGACCTCCTCAATCCAACAGTACTGGAAAGGAAAAAATGTTGTCGAAGCCTGAAGCTTCGAACTGCTGCGTGAAGCTGCCGAGATTTAGTCCCGCGCTGCCTGGGCTCCTCCCGTGCCCACCATCGCCTGGGGGTCCGATCGGAACCCTGTACGATCTCGCTAGCCGACAGTGATTCGGTAAAATCAAAGATGCGCTGAAAGCGCCGTACTGTTTTCTGCTCTTGAACCAGGTTTGAACCATATCCGTCTAGCTGTAACGTCTGAGTGTCCAGTCTGGGCCGGTTTAGGGAATCCCGTTATTATATCGGGCTAATAGCTAAAACAGGCTATTATTAGGAAACAAAGTGACACTTATAGATATTTCAGCTACTTTTCGTAATAACGGGAATTAGATCGTTCTGACTGAAGGATTCCAGTGATATGCGGCATGGCATTGCTAGGTCGCAGAGTGCTTTAGTGAGCTCTGGTGACCTCGTTATTGTCCTGAAAACGATTGGAATCCTAGTGATCTGTCTTTTCAACGGGTTTAGAATGAGGTCTAGAAACTTGGTCTAGCTCTTTTAGGAGCCGAGGTACACCCTGGTTTGGTCTGCTTCTCTTTGCAGGAAGAAGGTTACCGTACAATTGGTTTGGAAATGAGGACATGATTCGTTGACCTGACCTTACCTGATATTGATTTTTGGTCATAAGTTGTCAAATTGACCCCCAATAGGTATGCAAAGCGACGCGTCTCCTACTAAAATCGTCTCAGAGACATTCGCGAAAAGCGTGGGGATGAGTGTCAGATCGCCCTCTCCAGGCAACGAAAGGTTAAGTATGTTGCTGGTGATGTTTTTTAAAGTCCTAACTTCAGATGAATTTTTATTTCATTGAATGCAGTTCGTTCGAAGGCTATATGTCCACCTTGGTCTTTCGAAAATCGGTACAAAATGGGTTGGCCTAGTGTAGAGTAAACGGTTTAGCAAGAAACTGGTAAAGTATAGTACAGTAACCAGCATCTATTGCGTCATGCTACCGGTATAGTGTACCAGTGACTTTCTTCCTAATCTGGAGGGATGTGGTGTGTTGTATGAACGAACCATGCGTGGTGCGACATAAAAGAAGGAAAGGACTTGAACTTCCAGTATAGTGGGCTTAAACGCGGTCGTCTCACTTCTGAGCTATCCGTACACAAATTACTCTCAAATTCAAGATCAAGCTTTAGGTTTTATCCTCCTTATTGGGTGGGCTATCTATGTAATATCTAATAGTGAATTAGTTCTGCGGGTGGGGCTGCCGCCGAGCGGATAGGGCTCAGCCGTGTGGTTGGTCCGCAGGTACCTCCAGCACGGTTCATACCCGGTGGTGTCCCCGCTGGGCGCCGCCTTCCCGGACGACTTCTACCTGAAGCGCACCTCGCTCTCCTCCGTGAGCACGCGCAGCGACTCCCGCTGGCTGCGACACCGAGTGGCTGCTCCTCTGCCTGGAGACTGGTTCGCAGCCGCCTTCATCCTGGAGGACGACTCGCGCATCAAACAGAAGGTACTGTCGACCGCTGCTTGCAGCCGTTCGGGATGCTGGTCTCCTTACTGTAGAACAGGGGTGGTGCCGGAACTCGGCGTGCAGGCCTGTTGTTTTACAAATACGTCTTGATCGCAATCATGTTTGATCGTCGATTGACAGTGACCCAAAATAGGTTTTGCGCTAGGGTGTCGAGTGGAAAATTAAGCTCAGAATGTATGACAAGTGAGTGGAAATTTCTCCTCAAAATGTATGACGGAGTAAAAATTTTCCAATTTGGGTACTCAGGTGGTAAACTCTCAGAGCCCTTGTTTGAACTGAGGGGTGGATATTTCCTTTAAATTTCTCAAAGTAAATATTTTTAAATCGTCCCCAAGCAGAATTGTTTGACCATTACCATGTGAAAAATTTGGGTTAAGCAGGTAAATCTTTACCAACTGAAACCCCCGGATACAGTCTCCAATCTTTTTTAAGGAATTGGTGAATTGCCACAAATAAAAAACTTTTTGGGGGCCTCTGAGACAACCTTCGGGGAAAAGAACTCTGGGAGCCACCAAGACTAACATTTGTGGGATGAAGATCAACTCTTGGGGGGCTTCCCTAGACCAACTCTTGTGCCCCTCCTCTCCTCTCCCACACGACCAGCTTTAAAGGGCCCCTGAGACGAAATATCGGAGCCCCCCTTAGACCAACTCTGCAGAGAGGGCCTCCGAGACCGGCAGGTGGTGAAAAATGAAAAGGATTTTTTTCGTGCAATACCTAGTGCCAAAATCAATTATCTAACCATACACTGTATAGTTTTTCTGTCCGGGACAACGCCCCTCCTATACCTATGCCTATAGTTATCGGAATTTTGGAGGCCACTCCTGACCTTGGTTTACTCTTAGAGCCTTGGTTTACACTTAACTACACTTAATATACACTGGCCGATACATATATACACTGGCCGTGAATAAACTTATTTTTTTATTTATCAGCTGCGGACACTTCCACACATGAGGTGGCTTTTCAAGCACCGTCGTAATGGACATGAAGTGATGCAAACTATGGAAGGAGACGGTAAGGATAAGGATAGATGAGGGTAAAGTAAGGTGGAATACTACCTGGACTTTTTTAAACACTAACCCATGATTTTTTTACTTTTTTTCTTTTCCCTTGCCCTGTCTTTTTTTCTTTTTTATGATACAAACCACCTGCGCAATTTTTTTCTAATTGAGCATACACACTACACCTTATCTGCATTTATTGTTGCCTCGTGTGCTCTTTTTCACCTGTGAGTATGTACGTATATGTGTGTGTGTTCCAAATATATGCATGGATATAACTAACCCAGACGAAACTACAAACTTTCTATCATGGCAATAAACTCTTCCAGACTCTTGCTAAAATTTTTTCTTTATCTGTCAATTCCCCTGCTCCTCTTCACATATCTACTCACCTTTATATGAATAGGTATGCTGCTTTCTATCAATCTAATCGAAGCTACAGCCTTCTTTCTGTTGTTTCTTCCTTTCGTCTACAATCAGCCAGGCGCGGCGGGTTGCGACATTGTCAGATCGACTACTACTTTAAATTTCTGATCGCTTGCCGCTTCTCGGTCGCATGAGCTACATAATTTGCATTTCAAAAATTGTTGTAAATTAATTTTCTAAATCCTTATAGACTAGAAAATTATACAACTAAAAGCACACCAAGAGGAAGACTAACAATTTTTTGTCAATAACGAATAAGAAACCGGCCTTTCAAAAAGCCTAAAGATGCCGCTTTTGTTTACTAGATGTAAAGACGGCGATTTGGTAAGTCCACGCCGTAGACCAGCCATACAAAAAAGTGTCGATGTTTGAAGGGTAACTGGATGCATTCTTGTTGCCCCAAAAAATAATTTAATGAAAATGTAGAGTTTCAATGTATTCAAGTACCGGACACTTTCAGTTCAACTTAAATATCAGCGTATTTATGCCTAGGGTGTCGTAGGGTGTCGTGAGTGGATTTGGGTGTCACAGGGCGTGGACGCAGCAATGAAGGGCTGATATGGATAAAAATTATTTTCTTCGCAATAAATGGTCAATTTTCTACCATACAATGTCAAATAAAATATGCTGCTTAGCATACAAATTTCAAGATAATTGCTTTTAACAACAAAATGACCAAAAATGGTTTTCACTATTCTCCGTACCAGAAATACAAAAACAACTTTTCAAGGACGTAAGCCTAGAAATAATGTGCACAGATAAACTGCTTTCCAGAAATGTATCTTTCAAAGCGGTCAGCTCATTTTTTTGGCCCCACAAGGCTAGGGTGTCTAATTTTCCACTCACCAATGTTGTGAGTGGTGGAATTTAGTGGCGGTGTTCACCCATTGGAACTTTCTCCGGTGGGGCAGGGGGCACTGAGCGTCTTGCCCGCGCCAGAATTTCGATTCAGTTGTTCCACTGAAATCGGTGGAGATAAGGATGGCAGGTATAATTGGCCAGAAAATAAAAATCTCCAGATTTTCTTTCAGAAAAGCGAAAGAAGCGCATAAGAGCCGAGTTAATTTGGCGATCTTCTAGTCGATTCTGCTACTCTCTTTTTCCAGTGGATGTTGGTAGAGGAGGCAATGGAACTGGCCCTTGTAGTAAGTATTGTTGAGTAAAATTCAATAGTAGTAAGTATTGTTGGAAGTGAGTGGAAAATCCAGCAAAACAAATATAAAAGTGAGTGAAAAATTCTGCTTGAATGGATGCCGTTCTGCACCCAGCACCCCAGGTTTTAGGACACTGTCGATTGACCCTGCTTGTTTGAAATGCCAAATATTTCTACAGGCAGGAATAGAGTACGTGGTATACATATAGATTGGTTGACCAAATGTAATGTGTTTTGGAAAAGCACAGTGGAAGGACAGAATTGCCATGACATGTCGTCCCCGACCTCTGGTCAGTTGTTTTGGCTGATGTCCTTGTTGAAATGTGCAGAGCGCCACTCTTTCCGCAGTACCTCTCTGTTGTTGTATGTAGTTTTTAATAATGCTTTTACTGGATAATACAAAAACTATTTCGAATCGTTCGAAAGCGCATACGAGGCGTGCACATAACGTGAGTATGAGATGCATGATGCAATTACACCAGCATGCGTAATTCAGTCATTTCTCCCATCAGTTGATTGTTTTCCCCTATTTTACCCGCAACCATGAAAGACTGTCCTCTGGGATAGTCATCATCATTACCATCATCATCATGAGGCTTTTAGAGCGCGTCGACTGCGACGTTCATTTTGCGCCCAAAATGCCCGTCCTGTGGGATGGGAAAGGGTAGCTGCAACCCATTTCTCTCCCGTCCGTACTTTTCTATTAAATTGGCCGAGAAGTGTAGTAGCCTGTCAGAGAGGAATACAAAATTGACAACTACCGCGATTCCCTTTCCGTGTATTGTTTAGCTGCGAATCCCATGCAGTGCACAGAAACCGAGTCGGATCTCTTTCTCTTTCTCTCTCTCTCTCTCTCTCTCTCCCTCCCTCCCTCCCTCCCTCCCTCCCTCCCTCTCTCTCTCTCTCGCTCTCGCTCTCGCTCTCTTTCTCTCTCTCTCTTCTCTCTCTTTCTCTCTCTCTCTCTCTCTCTCTCTCTCTCTCTTTCTCTTTCTCTCTTTTTTCTCTCTCTCTCTCTCTTTCTCTCTCTCTCTCTCTCTCTCTCTCGCTGCTGCTCCCTGCAGCAGCGACTCTGGCCCGGGGCTTTGTCCAATCGATACTGTGAGATCGAGTTGACACAACGGTCGGGTCGTCCGTTGATGTCGCATCTTGAAAGGTCCATTTGTGTCGTATTTGGTCTCCGACTGTGACAAGTTGCAGCTTTTCTTGGGCTGCTGAGACCGTCATTAGCCAGGGTCTCCGGTGCGTGGGGAGGGGTGTGGACACTTCCCCATAACTATGGTGGAAGCGGGACAGTCTCCCAATTTGCATTGAGGCTTCGCGACAGGATGCTAAAGCGGCCCTTGGCCTTCCCCCTCCCCTACCCCTCGCCCCCGAAAGCCCTCAAGCTGTCGTGACATGGTCAAAGGCGGTGTTTATTCAGCAAGGGGGTCTGCAAGCCAGTGCAGGAGGCGCTTAAAATGAGAAAGGATAACTAGCTATGACAACAGAGGTTTTCAAGTTCCTTAGAATTACTCTGGAACAGCTAAGGAGACCGAAAAAGGCAGCGGAGGCCCCATTTCGCAAAATTTGGCTCCTGGGACATGGAAAAAATGGAAAGATGGTGCTCCAGCCCGCTTAAATAGAATAGGAATGGAAGTTCCTAACACAGTAAGGCGGCCCCCAAAGCGGGACGGGTCTCCAGGTTAGGACAGGAGACCAATGCAATTGCAATGCGATCCCGAAAATGCAGAGGCTTTTATAACGATAAAATGGGCCTCCAAACCAACATTGTTTTTTTTTAATATGATAGACCGAGTTCCACAGACTAAACAGAAAACATCCAAACTGTTTTTGAGATCCTGGTATTTGGCACAGCAGACCTGGTGATGATATTCGACGCCCCGCGACTAGGGCAGGGCCCTTGGGCTGTTGTGGGAGGCGTCAAAAACGCTTGAGTTCACAAATAACAGAGCTCCAGGTGAACTAGCATGCCTTTGAAAAGCATAGAAGCCCCTATCGCATGATGGCAGGAGCACATTCTTTTGTAGATGAGACTCTCTGTATCACGCAGAAGAGCTCCGAATTGAATAATAGGTTTTGACGATTCCACAATAGGTCCAGACGACAGCACAGACGACACTTGAACCAGTGCAAAGTGCCATGGAACCTTTAGAGACGACCAACGAGCTAGGTTTCACGGTTTTACAAGTCAGAGAAGGGTATCGCTGGAATTCTCATGCAGGCCCCTAAAGTGAAAATTAACACATATAGCCCTAGCACCTGACGTGCGTCAATAAAACTCCTCGAAATGAAAATTGAAGCCCGAAATCCAGGCGCAGATCCGCCAATGAAGAAGCATCCCGCGATGGGGACTCCCCTCGAATTTATGCTCCTCCCAACCGCTCACCTCCACTTGAAACCCGTGGTGGAACCCCTGGTATGAAATCGGGGCTGGTAATAAATAAACATAATAATTGTCCTGGACACAGCTTTTTCTTCTATTTTTCTACCTGGCAGCTTATCTGCTTGGTATTAATGTGGAAAGCTGCTGCTTCTGAGTGAGAGTGTACATATGTATGTGAGAGCAGGTTGGTGTATTTGCACGTACACATGTTTTCGCATATGTGGGAGTGTATGTGACGTATGCGCATACATGTGTTTAACTGGTGATGTCCGGCGGGCCAGGGTCTGGCGCCGTCGTGCCACACCCTGCTGGAGACGGAGGCCAACTTCACGCGGGAGGAGGACGTGGTGACGCTGGTTCCGGAGGTGACCCGCCACCAGAGCCTCATCCTGACGCAGAAGATCTCCGCCGCTCAGCACTACCGGTGCGTCACTAACCACACGCGCAGGGGGGACGGCTGTCTATTTTATTTTTTAATTCATATCTCCAACAGATGAATATCCATTTACAGGCGAAGTCAGAGCCTAAAAATAAACACAATATGCCTCAAGTAAATTACACGCATCTCACATAAAAACAATAGAATGCATCACCCGAGGTTGGGATGTTCTTCCCTGAGTATAGATGATTCTGGCAAAACATGAATTAATGGTTAGAGAAAATACATGGTCTAAAATTACCTGCAGCGGCGATACCGCTAGCTCGCATTAAGTACATGGAGTGAACAGATTGGTATGTAAAAACATGGACTTTAAAGCTGCTAAAAGACAGGTCGGAAGTGGAACATGATAAGGAACTTCATTGCCCGCGGGATCCGACACAAAAGCCTCTGGCTCACAGTATTTACGCGCCTGCGCCGCTCCGCGAATTCATGGCGAAGCTGATGGAAAACAGTCTCGCTTACTGCCAGTCAGAGCTGAATTATTTGAATACGCGTTTTAAAATTCAGTATATTTCTGAAATGTAGAGATGTTCCTAAATTATGCCTTGTGTTCGCAGTTGTCGGTGATGCATCCCTGTTAGTACACGTCGCGCCTGCCAGCTCTGTAGCCTTCCGTTTCCGTGCTGTGTTAGAGACTGTCCGTGGGGGGGGGTGTTGTTGCCGCTGCGTGTTTCACAGCCACCCATTTGTCCGCCTCCTGCGTCCGCTATTTCCGCTTATTAAAGTGGTGTGTGTGCCTCGTCAGTATAGTTGCACAGCAGTAGGGTCGCGATGTCGTGCCCGTCGGCGTGGCCGGGCACGCAGCAAGAACGGCTCGTCAAATTGTTGTGTACTGTTCTTATAACAGTGAGTCGACACCACGCTCTCGTCTATGACTGCCTCATTGCAGTATGTCGGGGCTCGGATGCATCAGTCTCCGTAACGTGTCTGTACGGCGGCAGGTTCGCGGTGCCGGCCGGCACGTTTGGCGCCGTCGTCAACGTGTCCAAGTGTGAAGAGGCCGGCGGCGGCGGCGGCTGTCCGCTGACCCTGGCCGCCAGCCCTCTGGCGCTGCCCGACACGGAGGACGGGCCCTTCACCAAGTGAGTGGTACACGCCTGCACAGCCTGTCGGACGGCAGAGCGCGCAGGAACTGAGACAGGGGGTGGGGGGGGTTGTAGAAGTTTTGGGGTGCCCAAACTGAAAACGGTGTCAATAATCACAATATTAGAAGCGAAGGTGTGTTTTAGTCTTCTCACAGGCCTGTTAAACTGCCTATAACAAATTTCAAATCCTTAAAGTCGAAAACACCGAAATCTGAAGCTTTTTTAACAATACTTTGACGTTTTGTTGGGGCTTCCTGGACACCAACCCCCCCCCAAAAGACATAGGGATATCTACGCCCGTGAACAGAGCTCAGACCGACCTCATATCGCAGGTGACTCAGCAGCAGCCAAACCCCATCAGATTGGAAAAGCGAACCAAGGCTATTGCTTACGAAAGCTGAATGTGCGTTACTATAAGGATCAGCGAAAGGTTTGACTAAGCTGATATTCTTGCAGCGCCTATCGATAAGCGCTTACCGGACACGTGCTAGCTTGTCAGATACCTGAATCATTGTCTGGGAAAATTTTGCCTATTAGAAAAGCGCTTCTACTGCCAGTGTTGGTCTCGCTTGGAAATTTACGTATATTTCTTCACTTATCTTGTAGTAAGGATAATGTAGTGTCCATTTCCAGCACGAGAAACTAGAATATGAGAAGAAGGCATACTGGACGTGATTTGGTGTACCAAGGTAAAATGAATTTGGCACCTGCAGGTCATTTGAACCGATTTATCGTTTCTGTCTGTAATACTGTGGAAACCGTGGCTTAGCCCCGGTGGGCCTCCGAGCCACCTTCGCCCTGGTGGGGGGGGGCTGTTTGAACTCTCCCCTCCCCCTCGAACTCGGCTCCTATGCGGGATAGCGAAAAAAGCGATTGCTGGTGGATAGCTCATACAAATTCATGAAGAAACTAAATCGGTCACTTTTTGGGTCAGGTCAGTGTTGAGGTCCTGTCAGGTCAAAGCAGGTGCCATGCTAGGGAAGAGTTTCTGGGCCCTAGAGTCTGACAGAGTTGAGTTAGAATCATTTTTAGGCACCATTCGCTTCCCCTCGTTACGGCGGATCGAATTATGTATGATGTGACCATACTAGGTCAAAACATAAAAATGAACTGACATCCGGTCAGGTCAGGTTTAACCTAGCATAGCCAATACACATATCAATCGACTCGCAATTGCAATCCAAACGCAATGATATCAAAATAAAAGTTGTATCATCATTTCATGCTTAGTTATTGACCTATGTCTGAAAACTGCTTAAGTAGCCCCGGATGACCTCTCAAAGGTCACAGGTAAAAATTGCAACATAAACCTGGAAAGGGGCCCAGGATACTACGATTTGGGGAATATGAAAGTATTCTTAGCTGTATCTATACAAATTCGACCCAATTTCTGTTTTTCCCATTTATTTCCAATGGAGAACTTTTTGAAAAACATGGTCCGTACTTGACCTTAGGTAATCGATGTGAAAAATCCCGGAATATATTTTGTAGCACTCGGTGGGACCATTGTGTGATATAAGTTTCAATCCGATGGATTCATCCCATTTTCTACCAATGCACAGTGGTCGGAAACGGCCTCACGGATGCCACCGAGGTTTTTGTTCATGTTCATTTTGCTACAGCGCTGAAACGGCCGAACCAATTCACCCCAAATTTTCAGCAGATCATGCTATATCAATTGCAATGGGAGATGTATACTTAAGTTGATTCAACTAACACCCGCACTGGAGAGGGGTCTGACACTAACGCGCACTGTAGGGGGCGTGGTTGGCCCCCTCTAAGATCTCGAAAATTAAAAGACACAGAAAAACTCTGTTTGGAGGGTGGGTGGTGGCTATGGTGATCTACATCATGACCGATTTTCATTGACCTAGGTCAATATCTTCAAGGTCAAACGATGTCATAAACGTCAAATATTTGCCATGCTGGGGGCCTATCGGTAAATACCATTATTAAGCGGGAAAATGACGGGAATAAGCTAAAGGCAGACCAGGGTCATAGAGCGAAGGTCGCAAAAAAGCTTTGCTACAATTTTGGGGTCAAGGCCATCCAAGGTCATTGACCTATGAGGTCACAATATGATGATGTACCAACAATGTACACTTTGACTAACACTTTTGCCAGTGTTTGGTGGAAAATGATGATTGACCTTTACAAATGACCTTTAACCTTGACCTTTGACCTTGATCTTTATATTCAGATACCTTAACTATGACTTCATAGAATAATACACCTCTGACCGGGTAACGCTATTTGACCGGAAGCGCTGGGGTCAATGACCTTGAAAATTTGTATATGACCTTGACTTGTGACCTTTGACCTGAACCTATACCTTCCTTTGAGGTGACTTTGGCATATTATCCCGGTTATGTGACGTTATGACTTCACCACTCAGTATCCAATGCAAGCGAACTGGTCCGACCGCGCGATTGTGGCAATCTCAAAATGCAGGTCTGACTTTGAAAGCCTATACGTCACAAAATTTTCGGTCGATTTTTTTTAAATATCTTCACAAATCGGGGGGGGTTTATAGGGCGCCTTCAGCGTCTAGGCTATATCGCGTATCTTCACAAATCGATGCGCCGTTAAATTCTCTCAAATTTAGCCAAATATCGTTTTTCGGCTCTACGAGCTGTTCTAACGCCACCTCGGAAACAGGTGAGGGAGCATCCGAGGTCCCCCTCTAGTGCGCGTGTTAAGCAAATTAATTCACCTAACCCGACCCCTAATGACCTGGTCAGGTGTGCTGGCTCCGCATGCAAAAGGGCATACCCAGCCTCTTCTCAGACTAATCGTCTAATCGGGCTAAAACAAAATACATATTGCCATTCGGAACCCCTGAGTGAAATGAGTTTGTGACCTGCTTACCATTTGCTACTCTCGTTAAAATTGATGTTCCCAGAAGTTACAAAAGGTCCGTTGAATGTTCGCACTATAATATGGGTTTCTTTCATTTCATATATTCAGACGGCAGGAAGATCAAGACAGTAGTTATCAGTGTACCCCTCTCATCATAGCATGTCGAATCATGTGCAATATGAACAAGGTTTATGCATGGGTGACCTTGACCAAGGGTGATTCTGGGTAGGGCCAAGAAAACCTATCAGCTTACAATGAAGATAATGTGCATAAAGGCAAGCAATACGGCATAAGAAGCACCTGATAAGCGTCCCCTGCACCTCGCGGGCGGCCGGCGGGCCGTGGCGAGCCGCGGAGGCGCCGGGTGGCGGGCGGGCGGACGTCTCCGGTCGGCGGGCGGCCCGGTACAATTTACACTGTGGACAATTTTGCGCACATTTGCGCACTTAACTCTCTTCAGGCCATGACGGAGAATTACTTGACCTATGTTTCCACAAAAAAAGCTAATTGACAGAAACGTTACTTTTTTTGTTTGTCTATTCAAAGTCAGCAACTAGTTTGTAAGGTGGATTTGTGAAAGGGGTAATTAAAACGCAGATTATATACCTATATTAAAATTCAAATATACACATAACGCTAATTATCTTAAAGCTGACATTATGAGGAACATTTTGATCTCAATTATTTGTAGTCTGCCTCAGTTTTGACGTTTATTATTCAAAGTTAAAAAATCGGATGTAGCAGACGCATCGAGTGCCTTACTTCTGGATTTCATCATCGCCTTACTTTGGTAAGTAATAAGTGCATCTTTCAACCAAATTAAGTTGATAATAGTGGTCATTTAGAACACTCTGAACAATTTTCTTCACATCGGCAGCCATAAAACCCCTTAAATTCCAAAATCCGAAAAACGGCCCCGTGGCCACCCACGACAGCGTTTCCGACCACAGTGCAATGCCACCTTAAACATCTTTGGAGGTGAGATCACTTGACGTGCACTGGTGGCCTGACCTGAGATGACCCATCCTTAACATTTTTGGGAAAGTTGTGGAATTGATCGAGGATAAGGTGTGCCAAGTACGGCGGCGCTTCGCGCGCGCTGTTTTTCGTGCCGCCGAAAAAAAGCCTGAGGGGTGTTCAAACACCCCCCCGGGCGAGGGTTGATACTTTTTCGTCCCGAGAATCATCGTTTGCGGAGAATTACCGGGCGGAAATAAGCTCTTTTCGTGAATTTCTTACCGTTGGTGGCATGAATAGTGCGGCGGAAGGCGGCAAAATTTTGCTCTGGGAAATCTTTATTTCTCCGCAAGGTTTGGGTCGAACTAGATATCTACAGAGTTTTTCCTATCACTCTGACTACTCTCTAATCTCTCATTTCAAATAATGGTAGAGGGGTGCCGCGTTCCCTTTAGCATCCTTTCAAACACATCACGTCCTGTTTGAATGCTTGAACGCCGTGGTGGTTTCATGTATGCAGGTGGCTGCCAAGACTCATATTTCTATTAATCTCGTTTTTCTGAAGTGAACTTGATCTTTGGTCTATGTTACCAGCTTGATAATGTTGTGGTGCGAGCGACCGGTATTCGTGTGTCACACCACTCAATTAATATTTATTGAAGACCCTCACGTTTCTATTTGCTACAAAAATGGACGTTTTCTCGTAATAAATCAAGTGTTTGGGTTAACGACACTCCCTGCTTAGGCTATATGCCGTTGCCAACTCGTTCCCTGATGGTAGGAAACTGAGTGGACTAGAAATCGCACCTTATACAGAGCGCTCGCCGAGAATCGAACCCGGGACACTTTCAAAGGAAGCGGTCGCGCAAAATCATTCAACCACCTGTCACCGACCAGTACCCGCGGCCAGTAAAGCTCCTTATCTTTTTCCTGGCTCATTTTCTGTATCTCGTTTAATGTCCCAATTTACAGATATGGTGTAACGCAATTCCTTCATATGTTCCGCATATCCATTTGCCGCATGCATCCCTCGCTCCTGCGTGTTATGAGTTTGCTGGGCGGCGGGATGTTTGTCCCCGAGGAGGGCCAAAACTGTTTTCGTCACACCCTTGGCGTCTGTGCCGGCGGGAAATTCAGGCCTGCGTTGGCGGGCTGCTCTGTTGCATTGTGCTCTGTCATGTTGATTTCTACGCCTCTGCATAGGAGCGAGAATCCTGAAAGCATACTCTGCCACGACGAGAAGATTTGCGACGACATCGAGTTACGAATGGATGTGGTATTTATCATGTAAGGTTCCATCGCTTTTGAGATCTGGAGATGCATTTTGGAGGGCGCGAGAGTTATCGCAGTCATTGTGTATTATAATTTTATGGCAGGAAGACGTGGCGATGCTTCACAGGTCACACAGCTAGGTCACCAGAATAGGTGACCATTAGGTATAAGATTACCCAAAACTTTCCCGGATTGCTAAAACCGGTTGCTGGTCCAACATGAGCACAGATATTTAATCAAGTGTGCGTGTGTGCGGATGTGTTCCGGCGTGTGTGTTGCTGTGTTCTGGTGTGTGCGTGGCTGTGTTGTGTGGTCTGCTTGGCTGTGCTTGGCGAATGCGTGGCTGTGGTTTGGCATGCATACGACTATGTTCGGTTCTGAAGTGTGTTCGGCTGGTTGCTGATGTGTGCGTGTGCGTGGCCGTGCTCTGACGAATCTGTGACTGTGTTCTATTCTGACGTATGTTTGGCTATGTTCTGATTCGCGTGTGCTCATCACTGTGGTCTGAGGTGTGCGTAGCTGTGGTCTGGCATGTTTGTGACTGTGTCCTGACGTGTATGCGGTTATGTTATGTTCTGACTCGGTTGCGTGATGCGTGCGTGCGCGTAGCTGTGATCTAGTGTGTGCGTGACCGTTTTTTGCCGTTTGTGTGACTGTTCTAATACAACGTGTGTTCGGCTCTGTTCGTGCACGTGTTTGAGGCTGTGTTCTGACGTGCATGCTTCTGTGTTCTGTAGTGTGTGCGGCTGTATTGTGACGTGCGTGTGTGTGTGTGTGTGTGTGTGTGTGTGTGTGTGTGTGTGTGTGTGTGTGTGTGTGTGTGTGTGTGTGTGTGTGTGTGTGTGTGTGTGTGTGTGTGTGTGTGTGTGTGTGTGTGTGTGTGTGTGTGTGTGTGTGTGTGTGTGTGCGTGCGTGTGCGTGTGCGTGTGTGTGCGTGTGCGTGTGCGTGTGCGTGTGCGTGTGCGTGTGCGTGTGCGTGTGCGTGTGCGTGTGCGTGTGCGTGTGCGTGTGCGTGTGCGTGTGCGTGTGCGTGTGCGTGTGCGTGTGCGTGTGCGTGCGTGCGTGTGCGTGTGCGTGTGCGTGTGCGTCGTGCGTGTGCGTGCGTGCGTGTGCGTGTGCGTGTGCGTGTGCGTGTGCGTGTGCGTGTGCGTGTGCGTGTGCGTGTGCGTGTGCGTGTGTGTGTGTGTGTGTGTGTGTGTGTGTGTGTGTGTGTGTGTGTGTGTGTGTGTGTGTGTGTGTGTGTGCGTGCGTGCGTGCGTGCGTGCGTGCGTGCGTGCGCGCGTGCGCGGCGTGTGCGTGCTGCGGCTGTATTGTGACGTGTGCGTGTGCGCGGCAGGAGCGTGGACTGCGGTGCTGCGGAGGACGGCGTGTGTGTGCTGCGGCTGGACACGGCCGCCGACCGCTGGCACTACATCCGGCTCGGCTTTCTGCGCAACACCAGTGCCCAGTTCGGCATTCAAGTCGTGCTGGATAAAAGTGAGCTGGGGCTGGGATAGCGGGCTGATGTCGTCCAGGGGCAGGGCAATGTGGACGATGGCACAGCAGAAATAGATGAACTCAGCCATTAGTGTTGCATTATCACATGTCACTAACACATAAAAACGTTATGCTGGGGAAACCGACTTAAAAACGTCCGTACAGTTCGCAGCTCACACTGGCCGTTACCTTGATTGATGTCTGCTGTGTTATCCGTGTACCGCCGTCTGACGCGGCGCGGGTTGTTGCTGCAGGCTGCGAAGAGCGTGAGCGCGACCACGAGTACATGCTGGTGAGCGAGATGCGGTGCGGTGCGACGGCCGGCGCCGCGCCGCGCACCGCCTTCATTCCTGTGGCGTTCTCCGACGGCGCCGACTCGCCGCACAACCAGTCCTGCTGGGACAGGTGCGTTCTGTCGCCACGTCCCGCTACGGCCGGGTTACGGAGACACGTTCCCCCGGATACACGCATGAAGTGTGTGTGGGTTAGGTGATATCTGTTATGTTTTTTATATTGGTTTTTAGTACGATACGTTGGTCGGTGCTGGATATTCAGCGTAGACTTATGTGCATCAGCTAAACAAGCAGCATACGCGTGGGAACGTCCACAACATAAGGAGTGGAGGGGGGGTGTAGGTGCATACAATAGTCGACACCATAGGGTTAATGCTAAGAATAATAGATTTCGGGGGAAATGGCCTCCGGCCGTCCTCCCCCCGCCTCCCCCTGCCCTTGAGCCTCGTGTAAGGATATGATGGCAAAACTGATTGAAAAGGTGTGCAAACAAAAATGCTAGCCTGTCCCGGCGACGTTAGTGGCGCTGCACCGTTTCTATAGAGACTCAATCTGTCACACAGTATCGGCAACAACACCAGGGTCGTCGGAATCGATCACCCGCGAAATAATACCGCTCAGATTGGATGGAAAGTGAGGTCCTCCAGATTGCGATTCGATAGAAGCCCGTCTGGCCAACGTGCTGCTTGATATACATATCATTCTATTCCGAGGGTAGTAGGAAATGTGGTCTAGAAATGACGATGCAATGTATCTTCATATTGGAATATTCACTGTGTGCTTGATGTAGAAACCATTTCGCGCTCCACGTTGTGATTATTTTGGTGTGCTGTCCATTAAGCAGTGAGAGCAAAGCAATATTGTCGTCTTCTATCGCAGTTTTTTTCTGTGGCCACGGCACGCCTCTGTGTTGATTGCTGTGATGCAGTGTGGTGTTTGGCCGTTGTTTGCTTACTGGCCGACCTACTGTGGCGGAGTGGTGGCACCGCTGAACTCATTGACCGGGCTTCGGACAGGTCGTCCGGGGGCGCGGTCGATCACACCGGCCTATCAATCACTGGTGTCACCGTGACATTAGGTCCCCGGTGGCAACCTTTGTCGGCTGCAACCTCACTGCATGGTAGATCTGCGGTTATCTGGCAGAAAATCGCCGGGCCCTGGCTTCCTGCGCTTGTTGGGTGGGCTCGGGGGGGGGGTGAATGATACTGGTATCAGGGTCACTCAGGGTTGTAAATCGTCTCCTTTGTATGTGGTACTATTGTCGTTCAGTTAAAGCAGAAATGGGAGAGGCTGTATCTATGTTTTTGCGTACGTGCCCCCCAGCTTCTGCTCAGCTCGTGGGTCCGTGCCGGCGTTTTCCACTGTTTTGTGAGTCCCTGCCAGTGCTGGTAACCATTGTGAATCTGTCTGTGCAGTGTCCTGAAATTACTTTTCTGCAGAGTGTGGGATGTCAAAATTCAGGGAAAAAGAGGTCAAAACTAATTGACAAAATAGGGGAAAAAAGCAAATGTAGGATCAGAACATCTCGGAAAACAAGTACATGCACTAAAAATACATGTACTAAAACATCATATGCACATGAAATACAAAAACAAATAAGGGACGACCAATATTGATATTAAAATCAACTGTATTAACAGAAGTTAAACCAACTTGAGAAACCCACAAATCCAACTCCTGCCGAGTTCAGCATTTTTCCAAAATAAAAGCATCAGAAACGTACAAGTGAATACAGTAATATGCCGCAAACCTACAGCATTAAGATGTAAGTAAAGCAAAGTCTGGAATACCTACCTACCAAAACAATATCTCGGGTGAGGTAGGTCTTGCTTTAGAACCTTTAACAAGCTGAAATGTCTAAAAGGCAGGGAAAATTCCAAAACTTGTCCATTTGAACAAAATAATTTTCAAACAAACTTATTTTTGAAATTATACCTACACCAGCGGGATTCACTCCCTCTGTTTTCACTTGCATTCATGGAGAAATTGCAGCATGCAATCACACAATAAAAATACCTAGTCAAATGGCCCCCATGAAAATATTAACTCACCTTTACCCAGGTGCCTGGATTTCTCAAACTTGAATTTTACTACCCTCATTGAAATAAAGAATGAACAACAGGTTGAGGTTCAGAATTACCCTGCTTAAGCCATGAGACATAGCAACACTGGCTACTTAAAATTTACCAACTCTCAAACGTACTTATGACCTTCGATGCCCTGCATGCTATCCATAAACGTACACAAACACCACGGTTTGGCAAACACTAATCTCAACTGCGGAAAATTCATTTTCACAATGCTAAGAAAGACATCTCGCGTCAAATTCAGGCAAGCCTGTCGACACCGGTTGCCAAGTACGGTTTTTCTAATGCGAATAAACTGACCAGGCAGGCCCCTGAGCGTGAAAAGGATGTCGAAATTCTCCACCTTTAAATCACGCTGAGATTCGGCGTTTGTAATGGAAAAAACCAATTTTACCTGAATCTTTCGTTATTTTTCTAAAAGCATCCTGAAATTCATTTAAATATTTTGGTTGCCTTTGGAGATATTCTGAGAAATACATAGAGGTGCAATTTTCATGGTCCGTGAAGATTCCCTCTTTAGGTATTATTGCTTTAAAAACAGTAGAACAAATGTCCAATATTGGGATCGTTTTATCAAACTAAGACAGCAGAATTTTTAATTTTATGTATGGTAAACCACAAAAACCTCGTAAAACTATAGTATTTCTTTCTAAAGTCAAGGATGCCGAAATTATTTGCCAATGCTTGTATTGTTCAACTCAAAATTTCGAGTGACATGACCCAAAATATTGCTAAGCAATATTTTTTTCCGAATAGAAAAGATTCTGATTTCATATTTGGGGTACTCTCAAAAGTTTCTTTTGCACAGAAACTTCAAAAATAAATGTTATAATTCACCCTGACCGGCGCGATTTCTAAGGATGTCGAAATTCAGTCGTAAGGAGCTGACGTCATCAAACTATATATTACGTCAAAAGTACTACATTTCAAGGCCTTGGGCCTTGGTTAGTAGTAGCCTCCAAGAATGGTGTGGTGACGCAACATGGTGACGATTGCTTGGTTTTCGAGCAATGTGAATGTCATGATGTCTCGTACCAGTTTTAGCCTCAGGCAGTTTTAACCATCAGTTTCGGCTAGCAAAATTACGAGCAATATTTCGGGTTTTTAATTTGTCCCTGAACCTCAATTATCTAATGGTACCGCGAGTCAGCGCTGCCACTAGTCATTACGTTTATTTTGAATTCAGCTATATATTTAAGACGAAAGCGTACATTCCAAGCGTGTGAGGCGTGGGAGCTTTTGTTGTTGAAAGAAGAGAGAGGGGAGAGAAACGGCGAGGGTTAGTGTGGTTTATAATGTGGGGTATATTATTAGTAACTCGTACTTTATTAGTACGCTAAGAGACGTGGGGGTCGATGGCTGACTTTATTTTCGTTATATGGTTGATTCAGCTTATTGCATCTCCGGGTCAGGCATTATCTTTCACATTGTGTGAGGTCTCAGTGTGCTTGTGAAGAAGCAATTGTTAGGAATGTTCTCTTACAGGGTTTTGTCCTTTTGAGCATTCATTGTAAAATGTTTTTGCTAGAATCCTTCAGTATTCAAACCTCCTTCTCTCCAAAGATGAATACCGTGTTTTATTTTGACATGGAATCAGTCCTGATGGGACTGTTTAAAGAATGCTGCATACCATTTGAAGGTAATAGGTTCACAAAGCTAGTGTTGCAGCATCTTTACCGAATGGTATGTTGGCTTCAGTTGCTGTTCTGGCCCTGCTTCCATTCCTCAACTTCTGAAACAAGGAAACTAATAATGCTGTATTTTTATTCATTTAGATCCATACATGTATTTGTGACAACAGCAACAAGCAATAAAAGACCATGCCAGTACATGTTAACACAAGGCTAAAATCCAGTAGGAGATGAAAATAAGGGCACACTAAAAAGCTGTCATTGAGGCCATCACTTCACAAGCTGATGATGCCGTAAGCAGATGATTCTGATGATTTTGTTTAGGATGTCAAAATTCAAGATTTTGGATGTCAAAATTGATCAAGTCTAGATGCGGGTTTCCACGCAAAATTCCCAATTTCAGGACACTGTGTCTGTGCATATGACTGTTCGGTGTCAGCACCGAGGCCATTGGCCGTCTGGGTATCTACCGGCGCCATTAGCCGTTCTTTGTTTACGGGCACCACGGACTGTTATGGGCGTTCGTGCCGGCGCAACTGACCGTTCTGGGAGTCTGTGTCAGCGATTGTGACCGTCGTGCGAATCTGTACCAGTGCCTGTAACCGTTGTGCGAGTCCATGTCATAACTATAACCGTTGTAAGCCTTTCGGTGCCTGTAACCGTTGTGCGAGTCCGTGTCGGTACCTTTAACCGTTGTGTGAGTCCGTGCTGGCGCCTGTAATCGTTGGGTGTATGTAACCGGTCTGTGCATCCGTGTCGGTACCTGTAACCGTTGTGCGAGTACGTGTCGGTGCCTGTAACCGTTGTGCGAGTCCGTTTCGGTGCCTATAACCGTTGTGCGAGTCCTTGTCGGTAACTGTAACCGTTGTGCGAGTCCGCTTCTGGCGCCTGTAACCGTTGTGCGAGTCCGTGTCGGTGCCTGTAACCGTTGTGCGAGTCCGTGTTGGTGCCTGTAACCGTTGTGTGAGTCCGTGTTGGCGCCTGTAATCGTTGGGTGTATGTAAGGTCTGTGCATCCGTGTCTGCGCCTGTAACCGTGGTGTGAGTCCGTATCTTTTCGGTACCTGTAACTGTTGTGTGAGTCCGTTCTGGCGCCTGTAACCGTTGTGCGAGTCCGTGTCGGTGCCTCAAACCGTTGTGCGAGTCCATGTCGGTACCTGTAACCGTTTTGTGAGTCCGTGCTGGCGCCTGTAATCGTGGTGTGAGTCCGTGTCGGTGCCTGTAACCGGTCTGTGCGAGTCCGTGTCGGTGCCTGTAACCGTTGTGCGAGTCCGTGTCGGTGCCTGTAACCGTTGTGCGAGTCCGTGTCGGTGCCTGTAACCGTTGTGCAACTCCGTGTCGGTGCCTGTAACCGTTGTGCGAGTCCGTGTCGGTGCCTGTAACCGTTGTGCGAGTCCGTGTCGGTGCCTGTAACCGTTGTGCGAGTCCGTGTCGGTGCCTGTAACCGTTGTGCGAGTCCGTGTCGGTGCCTGTAACCGTTGTTCGAGTCCGTGTCGGCGCCTGTAACCGTTGTGTGAGTCCGTGTCGGTGCCTGTAACCGTGGTGTGAGTCCGTGTCGGTGCCTGTAACCGTTGTGCGAGTCCGTGTCGGTGCCTGTAACCGTTGTGCGAGTCCGTGTCGGTGCCTGTAACCGTTGTGCGAGTCCGTGTCGGTGCCTGTAACCGTTGTGCGAGTCCTTGTCGGCGCCTGTAACCGTGGTGTGAGTCCGTGTTGGCGCCTGTAACCGGTGTGCGAGTCCGTGTCGGTGCCTATAACCGTTGTGCGAGTCCGTGTCGGTGCCTGTAACCGTTGTGCGAGTCCGTGTCGGTGCCTATAACCGTTGTGCGAGTCCGTGTCGGTGCCTGTAACCGTTGTGCGAGTCCGTGTCGGTGCCTGTAACCGTTGTGCGAGTCCGTGTCGGTGCCTGTAACCGTTGTGTGAGTCCGTGCTGGCGCCTGTAACCGTTGGGTTATGTAAGGTCTGTGCATCCGTGTCGGCGCCTGTAACCGTTGGGCGAGTCCGTGTCGGTGCCTGTAACCGTTGTGCGAGTCCGTGTCGGTGCCTGTAACCGTTGTGCGAGTCCGTGTCGGTGCCTGTAACCGTTGTGCGAGTCCGTGTCGGTGCCTGTAACCGTTGTGCGAGTCCGTGTTGGCGCCTGTAATCGTTGTGTATGTAACCGGTCTGTGCATCCGTGTCGGTGCCTGTAACTGTTTTGTGAGTCCATGTCGGTAACTAACCGTTGTACGAGTCCGTGTCGGTACCTGTAACCGTTGTGCGAGTCCGTGTCGGTGCCTGTAACCGTTGTGCGAGTCCGTGTCGGTGCCTGTAACCGTTGTGCGAGTACGTGTCGGTGCCTGTAACCGTTGTGCGAGTCCGTGTCGGTGCCTGTAACCGTTGTTCGAGTCAGTGTCGGCGCCTGTAACCGTGGTGTGAGTCCGTGCCGGTGTTTGTAACCGGTCTGTGCGTGTGCCGCAGCGTGAGTCTCGGTCGGCGGACGCTGGCCGGTAGTCTGGCGTTTGTGTATGACCAGCTGCCGACGGAGGCGGGGGAAGGCCGCCGCCTCTCCTCAACATCAGCACCAGCTGGCCCACCCTGCTGGCCTTCGGCGTTCAACCTGTGCAGGACATCGGTGGTACTCTTACCGTGGCACTGGCCTTGCCGAAAAACCTGGTGAGAATCGAGTGCTGTGTTCCTTCTGACCCCACAGATCCGTGAGAACGGCTCCGTGTCTCTCATGCGTGCCCAAAAACCTGACGAGAAGCGCTCGTCCATCAATTTTATTTGACTGGTTTTCACGTCAGTGCTCTGAGCGAACTCATTGAACCTATATTTGGTTCAAAAGCGTACGAGTTGGACAACAGCGGAGAAATAACGTACAGGCTTAGCTGCTTGCAGCATTCAACTTTCCTTGACGCGCATTGCATAACCTCAAAGAAAATGCAGTTCCCAGAACCAAACATTCCTGCTCAGTGGATAATCTATGTGGATTATCTATTGTGCAGAACGTGCAAAAAGAGTATGTCGCCGGGTGCGAGAGGGTTCTTATTGGAAGGTTCATGGACAGTCCAATACCGCCAGCAGCTACCTGAAAGAAAACCGGACGTTTAAAATCCACGTTGAAGTGCGAAACCGGGTATTACCATCGCCATAGGAATCTGACTTGACTAATCCTAACTGATACAGAAATTTCACCTAATATCTTCTAACTTCCAACTCTGACCAATCCCAACTGATGCCGAGATCCCACCCAATATCTTCCAACTTCCAACTCTGACCAATCCCAACTGATGCTGAGATCCTACCCTATACCTTTCAACTTCCAACTCTGACCAATCCCAACTGATGCTGAGATCCTACCCAATACTTTTCAGCCTCCAGGTCTACAGGAATGATATAAACCGGTCTGGAAGAGGACTGTATTGTCCACTGTAGGGAACATTTTTGGTAATTATCTAGTGACTGAGCTCCAGAAGGACTCCGAGCTCGTTTGGGTGAAGGCGCTTGGTAACGGTAAAGCTGATTGGGGAAGGTAAACGTGATTGTGAAGGGTTAAGCTGATTGGTAAAGGTAATGCTGATTGGGAAAGGTAAAACTGAAAGAGATAACTATATCTGGGTGTTGTGCGTGCTACCGACTAAACACTGGCGATAAATAATGTTTAGGGTGGTTTAGTACCTTACTTTCCCGAGCAGTCACTGTACCGAACGTTTCCTGGTTAGCAGTGATATGAGATTTCTAACTGCGATTGGTCAATTATGTCACTAAAGTGTAATGCTGTCTACCCATAATTATCTCGTGATCTGGTCGATGTATTAAGTGACAATGGCCTTCAGTAGCCTGTGCTTTCTTCTTCGACGAAGCTTAACATTACATTGGACCTGCTGGTTACGAACGGTCCTAAACTCATTTTCGTGAAAGAGGTTATTCCTGGTCTTTCCGATCACAGCACCGTGTTTAGTCAACTCGAATCAAACCACAGAAATTTATTCATGCATCAAGACCTACCTCAGACTCTATACCTAGGAAAACTGATATGGATATGCAAGCCTGCATCGACCTCGATCAATGAAACCTGTGACTACTGCCGAAGAGATTTGGAATTTCTTGAACTCATGCACGTCCAGGGGGTCTGATCCACCTTGAGTAGCTATATAGCCATGGCAGCTGAAGCGCCCTAAAACCCCAACGATCGACCTTGAGTATAAAGAATGTTGACAGATGAATTCAATGGAAATACAAGTTTTCTATCGTTACAGCTGACAGAGTTGGACTGAAAAATATGTCATTACAAAAATAACACTATTTAGGCCCTGTCGTCTATCCTAATCGAACGATGTATCAAGTTATCTTCCTAAGTCAAATCCGGGTCTTAGGTCAGACCTAGGTTAATATGGTTTATAGCGCATATCAGCTTAATCCCATTGACAAACTGAACACTCTGAGATCAGAATAAAATACTCTATCGCCATTCTCTGGTAGTTATTGGACTTAAATGTCATCTATGCTTTTCCATGAGTCAAACCCTCATCCGAACCATGGTCATTGATATTGAAAATACCGTTACCACAAGTTGTTTTAGTAGGTAACACTATCACATTACTGAAATTTCATACCAATAACTGTTGTCTGCTTGTACGGCTGACCATATGAGCATCGCTATCGACCAAAAATCTGCTGCTGACAACAGCCTTTCCTATCTAGAAACACAAACTCGTCGGGCTTGGGCTCCTGGTTACCCTCTGTAGTTACTGGTTACAAGCTTTATTGTTTCTCCACAATTTGTCTTAAATGAGTATTTTTAATGAAAGTACGGAGCCTTTCCCCCGCAACCCCCCGATCATTCTGACGCGTATGCTGCTAACGCAAATAACTTTTTTAACTGGCGTCACCTGACGTGGACCGGGCACGTGACCTGTGATGGCCTTTTGTGGAAGGTAATTTAGGGCGGATGCCCACTCTTGCGCGAGTCAAACGGCGTTTCGCGCACCGTGATCGCGTGTATCCCGCTTAAAGAAGAACGGGTGTAAAAACAATCCTGGATATTACCCATTCGACCATTAACAGACATTAACTTGTATTCATCTACGTAATTACTTTGTTAACGCCAGATGAAGACGCCGCTACCAAATTTTTGAAGCCCGTGCCGCTACTTTTCTGCTACTGCTACTAGCGATACTTTTTAAAGTCGCGAAACCGCTATCCGCCACTGCGGCATTGCTACTAATTAGTGTAAATGGCTACCAAGCGCTACCCACAATTTACTTTTCATTGTTTTTTTTCAAGAAATTTCAATCAAAAGTGTTGCTTATCTGTAAATTACATGCAAAATAAACAGTTTCGTGGCAAGATTTGAAACAAAACCATTCAGGCAGTCTCATTTTGTTTTTCTGATAAAGAAAAACACTTCCCTCAATTTCACCCAACAATTCCGTTTCACGGGCTGTGGGTAGTGGTAGTAATTTTGAATTATTTTGAGTTCTCTCCTGCTCTTCCGCAACTGTTTGGAGATTCGGCAAGCTTTGGAGTAGCGGCCCAACCGCCCGCACTGGAGAGGGGTCTGTCACTAACGCGCACTGGACGGGGCCTGGTAGGCCCCCTGAGATGTCAAGAACTAAGAGGCTCAGAAAAACGCTTGTTTTGGTGTGGGTGGGAGGCTTATACTGATCTACATTACAGCCAACCTCCATTGACCTAGGTCAATATCTCTAAGGTCAAACGGAGTCACAAAGATCAAATATTGGCCGTGCTGGAGACCTAACAGATGTCACGGTTAAGCGTGAAAAATGTCGGAAAATTCACTGAAAACGGACCAAAGTCATAGAGGGAAAGTCCCAAAAATTTTAATGAAATTTTGGGTCAAGGTCATTAAAAGTCGTTGACCTATGATGGCCTTGCACTTTACCTTGAATTGTAGCCTTGGCCCTTACAGTGAGTTACTTTAACCATGACGTCATATCATAATATACGCCATACTGGGTAATGTCATTTAAACGTAAGCACTGGGATCAATTGCCTCGAAAAATTGATATGACCTCGAGCTGTGACATTTGGCTTTAGGACTATGTCACCTTCGTGTATTTTTTTAAACTGAGCTATTAGTGGCATAGAGAATACCGACCCCCTCCTAATTTCATGTGTTGTTTTGTATTTATGAATGAATAAAATGTATTAATTCTGCACGTACGTAGAGTGATGGCATGGGTCGTGCGTAGTTGTTCGCTGCAGTTTGTTTGATAAAGGGCGATGGCTGACCCACAGGGCTTATGCGTGAAAGCTCTGTCAAAAAATTCTGGCTGGATAATTTAGGAACAAAGGAAAAGAAAGGGACGGTTGCCGGTTATTTGGACTGCGCTGTAGTTTGATTCATCCATGAAACCAAACCGCCAAACGCCAGACGTAATGGTAACCCAAGGATGACCCAACTTGAATAATTGTCATCAGACTACCGGTCTCGATTGGGTCAGCAAAAAATTGGGTATTAAACATCAATTTTGTAGAGCCAGAAATCTGTATATTGTCGGAGTTTAGTTAAAGATGGATTCAACCAGACTCTGAATCAATGCCGACTTAAACATGGTGCTCCTTCATGTTTCTCTATTTCTCTCAAAACTCAGCTTTCACTGAGCAGCAGGGTTTTTCTTTTTGAACCGACTGATCTCTCGCCTGCCTCCCCCCATGAGCCGTTAGGCCGCGCGACGCGTCGTCGCCTCGGCGCGGTTGGTAGTTGCGCCTTATGCGGAGCTAGGGGCCGGGATCCGCCCTTTATCAATCCTGTCTCGGCAATTGGTAAGTGTTTGGAAAAATGACCTTTCAAACTTGGGGTTTATGGCTTGCTCTACCTCTTGGCGATCCCAGTTCATTTCTTATTATAAGGACGTCTTGTTCACTTTGAAATAGTGATCATTCACTGTCATCCATGTCGTGCCGATTGTACTCTCCATTTGTGATTGATGAAGCTCCATGACATTCGAATTAACATAGCAATTAGCTTAATGATTGCCGTCAATAAAGGCTAGACTTAGATGAACTTCGGCAAGTTGAAACGTCATAAAACTTAGACGTCAGTCCATGGAAGTCCCTCCTGCCACCACGAAAACTGCGGTCAAATAGCTGGCTCTTGTTCCTTGAGTTATAACTTTACATTAAGCCCTGCATGCTGATTCACGTTTTGATTCTGCGCGTCCCTAAATAATCTAATTAAGCAACACATGCGTAAGGAGGCGTGGTCGCTTAAAACGAAGGGTTACAAAGGCGACGTTGTAGTGTGGTGACGAGGACAAGCTCGGGTCTGCACCCTTCTGCCTAGACCGGAGCTCCAATTACGACATGTGCTGACTTTGTAACGGACTCAAGCATTGCCGACTTTTTAACGCACACAAGCAGCTGACGTATTTTAGCCAGTTGAAACCCGTCTCGTTTTCGAAAGGGCTCTGAGATGCAGGCTGGCACCGGTCCAAACCATGTTTGTCCCGCTGGATCGAACATTTAAAGCACCGATAAATGCTATCACCAAGGCCATAGCATGCGTCGTTGCGGAGTCCATCAAGCCTTTCTGCGGAGACCCGTAAGAGCTGGACCATCGTTATTGATTAGTCACACATATCTTATCAGTTTATACTTGGCAATGAATATGTTCCTTAATCAAGTGCCACTGCTTGCTGCGCTGTCCATATCCTGTCTGGTGTAGCTCGGATGGGTCCGTGTTGGGTGACTTCGATGGGGAGGGGTTGGGGAGGGGGCGTCTCTATGGAGCAGTCGCCGGCGGCTGCGGCTGGCGGGCCGGCCGGCTGTCCAGGCGTCCGGCTTTGTGTGCCAGTGACGCGCCGCACGGGTGCTGCTGACGTCACCAACAGCGGCGCCGTCCGCTGCTGCGATACCATCGGCTGTCGTTCCTATGGTGTTCAGCCTCCGTGAGCGTCAGATAGTGGACACACGTCACTCCGCTGCCAGCGTCGGCCCCGCCGCGCCCACCGAACCCTCTCCGAGGGGCTATTCTGGGCTCCAGGGACCCCCTCATACGGATGACGGAACTGAGAGGGTTACGGTAGAGTGATGGGAAGATGGCATTCGTATCACCTCTGTTTTAACCCGCACCCCACCGGGGGTCCGGCGCCACTTTCGCCCCTCCGGGGGCATCGATGGCCCCCTCTAACTCCGAAAATATGGGGATTAGCGAAATTATGCGAAGTGCATTAGAAAACTCGCGTGAATTCAGTAAGAAATTACTTCGTACTTTTAAGCGTCCAGCTTAATGGTTTGACCTCCAGAAGTCAAGCTAGGTCACGATAGGCTATTTTCACTCAAATATGCAATGCTTAAGAAAGCTGGGCATAAATCTTGTGCAGTTAGAGCTATTGAGATCTGGCAAAGTGCATTTGATAGGAAAATGCCATACTTTTTCCACTATGTGGAACGGTTATGACCTCTCGCCAGTGATTTTACCTCCAGAGGTCACCTCGTGACCTAATATGGCCTCAGGTCTCAAAAAGTCAGAAAGTGACTTTGCCGTGTATCAAATGAAAGCCAGTGACGCGACATACACGATGGTGTTTGATTCAGCGCTCTAGCTTTATTAGGTCAGAAGTTACTGTCAAAATCCTGTTTTGACCCATGGTGACTTTGGATGACCTTGAAGAGGTAAAAGGGAAAATATGGCCCCTGGGATCCGTGAAATGGTGTCGAAGAACGCTTTTCTGAGCAAGCTGAGCATTTTAAGTTATTGTTGTGACTTTTAGATCACAAGACAACTTTCCCCATGCTCTTTCAATGGGAGAGGTCAGGTCACCTCGTGACCTGACCTCAGGTCACGAAATCGAAAAATCCCAGATAAACATCGTGTAGACCCTGGAGGGGTCATGAAGTGTAGGAAGTTTCAAATTGATCGACTAAGAAATGTAGATCTAATAGAGCTCAGAAGTTGAAGTGAGGTGACCTTGGTTGACCTCGCCTGGTGACCTGACCTTGCGTGACCCGGGGTAACAAATTTCCGAGATGATGGGAAAATAATGGATTGAGAGTTAGAGCCCTCAACCGCGGTGCTGCGCCTCGTCGTTTTCCTGCTATCTCGAAACAACCTTAGGGGGACCATCGATGCCCCCTCCGGTGGGGCGAGGGTTAAGATATAAGGCTAGCATGTAGTTTCACGTGTCACCATAACTAGAAGCAGAGGATTCGCAAAATCTTCGACTTATGTTGAAACCAATAGCATGAAGCTAAGTTGTCTTGGACACGTGATATCACCTCACATTATGAGCACTTGTTAATGGAAACGAAATATGACAAATTCACGCTCCTCCCGTGACGATTGCTGAAGGGAAACGGAAGGGAACGTTTTTTCATGTTTTGTTAAATACATTACAATACAATACAATACATTACAATACATTACATGTTAAAATTGTTACCTTACCATATAAATGAAATGTCACAGCAGAGAGGGGATGAGGTGGCTTAGTGGATGGTGGCTTAGTGGGCCTTGTCTTCTAAGCCACCGGTCCCGGGTTCAAGTGCCGGCGGAGCCTCTGAATAAGTCGATCTGATCCCCAAAATCCCTTCCAACAGGGTGAGAGTTGGCGACGCCGTATGAACCTGGCAGTTGGTGTGTCGTTAAACCCCAACAATTATTATTATTACAGCAGAGAAGTGACGTCACTGCCCGGGATTGACCTTGGCTGAGTCGGCAGCGCCGCTACGATTCCAGTACCTGCCTGCTTGGCTGGTTGGGTACTTCGAACAATGATTCCCGGTGAATGGGAGATGGTCTATGTCACGATCCACCGGCGCCGTCAGGCTTTTTGGCTTTGACATGGCGTCCGCAAGCTGGCAGTCTGGCAAACCGACCCGCTTTAGATGGCGTGTTGTGTCCAGTCGCACAGGCGTGTGACTGTTACCTGTGTCAGGTATACCTTACCTGACAGTCCGGGTCGTGAGTTCGAAACTGGCGGTACCCACACGATCTTTTTAGATTTGAGAGGGTTTGTTGGGCGAGGCTGATGATATGTATATGCATACAATCAGCCTTTGGAACAAATAGCGTAAACACAATTGACCCCGGGCACGCTCACCAGAGGCGCTAGTGTGCCATCCAAGATGGCCACGAAAGGAGGAGGACTGCTAAAGGTAAGCAATGTTAGTGGGCCCCGGGAATAGCATGGTAAGCGGTGAGTTATACGTGTTTTATGTCTGGTATGTGGCTGTGTGAATGTTTGAATGGCTGTTTTTTTTAAATCAAATCTGTTGACACGATCATGCTACTTAAGTTCCTATAACTAACTAAAATTGTTCTGAAATATAAAAATGAAATCACTCTTCAGTGGGGGAAACTGTGGTCAGCGTTCCCAAGAATAACTACGTTCCCAACAATGAAAACAATGACCCATATTTGAAAATATACGCGTCGGAAAATGGGGGCCTGGCCCCCTTTTTTGCCGAAAATATCCTGATGTCAGCCAAAATGGGAGGATACCGTTGATTCTTATAACCAGCCGCTGAGGAAGGCAGCGAGGAGTCCAAATTCGAATAGTTTTTGGTCACAAAGAGCAAAGTTTATAGTCAGTATCAGGTTGAAGTTTGGCTGCCCCCTTTTTGCCGCTGGCGACGCTTATGTTTGGAAACGCATTTTCCATCGTACATTCAAACTGGAATTTCAGACAGCTTGAAACGAATAAAGGCGTATATCTACCGAATTATTTCAATTTGTCAGTTTCCCGGGCTAAAAAGGAATGACGGCCATAGGCAGATCCAGGGGGACGGCAAAGTGGGCACGTGCCCCATAGGCAGATCCAGGGGGCAAAGGGAGTACGTGCCCCTCCCCCGCTATCGACCCTCGGCGCCCCCTGAAATGGCCACGCCCCCTGAAATTTCGCTTCCCACCCCCCCCCATCCTCCCAGGATGCAAAAGTCGGCTCCCACCGATAGGATTTTGCTTCCATCCGATAGGGTTTCCCGGTCAAGAATGGCGCCCCCCACCCCCGGGAAGGTGCCCCCCCGATCGGCAATCCTGGATCCGCCTGTGATGACGGCCCAAGGATAAAGGCCTACCCCTCCTAGAAGCAGGCTCAAGGGAGTGGAAGGAGGCATAGGCGGAACTGGAGATTGCCTCACAGCCAATTCCCAGGTGGATGTGAATGGAAGTCGGATGGCTGAAAATGTCTGCTAAAGACATTCTCTCTCTCTCTCTCTCTCTCTCTCTCTCTCTCTCTCTCTCTCTCTCTCTCGTCAATTCAACTATTGAAAAGTAATATACATTCCCCGCGCTGAGTCTGCCCGAAGTTTTTCTGTTCGAACCTCGTCTTGATGTGCCTCAGATCCACGTTTGCTCTGGTGATGGTGTGCTGGAGGCGTTTGAACTCGGTCCTATGGGGAATAGTAAAGAAACGCGAACGGCGCGAATAGCCTGTGAAAAATGAAAACAACACTAGATTACTGATTTTTTGGCTCAAATCAATGTGGAGGCTATGCCAGGTCAAATAAGTCGACAGGTTTGTACCAGTTTTATCCCTCTAACGTCTGACTGACCTGAGTGGGAGCCAACTTCTAGACATTATGAAAATCACATCGTTACAGCAATTCGAATGGTCTATTGATCATGGTAGGTCCTGATGAAACATGACCTGACCCAAGGCCAGGTCAAGGTCTCTGTGTGGCCAAACATGAGCATCATTTCTATAAATCGATTTGTAATGACAATACAAAAAATGGCATCCAGATGACAGCTCTAGCACTACTCCTTGCGAAGTTAAGGGTCGCCCATACATTACATAACGCATATGATGTGATTTTTGCTCCCCTCCCCCTATGTAACTCTTTTGGACGTCCGTGTATAACATCTGCTGACACTGCAGGATGGCTCCCCCACCCCCTTATCTCCTATTGACACTCCCCCACGGTCTCATATGGACAAAGAGTCTGAAAACCTGCTTAAGTGACCCCAGATGGTTTCTCAGAGGTCATAGGTCAAAACATTTAACTGGGTCCTAGCGAGTGGCCTACGATACCAAGACTTCGAGAACCACCTTTTGCTGGTGCCCGCGACCTCGGGTGAGTGGTGTGCTTGTGTCCACCTATCCCCGCTGACTGCGGCCTCGGGTGAGTGGTGTGCTTGTGTTCACCTCTCCCCGGTGGCTGCGACCTCGGATGAGTAGAGTGCTTGTGTCCACCTATCCCCAGTGAACGCGGATTCGAGTGAGTGGTGTGCTTTGTTTCCACCTCTCCCCGCTGACTGCTACCTCGGGTGAGTGGTGTGATTGTGTCCACCTATCCCTAGTGAACGCGGCCTCGGGTGAGTGGTGTGCTTGTGTCTTCCTCTCCCCGGTCGCTGCTACCTCGTGTGAGTGGAGTGCTCGTGTCCACCTATCCCTAGTGAACGCGGCCTCGGGTGAGTGGTGTGCTTGTGTCTTCCTCTCCCCGGTCGCTGCTACCTCGTGTGAGTGGAGTGCTTGTGTCCACCTATCCCTAGTGAACGCGGCCTCGGGTGAGTGGTGTGCTTGTGTCTTCCTCTCCCCGGTCGCTGCTACCTCGTGTGAGTGGAGTGCTCGTGTCCACCTATCCCTAGTGAACGCGGCCTCGGGTGAGTGGTGTGCTTGTGTCTTCCTCTCCCCGGTCGCTGCTACCTCGTGTGAGTGGAGTGCTCGTGTCCACCTATCCCTAGTGAACGCGGCCTCGGGTGAGTGGCGTCCTTTTATCCACCTCTCCCCGGTGATCGCCACTGCGGGCGAGCGGCGTACTCGTGCCTTCACCTCCACCCCGTCTGTGGCTGTGCCCCCCCCACCCCTCCCGTCCTGTCGATGACTGCAGCCCCCCCCACTAAGCGGTGACACGGCGCCGACAGAACACGTCGACGGCCAATGTGTCGGTGACGGCCTGCCTGTCGCACTGGGTGCGGGCGCGCGTGCTGTCGGACGGCGGCTGCAGCGCGGGCATCAGGCTGTCCGTCAACTCCAGCGCCGGCGGCCGCCCAGCCCAACCTGACCAACGTGCCCTACCCGGAGCCGGGCGACTGGTACCTGACGCTGGCCGCCCGCTGCTACCACAGGCAGCTGTACCGCAGGTACGCGCCCTCCCCGCCGGCTGGCGGGAAGCTGGGAATGGGGACTGATATTCGCATTTCCAGGCCCTTCATTCGTGCAGTACCGTGCGCTTATGACTGTGTAATGGAAGAAGTGTGTTTCCTGGAAAAGTGTCACAGAACAGTTATTAAAATCTGATGTTTTGTATTATTATGTCTGAATATTTGCTGTATCTTGTATCAATACATCTTCTTATAAAACCAATTAATATTATAATATTGATAGATCTTCCTATATCGATTGATCTTCCTTTTATATTAATCTACTTCCTATGTATGGCGGCGGCTTCCTGAAAAGGAGAGCTGGTCCCGAAACCCTTCCAAGGGAGAGTTGCGACGCATATGACCCTGGCAGTTGGTGGTGATAAGCCCCAAATTATAATTATACTTCCTATGTGCTGAACCTTCTTACATCTTCTTATATTGTTAGACCTTGATTTGAGCAGGATGGTGCATTTCTTGATAATCTCCAGTCTGGATTAATGTTTTCCACAGGTGTCACGCTCTTTCAGCGGGACCAGACGACAGATGTTAACATCCCCGTGTCTCACGTGTTTACCTCCGCGCCCTGCCGCCAGGGAGACGCCGTGGGTGCCGTGTCCGGAGAACCAGACGTCGGTGGTGTTCCACGTGGAGTCGGCGCCGTGTCTGCGGGCCCGCTGCGGCGCCAACGGCGGCTGCTACCAGTACTACTCCGGCGGCTTCGTCTTCTCCACCTGCGTGTGTTGGGCCGGTAAGCACGGTAAGACCGCACCACACCGGCCGGCCGCCGGCGGACTGAGGCCAGCGGCGGTCACGACTAACCAGGTGGTGGGTCTTGCGGCCGAGGGTAGTGACTGCTACTAAGTATGGAGGTTAGAGCAGGGTGTTCTTTAGCTTGCTGCGATCGATGCCGTTTGTGGCTGTGCTTGTTGGACTTCGCGGTGGCGACCATGGCGTGGGCCTCCTGTCGACAGATTGTATCGACGGCCGTGTGCTGCCGGCCCCCAGCTGTGAGTAGAGACGCATGCATCTTCCCTCCCTTTCCTCTGGAGCTCTCGCACTTTTCTGGTGACTAAGGTGGTCCAGTGTGCACGCGGCTGAACTCTGTTCACTGTAGTTAGATTATATCGGAGGGGCACACTGTGGCTGGTGTGTTATCACAGCTGAGTGTGCTTTGGTGGGGGCAGGGGGCTTCCGCTGTGACTGCAGTGTTCCCACCGTGTGTGCCATTACCATGTTCGACGTTTCATTGACTCGCCTGTGCTTTTTGAGTGGTGGATGTGGCTGCTGAGTGTGCTGTGGCTGATGTGGATCGTGGCCAGTCTGCCGGTTCTTCGTCCTTCGACTTTCGGCGGCTCGGTTTAGCTATATACGTTCAACGTATGGGCATCATGTTGGATGTCAGTACTCGTTCTCACTGAGACACGGCGGACCCTGGAGGGATGTGCCCTGGGCCCCGGAGTGCTAAGCCTTCCACAGTCCCAACCACGACTGCGCGATATAGCCTAGACGCTGCAGCGCCCTAAAACCACAAAACACACAACACGTCCCAACCGCCAAAATCTTACTCCGGAGTGCTAAGCCCCCCGACACTGAAAAACCCAAAATTTTAAATTAACTTGCTTAACAGCTAGACAAAATATTTCTTGATTAAATATATCCAGGTTCTAAACTATGTCTTTTATTTTCCATTAAATTTGTATCCAGTCTACATAGTCCCACTGGCGGCGGAACTGCTTATTATATGGAACTGCACCGGCGCACGGTGCCTCCCCTTAAATCAGACATTTAAACACTAACCCTATGGCGTTGACTGGAAATAAATGGGTTGTAAAGTTCATAGCGCCCCCCCTTAAATTCGGATGTTCCGCCGTCACTGCATTCTCCCACTGTGCTTTATAGGCGGACACAGGAGCTAAGCTCAGAACGCCCATAAAGAAACCATACTGACTGACTCGGACCCCTTTTATTTTTCCCATGATTCTTGAGAGTGCTGCTCGAATGTTTGCATTTCGTCGTCTGGCCTAATCGATTTGGTCTCAACATACACTCTGGTCTGTTCGGGGTCCCGGGAAATTAAAGACTCGCACTTGTTTTTGTTTTCGCCATCTTCACCCAAACAGGTTCGCCCTCGTGTGATTCACCCCTGGTGGATGTGGAGGCTCGTGAAAAAAACACCGGGCTGTTCGTCGTAATAACTCAAGACCAATGCCAATTTGTATTGTCCTAGGTCATCAGGTCACCTTCCGAGATCAGACCCATGGCCTGAATGTTTCAACCAATGGGTAATTTTGCCACTCAGGCTGCTACTTTTCAGGAGCCAGGTCAGAGATAGCGCCATAATATAATCACTAGGGTAATGTGGACACATTCGCTTTGCTCAAAGTGTTCAGTTCCCACTCTTTTGGGCTTTTGGACGCTGAATTGGAACTCAGCGCTAGATGTTCTCCCAACATTGTGTCTGATCTTCAAAATTTGGTTTTCTCGCCAAAAGCGTTAAAAAAACAAGCCACTGTTGGCACAACCCCCGAAGACAACGACGCAGATCTCAGAAGGGGTTCTATATGACCACAGAGGTTTTCGCGCCCTGGTGCCTGAAGTATGCATTGTATCCAAACTATGTCGGAGGGAACGTTGAGCAAAGCTTAAAAAGTTTAAGATCTACATGCATGCCTCCAGAAATAACGTCATTCCCCGGTGACCTGCCGTGAGCCCGATTTTTTCAGGAGATGCGCAATTAATGCCCCATAAGTTATTCAAAACAGCGCAGGCCTCACCGAGCTGTTTCCGGACACGCCCGAAAAATATTGGGGAGCTGCAACAAATTTATGTGGAGGAAACGGTCAAGCTGTTCAAGTTAAACGCCAATATGAAAGCTTGGATTTCAATGGAAATTCAATGCTTGGCCTTGACCTTTCTTAGGTTCAATGTGTAGCTGTTTGGGAAAAGTTCCAGAGTATTGCAGTATTTGAACACATTTTGTGGCACTTGTTTCGAAAGGGATATATTCTTAAATTTACTTTACGCATGTACGGACTTAAATCAATCTGGGAGCTTTATGAGCCTCGCAGCTTAGAACCATCGCTGGAGTACCCAAAAGCCTCAGCCAAGCTCTGAAACTGTAAAAATATCCTTCCCTGAACTATTCGACGCAATAGGTTTAAACTAACCCTATGATATACACTGTGCGTACACGTTCGTCCTGCGCTTTTGTTTTAGCTAGTCAGGTATGGTTTTGGATACCAATCTTTGGACTGGTATGTCTTTCCTATGAAATAATGTGCTCCTCATACACATCATAGGTTTTGGTCTATCTTCTTGGATGAAAATCGTCAAATCTGCTAACTTCGCATCAAATTGTGATCTCATTCGCCCTGTTTCCTGGGTGTGTTGTGGCCCAATTAACGCCTGGCGACATATGTAGCATCATGGGTTTTGAAACGGCGCTGGATATTCCTGTATCATCTGAACACCTAAACCGGGGAATCTGTCAGGTGGATGTGGTGGAGAATTGCACTGTCGGCTCCGTCTTTAGCCCACTGAGTAGTGTGAGTGTGGGTAACCCTCAGGCGTGTGATTGATCGTCTGATGTGTACATGACCCTCAGGTGTGTGAGTAACCCTCAGGCGTGTGAGTGACCGTCAGGTATGTGGGCGACCCTCAGATGTGTGAGTGACCCTCAGGCGTGTGAGTGACCCTCAGACGCGTGAATGACTCTCCGGCGTGTGAGTGACCCTCAGTCCTGTGAGTAACCCTCAGTGGTGTGAGTGACCCTTAGGTGTGTGAGTGACCGTCAGGTATGTGGGCGACCCTCAGATGTGTGAGTGACCCTCAGCCGTGTGAGTAACCTTCAGGCGTGATAGTGACCCTCAGGCGTGTGTTTGACCCGCGCGCCGGCCGCCACAGGCTACGCCGGCTGGGGCTGCACGGACGCCTCGCACGCCACCTCCGACTTCCAGCTGCTGCTGGGCACCCTGCTGCTCACCATCAGTAACGTGCTGTTCGCGCCGGCTGTGGTGCTGGCGCTGCGCCGCCGCTTCTACACCGAGGCGCTGGTCTACGCCTTCACCATGTTCTTTTCCACCGTGAGTGCCCCGGCGGCGTGTACTGAGTCATGTAGATTGTATGGGTGGACATTCCGCTAATTGGGTAGTGAATGCTTCTGCTCACTAGCGGACTAACGTAAGATTAGCGGATTAGCGTATATAATGATTAGCTTATAAGCGGCTAGCGTAGCACCCAGATCGTAGGCGCTACCATCAAGTTTGATTTTATTTAGTGTTTAGTTTCGCAAGTACTTCGAGTTTAAGTCCTTTTGCAGATAACTTTTTAATGGATATATTTTTTCGCCGTCGCCTTCGCTAAGCGTCTCAGTAGCGTAGTCGCCGTGAGCTTGAGTGAGAATGAGGTTCCAAGGCTCAGTCGCGTATTCGTAGTTGCCGGTGGCTCGATAGTTGTGTCCAGGATCCAGTACTTCAGCTTCGTAAATCAACTAGCACGAAGTTTGTTCAATCGATCATGCCCTGTGCAAACACGTAGTCGGGCCAGGACACAGGCGCGCAGGAAGCAGTGATGGCCGCTTCACGAGGGGAATTCCAGACCTTGTAAATGCCTGTTTTTTTGCGTTTTGCTAGTTTTGAAACGAAACTTAAACTTTATACCTATATAAGATATACTTTTAATTGTTGGAAATTGTTTTTGCAGATTTAAGTAAAAATAATGGTTAGCAGTGTTCCGCACTTGACAGGCAGACTTAACATTGTCAGCGTCAGCATTAGCGGAGCAGCGACCCTGGAAACTGTGTGTACAAGTTTTCAGCGGAACTGTAAACAATATACGTGAACTGGGGATTAGCGTACCAGCGAAAATTAGCGGGGGCACGGTTCCAGTGGACTCTGTGCCGACGCCGGTCTGTCGTGCGTGGTCTTGTGTGCTGTGTGTAAGACTTTAACTGGAGGAGACCAGAATCGCGTGTGGCGAAGTCGGGAGAATTCGTGGATGACCGTGCGAGGTCCTATGCATCTCTCTCTGAGCCTGGTATCTCTTCCATACGAGTTTGAAATCCGAAATTCACTCAAATATCTGACGTGGGAAATCTTTATATTGCGTCCAGCGATGACAAAAGTCTCCTGTCGGGAACCGTGTAGCGGTACACGTTCTATCAGCATCGCGCTGGCCACCAGGGCTGGAGTCCAACCCAGGCCGCCCTGTCCGGCAGTTTTACCACGCGTGCGACGAGCAGAAGTACGCCTTCTGCCTGATGCGGCTGAGCGTGATGCAGTTCTGCGACTTCTACGCCGGCATCTTCGCCTTCTGGGTGACGCTGGTGGCGATGGCCGACATGGCGCCGGTGTGGTCTCAGCTGGTGAACGTGGCCGGCGCTATGTCGGTGGCGCTGGGCGTGGAGTACGACCGTACCGGACTCTGGGTGTTCGTGGTGCCCGTCACCTCCGCCTTCGTCTGCATGGCCGCCTCCTGGGTAGGTGCTGAGACAGGTGGAGACTGCGGATGTGTGCGCGGTATGGAATGGCGTTGTGTTGTGTGAGGAGAAAGGCTCACACGTCCAATATTGGTTATGTCTTTGGTTAATTTCATGAAGGCTTGCATGCATGTACAATGTGTACATAAACTAAACCAGGTTCCATATAGATTGCTAGGTGTGGGACCCCTGGTGTTTCAGGGGAAATATCTCCCGAGCGATTGTACGTACCAGAACCTTTTCTGTGTTAGATTGTGCGTTAACTGGATACCTTGGCTGATGCGTGCAAATGATTGATCAAGGCATAAATTCGAGTGAGGTAGGCGAAAAGCACACACAAAACACAGAAAATTTCTCGGAAAGAGCAAACTAGTTTTGGTCTTTTTATTGGCATATCATCCAGTTTATAGGGGCATGCGTGCAAACATCGCTTCAAAATACGATTTTTTTAGACGTAAACTGTAAACTGACGCATGTTGTCATACTTATGATATTTCTTTTGAAAAAGCTTACCAATTAATTAGTCTGCAGCCAACTGTACTTCAGGATGCAGTGTGCTTTCAGACTTGAACGACTCCGTGCGGTTGATTCATCGTGTTTTGTGAAGCACTGGGTGTAAAAGTGATGCCAGTGATAGGCTGGTGTGTTTCCCTTTTCCTTAGGCCCAATGGCCGACCTGATTCATTTTATTTCCTGTCAAACATCACATTTTATATCTCAGACTGTTAAGATCCACGATATGCTATTCATTTGCGGCTCAGTTTTAATAGGCGGTGAAGGTGACAGTGGTAAATCGTGTACGCCCATTCAAAATATGTATACCACATAGTGTTCGTGCGTGGCACCCGCTACAAATCTATTTTGGGCAGTCTGTTCCTGGATTTGAGGTATGCTAGCGTTTGAACAGTCTGTAGCCTTAATTATCTGGTAAAATTTGCCATCTCAGAAACATCACTTTATATTTTGTGTCACTTCCTCCCCTCCCCCCCACCAAGTATTGTGCGCCGTTTTTACTGTCTCAGTAAGTGTACCACTGTCCCTCGTAGGCTCATATACCTGTATCTCTGTATTAGCATGATACCACTGTGCCTGTGTCGTTTGGCGTACCTCCCTGCGCCGGTGCCGTTAACCCTGTGTAATTATGCGTACCTCCCTGTGTCGGTACCAGTGTCATTGTGGGTGCCTCTGTCCCTGTATCGGTACCGCAATCCCTGTATCAGCGGACTGTACCCGTTTCCCCGTGTCAGTACCAAGGTCCTGTGTCGGTATCACGGTCCCTGTGTCGGTAACGTTGTCCATATGTCAGTGCCATGATCCCAGTGTTTCTGTACCACGGTCCCTGTGTCGGTACCACGGGCCCCGTGTCTGTACAACGGTCCCTGTGTCGGTCCTACGGTACCCGTGTCGGAACAACGGTCCCCGTTTCTGTACCACGGTCCCTGTATCGGTACCACGGTCCACGTGTCGATACCACAGTTCTGTGTCGGCAGGCGTACCACTGCCGGCGACAGCGGGCGCTGTACCCGCCTCTGCGGTACCTTCTGCTGGGCCTGTTGCCCGGTGCCACCATCGCCGCTGCCGGTCTCGTTACCTACACCCTTCTGGAGACTGAGGAGAACTATAAGTATACCCACTCGGCCTGGCACTGCTGTATCGCTCTCTCCATCCTGTTCCTGCTGCCGGCGCGGCGTCCGGTGGCCGGCAGCGATTACTACGGACTGCAGGAGAACGGCGCCGGCAGCGACGGCAAGCTGGTGCGGACGCGCAGCGAAGGACAGCGCACGGCCAACACCACCCCGGACAGTGAGCGGGCCAGCGGTGACGGGCGCGGCTAGGGGGCGCTGTCGGCACCGGCTGCCCAGCGGCGCCGCTGCTCCACGGGGGCCTGAAGGAGAGGGCGCCACCGGCGGTGGTTGAAGTGGTGCGTTCTGTGGGAGCAGGAGCGAACGTGGGGCCCGGTGGGGAGGAAGTCGGTTCCAAACGCCTTCACTGACCCACAACAATGAAAAAATGCGTGGGAAATGTCAGGTGCATCACTTCATGCGTCGCTTATCTCATGAGACAAAGGAAAAGGGAACGGAAGGGGCATGTGGCAGTAATGACCGCCTGGTCCCCTCAGAGCGCTCTGGCGAGCTGAGCGTGTCCAGTGTATGATGCAGCGCTAAAACACGGGCCAAGAGTGGGTGAAATACCACATGGCCTCGTGGTGTGATCGCTGTTTGTCAGTTCGTCTTTCAGTTTCGATGGCATAATCGTTGTCTGAGTGCCATGTCAATCAGGAGACCGAACCTGTGTGCCATGACCGGCTGATCAAATACCACAAAGTAGATCAACCAGCCACGTCACTGATAGTACTCTGTCTTTGTGCTTCATAATTTATTTTGAGACACGTTGGATATCTATACAGGCTCTTGCAGCGCGGTTGATGTGCCGGATCTGCCGTGAAGCTCTAGTCTGTAGTCCAGTGGAAAGATGTCGCTGGTGGTGCTTCTACTGGTGGCAGGGATAGTACAGGTTTGAGAGCAAACCTGGCACTTGCAGGATTTCCGGCTTATTTTATATCATTTTTGGGGAAGTAAAACGAAGATCATGGGTTGATTGTATGGGTTTTAGATTAGGTATTTATGCATCGATATTTTTATATCGAGGGTTATGCGATGCGGTTTATTTTGTACCGTACCAGCCAAAGTGTGTTTTATTGATTTTGCAAGACGTATTTTTTAAGTTAACGAACAGGTTGATCATGTCGTGATCCAATACTGTTGATGGTGACATTTTCAAATCTGGACACATGTTGTTCATGTTTTCCAAGGGAAACATGAGCATGTGACAGCGGGTGAAGTGACGCGTGTTGATCCGATGCCATCCAGTAATTCAGCGATGTGGTTTAGTTGTAAGATCTCGGCTGCCCTGTGACGTTGTGCTGTGCAGGGACCCAGCTGTCTCCGTCCTATTGGCGAGACGTAACGGAGCGGCATTGTGATCCTCGCCTCTGGTGACGAATTGCCGGCTGCCGACTTGGAGGGCCTCAAACATCGAAAACCGCTGCCCGGTGGGTAGCATATTTGGGTGTTCAAGTCTTGCGGCAAGTGCCTGCATATTTCTTGCGCAACACCTATGTTTGCACTTTTTGTCCACTTAACGCGACTGCGTGCCCTTGGATACTCTTCCATGACTGGGCTTCGTGCTTTGCTATGATTTCTGCAAACTCCATGAGGATATTGAACATGGATGTATTTCGCGACCGTCCAGTCCTTAATCCCTTCTGTCGAGATGGCTTTTGCCACGATTTTTGTGCTTTCATCTATCGTACTGTGTCAACTCAGTCTCCCGTACACTGTGTTCTTTGTTATCCCCGATCGAGTGCAGACTAGCACAATGTGAACTTGTCCAGAGTCTGACGCCGGCCACAGACAGCTCGGCACAATGTGAACTTGTCCAGAGTCTGACACAGGCCACAGACAGCTCGGCACAATGTGAACTTGTCCAGAGTCTGACGCCGGCTGCAGACAGCTCGGCACAATGTGAACTTGTCCAGAGTCTGACGCCGGCTGCAGACAGCTCGGCACAATGTGAACTTGTCCAGAGTCTGACGCCGGCTGCAGACAGCTCGGGTTCCTATCTCCTAGTCTTGTTAGCACAAGTTCTTACGCAAAGTTACCACTGTGTTCGCCTGACTTAGATCGCTCAAAGAGTTGTGTTGTCGCTGAGGCGGTTCGGTGGTTGCCGGAGGAGGTCGTTTCTTCCGGGCGGAGGTGCCCGCGGCGGCGACAGGTGTGCAGTGTGTCCCGAGCCTGCTGCTACTCTGCAGCTTCAGGCGTCGACTCTCGGCGGCTTGTGCCGGGTAGGCAGGGAATGGACAGACGAGTCCGATCGCTGCAGGTCCGGGCTCCTGGAGCGTCGGGAGCGCTGGTAGCGACAGGTGATCGCCACAGCCTGTGTCGTCTCTGTAGGGTTCAAGGACGTGTCTCCGGTGCTGGGATTTGGCCGGAGTAGGAAGGTTGGCAGAGGGCGCGGGCCGTGTTCGGGCGTTGCAGAGCCATGATCTCGATGTTGCGGGAGGGAGCTGGACGCTGGACTTTTAAGTCAAGTAGCTCGCCATCCGCTCACCGGTGTGTTTCACGTTGACGTTGTGGGTGTAGATGGAGCGCCGTCCTGCTGCTCGGTGCGGATGGCGACGCCCCGAGCCCGACCGCCCCGTTAGGACATGGTCTCAGAGCACATGGCTCAGACGGGGTGCAGGCGCTCGGATCCTCGCGGATAGTCGTCTCGCTCACTCACTTACTTCCCCGCCCCGCGACGGACCCCGACGCACAGAACACCCCAAAATCATGCAGCGTGTTAGGTCGCGGGTTCACGCGTTAGAACGGCTCCTTTCTTCGATCTAAGTTTAGGCATATAGTCACAATATCGTGGTGTGCCCTGGTACTTTCTCTACGCACCCGAAGCGTGCCGAGGAAATTTGTGGGGAAATTCCTGGGAACGCCATTGATATATTGTTGCTGGTTGCCACCCTCCTGTCAAAAACAGATGTTGGGATTGCAGGTTACAACGCTTGAATTGTGAAAATAAGCAAACTATAATTAATGTGAGGATTTCCGTGGTTGTTGATGTTTGTGGTTGTGTGTCGAAACAAACGCCTTTGCGCAGCTTGTGTGAACAAGCAATAGAAATGGTATGTCCCACACCGTTTAACTGATCAAGAGGTCTGTATAATATTTTTAGAATAATTTTCCAATCATTTTTCCGGTGCATGATTGGCGCATTGCATCTCGTCGCATTTTTGCAGAATCGTTTTGATTACACCAGATTTTTGTGGAGAATGTACATTTGTTCAGTGCGGTGAACAAGTAATTTTGTATATAGCTTATGTTGTCGGTAAGCCCTTGCTTGACCTACGGAATAAGTCCCATCTTCGGAAGCCTTGTTTTGTATTTTGTTCATATGTCTGGCTTGAAAAGACACTACGTCATGATATTCCAACAGTAGCACCTTGTATTTAATACATGACACCAACGTGCACGTGCTGGTTTGACGTGTTACCTTCCTGTTGGCGAGCGCCGTCGTGCTGGATCGTCGCAGGTGTGTTGGCATAAGCGTCGCCACCGGCAACAAAGTGGGGGGAACAGCCAAACCCCAACCTGATGCTGCCAAAAAAACTTTCCACGTCAGGACGAAAAACTGTTCGAATTTGAACTCCTCGTTGCCTTCCGCATCGGCTGGTTATAAGAATGTCCGGGATTCTCCCATTTTCCTTTTGTACTGATATCAGGAAATCTTATGTGTGTTGGAGTGCTTCAGCTAGCTCGATGCCTCCCATGTGCCAGTGGGGGGTGCAGCTGTGTACCACGCCAATACACGGCATCCGTGATCCGTGACCGGCCCGTGCCCCCTTATCCGTGCTTCCCTGCGAGGACGGACCCTAGCGACTTCTTCACTTCCTAGCATTCTTAGAATATGATTTGATTAGTTTTGTTTTACAATTTATTTTGTTTATCTTTTTTGTATATGCACATTACTTTGGTCGATGATGGTAATTGGTTAGTCACGACTGTTTAATCGGTTAGTTCACGGATCTGGATGTGGGATTTTTATGTTGCATCGAGACCTCAGTCTCGGAATGTTTTTCTGTGTCATGAAAATAATATCCACCAGGGGACTTCTGACCAGATGCAGCCATATTGCACCGCAATGGCCGAGGGAAACTTATTGGCGCCCTCCCCAGTCGTCACTGAGTTCACAGCTCATTATCGAAAATCGGTGTGTTAACAAAGAGTTGCAGGCCAATTTAATGAGTAGCATGGTAAAAACTGGAACAGTTCAGAATTTCAGGCAACGGTTAAAAAGTGTTAAACGTTTATTCGCGCGGCGATGCCCAAAGATGATGGGAGGGGAGGGGAGGGGGCGTAGTCATCCAGTCCACTTATGCAGGTCAGAAGCATTAGATTGGTCAGCTGTCCTTTTCTAGCTTTCCTGAATGCATTCTGCAACAGTGCTCTATGGAACGCTGTGTGCTGGCTGCAGCGCGGCTTTGGACATCGATTTCGTCATGTTGCATACGCCAGTGTAATTTGCATACCAAACTTAACCCTCCCCTCCTTCCCCCCATCAGCAGGAGGTTTGTCAGGGTGAGGAAGAACGGCGGGGTCCAGTGCTATCGTGCTCAGCACACTTTGTTCTTATGATTTGCAATTTTTCTCAGACAATTAGGCCGGGTCAAAATGATCTCACCTTAATATTCAAAGTGCCAAAGATTGTGGTGCGCTTGACCTCGATGAGCTGAGATTCGCATAGCACAAAATCATACGTACACGGTAATGTGGAGACCGGATTATTAGGGGCCGATGACCATCTTATTGGAAATAGTGCACAGAGCATGAAGTGTCTGAAAATGTAATTTTGCTGTTGATAAGGCTCAGTTAACTTCGAGATTGCAACATGCTCTTGGACCGCTTCCGTAGATTAGCATTCTAGGACAGAATAGTTCGAGGACAGACATGTTAGGACAGGACAACCGAGGCCGCACAATACCAAAAATTGATATGAAAGGTAACACCGAGGCTTGAAGCGAATGTGACATATAGATATGTATATATATATATATATATATATATATATATATATATATATATATATATATATATATATATATATATATATGGGGTGGAACGGAAACAGCCATGGGATCTCGCACCGTAAAACTCCCTGTCTAGCATTAATTTATCCTTGAACTCACCATTTGCCGAGTAATCGGACGCGCTGAGAGCGAAATCAGGCGCCACAGACCCCACGCCGTCCCATCACCGAACAGCTGACGGCCGTGAGGCTCGTAAAGGTGAAGGGAAAATGGTGCGTTCAGAAAGAAGTACGCTAATGAAGCGCCGCTGCTCTGTTAAAGGTAAACTCTGGCAGAAACTAAATATTGAACCGGGGAATTTGCGGTGCACTCTACGCGACTGTTAGTTCATATTCCATGAATGTGTCATATTCTCTCGTATTTTTATCTTCATATTCTGTCATATTTTCATATTCTGTCTATTCTTTCATATTCTGTATATTTTTTGACGCCCAGCTGCGTCGAATCGATAATGGTACTTCCTCACCCGCCACCCCGGGTACGGTTCGCTTTGACAAGGCTGGCATTGACGTTGACCTTGTTGAGCATTATGACGTAGCTAATGTTGAACCTGGGTTGTGTCGGCGGTCAACACAAACACGAGCTTCTTTGAAAATGCAAACATTTAACACCTGAAGCAATAGCCAGCTATTTATGGATTTCTGTTCTGAGTCTTTTAAAATACGTCCACTTTTACACAGATGGTTCAAAATGATGATGGCACGGCTGTGCATTTTGTGATGGGGTGAGATGGTTTTAGTTTGCCACGGAAGCATCTGTTTTAGCTCTGAACTGTATGCAATTTTTCGTGTTTGGACCAGGTGTCAGGTCGAGCAAGACAGTTCGTTATTTTACCGACTCACTATCCTCTTTACAGGCCTTGAAATCTTTTACTTTTATACTGCATCACGTCTTTTATTGTTCTTATAAGACGAAGTTGCACAGTCTGAAGGAAAAGGGGAAAATGTTGTGATTGTGATTCAGCCATTGTGGCATCGTGGCAATGAACGTAGACGCAGCGGCAAAGCTGCGTAGAACTGACGTTCCCTGGCCTTCATGTTCATTTTTCGACCTATATGCTCTTGTTAAAATTTTAATAAGTGACTAGGAATGATAATCCTAGGAGCCAGTTGAGAAGATTAAACCTAAACTAGGAATGTTTTCAGACTGATGAAGAGAGTTGTTCTGTCGATTCATCCACACCACCACGCACTCGCTTATAAGAGATCCGCCGACTACCTTGACCCGCTGAGTTAGCCATGTTCTTAGTGGACTATAATTAGAGGCTTGACCTGGGATCACCCTCATTTGTTCTTTTGGAGAGTTTCTGACCGTTGACGTTTCGTATTTTATCTTTAAGGAGCATCGATTTTAATGTTATTTACTCGCGACCTAGGTTTGATTTGAAATGTGTTATTTATTATTATTATTTGTGTTCATGTTTTTCATGCTTCATGTTGTTCATGTTTGTATTTGTTGTTCATGTTTTTAACTTTTGCGCTTTAGTCCTGGCTGTTGAAACGCTTCTGTATATATTTTACTTAGTGTGGCACATGACCTTTTTTCCGCGCCCTAAACCACCAATTATTGCTATCAGTCCGACCCACATTCAGGCGGGCAGTGGTTGAGGACAATCGTATTTTTCCAAATCGGCATGGTTGCGGATCGGCGTAAGCAGCGGACCAGTTACCTCGGATACCAGTCCCCCATCTGGGTAATGACTGAGATCAGCACTTATATCGTCATAGCGTAAAAAAGGATGCGACAGGGCACATCAGCTCTTTTCTGGCCTTCGAACGTTGACACCCGCACTGTCTCCATAACCAGCCCGTGCACAAAGTTCGCGCCTCTCTCAGTCTCAGCTGAAACAGCGGTGTCTAAAGACGGCTCAGTTTATTGCGACAGCATCCCAAAGCTAGCTCGCATGCCTTTTCAGGCGGCGATCCCCCACCCCCCCTCCCCCACAACTAGATAATTACCGGCACGTCTGTACAGTTATTCACTGGTACCGACGCGAAGCTCAGCACCTCGAGCCAGCACGAACGGATCCAGCCGGCCAGTATGTCACGCGGCGTGAAGCGCCTTCGACCACGGCAATCCAGCACCTTTGGTTGCATCAGTCATGCCACCGGGGCCTTCACTCGGGGCGTTGGCAGCAAACGCGGTTGGAAGCATTGACGCCACCAGACGCTTCTTTGCACAGTGGGGACAGAAACTAGTCCCCGACACTAATATATTAAAAAGAATTTTTAATAGAAAAAATTAATGAAATCTATAGTTCACAAGTACTGGCATTGTGAGCACAATGCACTGGCATTGTCAGCACAATGCGCCGGACGCAAAACGCTTTTCTTGATCGGGTTGCCGCGTTAAAAGCGCACAATCTGGCAACGCACCGTTTCACAGACTACGCGCAGCCTGTTCCAGCGTGCACGGTTTTGTCAGCAGACCTCAACCTCTCCTCCAAAAAGTAACATCAGCGCCATAATCACCTCTTGTTTGTGCTAGCAAAGGGAACTCAAATCTTTAAACCATTAAAAATATTAGCTGCACTTCGTGACTTACGTTTTCATGCAAAAAGAGCCTCAGCCCGTAAAACCTCTGAACTGTCCGGGGAGAGGCTAGTCTGTGACGTAGGCGCAACGCGGCCCGCTGATTGGTGCTGACAAAACTGTGCTGACAGTGACGCTAAAGACAAGGTGCCATAAGCCGGGGGAAGCATTCGTACCATTTCACCATTGGTCGATCCACTGACACCAATCCAACACAACTAATCAAACAAAGGCGAAAGCAAAATTTTGATTTCGGGAAAAGTACTACAGTACCAAGACCGCGTGCACATAAACAGGTGTCCTGTCACAGTATTCCGACGCACGAGCAGGTCGCGACCATCGCAAGAATACCGGCCGCTCACCGGCCATATCACAAAGCACTTAAAGTGAGTGAGCACAGGTGACTTGCGCCGCCGCTGGCAGCGGCACTCCGAGTTCCGGTGCCGTGCCCCCACCCTCCCCCTGCATTCCAACAGGGGGCCCCGGGGGCAAAGGCGTCCCAGGTCCGATACACCCCTCCCCACACTGCTACCACTGTAAAGCACGCCACAAAGTCCCGCCGGGATCCACTACATTATTGACCGAGTGCTTCCGAAAGCGGCGGCTGGCGGGACGTCCAGAGCGTGGTACGCGCTCGCAGGCCGTTCGCGCGGCTCCAGGGCCGCCTCTGCCGGCTGGCAGGCCGCGGCTGCCGGACCCTCACCTGCCAGACTTGGCACCGCAGTCCCCCCGATCAGCTGATACACGGCGACTCAGGCCAACGGCGCCGATCGCCGGCACTGCCCCAGCGGCCGTCAGTGCGGCGGCGGGCGCCGGGCCACGCCGCGCTCCGCTACGGCGCGGCGGCCAGGACCCTGTGTGTCCGGGGCGGGCGTGCTCGCGCCGCCCGACTAGACTGGGCCGCCAGTGGCGCGGACCTCCAGCGGCCACTACAGCGCCAGCAGGGGCAGACGCATCTACACTCATCGACAGGGGCGAACTGGCGACAGCCGACACAAGCAACGCGGCATCTGTGTTCGTCGCAACACTTGTTCATCCCGACTTTCAATTGCACCGTCGCAGCTTCTGCCACTCAGCGTAATACCAGGGCCGCGCTCTGTTTCACCTCTTTTGGCTCCTGGCCATCGGCAGAAACTCCGCTTTGGTGATAATACTCTGTAACGTACATCCCTTTTGGGATGAACACGTGCAACCGCTTACATTCCTCTCAGAACGGTAAGCTTGGTTTTCCGTTTTGCGTTGGTGCTAATACTACGGACAGTTCACAGATGGGGAGTATCATCGACGGCAGGCTTATGGGAGCCGCGGGTTCCAGCTAGCTCGGAGCCCGGGGTTTTTGTAGCCTGGGCGGGGCTGTATCGCTTTTTTATCTTGCTTAACCTGAATGTCGACAAGAAACACGCGTCATCATCACAACAGGATGCAGAATTGCAGACACAGTCCGGCGATGAAGGCCCCTAAGCCCTTGATGTTGTCAGCTGCACCATTTTGGATCATTCTTTGGTTTAAATCCTATGGATGACTCTGCATTTCTGGTGAACTCAGAGCACCTGTCACATATGGTATCGGTGACAATAGGTGACAAACTCAAATATATTACGTGAATTTGTCCTTGCCACTAAGCTTGATTGGCATGTGCTACATTATCGCTCCTGCCCGCGGCATTCAAAGGGCCAATACTAGAAATTAATGACTCAATCATTCCCGTGGTCATTGGAAGAATAGTTACTTTGGTGGCTGTGCCAGTAAAGTACAGTGCCCCCTCCCCGCCCCTCCTACATGAAGCTCGCTCGGAGCAACCCCTAAAACATTAAGGGTATGTGAGCTCGTACAGTTGAGTAGTCGGGTTTAACAATACTGTCCTCTTGACTCAGTCAACGATGGGACCGCCTATCAACAAAAAATGTCCCGGATACCAGCGAGCATCGATTCCTAGATAAATAACCACTTAATTCTGCACATCATAATGCTTCCACCGGCAGGGCTCCTTTTCACCACCGCGGCCGTGGACACTTCCGAACACTAGACAGTATCACAAAGGGATCACTTATCAAATCACTCGCACACTACCACGCAGGAACCGGACCGTGCATTCCCACACACACACACAGACACCGCACTGTCGCGGCAAGGTTCTGGCGGAGGCGTCCCCCCACACCACAACACCACACACCACAGTCCACTGGTGCCGCCGGCAGTCTACGCACTGGAGGAGGAGGCGGCGGGCGCCGAGGAGGGGCCGGCGCCCTCGTCGCCCTCCTCCTCTTCCTCCTCCTCCTGCGCCATCAGCTGCCGCGCCAGTTTCACCGCCATAAACTCGTTATAGTGCGACTTGCGCTTGGCTTCGAACGAGCGCCGAGCCTCTGTGGAACAAACGGATCGGAGGTCAGCAGAAATGTCACCAGTCATTAGCCCAGGTAGGCGAGCTTTAGACCACAAAAGCGTCGGCTGAGAAGTTCCCTACGCAGCCAAAAGGTTCTCCCGAAGTCATCTTCACGTCAATTTCATTCGATGACATGATATCAAATCGTACCACACGACACTCTCAGCCTTGGTTCAATTTTATGGGTAAATGCCCCCTCCCCCACTGTTGCACTTTATTATGGATAAAATCATGCAGTCACGGCTTCGGAGCCAGAGCCACTCGGATACACGTGATCTACCCCAAGTCAAAGCCGTTTAAGCGCGAGGCTGCAACTGGCGTTGCGTTTTAGAGCATGCTAAGGTAAAGGTTTTGTATACGGTGGAATGGCTTCAAAGTGGTGCGAATAAAAGATTACTATTATACAGAATCGGGTCTAAGGACCTCCATCGAACCTGGCCGAGTCTGATGGGCCTTGGTCTGACCCATTCTGTTCACCATTCCGGGGCATTCCACAGCAGATTGGCTAGAATCCTACGGCAAGATGTTTTTAACGTTTCTTAACACGCGCATTGACGGGGGCGGGTACCCCTCCCCCCCCTCGGGTTTTTCGGAGATAGCAGAAAAACGGTGGCGCTACGCGCCGCTGTACTTGGCATACCTTTTCCCTCATCATTTCTACAACTTCTGTGAAAATTTTAAGGTTAGGTCATCCAAGGTCAGGTCACCAGTACAGGCCAAGTGACCCGACCTAAAAAAGTTTAAGATAGCATAAGTCGGAGCGGGGCGAACTTATCTGATTGAAACTGATATCACATAATGGCCCCACCGAGTTCTCTAAAATATGTTCCGGTATTTTTTATATCGATGACCTAAGGTCAGGTACGAGACATGACCTCTCCATTGGAAATACATGAGAATTTTTTTACGGAATAACTCAGTAACGGATGGTGATAAGAGCATTTATTTTAGCTGCATTAGACTCGCCTGGGCTTTGCGGTTCTAATGATATGCATTTTATATAATTTGACCCTGACCTGACCTCAGGTCGGTTAAATCCTTGATTTGACCTAGAAAGGTCAAATTATATATCATTCGATTCGGCTTGCTGAGAGAATTCATATAGCTCAAGTCGTTTTGCTCTACCTTTACTTGTTCAGATGTAATGGCCGAAAAACTGAATTTACATGTTATCCCTATGACAGCATGTTTTGACCTCTCGTGACCTTAAATGTGACCTGACAAAAAAATGGTTCAAATGTTTTCGATGGAGAAGTGGATGGGAAACCCAACGCTGTTTACCGTTATTCGCTACCTACCGTGGTTCTCGAGATCTTAGGGGGGGACGGGTACCCGCCCCCGTCAATGCGAAGGTGGCTCAGACCCCCGTCAATGCGCGTGTTAAACTTCAAGGTAGAGCCGATTGTGGACGCTGTCTTGCGCCGTGGCACTTCCGGTGTAATCACCGTGTTTCTGTTTCAGCTACCGGACCCGAAAATGAAATGCAAAAACCACAAGTACCTAATTCATTCATAAAAATTGGTTCAAAACATTCCTCCAGCGCTCCAGCGCATCCATACAATGAAACAAATCCAAGATTAAACGCGTTTTCCAGATCGCAATGTGTTTAAGCCAATGCGGCCGAACAAGCTGTTCCAAGCCGGAGCAGTGAGAACATTCGCCATGGTGGGTGTTACCTTTCACTCCGTCTAATGCCTTTCCAATATTTTTCAGAAAACGGCTGCCTGCAGCGCCGCCGAGTCTGTATGAGCCATCTTGCCCCTGGATTTCAAGTACCGAGGCGTCTCACGTCTAGGGAGACCGAGGGCCTAAGGGACCGCAGGTCCACAAAACGGTTTACGTTGTACCAACGGTGACCTATTGTAAATAGCCAATGAAACAATGCCACATCTCACGGGATTTCTACTGGTGTTAACCACATATTCCTAGCCCCCTCATTTATCGAAGTGTGAGTGGTCACACTTTACCTACCAGCGTTCGTTTGGCTCCAATGCCTAGGTGATTCCACAAAGTATAATTATTCATGGCGTTTTTAGTATACATGACACTGCAATTCACGGAAGCTCTCGCAAGGCCGGAACAAAGCCAGTAATTGCCTTATACTTAATTTTATTTATTTATTTATTCAAAATAATCGCCAACAGATAAAATCCACTCACAGGCGAAGTCAAAGCATTAAAAAAGACAATCTAAATCACAAGAATCGAGACAGTGTACTTCCTAAAAAACGGTAAAAGGTAAAATATATAAATATAAAAAACACAGAAACATAAAAAACAGATAAAGGCTGATAGTGCAGTTCCTACCGAGCATTTAAGAATCTCGCCACACATGTCTTGAAAGTATTAAAATAATCACAAAAGAAGTCGGCCCCGGAAGCGGCTAGAAATGTGTTCATGCTTCTCGGCACCCTACAGAAAATCCCCCCGTTGACAGTGCTGACACGGCCGCGGCGCTCAGCGAAGAGTCGAAAGGAGCGAGTGAGCCGGGATGGGATATGCAAGGGGAAACAATTTAGTAGGTCGATGGAGTGAATCTTGCCTGAAAAGATACTTTAAATTTTAACTTAACACGCGCATTGACGGGGGTCTGAGCCACCTTCGCTTTGACGAGGGGGGGCGGGTACCCGCCCCCTAAGATCTCGAGAACCACGGTAGGTAGCGAAAAACGGTTAACGGCGTCGGGTTGCCCATCCACTTCTCCGTCAAAAATATTCGAATAATTTTTTGTCAGGTCACATTTAAGGTACACGAGAGGTCAAACATGCCGTAATAGGGATAACAAGTAAATTACGTTTTTCGGCCATTACATCTGAACAAATAAAGATAGAGCAAAACGACTTGAACTATATGAATCCTCGCAGCAAGCCGAATCAAATGATCTATAATTTGACCTTGCTAGGTCAAATCAAGGATTTGACCTGACCTGAGGTCAGGTCAGGGTCAAATTATATAAAATGCATATCATTAGAACCGCTAAGCCAAGGCGAGTCTAATGGAGCTAAAATAAACTCTCTATCACTATCCGTTACTGAGTTATACAGTAAAAACCATTTTTCCCATGTATTTTCAATGGAGAGGTCATGTCTCGTACCTGACCTTAGGTCGCCAATATAAAAAATACCAGAACATATTTTAGAGAACTCAGTGGGCCCATTATGTGATATGAGTTTCAATCGGATAAGTTCACCCTGCTCTGACTTATGCTATCTTAAACTTTTTTGAGGTCATGTCACTTGACCTGTAATGGTGACCTGACCTGAGATGACCTAACCTTAAAATTTTCACAGAAGTTGTAAAAATGATGAGGGAAAAGGTATACCAAGTACGGCGGCGCTACGCGCCGCCGTTTTTATGCTATCTCCGAAAAACCCGAGGGGCGGGTACCCGCCCCCGTCAATGCGCGTGCTAAAGACGGACTATGTGACTGTTTTGTTTGGGCCATAATCCTAAACATCAGTTAAGTTTCCCCCTCCCAACTTCACCTGCATAAATAATGCAAATTTGGAAAGGAAAACTGTTGTATATGGTCCGGCAGTGACGTAATATGTTCCCAATCACATGGACAACCCGGCTTTAGATGCGCAACTTGCGCAACCGGTTTGGAGGTCGTATACGCAAACAAGCCCAGGACTCCTGAAATAAATCGTTGCCACCCATTGATTAGCTAATAAAAGTCGGGAGCATCTGTTTGTAGATACGGCAGGCCAGGTGGATGAGCTCGGCGTGAAGTGTGTCGGCCAAGTTGGCCGAGTTTAACGGTCGCTGAGAGGCGGCTGCCAAACTCGGCCGATTTACGATGCAGTGGAATGGGAAGGCAGCGCAGCGCCCGCTAAAACAGCGCCGCTCAGCTCCCACACCGGTATACTGCACCAGCGCCGCTCAGCTGGGGCGTTCCATGACAAATCGACAAATCGATGGGTTAAAATAACACCCTCATATCTCAGATTTTCATGAAAATTTGGGACTAGGGTTCTCAGCGGCGCTGAAAACGACTGTGTTATTTTTAGTCTCGTCCGGATAATGGGTTCAGAGTTATAGCCTCGGGAAATCCAGCATCGGACGCGTGCATCGCACTTTTCGGTTGAGTTTTTAGCCATTTAAATTAAACGTACTCCTTCAAGAGGTTACATGAAAATAATAACAAAAGTCTGAACAATACAAATATGTAAGTTTAATTATATTAATTTGCACGAATATGTATAAAATATAATTCCAAACTTTTGCAAAGATAAGCATACATATTTCCTATGTTTTTATTGACTTCAAAACAACTTCATGTGAAAGAGCATTGCTTAAACTACATATAATACCAATAAAAAGAATGGAGACTACAGAGCAAAATCAGTAACGAGCACTGCAGACCAAGCCCAACACCGTCGCCGGCCACTCAGCCTGCAGTCGGCACGCCGCCTAGACGCGTCCGGTTGGAAGTGGGGTAACGGGGAGGGGAGAACTGAGCAAGGCTGCGCTCGGTGACATTGCGAATGAACTAGATGTGGTGTGGAGGCTACTATTGCGAACATAAAAATTTGAGCCGTTCCGAAAAAAATGAACGTATTACCAGAACATTCGGAACAATTCCGACACTCTGGTGCATTTGGTGGAAAATGTAGTGGGAGGATTATGCGTCAGAAGCCGATTATTACTGTTGTCTTAGGTTTGTTTTAGATAGTTTTTTTCTACCCATGCCCAAAAAAGTTGCATGTATCCCAGTTCAGTTTATATTAGAGAGCACACATCATAAACAAAAAGTCACATAGCGTCCACGCCGACAACTGCTTTTCGAACATATGAGATTAAGACATGATGCTTTATTTAAGATCTGACCCACGGATCAGATGAACGACTCCATCACATTGTACCATTGAACTTCACAGATTCAATTTAAGACTAGAACCTTCTGTCCCTCATCATTCGAGAGCTTATGGACAATAACGGTCTTCGAATTAGCCGGTACGAACTTGTGAATCTTTAATGTTCCTTTTCTCGCGACTGCTTTATTGAAACCTTTTCTGCACTCAGTAGCTAATTCAAGTACTTTTTGTTGAAGCATTTTGGGTAGAGATCGAGGCAGGCAATGGAACACTGATTTCCGTGTCCCCTTCCAAGCATGTTTGCTGAGATCGTAAGGGGATGGGTACCCCCTGCCAGTAAAGGTGGTCCGGGGCCTCATACCAGCGCGTGTTAACAAGACACCGGAGAGGAGCCTCGGAGGCCCCCTCCTACTTTTTTCTAGGTGGCTGGAGAACCCCTTCGTGGCCAAAAAACGTTATTTCACTACGTTTGAGAATATTCAATGGCACGTCGATTGGTCAAATAACCTTGAAAACCGGCCCCAATTTTGTTATTATAGGCTTTCAAAGTTAAACCCTTTATTTTGAGATCGCTGCAATTGCGCAGTTGCAACAGTTCGCGTGCATCAAAGACCAACTGGCAACGTTATAGCGCCAAATAAAACAAGAGTATATGTCAATTTCACCCGTCATTTTTTTCTAAAAGATCCGCCACCCCATTTTAATAGGTAGCCAGGCGTGCCCCACCGTGATCCCAGCGACAACAGCACCCTTACGTTAACACCAGAAACATAAAATTAAACGAGTCGCGGCACGCCCTGCTAGGAAATGAAGCAAAAACATAAGATAGCAAAAACAACTGTGTTACTATTTAAGGAATTGTTATAAAAAAGGTTGCTTAAAGAAAGCTTCTGTAAAATATTACAGAAGCCTCGACCATTAACCCACTGTTAATAAAAGAGAGAGAGACTGGTCACACATAATCGTATAGTGTTAGTGCTCATTTCCATGCAGACTACCCCATGCGGATCTAAGTTAGTAATTCCCTGGAATCTAGCAGACAAGTAGACGAACTACTAACATCTACCAGAAAACAAAGGCTGACTGAGGGGGATTTTTTTAGATGATGATGAGGTGATAGTGACTTAAGATGTGAGCATGATTTTTGCGAGTCTCACGTGGGAATACCACAGTGCGGACTACCACCGCGTGCTGAAACACTTTTTATGATGATGAGGTGAGGGTGACTTAAGATGAGAGCATGATATTATGTGTGTCAAGCGTGGAAACACCACAAAGTCATCTGACCTAGGGTGCTGAACCACAGACATGTACAAGTAACGTCTTTAGAACCTGTTCTAGATGCTGAGGAGAGGGTTACATATGAAAGCATGATTACGCATGTAAGAGCCCCACTCTATAACCCCTTCAGGCCAGTAAGCGAGGAAAACCCTGTTGCTCACCGGCCGTTAAAGACAAATAAAGGAAGCTCATGCTTTACCAAAGATACATATTTCCTCATTAACATAATCGGCCAGATGTCATGTCGACAAGAAAAGAGAGAATACAAGAGAAGATTCGCGTCCACACTTACTTACGATGATCTCCAGGAGAAATGAAATCCTTTCAGATGATGATGAGGTGAGAGTAACTTTTGATATGGACATGATTTTTAGGAAATACCACAGTGCAAGCTAAATAGATAATATATAATATAGTATAGATAATATAAAAAACCATAATATAGATTTCATGAAGGTCATGGTCACACTTCAAGGCCATACCAGCATTCCAAAGCCATTGGTGCGGTGCTTCCGGTCGCATGGCGTTACCCAGTATGACGTATATTATGCTACGACGTCATAGTTAAGATAAATCAATGTAAAGTTCAAGGTCACAGGTCAAATCAGAATGTCATGGGTAAAGGTCAATGTTAATTTCCCGTCCAACGGTTGCTATGGTGCAAGTCATGGTGTAAATAAGGGAAATATGTCATATTGTGACGTCTTAGGTCAATGACCTTGAATGACCTTAACCCCAAAAATTTAGTTTACAATTCTTGGGACGTTCGCACTATGACTTGCTCTGTTTTTAGTGCATTCTGGACTACTTTGAGCTTAACCATGGCATTTCCGGATGAATACCCAGCACGGCTAATAAATATTTGACCTTTATGACCTCGTCTGAACTTACTGACCTAGGTCAATTAAGATCGGTCATAATATAGATTTCAATAGTTCCAACCCAGTCCCCAACCGGAGTTTTTCTAAGCCTCCTAGTTTTAGAGAGCTCAAGGGGCTACCAGTCCACCCCCTCCAGTGCCCGTAAGTGTCGGGCACCTCTCCTGTGCGGGTGTTAAGGAATGTGACATTGATTACAATTTATTGTTTTAAATACATCCTTATCCTCATTGCCGACCAATTCCACCATTGACACCTTTTTCGTTACCAGAGACGTTTGATAGGTGCAGCGACGCCGGGCCGCGCTGGCGCACGAACCTCACAAAAGTGGGGATTGGGACGTTTGGTAGCTCAGATCTCGCTTTCTCTTAAAGTCTCCATTCTTTTTATTACTGAATCTTATAGAGAAAAGTATAAAGAGTAATTTGAGCCCAAAAAAGTTTAAAATATTTCATAGGAAAATAGTTCTTATATATTTTGAAAAATTGAAGAATGTATAATATATTCAAGATTAAATTTTTTGAATTATATTTTTAATGAGCTAGAATCCGTAATTCGTCCTTAAGATACCCAGATTAAGTTTTATGACATTTGTTGAAGCATACAGGTAAAATGCCGTCTTTAAAAAAGCATGCAAGTGGGTATGGTCAAAATGCCTGAGGCTATAATTTTCAAACCGTAAGTCAGGGAGGAAAATGAATACAAAAATCGTGATCAGCTCCATCAATAGCCCCTCTGACAAAAAATACACCGAAATCTGCGACATGAGGGTGTTATCGACTTGTCGATTTGTCGTGGAATGCCCCAGCTCCCACCTCGATATACTCCATCAGCGCCGCTCAGCTGCCACCCCGGTATACTCCATCAGCGCCGCTCTGCTCCCACACCGGTATACTGCATCAGCGGCGCTCAGCTCCCACACCGGTATACTGCACCAGCGCCGCTCAGCTCCCACCTCGATATACTCCATCAGCGCCGCTCAGCTCCCACCCCAGTCTACTGCATCAGCGGCGCTCAGCTCCCACCTCGATATACTCCATCAGCGCCGCTCAGCTGCCACCCCGGTATACTCCATCAGCGCCGCTCTGCTCCCACACCGGTATACTGCATCAGCGCCGCTCAGCTCCCACACCGGTATACTGCACCAGCGCCGCTCAGCTCCCACCCCAGTCTACTGCATCAGCGCCGCTCAGCTGCCACCCCAGTCTACTGCATCAGCGGCGCTCAGCTGCCACCCCAGTCTACTCCATCAGCGCCGCTCAGCTCCCACCCCAGTCTACTGCATCAGCGGCGCTCAGCTCCCACACCGGTATACTGCACCAGCGCCGCTCAGCTCCCACCTCGATATACTCCATCAGCGCCGCTCAGCTCCCACCCCAGTCTACTGCATCAGCGGCGCTCAGCTCCCACCCCAGTCTACTGCATCAGCGGCGCTCAGCTCCCACCCCGGTATACTGCATCAGCGCCGCTCAGCTCCCACCCCGGTATACTGCATCAGCGCCGCTCAGCTGCCACCCCAGTCTACTGCATCAGCGGCGCTCAGCTGCCACCCCAGTCTACTCCATCAGCGGCGCTCTGCTCCCACCCTGGTATACTCCATCAGCGCCGCTCAGCTCCCACCCCGGTAAACTGCATCAGCGTCGCTCTACTTCCGTCGCGGTATACTACATCAGCTTCCGCGGTAAATCTGTGCAGCAGGCCGAATGAGAGCATCGGCAGCAACAGGTCGCGACCTTTTCATGAAACTAACCTCGGGATAAAGCTCGTCTCGTAAAGGGAGCGGACGTCAGAAAAATGATGTTCACAATATCTTGTTAAAATACAACTTCCCTCGCAGGTAAATCACACAAAAAGCCTTTGAATTTGCGAGAAATCAATTTCCTTCATTTGGGAAAAGAGACAGGGCACATATCTTTCACCGCCAAATAAAACACACGAAGAGCTCCATACCATTCCAAATATCTTCTAAAAAGGCTGGTGCAGTGAGCCCAGCTTATCTCCTGAGTAACCGTAGCACCAAGCCCTGAGCAGCGAAGTGCCGGCGGCGTGCCGCTGTCATCTAATTCAGACGGAGGTGGTCGATCGGAGCGGCGCCACTGCGCCAGAAAGGGCCTTGTTCAGGCCGCAACGAGCAAAAAACCAGCCACTTCGCACCCTCTTTCCTGGGCCATTTGCAGCGGTAGCCTTTTTCCAAAACGTACAGACACCGGACGAGGAAAACTGGACTCAATAGGCTTTCGGAGAACTTTGAACTCGCACAGAAAGCTATACAGTTTGGAAGTTGCTACCGGAGAGCCTACAACGTTGGTATCAAAGTGACGATTAATATGAGCATGGGTTATAAAGGTCCGGCAGTTTTTAAGAAACAATTTTCAAAGAGAGTGCGGACAAACCAGCTGTGCCTTTGCAAAAAAACAGTCCGTTTTTATTCAGCAAGGCACGTTTCCTTCTTGCAGAAATCTACTTAGGTCGCTTCCAATCAATATATAAGAAACTGCATGAATCCTAGCAGTTACAGATGCGCGATTGCTTAGTCCCAGTTCCAAGGTCCTGCAATCAGTTGTACGTGATCAGTTGTTAGCACACCTATCTACGGTCCTTTCATCTTCCCAGCACGGGTTCCTGCAAAGCCTTTCCGTGTGAATCGATCCTCGCCTGCCTCGTTAATGAGATGCTTAGATCAGTCGTGTAGGGGAGGAGGAAGCGGTAGATCGATGTGTGTGTGCCATAGTGCTTTGCGACGCACCGGCACCCGAGGTCATATGGCGTAGCAAACTCGCACGTTGATGGGACGGTATTATGGGGTATCGGAAAGACTTACGCAGAATACTCGCGCGGAATTTAAACCCAGGTCAGCAAGGTGGAAGAGGAGCGTGTTTCCTAGAAGCTATTGCATCCCCCAAGGGCGACAGAACGTTGCGCTGTATACGATAAAGGAGACCTAAAGGCAGCGTTTGTGAACCGATATTGCTTGTTTTGTACTGAAGCTAGATTCCTTTTGCTGATAATTACCAATTCATTAGTACAGGGTGACCAAAAAACGGGCCCCGACATTCATATAGCCATAAACGTCAAAATTTTACGTCGGATTTAAATAAAACTTTGAGCATAAATGCGTTTTTGTGTGTTGAGTAAGATACCAAAATATAAAAAAAGGATACAAACATTTTGTTCCATAATACATGTTCTAGACATCCTATTTTCTGTATCCGTGCATTCTCAAAATCGACGAAAAGTCATGATTAGTGGTCGGTGTAGTGTCCTGGATATTTCCCAGGGCTGCATTTCTTTAGCGCAGGAGTGATCCTGGACTCTTTGGCTACACACAGCCCTTTTTGCAGCCCGAAAATAAAATATTTAAGGGGTTTTCAGGGGATGTAAAGAGGGACTGTTTTACCCCGCGCACCAGATTCCTCGGCAATGTGACCTCAACCCCTGAAGTTCTCTTCAAGCTCGACTATGCACTTCCCTGGGCGTCCCAAGTGACTTGGATTGGTTTCATTATCTGCATTGCGGTTCTCTTAGGCTGCATGCTTATTGAAAAAGTCTTGCCATTTTTGTATTTAATTTGCAGAGCGTTTGAACTTTGTAAGTACAATGCAAAAAATGCACAGATTAAGAAAATAGGATGTCTAGAATATTTGATATGGAATAGAGAGTTGTAGTTCTATTACTATGATATTTTGGCGTCTGACTTAACACACAAAAGCGTATTTATTCCCAAAGTTTCATTAAAACACGACCCAAAGAATTGACACGATGGCCTTTCGAACGTTGGGCCCGTTTTTTTGGGTCCCCTGTATTGCAAAGTGCTTGTCACTAGCATGCTCATCGCCAACAAAACTCCCAAGTTCTGCTCTCGCAAGAAACAGCAAGGAAGATGCCTCAGGAAACGCACTGTTCTGCCAAGTGCAAATAACAATGCGTCAATCTCACAGCACCCAAAGTACGGTTGAAACCTTAAACCGGACTCGACAGAAAACGCATTCGCATAGAATTGGCAAACATATAACAAAGGATTTGCAGTAGTGTTGTATAGTTTGGAGCAGAATGGAGCGAGGGTTCTCCACTTTTTAAAGCATTGCATCATTACAGCATTTCATTTGCTTTGAAGACACCGCAAAAGCACGATAGTTCCGCTCACCTTCTTCTTCACGAGAAAACTTCAGAGCTACTCGACAATTATTAGAGCGGCCGCGGGCGGCGGTTTGAGTGGCATCAATAGTTAGTTGGCACGTGGGAGTTCCCTGCCTCACTCTCCTGCGCGCGGGCCGACTGGGGATGTCTCAGATGGCGCGTTACGCTCTGTGGAAAGGCCCCATTACGCCCCCTCCGCAGCCACCCGACACTGCCGGCGGCCGGGGCGGCTCAGAGCGTCGCGATCGATGCGTCGGCAGCGACGGGCACCGGCCAGACAAGACCCGCCGCGGACGAGCAGCGGGCAGACAAGCCCCGCCGCGTTAGCGCCCCGAACAAAGCCAGCGACGGGCAGGGCCAGACAAGACCCGCCACGGACGGGCAGCGGGCAGACAAGCCCCGCCGCGTTAGCGCCCCGAACAAAGCCAGCGACGGGCAGCGGCCAGACAAGCCCCGCCGCGGACGGGCAGTGGGCAGACAAGCCCCGCCGCGTTAGCGCCCCGAACAAAGCCAGCGACGGGCACAGCCAGACAAGACCCGCCACGGACGGGCAGCGGGCAGACAAGCCCCGCCACGGACGGGCAGCGGGCAGACAAGCCCCGCCGCGTTAGCGCCCCGAACAAAGCCAGCGACGGGCAGCGGCCAGACAAGACCCGCCACGGACGGGCAGCGGGCAGACAAGCCCCGCCGCGTTAGCGCCCCGAACAAAGCCAGCGACGGGCAACAGCCAGACAAGCCCCGCCGCGGACGGGCAGCGGGCAGACAAGCCCCGCCGCGTTAGCGCCCCGAACAAAGCCAGCGACGGGCAGCGAGCCAGACAAGTCCCGCCGCGGCCAGACAAGACCCGCCGCGTTAGCGCCCCCGAACAAAGCCCCAGCGTCACCTCACCCCGGGCATATCGAACGCCCGTCATCAGTCACACGTCCGTCATCCGACAGCTCTCTGTCACACGTCTGTCGTCCGACAGCTTTCCGTCATACGTCCGTCACCCGACAAGTTCCACTCACACGTCATCCGGCAGCTTTCCGTCACGTGTCTGTTATCCGACAGCTTTCCGTCACACATCCGTCATCCGACAATTTCCACTCGCAAGTCCGTCATCCGACGGCTCGTCACAGTCCGTCATCCGACAGCTCTCTGTCACACGTCCGTCATCCGACAGCTCTCTGTCACGTCCCTCATCCGACAGCTTTCTGTCACACGTCCGTCATCCGACAGCTTTCCGTCGAACATCCAACAACTGTCAGTCCACTTCTCGCCCCACTACACCGCAGCGAAGCATCACAGGCGTTGCGCCGTAGGCCAGACATGCAGTTAGCAGACATCCGTCAAAAGCTGAATATGGCCCAATCCGCGCTAGGCGCCGCCTGTTGCACTACGGCAATAAAGCTGCCAAATCTGAACTGAACTTTCCACGACGTCCGTCATCGTCAGAGTACAGGACGGCTGGTCCCAGAATGGCGCAGGCGGTACGGGGCGGCTGCTCCGCACGCCACGCAACAGGGACACAGTGGGCAGGGCACGCCGACAGTGCGGCACGCGACTAAGGCTGGCAGCGACACCACGCACGACACTCGGCTCATCATGCACACACGACGGCGGCGCCGTCGGACTCGGCCGCGTGCGTGACTGCAATATCAGGACAGCGGGACTTAGCCCAGATTTAACGTCCACTGCGGCAGCCGACACAAACAGGGCCCGCTCCGGGCCCAGCGGAGCTGTTGCTGGATCAAATACTGTACGGCACAAACATAGCGGAGAGCTTTGTGTGCGGGGACTTCGTGAAACAAACGGCTGTCCCATGTCGCATGCGTTCTGGGCGCTGCATCGGTATGATCCTTGTCACTGTTTTCTGGTTTCGTATTCCTTTGCCAGGCTCATGCGGGGTCTCTAGAGCATCAGGCAAAAACAGTACATGCGGACTGTTTTTGCGCTTGGCGCCACAAATTAGCAAATTGGGGCTACAGACGGATTCCTGCGATAATCCGTCTATATTAACATTCTCACAATTTTTTACTGCCGTTTTTTATCGGGAGCTTACGTGAGCTTTTTCTCTACCCGAAGACACGAACATTAATACAGGAACTGCCTAACATGAGATATTGTCCGTTCTCTCTAAGGCTGTGCACATACATCCAGATTGGTTCTAAATCCCGCAGCATTCCTCCTGCTTCTCCTTCACTGAAAAATCGTCTCCCGATTCACCTAATACTGCTTATCGCATTCCAGCAGCAGGCTCCGCGAGCTCAGCTTCTTTCCGAGCCTTTTCCAGCGAACGCGGTGACTCGCTGCCGAATTTCTATTACCACCGGCAGGAAGCACGTGCCAAGCTCCGGCACAAATGACTTTGGCACGGCCGCGGGTGACAGACGGCTTGACACGTTTTCCCAAGAGTGGACCTGGCCGCTGATTGATTAGGGGTCACGCTTCCGTTCGTTTGTGCTGATTCGGTCTGTCATGGTCGGTCAGTCAGCCACTGGCAGCTCAGGCCTGAGCCGCCCGGCGTATCTCTCACGGCGGTGCCAGCCGTCGGATCAGCCCCCGCCGAGCTGACGGCTCCTAATCAGCGCGCGGCAGTCATACAGAGACGTGCGCCATGGCGTGCGACACCGCGCCACGCCTTCTGCAGATGCCCGAGCAGCAGTAAACACTCCTGTAGACCCACGTCAATTTCAGCGCTGTTTCATGTCAGGGCTATTTCTCCCGACATGTTTCAATGTTTTCTGGTTAAACATGTAAGACTTAATGATGTTGAAATTATTACAAGTTCACCTAAATAACTTCTGCAGAAAGCGTCATTCGATCGCACAAACAAAATCGACGCATGTAGGATATGACTCGCAGTCAGTCGTCTTCTGGGCAAATGATAAGCGCATCACTGCAACTAGACGAAATATGTCAAACGGGAGCGTCAGACGGCACCGCGCGATTTACTGTGGAGCGCCCCGTCGTTTTCCAACGCTTGCGCAATGCATACCAAATGGGTACGTTTGGCGTCCAGGGAGACCTAAGCTCACTGGAGAAGCGCTATTAAGCACCTCGAGACTGCTTTTAGAGGTAGACGCAGTGCCTCACCGCAGACTGAATGAAAATAAACCGGTCCGTTGAAATCGGTCTGCTTCTCAGAGAATATTACCAAAACAAGAGTGTCACGTCCCACGTCTGCGCCGACCAGAGGTTCTGACCTCCCGCCGGCTGAGGCAAGTGTCCCGGGTTCGATTCCACGCGAGTGCCCCGAGCACAGAGTGATCGGCTCTCACCATGGGCGCCGAAAGCGGGGGGGGGACATCCCTCGAAATTTTTGGTCCATCGTTATAAATGCTGTCAGGTACCAAATATGCTCAAAATTCGCCTCCCCCGGTCAACACCAGCCCGGGTCCGCCCCCCTGAAAAATTAAATGGTGGCGCCCCTGGTTCTCACCAGTCTTTCTACAAACGGTACATGCTAGCGATACCATACAACAGCTGGTGTATCATTGAAAGCCAACCACAACATTCTCAGGTAGCACTGAAATACAAACCAATAGCTAATACTGTAGCCTCAATACATCGTGCCGGCGTATTGCATCAGATAATTGTACAACGTTCCATGTTACGACGGTATCCTGATTTCCCTAAGGGGCATTTCAAGCAGCATTAGACTGCCGCGCGGCACGCCATGAGCTTCTTGCAATGTGCAGAAGAAGTATGCAAGGATCCCTGGGTCCTTGGGTGGGTTTTCTCCTCGATCTCTGGGATAAGAGAAAATATGTTTTCAAGGGTAAGAGATTGGCAATGCACGAAGATATGGCAAAATACAGAACATGTACAATAATGTATGTACATACATGCCCACAATCCAATTCAGTTCCCTGTATCGCCGAAATTGTTTCGACTTCACACGTTCCCAAACCAATCGACACCGTTTCGCAGTCATCAAGGTGCAATATCAAAACGTCATAAGATCGCGACAAAGGGTGTTTGGAGCGAGCCCGTCGTTCCAGCGGCGCGGCCCGTTGCCGCTGTTAATAACACACGATGGACCATGAGAGACGGCGGCCGGGCTCCAGGGCTGTTTCGAAATACACAATGGCGATGCTTCATCGAGCCAGGACAGGAGCAGTGGAAGCCAGCGGACACCGCTCCGGCACCGCCTCCAACGATACCACCCCGGAACCCAATCACTCACCAGGCTTGTTTAACAAATCACTCCCATTTGAGTGCGTGATCTCACTGATAAAGCAATCAAGCTCGACTATCTCGTACACAACTTGTTTGTTTTTTAAATCAGCAGGCGAGAACCGGTTGTTATCGCTGTCCGATGACGTCATCGCTGAGTGGCAGCAGTTCTGGCAACGCCGATGAGATTGCACAGGTCTGCGCGTCTTACTGCCTTCCGCCGATCTGACCCCGATACCGGTGCATCACTGATGCTCGATCTTACACGGTGGCAGACGCCTAACAGCCAATAGTAAAATCATTCATGCCAAGGAAAAAAGATAACGCGTTTTGTTCTTAAACTGGAGATACCTTTTTCCGTCACACGACAGAGATGGTTCGTTATGTATCTGCTGCCTGGTAACCATTTCATCACCACTAACTATCTGAAACTATCCACAGAGCAGCCAAGTACAAAGATACGGAATTTGCTGACCGGGATACGCAGCGCGAATTCAATCAACACCCGCATTGCGCAAACCTTTCGGAAAATTTTCGGCAACAGTCCCCCAAGATGTACGAGTATGTATTTTAAAGCGTCATAAATATACTTATCATTACAATAATGCCTACAGGCAGAAGTTAAACACGCATGTTAGGTGTCACCCAGAGCCCCCCAGGTTATCGGGAGCCTTGCAGTTCCAGCGCCTGGTGTGTGGTTTGCTAGTTACAAGGGGAGATGACGCCGACCGGATCGCCCATCCCCCGCTACTAACCGTCAGTGCACGTCACCATACACAGCCCAGGCCGCTTAAAGGGAATGGACCACTCTGTCCAAACTCTAAAAAGAACAGTTTCAGAACAAGAGAGATCTGAAAATCAGGAAACAACATTTTACCCACTTTCATACGCTAAGAAAAGACATATCTCATCTTTTCTAACAATAAGTGACGTCATTAAAATGAGTTTCAATAATCAGTGAAATCCAAATCTTGATCATCACTGTAAAAGCCCATTCGCGGCATTTCCGCATGACAAAATTTGTGTGCAGTACAAGACACACTGGTGCAAAAACTGAGCGTCAGATGTCGTTGCGGCAGCCATGTTTATTGAGTGGTCGAATGATAATGCACATGCCTGGTGTAAATACAAAATTTCAGAGTTGTATTTTCACAAACAATTGATACTTGTTTTGAAAAAACGGGAGAGGAACAATGTGATGTGTGTAGAAGCCATTCAGCGCAAGTTGGCCCAACTGCGCATTACACTGGACGTTAACTCGCCCGAGGTTGCCGGCCCACAGGCAGTTGCTTACTCGCTAACATGCTATTTTCAGCGAGTGGGTGAGGCTCAGGGTTCACGACCAATCAGATTACTGCTACCATATGGAAGGTATTCCTTCAGGGTTTGAAATAAGCCAATAGGCCCCTTTACTTTGAACTTTAAAGCTGGCGGAAATTTTATATCGAGAGCTTTGAGTAAAATCAAATATGCCATTAGTGGTTTCTCAACTCGCCCTACAAAACTGCTACCTCAATTCAAAACCCATTATAAAAGTGGGACACTCCATTTAAAGGAATTAAAGGGCGATGTGACACGTTCATAGAATCTGAAGTGCGATTTGAGTTTTGTTGAGCGTATAAAAACCATTGGGTTTATATTTTTCCAAAACTTACCATTTTCGGATAGATAGACGTTCCTGAGCAGGCTCCTTAGTTTCAGGCGACTCTCTTACCGTTCTTTTCCAGAGAGATAAAAATTATAAGGGAACGTACAACCTTTACAACGGGATTTGAACCGAGAGAGCCAAGTGATAGAGAACACCGTAAAACCAAAAGTAAGACCGTTACGTCCTTGGCTGTGCAATTGCCTGGCTTGTCCAGGCGAGAAAGACCCCAAACGGTGCGGTATGGCGCACAACTTCGCTCTGAAAGCGCTTATTTCACCGCAAACGGTACATTTTGCAGAAACACATTTTAAAAGCAGGTCTCTTTGAGTGCGTGCATAAGACTACTATATTAGACCAAATCCCATTATAAGGGTGTCGTTTCCCTTTAAGAGTGAGCCACTCCTACGCTTGGAAAAAATGGTTTCTCATCACCATCTGACGATTTTCGATGACGGACTAATCGCTAAGGAAATCCACGCTGAGGTCCCGCTTCAGCCAACTTCCGGTGACATCGACAAAATATGCGGTTCAAAGTGAAATTACTTTAACCCTCGTAATCCCACATCAATAGCACACTTTCAGCATACTCTGCACACCCTTCTGCCCTGTTTAAAATGCTCATGATAAGCTGGACAAAATATTCCGAACATATAAACGATTAAACATGTTTACAAAAAGTGTGCACCGCATCGAATATTGAAAAGGATTTCCCGAAACCTTTGCAATCGATTGCAAAAGGCGATCGGTGTTCTCCCATGCTTACCCTTTTCCTCCTCTGTCAGCTGTCCGTCCTCGTCGCTCTCCTCCTCCACCTGCTCCATCGCCTTAGGCAGCTGGTCGGCGCCTTGCCGGATCCTGTGAAAACCATGCCGCTGTTAGGCGGCGCGCGCCCAGAGCACATCAGACTGGCACACACCTGGTGGCAAGCGTCAACACACAGGCGTTGAAAAGGGCGGGGTCATTTGTAGGGCTTGGCCGGCCGCCGGCTTCTGTGGGTTGATCGCCCCTTCGCTGCCGCCAGATTAGCAGCGCGGCCGCGGCGGCGGAATCGATTGGAGAGGCTTCTGCCACCAGCGCTTCTCCCCAGGGCAGGGCTTTGTACGGCCGGGAGCGCGTGGCGGGAGAAGGGGAGGCTGGTAACCGGACGGGGTGAACGGAGCGCGTGACAGCGTCCGACGCACACGCACAGGCGGTCCCGCGACAACACCGCGCCGCACCCGCCACTACAATCACAGGCAAACGCACACTTGTGGCACGCACGCAACCACACCGCGCCGGCCGCAACCTCCAGCGGATGCGTGCACGAAGCTTCGGAGACTAACGCTGTTTTCATGATTGACCGACGGTGAGGTAAACATACCCCTAAAAGGAAAGATCGCAAGAAAATGCTGGTGTGACAGTTACAGAGACGTAGAACCATTCACCTTATAGAAAACAAACACAGATGGCATAAAAACAGTGGAAGGGAAATCCGCGAACAGAATCGTCAATTGCACTTACAGGCATTCAAATAAATCGCATATTACGTAGCAGAGTTAACCCCCAGCCCACTGGGCTCCTGTTACACCTTCACCCTAGTAAAAGGGGGATTTCGAACCGTACCTCGATTTCAACGCAAACAGCGTATAGTCCGCGAAAACGATAAAAAGCTGCCACTTTTTGGCTCAGGTCAATATTGAGGTCATGTGAAACTGGCGGGATTTGCGACACTTTTTGGCTCAAGCTTCTCAGGTGGGTTAGCATCAATTTTTAGGCCTTATTATATGGCGAATCGAATGATGCATCTATCATATGATTATAACAGTTCAACGCATACAAATTACCTGAAACAAAGTAAGGTCAAGATCACATTGCAGCCTGATATGGTCAAAACGCATATCAATCGACCCGAAATGACACTCTGAACCATTAAAACACTATTCGAAATCAAACTCTGTCACCATTCAGTGTACGAAAATATGGGCCCAGAACTTGTAATTCTGCTTAAAGGGAATGTGACACCTTTATAACGTGATTTTAACTGCGATAGCCAAGTTGAAAAGCATGCCGGTAAACCCGGTACCCAATATATTATTCGTTTTGAAACTCAAAATTTCCGTGGAGAAAAGCTAAAAACCTACCTGAAATGTGCCCCAAATCTACCCCAGCCACGCGGCCACAGTTGTCAGCTGTTGGTGTGACGACAGCGCTGACGTCACGGTGATCAATCAACCAATTGACGCCTTTGAAGCCTATTGAATATGATAGTATCGCCAGATCATAACGTCATCCACAGGCACATTTATTTTCACCCTAGACGAGCATTTTAAAAATCAAAATATTGAGCTCATTGTACATTTTTTTCAGAAAATATTGGACGTTTTCATAATTTTCGGCTAAAATACCCCTAATTACACTAAATTCCTGGATTCGACCAAGGTGCACCATATTCCAAGTGCCAAGTGATCCCAGATATAACATTTATAAATTGGTCCCGGATACTATGATTTTGGGAATAACATTTCGTAGACGAATTTGCCACAATATAGTCATTTTTCAGCTATTTCCCACTTTCCACATACTTGTCTCATAGTGAGGTACCCCAGGTCATTGACATAAAAATCCCACTTGTGGTACTCGTTGGGGTGTATTGTGTGATATGAAACAACCCCCTTCTGCAATGGGGCGAAAGTTCGGGAGGCTGCATTGACGCCATAGGTTGGTGCGACTGATTGACGGTAGTACTATCAACAGAATAATGTGAGCCTTATCTCGTACCTCGGATTTTCGTCGTGATCATTTCCGAACTACCTATTATGACTGTGTTCATCATTGGGCTTGGCAAATACTGTTTGTGTCGAGCTTAACGCCTTGATGCCTTGGGAAATTTCGAGGTTTAGACTAGAACATTATTTCGTGGCCCCTGTAAGACCCCCTGGGGTCACTTAAGCTGATGGTGATACCTGGGCCAATAATCTGACAATAACCAGAATACAGACGGGACCTTTATTTTGACGACTTAGAATTACTAGAGCGAGTGGAGCAATGTGCATTATGACCATACTTGGTCATCGATTGCCCTTGATCTGGTCTAGTGGCATGTAAAATATCTTATCTGATCTAGCTCGAACATATTATAGACCATGTTTTATTCATTTCATGGCATTGGTGTACTAATATTTGTTAAAGCCCGGCTTAGTGAGAAACTATGAATGAAAAAAGGTGGTTCAATGGCACTACCCTGGTACCATATTTCACCACTGGTAACGCAATAAACGTCAGCTAAAAATTATCGATCATATTTTGGATTTAATTTGCAAAACCTCCGAACGTCCCCCATCCCTAACTTTAAGTAAAGGTCGCGATCGACTGGGGTAATAGAACGGAATCGCCTTTCATCCAAAGCGGGGCACAGAGCCCAGACACCCACATGAAAGCACGAGCTGCAAGATGTTAGACATACGATATTTTCATAACGGAGAAGGAACAGTGGCAATGCATTCAGACGCAATGAAGCAAGCCGACTATTTAAGCCCAGCGTAAGGATCAATCGTGTTTAAAGTAGACACCCACAGCTTCCATCACTAATTTCGGTTTCTGTAGGGAAATAAATTTCACGCATACAGCCCCCTGCAATTGAATCTGTACACACTAGGCCCCGAAGTTCTTGTTATAGTGTGAGCGAACTACTGCTTGCAGAGTCGTGATTCAATATGCGGCTTGTGTGTTTTGCCCCCAGCTATCGATTTCGTACCCGCTTATACTCAGCCAAGATCAGACCCCGCTCAAGTTGTTTGGCAGCATTAAGTCATCAGGGCTGGATAGGCACAACAGTTACTATGCAGCGCATTGGAGAAATTACACTTTTCGAAGCTCTAAATAACTTTTTTTACAACTGTATCAACAAAATTCATATGGTTGAACACAAAACTGAAATATTTTTATTTGTGAAACCATCAGACATTTTGCAAAAACTCGAGCGAAGAATATAATTTTTACAAATTTTCTTGAGCGTGTCAAAATAATGGCAGCTTCAGCACTAACAGCTGTTTGCAGTACGCCTGACCTCGATTTTGATTGGCTGTTGATTGCTGAGCTTTGATTGGCTGTTTATTGCCATGGCACCTCCAGCAGAAGACAATAAACACCAGTGATCTCTTGCGCGAAGGTACACTTATTTCTCTCGGCTGTTAATAAAAGCGGATGGATTATAACCGAGTTTGCAGGTAATATTTTGAGGTTAATGTTATGGTACTTCTCTTAATCCGTGCAGACGGGCATGATTAGAAATTTCGGCGAGTTTTCGTAACATCAAGCTTCAGGTATTCGGCTCCAATGGTCGCGTGTGGTACAGCTTCGTCCTTCTCGACGCTTCTGCATCTCTTTAGTAAGCAGTCATAAGATCAGCGCGTGGGTGCTGACAATATCCAAATCGGCGATTGAGAAGCTAGAAACTGCTGATAAGTATTTGAATGCTTTTGATGACTTATCCAATATATTTGTATATTAGTATTACCTATATTTGTCAAAATCACTGTTCACGGTTGCATATATTCAAGTGGGCCTGATTTGATCAAATAAATGCATGCCCTTTCAACAAATTCTTTTAAGTGGTATGATTTTTTTCATTATATTTACGTAGAAATACGCCACTCGCCGTTGAGATCAAGGTTACTATTAAATGGGTGAAGAAAGTTGCTTTCGATTTATACTAGATTGCTGCCAAATACGCCCAAACTTGGTATGTTCCAGCTGATCCTTCCAAAAACTTAGTAGGATCTCCTAGAATTTAGTAGGAAAGGGCGCTGACGTCATCAGAGGAGGACTTTATTTAGTAGGAAACTTGGTTGTATCCGTAGCTAAAGTTTCCTGGCCAAGATACCTTTACTTAAAGGTACAATCAAGAGGGATTCTTCCACGCCCGAGTGACGTTACACGGGCGTGGAGGAATTCATTCACCCTTGAGCCGTGTGTTAAACTGCTGCTAATGGCACATCCCGCTGATGAATTTGTGAAAAATACATGGAAATCAAATTTATCCCAAATGCAATGAAGAAGCATTTCATTTTCGATTCTGGGCCTCTTTTCGCCAAAAATGGATATTCAGTCGTTTAATTTTCCCATGTTATATGCTACGAGGTGTGACGTCACGTCCGGTGGTCTGCACTTGCTGTTGGAGAGGGGCTGATACTCAGCAGCCTCAGTTTGTAGAAATAAATAGCGAAAAACTAAATTGTCACGAGACAACCATCAAAATGTTTTCTGCAAATCATTTTCAAACAACCAACCTGGAGTTCAGTTTCTGGGACAACATCTTAAGCCAAGGACAAGACCCACATGCTGGATATGTCATCATGGTCGAGAGAACAATAGTAGTCCAGAATTTAGCCAAAAGTTGCCGAGCCTAGTGTGTACAGATTTAATTGCAGGGGGCTGTAAACGCATAATTCCTTCACATCTCACTCACAACACTTCCGTTGAAAGCTGATTGAAATGCAACGCCAGCTTGTTAGCATGCTCTCAATACTAATCCCATACGCACGAGAACGATGACTTCAAGAGGTTTCTGACAAGAAGGAAATAGAGAGTCAACAATCAGCAAGCAGCAACTATGTAACATGAGCCTTTGCTTGTTGCAATCGCCTTGCCACAACAAAATGCATGTACCTCTGAAATCCTTTTGTCCATCCATAGCTAGTTACTTGTCCAATCGTACTGCTTTTCCCATTCAGTGGCGGGCTGGCATCCCGCACAAAGCCTTGAGCCTGGTATTTGGAGCGCTTCGTCATTTGAAACATTTAAGGAGGCATTGGTCTAGATTTGTATGAGCATGAATTGAGCTCGGCCACGACAGCTGGGCGTTGAGATGTTTCTGGTCGCTGCCATGGGGCGACAGTTGTATCCTATTCAGTGAATTATTGCTGTCTCCCCGGTGACCTGAACTTGCGCTGCCCACTGTTGTCCGATAGAAACTACGATTCGGATTACAAATGTTGGAAAATGACATTTTCACGACCTTTGAGTCATCCTAGCAGCAGCCTTGGAAGACAAAAAGAAGGCCTGTTTTATTTCCGCCAGGATTCGGCAATGTCAACATAAAAATAGTGCCGTGTTTTGAATCGCCAGTCCTGTTTTGTACCCGTGTTCGACATCTTTTCCATCATACATTTACAAAGTTACAATCTTTAATACGGAGGAGCCCGTGTGTATGCGTGTGTGTGAAATAACTTTGGTGCACTTCCTACCGTCCAAGACTTCTAACGACTATTGTTCTTTTCGTCCGTTTGATGAGTTTCCTCGCAGAACGCAATGCTAACTTTGTACCACAGAGACGAAAACAGCGACCCACATGTTTCACGATCCTGGAAAGTTGGGCAGCTTTTTAACTCGGATCACACGCAATCGAGCTGAGGTTTTGAAACTGGAGCGGGATCCGCAAACTTTCTCCCCAGTCAACATCACTCAATGTGTAGCGGTCTCGGCTTCGGGCACAGGTCAGGAGCAACAAATCGAGTCTCCAATACTTGACATAGATCACTGATTGATATATTGGCCTTTTTTGAGAAAAAAATCACGTTTACGATCAGTGACCCAAAATAGGTTTTGCGCTAGGGTGTCGAGTGGAAAATTCAGCTCGGAATGTATGGCGAGTGAGTGGAAAATTCCCTCAAAATGTATGGCGGAGAAAAATTTTCCAATTTGGGTACTCAGGTGGTAAACTATCAGAGCCCTTGTTTGAACTGAGGGATGGATATTTCCTTTAATTTTCTCAAAGTTAATATTTTAAATCGTCCCCAAACTGCATTGTTTGACCATTACCATGTGAAAATTTGGGTTAAGCAGGGAAATATTTACCAACTGAAACCCCTGATGCAGTCTCCAATTTTTTCAGGAATTGGTGAATTGCCACAAATAAAAAACATTTTGGGGGCCTCTGAGACCAACCTCGGGGGAAAGAACTCTAGGAGCCACAAAGACTAACATTTGTGGGATGAAGATAAACTCTTGGGGGCTTCCCTAGACCAACTCTTGTGCCCCTCCTCTCCTCTCCACACGACCAGCTCCTGGGACCCTGAGGGCCCCTGAGACGAAATATCGGGGGTCACCTTAGACCAACTCAGGGCTCCGAGACCGGCAGGTGGTGAAAAATGAAAAGGGATTTTTCATGCAATACCTAGTGTCAAAATTAATTATCTAACCACACACTGTACAGTTTTTCTGTCCGGGACAACGCCCCTCCTATACCTATAGTTATCGGAATTTTAGAGGCCACTCCTGACCTCAATCACTGCACCTCGCATACACCTATGCTAGGGCCCAGTAGAGCCTTGGTTTACACTTAACTAACCCAGACGAAACTACAAACTTTCTTCCATGGCAATAAACTCTTCCAGACTCTTGCTAAAAGTTTCTTTTCTTTACCTGTCAATTCCCTGCTCTTCTTCACATATCCACTCACCTTCATATGAATATGCTGCTTTCTATCAATCTAATCGAAACTACAGCCTTCTTTCTGTTGTTTCTTCCTTTCGTCTACAATCAGCCAGGCGCGGCGGGTTGCGACAGCGTCAGAGCGACTACTACTTTAAATTTCTGATCGCCTGCCGCTTGCTGGTCGCATGAGCCACATAATTTGCATTTCAAAAATTGCTTTAAATTAATTTTCTAAATCCTTATAGACTAGAAAACTATACAACTAAACGCACCCCAAGAGGAAGACTAATAATGTTTTGTCGATGACGAATAGGAAAGCGGGCTTTCAAAAAGCCTAAAGATGCCGCTTTTATTTACTAGATGTAAAGACGGCGATTTGGTAAGTCCACGCCGTAGACCAGCCATAAAAAGTGCCGATGTTTCAAGGGTAACTGGATGCATTCTTGTTGCCCAAAAAAATCATTTAATGAAAATGTAGAGTTTCAATGTATTCAAGTACCGTACACTTTCAGTTCAACTTAAATATCAGCGTATTTATGCCTAGGGTGTCGTAGGGTGTCGTGAGTGGATTTGGGTGTCACAGGGCGTGGACGCAGCAATGAAGGGCTGATATGGATACAAAATATTTTCTTCGCAATAAACGGTCAATTTTCTACCATACAATGTCAAAAAATATGCTGCTTAGCATAAAAATTTCAAGATAATTGCTTTTAACAACAATATGATCAAAATGGTTTTTCACTATTCTCGGTACCAGAAATGCAAAACAATTTTCAAGGACGTAAGCCTGAAATCATGTGCCAGATAAACTGCTTTCAGAAATTTATCTTTCAAAGCGGTCAGCTCATTTTTTGGCAACACAAGGCTAGGGTGTCTAATTTTCCACTCACCAATTTGTGAGTGGTGGAATTTAGTGACGGTGTTCACCCATTGGAACTTTCTCCGGTGGGGCGGGGGCACTGAGCGTCTTGCCGCGCCAGAATTTCGATTCAGTTGTTCCACTGAAATCGGTGGAGATAAGGATGCCAGGTACAATTGGCCAGAAAATAGAAATCGCCAGATTTTCTTCCAGAAAAGTGAAAGAAGCCCATAAAAGCCGAGTTAATTTGGCGATATTCTAGTCGATTCTACGGCTCTCTTTTCCAGTGGACGATGGTAGAGGAGGCAATGGAACTGGCCTTTGTAGTAAGTATTGTTGAGTAAGATTCAATAGTAGTAAGTAGTATTGTTGAAAGTGAGTGGAAAATTCAGCAAAAGAATATAAAAGTGAGTGGAAAATTCTGCTTGACTGGGTGTCGTTCTGCCCAGCCCCCAGGTTTTGGGACTGTTTACGATGTATAGAAGGTAAATTGCCCCATTAGAAGCATATCCATTCTGCAGAGCCGGATTCAGGAGATTGTTTCAGTCCGTGACTCTCTCTCTTCTCTTTTCTCTCTTTTCTCTCTCTCCTCTCTCTCTCTCTCTTTCTCTCTCTCTCTCTCTCTCCTCCGGATTTGGCCGGATACTGCCTGACGCTCTTCCCCTGGCACCGAAACAAGAAAACAAAGTCCAACTGGCTTCCCACCTCTCAGATTTCCATAAAGTATTATCTCTGAGCCAGTTTTCTGCACTGTGTCGAGTCGCGGTCACAGTGACATTTTCAGCTGACATTCCCTGTTTTTGAGTAGCAGCCTCCGAGACCTTGGGTATTGAGACAAAAATATAATAAGTTTGGAATTCATCAACATGCCCCACTATATCAGTTGAAACCCCATTTAGGTGTCACTTTTCATTTAACCTTATTAAAACAACATCAGCTTCAAGAGTCCATCCTAACGGCTGTGCAAAAACATAATAAGCACAGAACAAATCCGAGCCTTTCACGGAATTGAACAACCCGCCAGTGTGTCAATACCAGCCCCGCGCACCTCTGGGCTGGAAGCAGCTCCTCCAGCCAACAAAAGAGCCCCGGGCGTCGCGCCCGCAGGCAATAAAGCGTCAGTGGACACAGTGAGTTATGCTTGACACGCCCCGAATCGAGGTCGCTCCGGCTGACGGTATTAAGAACGGCCAGCCCGGCGGGGGATCAATAGAGCCGCGGGCAGGGTAACCAGCAGGACGGCACAATACTGCACCGGGCCTCACACTGAAAACAGCGGCGTCAACGGGCCCGCTCAACACTCGGCAGATTTCCAGAGTCAAGGGGAACATGGCAAATTCATGGGAGATGAACTATAATTTCGGTTGCGCAGAGCACACCGCAGAATACCTGGTTTCATATTTCGTTTCGCTCAGAGCTCAACTTCGCCAGAGCAACAGCACTTCATGGTCGCACTACTTAAAGCGCACAGATGCTAAGCCCCGCTGTACTGCGGGCCTAAATTGGCTTGGCGGCGGCGGGTTAGCGACGAGGGGGGAGGCAGGGTCGGTGCGGGACTGCATTCCACCCTAAATACCGGCTAGTTCACTGCAAACGGTTCTGGGACAAACGAGGCATCAAACCGACCATTTTTCAGTCTGCTCTATCGGTTGACTATATGAATTCAAACGCCATTGGCTGCCAACGTGCAGCATTCATTTTAATCGTTGTTCCCTCTAAAATAGTCCAAAAATCCCTTTAAATATCGAACAAGTGGCGGATGCGGTATGGACAGCGGACAAGGTGCCGGTGAGTGGACGCTGCTCACAGATAATGGGTGCACGATAAGGAAGTCCACTGGGGTCGGCGGACTCTTCATGCAACAACGAAAACGGGGACACGATAGCGCAGCTCTGCATCGAACTCAAAACACACGGACAGTGTTCAGTTGGACGCTGAAAATGTGTTTAGCAAATGCTGCTCTTGCCGCGGAAGAGCGAGATGTTTCCCCATAAGACAAAACCGGTCGGAAAAGACCCACCAACCGGAGCATAGTATGTGGGGCACGCGATCAGTAATGCTATCACACTCAATAATCCAACGCACGCCGCATGATAGACAAACATAATCAAATGCTCCTATCTAATTCTACACAGCACTTTGTCAAGTCCGGCTCGCCAGATATCTAGACAAGTCTCTGCGGGGGGGTTGCCCAACAGCAGAAAACAGCTTTATGACCCAGTGAGACAAGATTAGGCACATATTGTGCCCATATATCTTACAATATTGTGAGAGCTAATTGTAACCTTATCAAAACCCTAATCACGATCAAATTTCTCCTATAATTGTCCTTACTTCCATACTTTGAATGGGCTCATATACATTAGGCTCATTGAATTGTGCTTATAAGAACTCCACATGAAACGTGAGCGGAAAAGTGAGTGGAAAATAATGCAGAAGTGAGTGGAAAATTCCGTCTCCCTGGGTGTCCCACCCTGGAAATTGGAACACTGGCGGGGCGGGCGTTCCTTACTTGCTGGCAAGCATTTCCGTGTCGATGGAGGCGTCCACAGCATCTTCTGCGCATGCGTAATTGTACGGCGTTTTGGGCTCCTCAATCTTCATGTGGCCGTAGTCCTTGTCCGCAGGATGGAAGGTAGCAATAATGTTCATCTCGTCCCACTTGGTCTCCTTCAATGAGCTGCAGAATAGGATGATCATTAAATAATTAACGATTTCGAACCCGTCCGACTGCAAATCAAAATGACAGGCATTATTCTTATGATAGTTTAGTCATCAAATCGTTGTACCTTACGGCCACGGAGAATACCGAACTGATTCTCTTCACCATTCATAATAAAACACGGAATTAACACAAGTGACAGCATAATGCAATATAAAGAAGAGAGTGGAAAAATAATATATACAATAGCAGAAAAGGGGCAGTAAAGCTAGTACAGCGAAATTTAAATCATTTGAAACTACGAATACCGAGCTCAATCCCACGAGTGCAGCTAATCACCATCGCAATTTCGAACCGAGTCATTCACGAGATGAAAGCGCCTGAGGCGGCGACACTTTGTCAACCCGTGCAATATTTAAAGAGCCTGAGGCAGGTGACGTCGATCTTCATAACTGGCTGGGCTGAGTGGACGGGCTCGATAAGATGAATCGTAATGCCAAGGTTGGAGGCACAACTGCGGCCGAGCGCTGGCGTAACCAACTGTGGCGTGACGCATATCGCACTCCATGCTCGCGGAGCTCTAAGCCTTTCGCTGATGCTACAGGCACGCAAAACAAATGATAATGATCACCCACTGCAGGGAGGGTCAGCAATGGCTGCACCCAGAGTCGACGACTCAGCACGGCAGCAGGCACTTCTTAAGCGGCACACAGAACTGATGAGTGGGGAGGGGGAGGAGGAGAGCAGCCGCCAGTTTCAAGTTGTTTTGCCGCACCTCACAATGCCCTAAATGAGCTAGCACGTCACTGGTGGCAATGTGCAAAGTTATCGAGATATCTGCTCTAGGAACACAGCATGGAGACATAACAAAATGATTATGCAAAATAGTCTGGGAGGCATGTTGCAATTTTGAAAACAATAGTACACTTACGCAATTGCGGCGCAACCCACTATCATTGTGGCACAATGAGGCACTCCATCCCCAGTTCTGTAAACTATAGAACTCTAATAGAACATATTTGTCACAACCCACTTCGATGGATGTAGCAGATACATCGGCATACAAAAGCTCAGACTATATGGTTGCATTCTGCACCCTGCGGTACTCCAGTGTTTTACGTGGGTCTCAGAAGGTTCCGACTTAAGCTCGAAATATTTCGTAACACATGCGTGGTATACCTGTGTATTATGTCATATGTCATATATCATGTCATATCATTATTATGTATTATATTAACACGCGCATTGACGGGGGTCTGAGCCACCTTCGCTTTGACGAGGGGGAGGGGGTACCCGCCCCTCCCCCTAAGAGCTCGAGAACTACGGTAGGTAGCGAAAAACGGTAAACGGCGTTGGGTAGCTCATCCACTTCTCCATCGAAAATATTTGAACCATTTTTTGTCAGGTCACATTTAAGGTCACGAGAGGTCAAAACATACCGTAATAGGGATAACATGTAAATTACGTTTTTCGGTCATTTCATCTGAACAAGTAAAGGTAGAGCAAAACAACTTGAATTATATGAATCCTCGCAACAAGCCGAATCGAATAATATATAATTTGACATTGCTAGGTTAAATCAAGGATTTGACCTGACCTAAGGTCAGGTCAGGGTCAAATTATATAAAATGCATATCATTAGAACTGCGAAGCCAAGGCAAGTCTAATGCAGCTAAAATAAACGCTCTATCACTACCCGTTACTGAGTTATACAGTAAAAACCATTTTCCCATGTATTTCCAATGGAGAGGTCATGCCTCGTACCTGACCTTCGGTCATCGATGCCAAAAATACCGGAACAAATTTTAGAGAACTCGATAGGCCACTATATGAGTAATATGAGTTCCAAGCGGATAAGTTCACCCTGCTCCGACTTATGCTATCTTAAACTTCTTTTGAGGTCAGGTCACTTGACCTGTACTGGAGACCTGACCTGTGATGGCCTAACCTTAAAATTTTCACAGAAGTTGGAAAAATGATGAGGGAAAAGGTATGCCAAGTACGGCGGCGCTACGCGCTGCCATTCTCCTGCTGTCTCCGGAAAGCCCGAGGGGGGGGCGGGTACCCGCCCCCATCAATGCGCGTGTTAAACCTATAGTTATATCGCACTAGAGGCTTTTTGTCCCGACTAGTGTACATCGCAGTCACTAAAGGTCGTAAAATGGAGCCCTCCTTGGCTTGGTTTCAAATTTGCTAAAGTCAAAGGCCGTTTAGATGTCGTCCTTTTGTCCCTCCACAGCGAGGTTTCAGGCGCCGTAATCCGTGACCAGATCCAACAACAATAATTTTTGGGATTTAACGACGTACCAACTGCTGAGGTCATTTAACATCGGAGTAGAATCCTTATCTAGCTCAAGCTAGGCTCAAGCTAGATAAATGACCTTTCTCTGCTTCTGAGTGGGCTGGTAACCGCGGCACTCTCAAGGACATACAGTACGCCACGGGCCAAGCCGAGCACGCGCAGTAGTCGACTGCAACACCCATATCCCATGACGCGATAAAAGTGAACGTCGCGTCTTTACAATCGGTTTTAAACTAAGATAACAGTAATTCCGAAAATAAGTCGGTTTAACCCAAAGCTCTCCGTTTTCAGACACAGAGGCGTGTTTCAGAGATGAACCCCGGTCATACCAGCCTCGTTCCGAGGTCACCCGCCAGCGCGCTGTTGCTTCGCAAGCACTCAATTTAGGAGATGCGATATATGGAACCGGTGTTTTGTTCGGTGTGCTCTAACGTTTGCCCTGGCCAAACACCCGAAAGTTCTACATCCTCTCCCAGCCCTGGGTAACAGGGATGGCATGAGAAATGTTTTCATACCATGAGTTTTGCTAATGGTATGAAAGCACTTGCATAGAACGAGTAAACTCGTCAAAAAATAAATCTAGTGGCTGAAGATAAACCAATCATGTACCGAGGAGGAGAATACTAAACACGCATAAAAATCTGGATAATGCGAGAACAAGATTTCTACGTCGCAGGAAAGGCATGGAAAAAGTGTTTTATAAAGCTTTGACGATTAACAAAACCAGTTATCTATCTCCTGCTCTTTTGTCTTCTCTTCCTCCAAATATCAAACTTTGGATGAGCTTATGGACACCAAAACCGTGGAAATTCGGTGGAAACCTATTTGCTCAACTTTTCAAACAGAGGTGAAGATATTACTCACAAGAAGGGCCAGCAAACAGCACGGATACAACGGATAGCGAAATTTGCCATCGGGGCGGATACCGAATTGTTTTAAGCTCTGAATAATTCTACCCGTCTCCCTTAAGTGTATGAACTATGCAGCGGTACAGGCATGCCGCCATTTCTCTGGTCATGTGCCAACGAGCAAGGGTCTTGCTGAATCACGGCTTGCTGAAATTGTAAGTGTGCATCACTGTGTTGTAAAGTTTGGCATCACCCGCGCGAACATCAGAAGTTGTCATCGAAAAGAGGTCCTCCATTACTCTCCTTGCAACAGGACTCTACCTAATAAATCACAGTGCAACGAATAGTCGCCGAAGAACTTCCGAGCGAAGTGGAATACTTACGATTTCCTCTCATTTTTGTCAAAGCTTGTAGAATTCTTCAGAATGCCTTTCTTTGGAGCTTTCTGGAACTGTTGTTCGGCCATGATTGTCTTCTTCTAATGTAGAAGTTTTCCACTGCCCTGAAAAACAAAAAAAGACTGATTTTAAACGCGCATTGACCGGCACCCCCCCTGTTTTCGATAGGAAAACCGGGCGTGCCGCTACTTGTATACCTTCCTCATCATTTCAACTCTGTGAAATTTTAGGTTAGGTCATCTCAGGTAGGTCACCATTACAGGTCAGTGACCTGACCTAAAAAGTTTAAGATGATAAGTCGGAGCGGGTGACTTATCCGATTGAAACCCATATCACATAATGCCCCACCGAGTTCTCTAAAATATGTTCCGGTATTTTTGATATCGATGACCTAGGTCAGGTACGAGGCTGACCTCTCCATTGGAAATACATGGGAAAATGGTTTTTAGGAATAACTCAGTAACGGATGGTGATAGAGCATTTATTTTAGCTGCATTGACTCGCCTGGGCTTTGCGGTTCTAATGATATGCATTTTATATAATTTGACCCTGACCTGACCTCGGTGGTCAAATCTTGATTTGACCTAGAGGTCAACTATATATCATTCGATTCGGCTTGCTAAGAGGATTCATACAGTTAGTTTTTGCTCTATCTTTACTTGTTCAGATTTAATGGCCGAAAACTGAATTTACTGTTATCCCTATGACGGGCATGTTTTGACCTCTCGTGACCTTAAATGTGACCTGACAAAAAATGGTTAATGTTTTGTGGAGAAGTGGATGGGCAACCCAACGCCGTTTACCGTTTTTCGCTACCTACCGTGGTTCGATCTTAGGGGGGTCCGCCCCGTATGGAGGTGGTGTTAAACATGAGTCCCATTATTATCACGCACCAGTACGGGGGTTTGCTCCATCTTCGCCGGTAACCACCCTCCCCCTCCCCCTCCTCCTTTTGATATTCATACACAACATTTTATGAAGCTTAATTCTAGCAAATTCCAACTTTTGGTTTTACGCACGAATCGGATGCTTCGCCATCTGCCAAAAATGTCAATCTAGGTGAAAGGTTCTGCAATCGCAGGATATGGAATAGGGGGATGCGTGGATCAGTAGGACAGCACCTGCCTTCTGAGCCGCAGGTCCCGGGTTCAAGTCCCGGCACAGCCCCTGAGTAAGTTGACCTCATCCCTCAAATCCCTCCCAACAGGATGAGAGTTGGTGACGCCACATAACCCTGACAGTTGGTGCGTCGTTAAACCCCAAAAATTATTAGTATGTGGAATAAAAATATGGGTCTGGTTATGGAGCGAACCATTTAGTTTGAGCCCCACGTAGCCCAGTTGGTTCGGAAATGTACCGGCTTTCTCATTTGCCCGGGATACATGAGCAGCCTTGGTACCAAGGCCCTCGGTACGCACTATTACGCTATATAGGAGCCAGAGGAGTTGTGGCATGACAAAAGGAAATATGGCATCGTAGAACGGACCATTGTAAAAAATGAATGATCATTCATTTAATTTGAATGAAACATTTACGTAAGCTTACAAAACTATTTTCTTGAATAATTAGTCACATGAAACATTTACTTAAGCTCATTATCTATTTTTCTGCCTTCTATACTTTCTTTTATAGTCAAATAATTGATATCCAATGAAGATATTTCACTTTATTTTCTTTGTTTATTACTGGTACAGACTAACCCCAAAACACTTCTTCTAGAGAAGGATCAAAACCGAGTGGCAAAAATATGCCAGACACTTGTTGTGACTTGACACGGACTGAAGAAACGCCAAGCTTACGGAGGAGTCTACCAAATGCAGAACACAGCCATCATGATAAGTAGAAAAAGGTTTTTTTAGGCTGCAAGTCTTTTAGCGCTTTTACTGTCATCTGTTTTATCACCTTTTTAGGGTCCTTGGTCATTCCCACAACACTCTGCGGTTAATGGTCCCCTATCCCCAGCAGGCCTTCCGAGAACTTTTTATGACAGTTTCAGTTCATGTCTTCAAATTTGCCTGATCTGATCTGTGGTCAGGTCACGGTCAGCATAGGGCATTATCCATATCATTCGAGCCGCAGTGGCAAACAAAACACGATGGCGTACAAATAAGCGTCTTATCGCCATTCTCTGACAAATAAAAGAACTTAAGCAAATTTCCCAATGCATTTTCTATGGAAAGGCCATAGTCATGACCAGACCCCAGATCATGTATGTCAAAAATATTGCTACCAAAAGTTGTTATACCAGGTGATCTTATTTTCTGATGTCAATCTCAGATCGATAGATTACGTTTGCTCTTCCTGTGGTACTCTAAACATTTTTTGGTTAAGTCATTTGAACCATATTAATGACCTGACCTGATATGACCTAGGCCTTTAATTTGGCCGGGAGTTTAAAAAGACCACACAAACATTATACCATGAACGGGGACACTGTGCACCATTGTTTTCAGCTGTCTGTGAAAAAAGCCTTCTGTACCGACTCATGCTGAGGTGTGACCTATTAAAGGGGTGTCAAATTGCATCGTGAGGGGGTCACTATCCACACGTTCTAGGCAGGGGGATCGGAAGCGAGTCTAATTGGGCGCTAAGGCGCTTGCTCAGCTCAGTATTGCTCATGCTCTGTAAGGTGTAAGGTGTAGGCAGAAACTCCACAATTGAAACATGTGTGGCTCAAGAGTCTCGGTGGCGCCTTGCCACCGACCTCATAATCAGCTCATCCTTTTACGGGGGACCACCTGCCTTCACGTGTTCCATTGGCGGACGCAGGGGGAGGCCATTCCGGTCATGGCCCCTGAAAGCGCTGGAGGGGGCCAAACTATCTTTTGGCCCCCAACGCCGGAAATTTTTTCGAAAAAAGGTGTTTACACTAGGTCTGTAGAGCAAAAAATCTTTGCTCCCCTCTCGGAGAGCGATCATGTGCTTGGAGAGGTAGCTTATACTAGGTCTGTCGACCACTGAAAAATGTGTTTACATTAGGTCTGTAGAGCAAAAATATTCGCTCCCACCCCTCCCCCGGAGGAGAGGCATACTTGGGTTTGGCCTCTCCCAAAATTCGGGTCTGCGTCCGCCCCTGACGTGTGCCAGATCATCTTGGTCTTTGCAAGGCGGTTGTGAAAATTGGATAGCCAGGAGTCTGCCCCCTGCTGACCTCGGGGCGAGGGCACCTCATCACCATGCACTGCTCCACTCATACTCTCGTAACACAACACCGCATTGGACTCCCTCGCAGCACCCTGAGACTTGTCAGTGGTACCTGACCTAGTACTCTACAGACCTAGTCTTCAGCCCATGACTTGGTTCAGAGTCTGCTGCAGATCAGATCCTCTGCCCTGGCATGGGAGCTGGAGAATATGGTCGATGCCTCATCAGCGCTCCTGGAGGACTAAAGATGAAAGTGTCTCCACACAACTGCACTGTTTTGGAGTCACACACTGTGAGCGCAGCACTGCAGAATACAACTGATGAGCCACAGTATTGTTGAATGGGGATATCATGTTGCTACAGTCTGCTTGTGGCCATGCTGTGCTTTGGGAAACTTCAGAGGTGTAAATTGTGACAGTATCCACAAGATTTCATTAGGTATTCAGCTGTGATTAATTTAGCCTTGTCTACAACAATCACAGCTAAACTGTCAGTCTCCTTGTGTGATGTGTGGAATTTCACCTCATTTTATCTTGATTTTTTGGGTTGCAAAATTCCATTTACCAGTGGTGTAAATTACTGCTGCAAACTGGTGCAAAATAATTAATTTTGGGGTTTAATTATGCATCAACTGCCAGGCTTATGACTGGTGCATTTTTTCAGACTGGAAGCCACACTTTGCAAACTTGTTTCCTACCAATTCTAAGAAATATGACAGGTTTTGAAGCAATAACTATGGACCACACCCCTCAAAAGAACAGTTTGGGGCAGCTTGCTCAGCACTTCAAGTATTGGGATGGAGACTAGGGCACACAAAAGCCTAAGGGTAAGCTATCCTATGAAATTATTCTGAATTAGTATTATTCTTGTACTGAATTATTATTCTGGAATCCAATCTGGCATCGTGAATTAACATCAGATTTGTTTATTACACGATTCTTCCTGTGGTGCATAGGTCGTCCTCCAGCCGGCAAAGTATAGCCGCAGGCCAGACAAGTCACACCAGCCATCTAAAATTCTTGCACCACCAGCCTCCAAAAATTTGCACCAATCTGCGATATACCATATACCACACCCATTCCTACCCACACAATGCAATGCTACCTCTCTTATTAGTTAGTTAAGTACTTTTTATGAGGGCCCCTCCTGTGGGTATTATCGCAGTAGGTGGATCACATCTCGCGGTTCAAAAGGATCACATCAGAAGGTCCACAGTTCATATGTTCTACCGCTCAAAATGTCTAGCTTAAAAAAGTCAAACATTCAAAAGGCCCAAAGAGGCGTGCTCAGATGCATGAGAGTGGGGTGCATGATAACGCAGAGGCGTGCTAAGGCACCTGATAATAGGAGGCTATGAGGGTTAGGTTAGGTTAGATTAGATTAGATTAGATTAGAGTAGGTTAGGTTAGGTTAGGTTAGGTTGGGTCAGGTCAGGTCAGGTCAGGTTTAGGTCAGGTCAGGTCAGTTCAACTGTGTATGCCCTTGGTCCCTATTTCCTAGTCTGGGGATATCACCCCTCTTTCCTGAATCTGAGTGCACCTCTGGTCTGGGTACCACCTAACACTACTCAAACTTCCCCTCCTTCGGTCTGTTTCATCTCTAAGGATTTTCTTGCAGAATTTGGGAATATTTCTATGACATTTCGAAAAGTGGTACCCAGACCAGAGGCGCACTCAGATTCTGGAAAGAGGGTTGATATCCCCAGACTAGGAAATAGGGACTTAGGGCATACACACCTGACCTGACCTGACCTGACCTGACCTGACCTGACCTGACCTGACCTGACCTGACCTGACCTGACCTGACCTGACCTGACCTGACCTGACCTGACCTGACCTAACCTAACCTAACCTAACCTAACCTAACCTAACCTAACCTAACCTAACCTAACCTAACCTAACCTAACCTAACCTAACCTAACCTAACCTAACCTAACCTAACCTAACCTAACCTAACCTAACCTAACCTAACCTAACCTAACCTAACCTAACCTAACCTAACCTAACCTAACCTAACCTAACCTAACCTAACCTAACCTAACCTAACCTAACCTAACCCTCATAGCCTCCTATTATCAGGTGCCTTAGCACGCCCCTGCGTTATCATGCACCCCACTCTCATGCATCTGAGCACGCCTCTTTGGACCTTTTAAATGTTTGGACTTTTTTAAGTTAGACATTTTGAGCGGTAGAACATATGAACTGTGGACCTGATGTGATCCTCTTGAACCGCGAGATGTGATCCACCTACTGTCCAGTGTGCAAAGTATGGCATTTTCGACGAGATCTCGTCGGTGCGAGTGCCCTTGGAGACAGGAGCAAGTGGTGCGAATTTTATCAGCCTGGTGCGAATTTGCAAGACTGGTGCGAGGAAGTTGACACTGAAAACTAAAAAATGACTGAATAGTTAGGAAGACACAGGAGGGGGCCTTATAAAAAGTCCTTAACTAACTAATAAGAGAGGTAGTATTGCATCGTGGGGGTAGGAATGTGTGCATTTTTCTCCCTGGTATATGGCAGGTTGGTGCGAATTTTTTTAGGCTGGTGGTGTGATAATTTTGGATGGCTGGTGCGACTCGTCTGGCCTGCTGCCATACTTTGCAGACTGGCCTACTGTGATAATACCCCTCCCGTGTCTAAATAACCATTCAGCCATTATATGTTTAGTTTAAGTGTCACCTTCCTCGCACCAGTCTTGCAAATTCGCACCAGGTTGATAAAATTCACACCACTCACTCCTGTCTCCAAGGGCTTTCACACTGACGAGATCTCATTGAAAATGCCAAACTGCACACTGGGTCAGCGAGATATATGACGGATTTTGTGCCAAATTATATTGTGAAATAAAATCAGTGTGGGAAGTAAGTATTATATTTAAGCTAAGCATATCTGATTACATAGAAAACTGCGCTTTACTAGTCCATAATGCATTAATTTGGCTTCCTTCCATTATATCAAAAGATCTACCCCATTTCAGAGTTTGAGCTACCCCAACAAATTTTCCATATTACCAGCCACATTTTGCAGACTGGTCTCCAGTATCATAAGCATCCCTGAACCATGTGGGCTTAAGACAAGCATCAAGTCACTTTTACTACAAAGTCACTCTCAATAAAATAGACCAACACCTGGAATGGAAAAAAAATGGAACAAAACACCACACATCGAGCAGTTGTTTTATCATTGAAGACCTACATAGGTGGTAAATAGGTAAACATGCCTTGATTGTAAGACAAACCAAATTGAAATTAATACCAACGAACCATGCACTGACGATTGCAATATGAGAACTCACCAATACAATCACGGATCCAACGTAAATTCCAAAACAACTTCACGCACTGTCTCACTATCCAACTCTGCCGGAATTTGAGGACAGGGAACCATTCAATATCCAGTACACAATAGCAACAACCAAGGGCAACAACGCCCCACCCACAGGTTAGATTACGTGGCGAATAAACTCAACATACAGGCACCCGCAGCACCACCACCATTACATCTTCTCCCATGTATACAAATGAAAATGAGCCCTCCTCAAAAGTCTACAATGCGCAGCGTTTTGCGCTAATATAGCACTGCCAGATTACTTATTCCTAACCACTTCAAAATTTAAAGGTATTTTTGGTGTAGCCCTCTGCACTTTCCTCAAGCGAAACACTATTTTCCCCGCAGATCCTCTTCTAAGCGTCGGCGCATCGCATAGGCGGATCCAGGGGGAAAAGGGCAGAGGTGGGCGCCGCTACCAATTTCTTTAAACCGCTACCGCTACTTCCGCTACCTTGGTAACGTGAAACCGCTACCGCTACTCCGCTACTTTTTTGAAAACACGAAAGCGCTACCCGCTACTCCGCTACTCCGCTACCGCTACTTTTTAGTATAAAGCGCTACCAAAGCGCTACTCCGAAAATGTCCAGGTCGATCTAAATAAATTCCACAGACAGCCAACTTTTTATTCGTATATTAGAGCCAAAGTTCACTCCATGCCCAAAGCATGCACCAACACAATCATTCACACAATCTTCTCTTTTCGTTGGACCTCCTGCCAGTGGTTTGACCTCGAGAGGTCCACCTCGTGACCCAATATGACCTGAGGTCATGAAAGGTCAGAAAGTGACCTTGTTGTATATCAAATGAAAGCCAGGGACAAGGCAAACACGATGGTGTTTGTTTCAGCACTCTAGCTTAATTAGGTCAAAAGTTATTGTCAAAATACTGTTTTTGACCCCTGGTGACCTTGGATGACCTTGGAAAAGTCAAAGGGAAAATATGACCTCTGGGATCCGTGAAAGGGTGTCCAAAAACGCTGTTCTGAGCAGTCTGAGTATTTGCAATCATTTTTGTGGCTTTTAGATCATGAGACAGCTTTTCCCCATGCTTTTCCAATGGGAGAGGTCGCCTCGTGACCTGACCTCAGGTCACGAAATAGAAAAATCCCGGCTATACACGTTGTAGACCCTGGAAGGATCATGAAGTGTAGCAAGTTTCAAATAGATTAACTTAGAAATGTAGCTCTTATAGAGCTTCAAAGTTGAAGTGAGGTGACCTTGGTTGACCTTGCCTGGTGACCTGACCTTGGGTGACCTGGGATAAAAAATTTTCAGGGATGGTGGGAAAATGATGAGGTGAGAGATAGAGCCCTCAACCACTGTGCTGCGTTTCGTCGTTTTTCTGCTATCTCGAAAAACCTTAGGAGGGGCATCGATGGCCCCGGTGGGGCGAGGGTTAAAACAACAAAAAAATATACTGAGGCCACGAAGTCAATGGCCTTCAGAGGACATGCTTGATATATATTTACTCTTTCACCATGTCGGCCTCCATTACAGCCCCTGTAAATCAATTGACTATGCTACTTTTGAGGACGTTTCTACTTCAAACTCACACATGAATCCCCTCGTTGGCATAGACCTTGTTTTGCGTGCCTAATATTTTGAATTTAGGATACGCTTAAAAAGCTGCTGGTAGCGGTAGCGCTTTTAATTTTCTAGAGTCCGCTACCCGCTACTCCGCTACTTTTTTGGTAGAGAAGTCGCTACCGCTACTCCGCTACCATTTAGGAGTCCGCAAGTTGCGGAGTAGCGGAGTAGCGGACTAAAGTAGTGGACCGCCCACCTCTGGAAAAGGGGGCACGTGCCCCCTACGTTCGACCATCGGCATCCCTGGAAATGGTCAAGGCGCCCCCTGAAAGGTTGATGGCGCTCCATGAAATGTCGCTTTCCAAAATCGTCGCCCACCGATAGGATTTGGCGCCTACCTGATACGTTTTTCCGGTCAAAAGTGGCACCCTACCACCTGGTTCGGATGTCGCCCCCTCCCCCGATCTTTAATTCTGGATCCGCCTATGGCGAATCGTACCATTTATCCGAATATAGGGGGGTTGTCCTGTTGTGTGTAGTTCAATGAGCGTGTGACTAATTCATTTGACCAACGAAAAAGTTCAAGGATTCTATACGTCAGATTCTAACCCTGGTTGAGGGGAGGGGCGGGGATGCCCGTCATTATGACCAAAAAGATCTTATTTCTTACCATTCATCACCTGTAGATCATACCATATCGAGAATTATCAAGCACCAACTATCATTTACGTATTCATCAACCATAATTACCATTCAAGATTACCAGGGGTGTGATTTTCCCAAAATATTTGGGGGTGCTCAGCCGGTGGGGGGCGGCAGCTTTGGGGGGCGGCACCCCTTTATTGCCCCAAGTATGTTATTCATCGCTTTTTGCGCCTTTTACAGCACAGGGAACATTCTATTTTAATGTTGGGCAGGTATTCTAAAGCTTTTGCCAAACGTGTTTGCTTTTTGGGCGACATCCCAAAGCTACATACACGTCTTAAAATAATCAAATCTGAGCTTCAAATCTTTCCACGATCAGGGGCGCAGCCAGAGCTTTGGTATGGGGCACACCACCTTTCAGGGGCACCCTGAGAGAGAAATGGAACTTTTAACGTAGCCTAAAAAAACTTACTATACCTATCTTAGTCAATATCAACTTTTGGGTATCTTTGGTCCAAGAAAAATGCAAATCAAGCATTGACGGAGAAGGAAAACTGAAATAAAAACAGAAAAAAATGAAAGTGTCACCGAAAACTCATGCAAATATCCAGAACACGACTTTTTGGGATAGATTTAAGGACAAATCAGCCAAGTCATGCAAGTTGTTGACATCAGAGAAATCAGTGGAGCTTGCGATGTCTGTCACTATGTCCAAGATAGGACATATTGGAGTCGAAAATTCATTTGTCATGCCCACTGGTTTTGTCGTGACGAGTGAGCCCTGGTTGAACGCGGATTCAGTTCCCCGGCTCCCACAAGGGCCGTGGGAGGAGGTGTGGCATAGTGGCATTAAACGAATACAATTTTTGTTGCCTGAATAATTTGGGAGATAACTTTTTAAAAAGTTCCATATTTTCAAGGATCAGTCCCAGTTGGAGTAAAAAAAAGTAAACAGGCTGGTAGTTTGGATGGGGATGATGTGACAGGGCTGAAAATTGTGAAAAACTAGTTCTTCATTGATTTAAATTAATTAGAAGAAATCCTGGTTCAGGGGACTAGGCTCTGAGCTCAGGGGCCCATGCATTTTTATCACCCGTGCCCAGAATCCACCAGTATAATAAGCAATTCATCTAACCCGGGTTGCCTAGGCATCACAAGCCGTTTTAGCGATGACGGCTCATTCCTCGTTAGCTCCATTTTACAAGGGGAGTTTGCACTGTGTCCTTATTCCCCATCTATTCAGGACCAGCTCAGGGGCCCCTAGTGTGGATCAGAGACCTCCAGAGTAGCTGCACCTCATTGCCCCAGATGTGCCCCCTGGGATTAGACTAGCCCCGTAGCCCCCGAGGTGATGGGAGTTGGCCTTGTGTTCTTATTCTCCGTCTATTCAAGACCAGCTCAGGGGCCCCTGGTGTGGATCAGAGTCCCCCCCCAGAGCAGCTCATGCTTGGCCCGGGACTAGACTAGCTCAGTGGCCCCAAAGATGGGGGGTCATCAGACTAGCTCAATGGGTCGCCAGATAGGCTCATAGGGCCTTGCACCATATTAGCTTAGGGGTCACCAGACTAGCTCATAGGGCATCAGATGGGCTCAGGAGGCACAATGGTGACACATGAGGCACCAGATCAACTCCGGGAGCATTAGTTTAGCTCAGGGACAATATACCTGCTCAGGGGGCACCAGATCGATCAGCTTGGGGGCCCAGATATGCTCCTAGTCCCCAGACCAGAGCAGGGGTCTAGATCAGCTCAGGGAACATCATATCAGCTCACAGAGAGAGGGAAAGTGATCAGCTCGGTGGTCCCCGATCAGCTCGGGGCACAGATCAACCTGGAGGTACTAAATCAAGTCAGGAGGCATTTAATCAGCCCAGGAGCCCCATACCAGCTCAGGGGCCCTCATCAGCCTAAGTGGGCAAAACTCAGCTTAGGGGTCCAGAGCTGCTGAAGAAATTACTTAATCAACTCCGGAGGCCCAGATCAGCCTAAGAGGCATTATATTGGCTCAGGGGGCACCAAACTAGCTCAGGGAGACTAGAAGAGCTCAAAGGGCATGAGATGGGCTCAGGAGGCAAAATGTTGGCTCACAGGCACCAATTCGACTCAGGGGCATTAGTTTAGCTTAGGAGGAAACATATTTTCTCACGGGGAACCAGATTGATCAGCCCGGGAGCCCAGATCAGCTCCTAGCCCACAGACCAAAACAGGGGCATAGATCAGCTCAGAGAACACAAGATCAGCTCAGAGTGCATCAGACCAGCTCAGGGGGCACCAGATCATCTTAGGAGACATCAATAACCAGCTCAGGGAGCACCTGATCACCTCAAGAGGCACCACATTGGCTCAGGGGACAGTAGATCAACTCCGCGAGGCATTTGCTCAGCTCAGGGGGCTCATATCAGTTCAAGGGACACTAAAACAGCTAATAGGGCACCAGGTGAGCTCGGAGGCATCATATGAACTCAGAGAGCATTAGCTAGGCTCAAGAGGCACAATTATTTGCTCAAGGGGCACGAGATTGACTCAACGGGCACCAGATCAGCTTAGAGGGCACGTGATCAGCTCAAGTGGCCAAGACCAGCTCAGTGGGCACCAGATGAGCTCAAGGGGCACCAGATTAGCTCTACTAGTACGATTATTGGCGACGATGAGGCATTAGCTGGTCACGGATTACGTACCCACACTCTACGCCGGTGCTTGGAAAGGCGACAGAATGCCCTAGCTGACCAAAAAAGGTACTAAATTGTAAAGCAACAGCTTTACTCGCTAAATGTGATCTAATTGCATCCAGGTTCTACGGCGTAGGACAATAAATTTCGAGCGGCACAGCCTAAACGGGATACACCACCTAGCGATCAAAGGACACTCCGGCACCGATGGGGGGCACGTGCCCCCTGGCTGCGCCCTGTCCACGATTGAAGTGTATCAGATTTGTGGGGTCAAGTTTTACCTTCAGTATTGCAGAGTGGAAGGAGACTGAAATGAAAGCAAAGGACCTAAGGGGAATGTGGCACCTTTATAATGTGATTTTAACTGAGATAGCCAAGTTGTATAGCATGCCGGAAAACCCGGTATTCTCTATATCATTTGCCTTCAAACTCAAAATTTCCGTAGAGGAAAGCTAAAAACTAGCTGAAATGTACCCCACATGTACCTTCAGCAGCAGGCCACTGTTGTCAGCTGTTGATGTGACGACATATGCTGACGTCACGGTATCAGCCAATTAAAGCCCTTGAAGCCTATTGAATATGGCAGTGGTTGCCAGATCATGACATTCGCAGGAAGATATTTATTCATTTCCCTAGAGGTGCATTTAAAAATCAAAATATTGAGCTAATTGTATATTTTTCAGAGACATAATGGACGCTCCCATGATTTTCGGCGAAAATTTCCCTCATTACACTAAATTTCAGGATTCAACCAAGGTGCCAGATTCCCTTTAAAGGGGATGTGGCACCTTTCCGTGCATGCCCCTTTTTTCCCTAACGCCTTTTATTGTACCCTAACGCACAGGGGAGGAAAGCATCATTGCTGCAGTGATGAGCCCAGGGCGGCACTTACGGATTAAGAACGGCGCAAATTAGGATGGAAGTGATAAGCTGGGGGCGACAGTGATTGGCCGGGGCGGCAAGAAACAGGGCAAAGTCATAAGTCGAGGGCGGCAGTGATGAGCCAGGGCCAATAGCTATGAACTAGGAGCGGCACGAACCAGAGTGAAAGTGATAAGGAGCAGGCAGCAGTGAAGACTTGAGGGCGGGAGTTATGAACTAGGGGCGGCACAAATCAGGGCAGAAGTGATAAGTTGGGGAGGGGGTAGTATTGAGTAGCCGGGGGTGGCACGCATCAAGGCAAATGGCATAAGCCGAGGACGGGAATGGTGAGCGGTAGGTAGTAGTTATAAACTACGGGTGGCACGAATCAGGGCGGAAGAGATAAGCTGGGACAGGGAAGGTGGACTCCGGGAAGGGGGGGCAGGGTGTGCAATTGCACACCCTGAAAAAATGAGGTTGTGCAAAAGTATATTTTTGCACAACCGGTTTTGGCTTCGTCCGGGGAAGCGCCCCCGGATTTGGGCGACACCCCCGGCCGGCGAAGAAAACATCAGACCTAAACACCGCCTACCTGAAAAGGTAGGGCTCTCTGTGCGAAATGAAAACAGTTTCAAATATGAATGGTGCCCCCTTTCATCAAAGTCATCCCATGGAGAGCAAATAGACCCAATTTATCGACTCAACGCAGGGAAATGATGTCGGCGCCCCCACCCCTGAGTGGGTGCCCCTTGGAAGCCAAAGGTGCCCCCTGGGGATGGAGGCACCCCCTTCTCCCTGAGAAGGAAGGCGCCCCGTCCGGAAAATCTTGTAAAACCGCCCGAAAATTGAATCCGCCGTCCCCGAGCTGGGGGCGGCAGTCATGAGCACAGGGCGGCACGAATTAGAGCGGAAGTGATAAACCAGGGGCGGCATTCATTAGCCGAGGCGGTAGTGATGAGCTGGAGGCAGCATGAAACAGGGTGGCAGTGATAAGCCGGGGATAGCACTGGTGAGCCACTGGCAGCAGTGATGAGCGGGGTGCTGTTTGAATCAGGGCGGCAGTGATAAGTCAGGGTTGGCAAGAATCAGGGTGGCAGTGATAGGTAGGAGGCGTCGGTGATGAACCATGGTGGCATAAACCAGGGTGGTAGTGATGAACCGGGGGCGGCATGATCACAGTGGTAAGACGGAGGCAGCATGAATCAGGGTAGAAATGCTGAGCCGGGGGGCGACACATGTATTTGGGGTGCTCTCATTGTGATTAGAAATGCTCGCACACCCCTAAGAGATAAAAAATGTTACCCCTGGCTGACACTAAAAGAGTAAAAGTACGGCAGCAGCAGTGTACCATTTCCTCGGCTCGAAGAATTCCTCCAATAGACAAATAGATAACGATTAGACGATTGTGGGCTGCTGGTTGCTTTCTCGAAGGGTGTTGGAGATTCCTCCTGACAAAACTGTGCGGACAGCAGGGTCTAAATTTGAACGGTTTTGGGGGCCATGGCCGGACTGGTCTCCTCAGCAGTGATAAACCAGGGGCGGCAGTGATCAGCCGGGGGCGGCAGTAAAGATTCGAGGAGGAAGCGTCTAACCAGAGGCCGCTCATATATGGGTTATGTATGGGCCGCTCATATACATACATATACATATATATATATATATATATATATATATATATATATATATATATATATATATATATATATATATATATATATATATATATATATATATATGGGCCGCTCATGTATGGGTGATCAGCCAGGGGCGGCAGTTATAAGCCAAGAACCGGCAGTTTTCAGTCAGAGGGCGGCAATGATCGGCCCAGGGGCGGCATTGATCAGCCAAGGGCGGCAGTGATCAGTCAGGGGCGCCAGTGATCATTCAGGGGCGGCAGTGATCAACCAGGAGCGGCAGTGATCAACTAAGTGGCGGCAGTTATCAGTCAGGGGGCGCCAGTGATCAGCCAGGGGGCGGTAGTAATCAGTCAGGGGCGGCAGTGATCTGCCAAGGGGCGGCATTGATCTGCCAGGGGGCGGCAGTTATCCGCCAGGGGCGGTAGTGATCAGCCGGGGGCAGCAATGATGATTCGGTAGGCGACAGGCAAGTATATGGGTGTTGAAGTAGTCCGGGGTGTTTAGCCAGGGGCGGCATGAATCAAGGCGGCAGTGATTAACCAGGGGTGTCAGTGATCAGCCAGCTGATCAGCGATGAACAAAAAGGTGGCAGTAATCATCCGGAGGGGGTGGGGGGCGGCAGTGATTAATTGTTGGCGACAGCGATCAGGCGGGGGCGACAGTGATGTGGCGTCATAAATCAGGGAAAAAGGAGAAGTCAGGAAGCATTCATTAGCTAGAGGTGGAACCAAACAGAGTGGAAGTAATGAACCCGGGACGGAAAAACTTGGCAGGGGCGGCATGAATCAGGGTGGCAGTGATGAGATAGGGTGACACTCTTCAGGGTAGCAGTGATAAGCCAGGGGCGGCACATGTATTGGGGTGCTCAGCATATGATTGGGCTGCTCGATTTAGGATTGGGGGTGCTCGGGCACCCCAAAGAGAAAATTACACCCCTGAAGATTACTCTACGAAAATCGGCCGCGCGTCCTAATCAGGAAATTATGTGGTTGTTCACGTGTGCAGGAACGTCCAGAACGTTGGCGGGGCGAGGGGGGGCAGAAAATATTTTGATATCGTTTCTTTCAAGCCAATGTCACAGCATCGAAGGTTGAAATATCGAGCATTGGGGCCCCAATGCCCATGGCCGGTCACGGCGGCACCCTGACCCCCTCCGATTTCCAAGCTTATCTGATTGGTTCCAATTTCACGAACCCTGGCTGCGAGACTTTTTTGGATATCCCTTCTAAAAATAATTTCAAGAGTAAATCCGACCCACTACAGGATCCGTATGCATTGGAATAGGAGGGACACAGAGTGGCACCTTTCTCATTTTATTTTAAACACTTCTTATTTGTTTCCAAATCAGGAATAAATTGGCAGTTTTTTATAACCAGCCTGTAGGCAACACGACTGAGTCCAAGCCCGGTAACCTTTGGGTCCTATAAATATTGTTTTGCCAGCAGGAGGCTGAATGGCCTCACACTTTCTGTCAGTTTTGACGTATATGAGATGTTCAAACTCCGACTTTCCACTGCTCAGACAGACTACTTTAGCCAGTTCGTCGGATGTATCGCCCGGCACTCTCTAGCCAGCTTTGATGTATAAAAGTACACTCTACCTTTGCATTTATGCGAAGTTATGTACAGACTCAGTTGATGCATGGACATTTTCTAATCACTTTGTTTCATGCAAGGTCATAGTTAACGATTGACAATATCGACATGGGCGGAGTGCATAGCCCGCTATTCTTGCCAAATCCATAGCCCGCCAGCCGGACATGCTATGTCTGCTATTTTCCACGATGATGCTTCCGTAACGCCCCCTTTCAGCAAAACAAAACTGCTGGTGCGGGAAGTTCATCTGAGTTTTAAAAATATCCTCAGCTAGCATTAGAAAGCTCTGAGCTTTCGCCTACTTTAGTGAAACCCTAGATGCTTCGCTGAATCTAAACAACTTCCGCAAAGCCAAATAATAAGTATGCAAAGTAATTTCAGCCCGTTGGTAGTAACTGTAGTGATATTGTCCATGTTATTTCTCCAACAGAGCGACAGAAGCACCGTCAGGTAGCACTTACAAAACACACATGGTTATGTTCCTAAATTCCTTTGCGGGTTTGTGCGTAAACACATTAATGAGCCATTGCTAGCACATATACCCAGCTCCGAAATTCTACCACCGTTCTCCCTCATATTTGAAATATAATTTTGTCAGTTTGAAGCATTCGGCAGGTTTACAAAACTAGAGAGAGAGAGAGAGGGGGAGAGGGGAGAGAGAGAGAGATAGAGAGAGAGAGAGAGAGAGAGAGAGAGAGAGAGAGAGAGAGAGAGAGACGGGTGCAAAAATATACAGACCACACGTCCTTTGTCCAGTCGTACAATGCGTATCGGAAAAACACTGCCCACAAAACACAAACAGCATTTACCACAACGCAATATTAACACCACTTTCAACAGTCGCGGCTTTATAAAAGCAAGATGATTGACGAAGACACAACACAATCGAGTGACCAGATGGGGTGCGAAGTAGGCATATGGCTACGCTCACATCAGCAACAAAAATTGGCCCGGGTGAAACATCTGTTCCAATCTTGTTAGAAGACTGTTGTAGGCAGACTGTCCAATCAACTACTGTTAGGGCAGTTGCTTGGAGCAAAGTACCGCGCTTAAGTGATCGGAAGTGGATTTTGCAAGTTTCCAAATTGTGTCCATAGAGGGTACGTGTGGAACCAAATACGAAGTAAGGGGTACTACCAATATGATTAGGGCTGCTTATAAACTACGTAACGCATATTTTTACGATTATTTACCCCCATCCCCATGTAAAACTTCATAGCGCTCGGGACGACCCCCTCTCATAAATGGCGTAACGCTGGACTTAGGCCCCCTCCCTAAAAATATCGAATAGGTTAAGAATAATATCGAATAACTTTTTTAGTTGTTTGGCAAAACCATTCATTTGGGAGAAACTTTGGGTGGCAATGTTCTGGATGGCCGTAGGACCGTCAACAGTCGCGTCCCATTCCGTAAAAATAATGTTTCGGACTTATCGACGCACTATCTGCCGTACTACCAATGTAACTGCGTGCACTATCTGTATATGGTGTCGCCCACTCTTTCCCTGTTGGAAAGGGCTTCTCGGGAGCCAGATTGTTCCTTGCTCGGGGAGCCTGCCGGGTCTCGATCCCGGGTCGACCGCGTGGAGAGCAAGCGTGCAACCACTACACCAACACGCCCCCTCTGTTCCTTTCCGCACCGAAAACTGGGATCCCGTCAAACCTTTGAAATAATTCTGCAGTACGGTTGAAATAAGAATTTTCTTATGAAAAGTGGTTAGACGCATGTACCAGTCTCCATGTTTCGACACCCAACCGCAGCGAGAGCTCTTCTGTTTTAACCCGTCATTTTGCCCATTTCCCTTCCAATTCCTACAACTGCAGGCGTTGCGTAAAGATCAGGACACACTCTCCCCCCCGTAACATTTCGTTATGCTTTGGCTTACTCCCTAGTCTTACCCCCAAGCATCACGTGCTTTATGGACGGTCCCTGAGATACGTCAGGCGGTCCACTACTTAAGCCAGTTTTTCAGCTACTCCGCTGCTTGCAGACTGCATGGTAGCGGAGTAGCGACAGCAGTTTCGATAACAAAAAAGTAGCAGAGTAGCGGGTAGTAGACTCGAAGTAATTCAAAAGGGCTACCGCTACCAACAGCCTGTTCATGGGAACACAACCCGTAAAAAGGAGATGGATGATCTTTGCATCTACCAGGAAAACAAAAGCAGATCGAATGAATGCCTTTTTGTGTTTTGCCATTTCGTTTCATATTCTAAAATAACTGCAAATTGGTATGCATTATCCTGATAAACAATATTTCCCTTGCATACATTTAAAAGAACAATAAAAAATGGGTAGCGCATTAGTACCAGTTTCTAATAAATATGAATGATATCAGGAGTAGCGGGTAACTGTTTCGTGATTTCGAAAAAATAGCGCTAGCAGCAGTAGCGATTTCAGCAAGGTAGTAGAAGCATCAGTAGCGGTTCCAAAAATTTGGCGGCGACGCCCGCTTTTGATTAGGTTTTTCCAAGATATGCCCCTGAAGCGCCGACACGTGAGCCAAAATGACGTTGTTAAGCACCACCCCTACCACTGTTCTTACTATCACAGCCTACTAGAAGGCACTTCACCGAGGTGAGGTATGAGTGCCTGAGAGGACCGCAGGGAGCGCTCAGGCCGCTTTCCGTTTGGCTAGTAGTCGTGTGCGAATTAAGGTGATAAGGCGTGGCTCACTGTACAGCGCAGCGGCCAGCACCGCCACCCCGCACACAGCGCCCACTGCCAGGTGAGCGACCGCCGAGGACGGATACAGGTGGCGCTCACTGGTGGCGGTCAGCGCGGCGGACAACAGCAGAGCGGCGGCCACCGGCGCCGGCGGCGCCAGCGCGGCCAGCGGGCTCGGACCCTGCCGCCGGCAGCCGGACACGTAACGCCAACTGCCGGCACACAGGCCTGAGTCACAGGGGAGCCGGCACGCAGGCGCGAGTCACAGGGGAGCCGGCACGGAGGCGCGAGTCACAGGGGAGCCGGCACGGAGGCGCGAGTCACGGCGGAGCCGACACGGAGGCGCGAGTCACGGCGGAGCTCCAGGAGCTATCAGCTGGGTCTCGCAAAGAAGTAGTCTCAATAATTGGGACGGAAGAACCGGTCCAGATATGTACTGTCTTTGGAAGGGTAGGTCAAACAACCGTTGATTTGAAATACGAGAATTGTTTTGACTTTTAATGAACAAATCCAATAACAAGCTCACATGCACACTAATGACAACATATTTTCCAGCTTAAGTTCGCGTGAATGGGGCCAAAGCCTGAATTCGTCCTTCGCTGTCGGAATATGGTGCAGCTCAGGACAGAGTCTTGTCAAACTTGTCATAGTACAGGGTAATACGAAAAGTTTTCCACTCACCACACAACGATCCGGGCGGCCATGTTAACGCAGTTGGCCAGGACAAAGCCGACGCCGCCAAACAGGCGCGTAAACAGCCAGGTGGCGCCCACGAACACACACGACAGCACCACCATCTGACGGTTGTAGCTGAAAACAGGACACACGGTCAGTGAGCATAGAGCCAACTGGACCCTAATACACATTTATCTTGTGGATGACCCCTACTAACAGACACACGGCAGCAGCATTATTTCATAGTCGTAAATGGAAACAGGAAATGAAGTCAGTGATTAAAAACCCAGGTGGAATCCATGAACACATAGGACATCTGTGCATCTGAAGGTTGAAGCTGGAAAAAGAATATAACGTTAAGGAATGAAGAATATGTTAGCATCCACTACGAACCACGATGGTACCACCATCTATTGATTTTAACAGTAGGCAGAAGTCAAAGTCAACGATAGAAGATTAGTAAGCACCCAAGAAAGGAACCTGACGGCACCACCATCCAACGACTGTGACTCAAAGTAGACGCTAATGTCAGTCAAAATAAATTAGGTGCGAACGACGAAAAATACATACCCTCCAACAGCGGAAGCAGGCATGTGAACAAGCAATCATTTCTCACTTCCCCCCTATTCCAAAGACAATATTTCAACTCTAGCATGACACGACGTACACAACTGTTGACTGCCACTCACGCGTTCAGCTCCTGCTCCCGCATCACAGCGAAAGTGAAGCACTCCAGTATGCCGTTGACGGCAAGTAGCAGCACGTAGCCAGCCTGGGCGCGCAGAAGCTGTACTGCTACACTGCCACTGAGCCGCGCGCCGCCGTAGCAGTGCAGCAGCAGGTGGGAGTAGCCCCAGCCGAAGGTGACGACAATGAGACCGAGCAGGGACATACCCCGGAGCAGGTCCCTCAGCACACTGCCGCTCTCACTAGACACTGGCTGTCGGAGAGACGTCCAGCTCACGGCGCCGACGTGGAATACAAAACGCGGCTCATAAATGCAATAACCACCGCCTAAGTTTCAGACTTCGCGGAGTCCAACACAGAACAACCACACTAGAACGGAAAACAGTGAGAAGGAATCATGATAATTTCGCCTCTGACGACATGTTAAATCCCAAACTCTGCGCGATTTCTTTCTCCACAGCCCAACATTCCTACCGTCGGTTTTACGCCTGCCTACCTTTCCGCGCTCGACCGTGCGACTGAAGAAGACGTAGGCGTTCTCTTCGATGGGCTGGAAGATGAAGCGGGCCGCCAGGCTGCCCAGGTTAGCGACCACGTCGTACAGGCCCTGCTCGGCGAAGTCGAGCATGTGAAAGACGGTCATGAGGTAGCGTTCACCCTCAGTCAGCAGCTGTTTCAGCAGGCCTTGCTTGAAGAAGCTCCAGGTGAGAGCCACCTGCCCGGCGTCGAACGTCGGCTGCCGGTGCCGAAGTAAGGGTGATCGCGGTGGTCTTGTTCAGCAGTGTGGAGCAAATACACTGTAGCGATACAGAAGGAACATAAAAAAGGCTTATCGGGAATGCGGGATTGGATTATTGTGCTTGAGTTTTGTACACAGTCAGTACGTTGAGTCCACAGAGGAGAAAGAGGCACTGGCGCACGATTGTTCACATCAGGCATGATACTACAACAACTATTTATGGGGTTTGGGTGAAGCGGTCGGCTAGCGCGCATTCTGGTTGATCTCGTGACCCTTTTAAAATATACAAAATATCGCAGGATCGGGCCCACCTAGAGCCAGGATTTCACACCCTGCCCTAGTCAAAGCCTAGATTACTCCGCTCTCTTCGACACCATATAACCTCGCATTTGGAACACCGTCAAACCCTTCAATCCCAAGCACAAGAAAGTTACTTGAACACACTGCTGAGTGCTGAAAACCCCTGTGCTTTGTGAGACGTTAAAATTTGGTTTCTAAATTAACCCTTCATTGTGGGAGTTGCTCGTTCGGGTGGTGGGGTCGGGGTCTCCGTGACCAGTCCCTTGATGACTTTAGTGAGACTCCGACTCCAACAGCCGTACTGGGAACAACTTGAACAAAATTTATAAAAACAGAAATCCACCACAACGCTGTCAGCGCTGGCGGTGGGTTACCTCTCCGGGTGGTCTGAGGAAGCCCAGTTGGCGGACGGTGGTGACCGGCAGACAGTTGTGCTGGGACCTGACATGGTGGGTCATGACCAGCACGTACACCGCCACCAGCAGCAGCGTGCCGATGCCGTCGCTGACGCAGTACGCCCAGATGGGGCTCTCCGGGTAGACCACGATCAGCGCCACCTTCAGCAGCACTCGAGTGCACATCACCGACATGTCGGTGAACACCTGCCGGCACCGGCGCCGGTCGCTTCACCTCACCAACGGGAGGACGCAGCGCCAGCCCAACAACGCCGTCCACTTCAAACCAGTCACGCAGGGATCTGAAGCTAAAGCAGACAAGGGCTGCTCTCAGAGACACGACAGATCTGGACAGCAATCAGCTTGGCGCTGAGTAAAAGAGCGCTCCATTCCACAATCAGATGTAAAAGCGAAATATAATTGCAACTATGATGGATTTCCCAAAGCTGAACCGAGGAGCATGATTACAAGTCGATGAGATTGCCTCCTCAAATCCTGGATGCAAAATGAAGCAAATTCACTATGATTTTATCATCGGGCACAATTCTTTATCAGAATCTTCTATAGAAAATAGGACAACGTGACCTGGAATTTAAGGTCGTACCTCACACTATGACCAAGAATTTGTGCTTTCGCCTATTGTCTATTGAACGTGTTGATGAAAGGCTGTACCCAAACCTATAATCACAGTGAGTTTACTCCATTTTGACCCACGATTCAAGGAGGCAGTCCATTCAACATTTCATCAACGTGTAATTTCAACTACGAACGCTACTTGTCTCGCATTTTCCACTCGCCTACCCAGCCGCAAGAGTTTGCCCTGCTTCTACCGGTACGTACCTTGAGCTTGACGAAAAGCATGGCCTGCGCCAGGATGGCCAGCGGCTGCGCCACCATCTCCACGACGACGCCGGCGGCGGTGGCGACCACGCCCAGCCTGTACTCTGACGTCACGCGGGCGTCCGGCTGACTGAGTACGTGCAGCCAGACCCAGGCTAGTGCGGCCGACACCACTGCCGACACTGGCACGCTGCAAACGAAGCATGGGTGAAGCAGCAGCGAGAGCAGACCTACTGACGAAATCAGAGATGTGAAAGCAGGAATCAGTGCACAACTCGAGCACAAAATCCCACAGCATTGCGATTTTATGGATGCTGGGAACTGGGAATTGGCATGAGACAGGGATACCTTAGCCAGACGAGGTTGAGCGCCTGTCTCCATTTCGCTGGTTCCGATACACCAAGTGCTGCACGGCGAAACGACTCGACGCTGATGAAGTATGCGGTCGAGAACAGCAGACCGAGCCTGCCCGCAGATCACGGAATGCACACTGTGAATTCCACTCCCTGGAACTATCAAAACCAATAGCTTGTCATGGTACTAGAGGTACATAATACACCAGACGTTAAAGCTGGGGAGTGAAACGATACAATGGTATGAGTGATGAACACTAGGCGGACTCGTTTAAGTTATAAACAAAACACATATGCTTATTTCTTTCCTAGCGAAGTGTTTCATTGCACATTCAGGCAACAGGCAGCACTTGAGGTAGAATGACACAGCAGCATAAACTTATCAAAACCTAGCGAAACGTTCAGCGGTTGAGGTAGCATGACACAGCAGCATATACTCATAAAAAACACTGGCGGTCCCCTTCTAACCACACCCTCCCCTTCAAACAGTGCGCGAGTTTGTGGAACGGTATCACGCCGCAGTGAGCCTCCGTGAGAGCAGGTGCCTCGTAAAATGCAGCTGAGAAAATGCGAGCTGGGAGGCCGCCCGCCTGCGCCACGCCTGAAAGCCCGAGCAACAACCGGCCAGCCTCAGGGTGGTCACCCCTCGACTGCGAGCGCCGCCCAACGGCCAAACGGCCAACTACACGTCGGAGCCAGCGCGATTGCCAGGAGCCGCATAGCAACTACGCTCTTTATCATATCCAGAGTACTGTAATTCCAGAGAAGCAGTTCAGCGTTGAGATATTGCAATCATTATTCAAGCAGGAGTACACTCAAAGCCTAAAGAGGGCTTCATATCACGGTAAAAATGTTCCTCTCCCTCGATAGTAAAGTCATTCGAGTTTCAACACACCATCTCCAGCCGCCCTCATTACCATACGCTGATCTTACACGGAATAATTTGCGTCAGCAAATTAAGTTGAGCAAGCCATCCCTTCTGGATATGGCCAGAGAAATGTTTTGCCCCTGCTATGCTTATCAATATTCTTCAAATCCTAGACACCTCTTCAGCCTCCTAGAGCCACAAATGAGGTCTGATTGGTTTCGGGGGGCTCCGGACGTTTTGGTGTTGCTGGTCTCGGACTTTGGCTTGACTTGGAATTTGGAATGGGACTTGGAACGGGTGGAGTTTGTTTTGAAGATTGGTCGATACTTTTATATCTTTAAACTGAAACCTATAGTTTGGTATCGCCACAATCGACCGGCAGCACTGGTTTACCTGCCGTGCAGACCTAGAGGTGACACCATCAGGATGGTTATCCAAGGTTACACACCATCAACGTCATATTCAATGCTAAAAGTTACGTTCACGCTACCCTTTTCAACGTCATCGACCCTGGGATTTCGACCAGACGACGTCACCCGGCATAACAAATATTATATTGACGTCAGATGTAAGACTACCAACGTTCAAGGCGGGCTCACAGGTCAGAGAGGCCGAGACCCAGCCCTCATTTCCTGCTCAGAGAGTGCTATAATGTCACTTCTGGCATACACACTGTGGACAATAGAACATAGTGTGACCTCGCAAATCAATGATGTTTAATGAACTGCACCTTAGAATACCGCAATGCGCTATATGACTATATGCTCATGTGCTATAGGCAATGTGCTCGCCACATGATAAAACAGTCCGAAATCCTCCCTTTCAACATTTCATTCTGCCAAGAGTTCACCGTTTGCAGGGAAATAGGATACGTTAAGAGCGGAGTCAGACCTAACCGGCCCCGCACCGGCAGCAATTACCAACCGACAGCTGCGGGCAGCAGTCAGGTCCGAAAGGGGTAGGCGAGGGTAGGCGTAAGATCAGTGCGTTCGAAAATATGCACGCTACTGAAGAACTGTTGCTGTGTAAGGGTGAGATTGAAGACAAACGAAATATGGCACAGTTCAAAATCCCCGAATGTGTCATGTTTTCTCTACGAATGGGTCATGGTCTTAGAAGCCGATACGTTTCCTAAGGGGTATGAAAACTAGTATCGTGACAACCATCTTCCTCTCGCCTAAGTTAATGTTTTTAACCTTAAATTATCTAGACACTTTTCCTCATATGAGCAGGATCAAGTCAAGTGGAACACATATGTCAAGGCTCCAGAGACGGCGGATTCCATTTTCGGGCGTGTGTGCCAGTGGCGTAGCCAAGGGGGGTCCCTGAAGTCCGCGGACCCCCCTTGGGCTGACCTTATGCACTGTAAAACACGAGCATTGGTCTCAGGAGCCCCCTGAGCTTGGTCTCAGGGGGCCCTCCGAGCTCGATCTCAGGCTCCCGCGAGGTTGGTCTCAAGGGACCTCCGAGCTTGGTCTCATGGGCCCCAAGCTTGGTCTTACGGGCCCCCTAATCTTGGTATCAGGGGGCCCCCGAGCTCGGTCTCAGGGGGCCACCGAGCTTGGCCTCAGGGAGCGCCCAAGCTTGGTCTCAAGGGACCTCCAAACTTGGTCTCAGGGGCCCCCGAGCTTGGTCTCAGGGCCCCCCGAGCTTGGTCTCACGGGCTTTCCGAGCTTGGTCTCAGGGGCCCCCGATCATCGGGATTGAGGGCTCCAGAGTACCGAACATTGATCTCGGGGGTGTCCACAAGCTTTGTCTCAGGGGGCCCCCGAGCTTGGTCTCAAGGGACCTCCGAATTTGGTCTCAGGGGCCCCGAGCTTGGTCTCAGGAGGCCCTCCGAGCTTGGTCTCATGGGCCTCCTGAGCTTGGTCTCAGGGGGCCCTGAGCTCGGTCTCAGGGGCCCCCGAGCTTGGTCTCAGGAGGCCCTCCGAGCTTGGTCTCACGGGCCTCCTGAGCTTGGTCTCAGGGGGCCCCGAGCTTGGTCTCAGGGGACCCCGAGCTTGGTCTCAAGGGACCTCCGAACTTGGTCTCAGGGGCCCCCAAGCTTGGTCTCAGGACCCCCGAGCTTGGTCTCACTGGCTTTCCGAGCCTGGTCTCAGGGGCCCCCAATCATCAGTATCAAGGGCTCCATGGTGCCAAACATGGATCTCGGGGGCCCCTGAGCTCGGTCTCAGGGGCCCCTGAGCTTAATCTCACGGGCCTTTCGATCTTGGTCTCAGAGGCCACTCGAGCTTGGTCTCAGGGGTCCTCCGGGCTCGGTCTCAGGAGGCCCCCGAGCTCGGTCTCAGGTTGGTCTCTGGGGACCCCCGAACTTGGTCTCAGGGGGCCCCTGATCATCGGTATCGAGACTCTAGGGAACCAGACATGGATCTCGGGGGGCCCCTGAGCTCGGTCTCAAGGGTCCCCTAGCTTGGTCTCAGGGACCCCCGAGCTTAGTCTCAGAGGCCTTTCTATCTTGGTCTCAGGGGCCCTCCAAGTTTGGTCTCAGGGGGCCTCCGAGCTCGGTCTCAGGGGGCCCCGAGCCTGGTGTCAGCGGACCCCCGAGCTTGGTCTCGCGGACCTTTCGATCTTGGTCTCAGGCGGCCCCCTAGCTTGGTCTCAGGAACCCCTCGAGCTTAGTCTCAGGGGCCTTTCTATCTTGGTCTCAGAGGGCCCTCCGAGTTTGGTCTCAGGGGCCCCCGAGCTTGGTCTCACGGACCTTCCGAGCTTGGTCTCAGGGGGCCCCCGATCATCGGTATTGAGGGCTCCGGAGTACCGAACATTGATCTCAGGGGCCCCCTGAACTCGGTCTCAAGGGCCCCCGAGCTTGGTCTCAGGCCCCCCCCGAGTTTTAGTCTCACGGGCCTTTCGATCTTGGTCTCAGGGGGCCCCGAGCTTGGTGTCACGGGGCCCTCCGAGTTTGGTACCAGGGGACCCCCGAGTTTGGTCTCAGGCCCCCCGAGCTTGGTCTCAGGGGGCTCCTCGAGCTTGGTCTCAGGTCCCCCAAGCTTGGTCTCAGGGGCCCTGAGCTTGGTCTCAGGGGGCCCCAAGCTTTGCATCAGGGGGCCCGAGCTTGGTCTCAGGGAGCCCGAGCTTGGTCTCATGGGCCTTTCGATCTTGGTCTTAGGGGGCTCCAGAGCTGGTCTCAGGGATCCCCCGAGCATTGGTATCGATGGCTCCGGAGCAGCGAACATTGATCTCGGGAAGTGGGGGGGGGGGGACAATTTTGATCTCGGGGTGCCCCCGACTATCGATATCGAGGGGACTTATGAGCGAGGCACGATAATTGGCCCCATGGGACCCAGAGTTTGGTCTCAGGGGCCCAGGCTTGGGCTCAGGCTCCCCGAGCATTGGTATCGAGGGGCTCCAGCGTACCGAGTATTAGTCTCGGGAGGGGGGGCTCCGAATTTTGATCTGGGTGCCCCCGAACAACAGTGTCGAGTTACTCCTGAGAAAAGCGGAAGCATGGGCCAAAGGGTGCCGCCGAACCTGATCTAAGTGGAACCCCGAGCTTGGTCTTAGGAGCCCGTGCATCAGTATCCAGGGGCTCCGGAGTATTGGTACGGTGGGGGGAAGCAATGCTTTCAGGGGCCTCCAAATGCTGATCTCGGCGGGCCCCCGAATGTGTGGATGCAGTGTCGTAGCCAAGTGGTTCTAGGAGTCCGAGGACCCCCTTTAGGTCAATCTGAACCACTGCAAAGCATTTTCTGATCACGGCGCCCCCAGAATCAGTCTCAGAAGCCCCTGAAGATTCGTTCTCAGGGCGTCCCGAGTCGGCCTCAGGGCCCCGCCCTGAGGGTCAGTCTCAAGACTCCCAAAAGTTGATTTCAGGGGGTCCCTGAGAGTTAGTCTCAGGGGATCCCGAAAGTTGGTCTCAGGGGCCCCGAGAGTCGGTCAAGGAGACCCCGAGAGTCAGTCTTAGAGGACCCCCGATATTCGGTCCCAAAGTCTTACGGGCGTCTCTCTCAGGAGTCAATATTTACTTTCAGGTGGCCCCGAGAGTTAATCTGGGGGTCCGAGAGTTAGTTTCATTTGATCCGCAGAGTGCTGATCTCAGGAGGCCTCCGAGGGGTGATCTTGGGAAACCTCGAGATTTAGCCTGAGGCTGTGCTCCCCCCTAATTGTTGCATAAGAGGCCCCGAGAGTCAATCTCAGGGAGCACCTAAAAGTTAGTCTCAGAGTGCTCCCGGGAGCTAGTTTCCGGTTCGTCCAAGAGCTAATTTTGGGGCTTTGAGAGTAATTCCCAGAGGTGCTCCCAAATTTTGGTCTCACGGCCCCGAGTTAGCCTTAGGCCTCTTAGGGCTAATCTGGGCTTCCGAGAGGCAGTCTCAGGAGTGCCGTGCCAAATACTCAGTCTCAGGGGTGCTTCCACGCCTCCTTCTTCGAGTGTTAGTCTCTAGGGGGCGCCCCAGGGTTAGTCTCAGAGGGCTGTCGGAAGTCATTCCCAGCCCCCCGCCCCACCCCAGAGACAGCCTCAGGGGACCCCTAAGAGCTTATCTGGATGGCCCCTAGAGTCAGTCTCAGCCCCTCCCCCAGAGCAAATCTGGGGGGCCCGATAAATAGGCCCAGAGGTGCTGCCGATAACTAATCTAGGGAGCCCCGAGAGATTCTCAGGAATCCACAATTTTGGTTAAGAGGCGCCGTGAATCAGTATCAGAGACTCCCTGATATCTAACCGGGAGAGAGGCCGGAAATTAACATTTTGAGTAGCGCCAAGTGTTGGTCTTAGGCGGCCCCAGAGCTAGTCTCAGGTTCTCCAAGAACTGATCTCGGAAACCCGAGTTATTTTCAGGAGACCTTTCAGTTCTAGTGTAAAGAGGGCCGGAGAGCTAATCTCAGAGATCCGACAATTAGTCTCACGAGGTCTCCAGGAGTTAGTCTCAGGGGTCCGCTGAAGCTTACCAAAAGCTAGTCTCAGCGAGCATTCCTCTCCTTCGTCCCCCTCCCCTCAAAGTTATGCCCTGTACAAAGCATATCAGAGACCTAAAGTCCAAGGAAGTACTCACCTCCCCAAGCCCCCGGGATCTCCAACCAATGGCTAGGGAGGAGTAAAAGAACGGTTCCATCAGTAGGACCGTCCATGGAATAGGTTTTATATTGCATCTGGGGCACACTCATATATCCTTTTTATTGAGCGTCCTTTTTCCTTTCCATTTATTTTAGATTTTAGAATACAATCCAGAGATATCGTTTGAGATCCTAGGCTCAAAGAAGATTTTCGAAAATCATATGCCTCGGAAAAATTTATATTTTCCCATTGCGTACCAAAAAAGACAAATTGAAACATCTCGATCAGGCACCATTACTGAAGGAAAGGCAAAAATTAATCTAATTTTAGCATCCATAATAGCAAGTCGAACAGGGAATTTGGAACTTCAGGTGATGTTAAGAAATCAAACTATGAACAAAATAATAGCAAACATTTAAAAAGGGATAGAAAAATTTCCGTCGGGTAAATGTTATAATGCCAAAATATTATACGACACATATAGGAGATGGGCCCCCGACGGTAGTCGGACCCCCCCTTGGCCGAATCCTGGCTACGCCACTGGTGTGTGCAAGATTTTCGGGGGGGCGTCTTCCTCCGGGGGGCTCCATCCACTGCGGGCACCTTCGGCTCCCAAGGGGCGCCCACTCTGGGGGCGGGGGGTGGGGGCCCACCCATGGGGGCGCCGACATGATTTATCTGCGTTGCGTGGATAAATAAAGCCTATAGGCTATATATAGCAAATATATTTGCTCTCAATGGGAGGCTTTGATATCAGGGGGCATACGTGGAAGTGTCTGTATTTCACACAGAGGACCCTACCTCTTTAGGTGCAGTGTCTAGGCCTGGTAATCTCTTAATGGGCCAGGGCGCCGGCCAAATCCGGGAGGGGGTTCCACCCACATCAGGGAGGGAGGCGCTGGCCAAATCCGGGAGGGGCGCGTCGCCCAAATCCGGGGGCGCCTCCCGGACCAAGCCAAAACCGACTGTGCAAAAATATACTTTTGCACACCCTCAAGTCTTTTAAGGATGTGCAGCTGCACACCCTGCCCCTCCCCCGGAATTGGCTGTCCCTGCCGGGTTCAATGTGCATTTTGAAGTTTTCTTTCCAACCGATTAGTGAAATTAAAAGCATGGTATTCACCCTGCGAAAACGCATACATTTTCCCCATCACGGTTCTCTGTGGGTTTTGATTTTATTTGCCCACCGAAAATTCTGACGTAAATTCTCCAGTTCGCAAGCAGCTGTAGACCTAGTTTTGGGACAATGCGTCGGGAAGGGGCTCCCTCATTTTAATATTCTTTCTTTTTGCATATCATTTTCATTGGCGGACGCGGGGGCCATTCTGGTCATGCCCCCAAAGCGCTGGAGGGAGCAAACTATCTTTTGCCCCCAAAGGCCGGAATATTTTTGAAAAAGGTGTTTACACTAGGTCTGTCGAGCAAAAAATATTCGATCCCCCAGGAGAGCGATCATGTACTAAGGAGAGGTAGCTTATAGGTACTAGGTCTGTCTAGCACCCAAATCGCACGTCCCGCCTCCCCCCCGGAGGAGAGGCAGACATGGGTTTGGCCCCCCCAAACTGGGGTCTGCGTCTGGCCCTGATTATTTTTAATACAAAAATACGCTGTACCGGTTTGAGAGGTAATTTCTATTTCCTATCAGTGATAAAACCTTCTACTATTTACAAAGAAGGTGAAAAATTACCCCGGAAGAGTATGTTCAGATAACACATATACCACCAAACAGGCAGGCATCCGACGAGCCCAACGGGTAGTTGAGTCGTCGCAGCACTGTTGCGCGGGGGATTTCAACGCGGTAGAGAAAGCAACTGGGTGAGGCAGGCGATCATTGCTTATGTAAGTTAACGTAACGCATGGTAGATGAGGTCAATGTACGGTATTTCGGACGTCCCAGATATCATTCCCCAATACCTCTCACTTCACGCTCGGGCAGTGAAAAGCCCAGGTAAAACTCCCCTGCTTCGAGCATGCGTATGTGCCATTATCAGCGGCAACGCGTACCCACGACACCGCTTTGCAAGGCCACACCCCACAACAATGATATAAAACGGCGTGGGGTCTACAGCGGCGTCACACTGTGCAACAGCCTCCAGCTTCACCACCACCACATCCACAATGAGGCTGCTGATCCTGTTCGCTCTCCTGGCTGCCGCCATGGCCGGCTACAGTCACAACTTAGGCTCCACTGCTTACGGAGGTGGCAGTCACCATGCCAGTGCTGGTCCCGGACTAAGGACTGGATTCCACAGTCGCTTTGGATACGGCTGCGGATCCGGACAATACGCATGTCCGTACCTGAAGAAATTCTACTGCAACACACACCGTTCTCCGTACGCCACGGGAGGATATTGAGACTTCCAGCGTGAATTTCCAAGACCCCATCGCTAGCTGAGCTTATGTAACTCAGAGCTGGCCTTGGATAGATTACTCGCCGCCCAAACAAGCAGTCGACATGAACGTCCAAATAACCGACCTTGACATGGACTCCCAGAAACGTGAAACCGTTCAGACCAGTGGTGGGTGCTTCGACAACTCAAAGTAAATCGACCGAATGACCATAGAAGTTGTTACTGGCAAAAACGTTTACAAATTATCGATTCTCGTCGTTGGTGTCCAGTTATGGAAGTCTACATTTTTCTCCACCAGCTTATAATTTCAATCAGAATGTGAAATATTGATCACAGGCAAATGTGCAGCGCTTGGCGTATCGTACCGTCATTGCGTTATCACCATCGACTTTGGGGTGCCGGAACCGAGTGCCCACCATTGGTTAAGAGTGAATGCTGCTTGTATGTGTGGTGATTGAGTGCTGTTGAGTGTGGTTGTAGAATACAACATTGCGCAGCAGCATTTTGAATCATAGGAGGCATAAACAAGACATTAATTTATATGTGCAGGAAGCTAATTCTATATACCCACCCTGATAAATCGCGATACGTATCTCAGCTACATACACACAATGGGTGTTAGCCCTCCACCAGGTCACAGAGATGCAAGGTTTATTCTTCAAACCGTCGAGAGTCATCATAAATTGTGCATATCAATACCGAGTTGCCGTATACACAAGAAGGGGTTACGGCCAGGGTCAAATGTGGGATTGAAATTATAAACTCGGGGTTTTATTCACTCGAAATTTCAATCCGACTCGCTAGGATTGTAAAACTGAATTAACCGTCCCGTATATAGGACAAAAGATAATCAATCAATCAATCAATTAATTTTTATTTCATTTTTCATATAGACAGGTGAAGAGAAGCAAAGGGAAAAACAGCAGATAAGAAACATGACAAAGGCAGTCAATAGTCTTACAGTACAGTACGAGTGAGGCAGGTGAGTACGTTACGAGATTAGTATGTTATGAGATTAGGACAAATAATAGCAATGCTGGTCAGCAGAACTAACCCAAAAAACGCAGAAACGTAAAAAGAGAAGAAGTACAAAACAAAATGAGCAAACGGATAATCCAAAACACGCCTAACAAAACGAATCAAATGAAAAAAGTAACAAATTATAATTCTAATAGCGAATCCAATTCCGATCGGACCTCAGCACCGTGCGCCACACCACGCCATACCGGAAAGCTAAGGCCAAACTATTGCGCCGATTTCATCTGGGGAATTTGCGCCATACCTTCGGGCGCCGAGTCATGCACCTACGCCTTGATTCTAAGTTAGTTTGAAGTCGTGGGCCCACATATGTTGTTTACGTTAACGAGGAAAACACCCAAGATCACATACATTGTGCCGAGTGGGATCAAGGCAGAGGCGCAGCCAGTTACATAATACATGTTACATAATAGAGCGCTGAAGAGGGCTTAAAAGGTCCCTGTTTGGTATGAAATTTCAAATTTGGCCACAGAACATAGTGCGGGCGAGTCGCGCTTCGCACGGCCCGTGTCCTTAGGGGGCCCTTCGGACCCTCAGCGTCTGTCCCTGCCCCCCCCTTGGCTTCACGCCCCTAGATGTAAACGGTGAGATACCTTAGAATATCTGGGGTAGAGTTTACCTCAATTTTAAGTCGTATTCAAAACACGGTTTTAGCTGAGTTTAACTGGTATTTTGTCCATACCAGAGGGGATAGTACTTCATGAATAAAAATACTTGTCATAATGAATACATCAGAGCCGAAACGACATCTTTCTTAAGTTGATACGATCATATTTTCCATATCTGCTCGAATCTGGGATGCCAAATTGGGCAAACGCAGAGTCATTATATATTCGGGCACAGCCTTTCATCGGAATCTCAATGTCATAGATATATAACAAATAATTGAACATTGCATGAGCAGCGACCTTGCATTCGCGTTGCTGCTTGAAAGTCCAACGCGGGTAAACGTATTGTCTATACTACGTATATAATACCTATAAGAGAGCTTAATACAGTGACGGATGCAAGTGGGGGCGAAAAAGGTATTTGCCCCCCAAACGGAAAAGCTCGGGGCAAAACTATGTTTTTGCCCCTTCCCCCAACAAGACTTCCTTTTTCCCCCGACTCCTTTTTAGTTTCTAAGCAAGATTTTGGTGCTTCAACTCTCAACTTCAGACAGAACCAATTAAGTTCAGTGTACATAAATATGCGGCCTTGGATGGGAAAAAAGTATCTTGAGCCCATATTTTTCATCCTGTGACTTTTTTTGCTTTTCGCCTCAAATACTCAAATTTCTACCGGCTAGTCATATTGTAGCGCAATATTTTCACTCGCACTTTTTTGCCCCAAATACCCAAAATTCCACCGGCAAGTCATATTGTAGCGCAATTTTTCACAGCGTGACGTTTTTTTTTTTGCTTTTCGACTTTGGTTTGCCCCTCCCCACGGGCTAAGTATACACATAGTGCATAGTGATACAGAGCATACTTAGTGCAGACACGTCAGCATCTGCACTAAGTATACACTTTGTCTATACTTAGTTCTCCAGTGAAGCACTATTGATCCATTCACACTTGGCAGAATCTGCCAAGATTTCTACCAAACGAACGTACAAAGGCACGTGAGGAGGATGATGACAAAGGTCAACACGCTGGCAGATTCCGTCAGCAGATACTGTCAGGTGTGAACGGTCACGTCACTGAACGGAATATTTCTCTGACCTGCCGTTTGGCACAGCGAACTGAAGAGAACAAACGCTAGCATCACCATTTATCCGATATATTTCAATTGAAACCTCATTCGCCTGCCTTTGAGGACCAGAAAACAGCATGGTTTCACATAATTCTCGGTCTGAGCACGCCAAGATAAATTTATTCGAGCAGGCAGCATGAACAATACAAATCATGGTCCAAACTCATCTCATCCTACCACATAATGACCCATCAAACCACAAAACATATGTTTTAACCAAGTTATAACATGGTTTCCCCATTGGACAAATTTTAAGGAATGGGACTAATGGGCACTCGGCTGAAAAGGGCACATCTTACCATCAAAAGGGCACATTCATACCACCAAAACTGGAGTAGCTTGTCTGCGTCATGCATGGGCGTTCAGTGTCGAAATTAATAGCGATTCAAACATAAGCAGATACATGCATATCAATTTAGTTATTTAAATACTAACACTTCTTGTCAGGGGGAAGAGGATTTCGTCCAGCCCTCATGTTTTCACGAATTATCTCCTAAACGATTTGCGATGGTCTTCTAATTTTTTGGGTTCTTAGAGCAAAATTGCATAATTTTTTCAGACTTTTGAAATAATATTCTGCCCAGGGACGGAGCTACGGCTTGGTTTTAACGAGCGCATTGACGGGGGTGTGGGTACACCCTCTCGGGTTTTTTGGAGATAGAAGAAAAACGGCGGCGCGTACCCGCCGCCGTACTTTGCATCCCTTTTATCTGATCATTTAAAAAAATCTTTCTTCCAAAAATCTAAGGTTTTGTCATCTCAGGTCAGGCCACCAGTGCAAGTCAAGTGACCTCACCTCAAAAGTTTAAGATACCATTGTCAGATCAGAGTGAACCCATGCGATCGAAGCTCATGTCACATAATGGGCCTACTGAGTTCTACAAAATATATTCCGGTATTTTGGTATCGATGACCTACGGTCAGGTGCGAGTCATGATGAGTCATGACCTCTCCATTGGAAATACATGGGAAAATGACTTAAACTGAATAACTTAGTAATTAATGGTGATAGAGCGTTTATTTTAACGGTATTAGATTCGTCTCGTCCTTGCAGTTCCAATACTATACATTTTGATCTAATCTGACTTTTACCTGACCTCAGGTCAGGTCAAATCCTATATTTGACCTGATTTAGCCTAAGAATGTCATATTATATACCATTCGATTCGGCTTGCTCCGAGGATGCCAAAGGTCTATATTTTTTGTTCTATCTTGACTAGTTCAGATGAAATTACGGAAGGCCTTCATTTACATGTGGGTGTCTATGTTGGCATGTATTAACCTCTAGTGGCCTCATTTGTGACCTGACAAAAAATGGTTCCAATGTTTTCGATAGAAATTTGGAAGGGCTATCCAACACCGTTTACCCTTTTTAGCTATCTAGCGTAATTCTCGAGATCTCAGGGGAGGCAGGTGCCCGCCCCACCCCCCGTCAAAGCGAAGGTGGCTCAGACCCTCGACAATGCGCGTATTAAAGGAGGATATAATCGCACACGGTGCCTTACCATGTGCAGAACGTTCTTCTTGGAAAAAAACATCTGTAACAATATTGACATTAGTTGGAATGTTTGAATATTTTAAATGAGGTATCAGAAAATGGCTCATTCAAAAACTTATGTCATTTTTGTCAGAGGCGGGTACAGAAGTTCGAATGGGGGTTTCTATTTCAATTGGACAGCTCTGTTGTAGAGTAAAAATATTACTTTCAGGACAGCCAAGAAGAATGGAAGTAACCACGCCATCCTCCCACATACGTTTATAATCTTGGAAGCAATAGGCGTGCCCAGGTACTGTAAACTAAGGCGACTACTCGCGTTTGCAAGCACATTTTAGTTAACTAGGCGCAATTAATGGGGTGAAAACAGCATGCATGCTTTTGATTCCAGGAGAGACTAAATAAGGCTTCATCCATATGAGAATCAAGGAAACAATATCCTTCGATTTCCTCGGGTTTGACATGGGCGATAAAGTGTAAGCGGCAAAAATATGAATAGCCGAGGAACACATAAGCATCCATCTTAGACGTTGGCAACTAGACACGTCTCAAGATTTTGGCACACTTTTAGTTTCTGCATCTGCCTCTGATGCTTGTTTTCACATCATATCATTTATTTCGACGTAAGAGTGCCACACATTATCTTAACCCGCGCCCCACCGGGGGTCCGGCGCCACCTTCCCCCACCGGGGGCCATCGATGGCCCCCTCTAACTCCGAAAATATGGGCGTTAGTGCAAATCTGCAAGTGCAATGAAAGCTCGCGTGAATTCAGTAGAAATTACTTGCATGTTTTAGTGCTCAGGTCAATGGTTTGACCTCCAGAGGTCAAATTAGGTCAAGATCGGCTATTTTCACTCAAATATGCAGTGATTAAGCCAACTGGGCATAACTCTTATGTCATTAGAGCTATTGAGGCCTGGTAAAGTACATTTGATAGAAATTGCCAGTACTTTTCCGCTATGTGGAACGTAAAGACCTCCCGCCGTGGTTTGACCGCCAGAGGTCACCTCGTGACCTAATATGACCTGGTCACGAAAGGTCAAAGTGACCTTGCCGTATATCAAATGAAAGCCAGTGACAAGACAAACACGATGGTGTTTGTTTCACCGCTCTAGCTCAACTAGGTCAAAGTTATTGTCAAAATACTGTTTTTGACCTCTGGTGACCTTGCATGACCTTAAAGTCAAAGGGCAAATATGACCCCTGGGATCCGTGAAAGGGTGTCCAAAACGTTGTTCTGGCAGTCTGAGTATTTGTAATCATTTTTGTGGCTTTTATATCATGAAATAGCTTTTCCCATGCTTTTCCAATGGAGAGGTCGCCTCGTGACCTGACCTCAGGCACGAAATCGAAAATCCCGGATATACACCTTGTAGACCCTGGAGGGGTCATGAAGTGTAGGAAGTTTCAAATCAATCGACTTTGAAATGTAGCTCTTACAGAGCTCTAAAGGTGAAGTGAGGTGACCTTGGTTGACCTCGTCTGGTGACCTGACCTCGTGACCCGGGGTAAAAATTTCAGGGATGATGGGAAATGATGCAGTGAGAGGTAGAGCCCTCAACCGCGGTGCTGCGCCTCGTCGTTTTTCTGCTATCCCGAAACCTTAGGGGGGCCATCGATGGCCCCCCGTGGGGAGGTTGCTTACTAATACATGCAAAAAAAGCTGGTAAAATTACATGTGACAAAGACATGCCTGCTCTGCATCAATTATTTCTTACACACACTGATTTTATGAAAATCAGACACCAGGTCCAAGAGTTATGGAGAACCTAAAATGCTTCTTAAAATGTAATCTTACAGTGAAAGTTCGAATTTAGGGGGACCATAGGCTTTTCAATCCATTTCTTTCCAGTAAGCGCCATAGGGTTTGAATTAAAAAAATCTGATTTAAGGGGGCACTGTGTCCCGGTGCCCCTCAGGGGGTTGGGGAGGAGAGGGAGAAGGAGAAGGAGAAGGAAGAGAAGGAGAAGGAGAAGGAAGAGAAGGAGAAGGAGACAGAGATGGAGACGGAGAAGGAGAAGGAGAAGGAGAAGAAGGAGAAGAAGGAGAAGGAGAAGAAGGAGAAGGAGAAGAAGGAGAAGAAGGAGGAGAAGAAGGGAGAGAGAGAGACCTCCACGCGGGTGATAATATCCGCCATGCTCATGCTAAAAGAGAAGGCATCCCACTGGTGGGCAGTGAGATAGGACCACGCAGAGCATAGACGGAGAGAGGGCAGGTCACTGGTGGGCCATCAAATAGAGACGGGCAGCTGAGCAGCTCAAGCAGGGTGCAGTGTAGGACAAGGCATTAAGTATTAAGAAAATGGAAGTAGTGTACACAGTACAAGGCAATACATACTTTTTATTTCAGTAGCCAATGTTTACGGTCATGGAAAACAATATTGCTGGGCCCTGGGCCGTTCACTAGTGAGCTCAGCATGAGGGCCTGGTGTACAAAAATGTTCAACAGCTAGTAGCTTAAAATATGTCCAGTTTCACACACGTCAGAAAGTTAAAACATATATCCGTGGTTCGATGTCCTGCCGTAAACCCAAGCCGTAATGCCTGCATGAGGGACAACCGTAAAAATCAAGGAACTATTCATGTTGTGTAGGTGGATTCAATCTGAGGTTAATCATTCCCGTGCAAGCGCACGGAAGAGTGGTGGGCAGCTCTCACCCCGCGTTGGAATTCAGAAACTGGACATTCGATCAAAATAAGGTTTACGGAATTAATTCAGGTCGATCTAAGAGCAAAATGGCACGCACGCAGTATTACTAATTACTAATTAGTGCTAATTACAGTACAGCAGTCTCACGTCAAGTGCAAATCCAACTTTCACATCTTAGAACATACCGGGTCGAATGTACCAAAACCTTGAATGTATGTACATGTATTAACTCTAACACAATGCATGTATTACCGGCACTCGTGTTACACCAAACGCGACCACATGCATGCCTCTTCGAAGATGGTGATGGTGATGATGTCACGGTGGCATCCCACTAAAAATGTATCAAGCATAGTTGCACAGGCGGATTCAGGGGGGGACCCGAGTCAAGCCCAATTTTGCATGACTTTGACGGCAACTTTGTGCTGGGAATGATAATTCGGCACATTCGCAATGCGATTTTAACTGAGATAGTAGTTTAGTAGAACATTTCGAGTAGGTCACTGCATGACATTTTGACCGCTGCAGTATACCATATCCCAATATCTTATCTCATTGTCGGGAAAACAAATACCGAGGTTAAGTTTTCCTGCTTCGAGCATGCATACATCACCGGTAGCTGAAGCATGTCCCTACAGATACTGTATTGCAAAAGCCACGCCCTAAAATATAGATATAAAACGTTGTAGCGACGGCAGCAGTGTCACACTCTACAAGATCCTCAGCTACACCACCACCACATCCACGATGAGGCTGCTGATCCTGTTCGCTCTCCTGGCTGCCGCCACGGCCAGCTTCAGTCACAGCTTAGGCCCCGTTGGTTTCGGAGGTGCCGGTCATTTTGGTGCTGCTGGTCTCGAACTAAGGACTGGATTCCACAGCCGCTTTGGATACGGCTGTGGATACGGACAGTTCTCATGTCCGTACCTGAAGAGATTCTACTGCAACTCACACCATTCTCCGTACACAGTAGGAGGATCCTACGGAGCCTTCCACCGTTAATTCTCTGGACCAGGGCGCTAGCTGAGACTACGTCAATCAGAACTGGCTGTGGAAACCGTACTTACCACAAGTCCACAGTCGGCAAGAGCAGCCAAATAAACGGATTCGGTATGGACTCCTCAACAAACATGTTACCGTCATGACCAGTGGTGGGCGCTTCGACATCTGCCCATAACGATGATCTACGTTATTACAGACAACACAGTTACCCAACAACCTATTATCGTTCCTGAGTTCGCGTTATGGAAGTACCCGTTTTCGTCAAGCGATAAAAGAAGCTCTTCGTTAGTTCTTTCTCTCAGAGTATAATATATTCGGCATGTAAGATGTGTATCCTGCCCCATATGAAACCGTTATCGCGTCGTCGCCACCAAAGTTCGGGCGACCCTTGGGTGCCCACCACTGGTTAAGAGTGAATGCTGCTTAAAAGTGTTTGTTAGTGTGTGATATTGAGTGTGATTGTAGAATAAAAATTGTACTTCTTGCATTATTGGAGGTTTATTTCTGTCCCACCACAATAGGTATATTAGCTACAGAAAGGCAAAAAATGGATTTCTAGAACCACTAAGCCAAGTGAGATGCTGGGCTTTTACTCCAAACAGCCAGGAGTCATCACAAGGTTTTGCATTTTAATAGCCAGTATACGTGTCCACATCAAAACGCTAGGGTTGTGGTAAAAGACAAAGTCAAAAGAGTAAATCCAGGGGGCTGAGTTACCCTTCTCCTTTCATCCCGATTCGCTAGAGAATAATGGTGTTCAGAAGAGGCCCAAGTTGTTTTTATTGTTCGAGTCATTGTTCATCCAAACCTATTCAGCCTGTGGAAACAGGCTGAACGCGACACAAAATACGGGCTTCAATGTTCGAGGGTCATCGCGTCAAGGTTTTACGGCAGATTTAGGTGAAACCTAAGTTATGAATGATGTATTATGTTAAGAGCATAATACTAAAGCATCAACATCATGCAAGTTTACTTCTCAATCTTATCACCCGCCCCGGTGGGCCTCCAAGCCACCTTCGCCATGGTGTGGGGTGTTCAAACACCCACCTCGATCTCGGCTCCTATACGGGATAGCGAAACAACGCGAACGCCGGTGGATAGCTCATACAAACTCACGACGAAACTATATCGGTCACTTTTTGGCTCAGGTCAATATTGAGGTCATGACAGGTCAAAGAAGGTTGCATGTTCAAGTACAGTTTTTGGGCTCTAGCGTCTGACAGAGTTGAGTTAGAATCATTATTTAGGCACCATTAGCTTTCTCTCGTCACGGAAAATCGAATGATGTATAATATGACTATTCTAGGCCACAACACAAAAATGACCTGACCTGAGGTCAAGTCAAGGTCACTGTCTCATCTAGCATAGTCAATATGTACATCAATGGACTCGTAACAACAATCTAAACGTAATGGTATCCCAACAAAAGCTTTATAGTCATTTCCTGCAAAGTTATTGACCCAAGTCTGAAAATTTGCTAAGTAGCCCAGATGACCTCTCAGAGGTTACAGGTAAAAATTTGCAACATGAACCTAGAAAGGGACCCAGGATACTAGATTTTAACAAAATGAAGGTATTCTCAGCTGCATCTACACAAATACAGCCCAATTCCTGTTTTCCCATGCATTTTCAATGGAGAGGTCATGATCCGCACCTGACCTAACGTTATCGATATGAAAAATCCCGGAATATATGTTGCAGGACTCAGTGGGCTCATTGTGTGGTATCAGTTTCAATTCGATAGATTCACTCTTTTCTAGCATATGCCACCTTAAACGTCTATGGAGGTGAGGTAACTTGACCTGTACTGGTGACCTGACCTGACATGACCTAACCTTAAAGTTTCGTAGAAAGCTGCAGAATTTACCAAGGATAAAGTGTGCCAAGTACGGCGGCGCTTCACGCCACCGTTTTTTCGTGCCGCCGGAAAATACCGAGGGGGTGTTCAAGCACCCCACACCGGGGCGTGGGTGAGACAGCACACTCTAGATGCCCTAAATTTTACTCCATGCACTTTAAAGAACTGGCAAAGTATCCTGATATACCGACTGACCGTTGGCTTGGATTCCTTTCAAGGCTGGTTAATTAACACAGGAGTGGCCATGGTCTCCTTTTGTATACGCAGTCTTTCAGCAACGAGAGTCATGCTCAGGCAGTGTATTTCCGCTCGCGTCACAGTCTCAGCATATTCTCACCCTTTCAAAATGTCTACAAGCTCGACGATACATCTCCTGGGGTGTCCTAGGTGGCTTGGACGGGATTCAATGTGAGGTTCTTTTAGGTATCAGGAATCTCAAGAATATCCCACCAGTTCCGGATTTTATACTAACAGCGTGTAATTAGAGTCATGAAAGTGACATGAACTTGGAAACGTGTTTATCTTCTGAGAAGGTTCTACTGTGTACCTATATTTTTCTGGAGACTCCATCGGGGCCCGAGTAAGTTCACAAATGTTGAATTTACACTGCCGTACAAACATTAGAGCAGCCGATTCATCACTTACGGAGATATGACAAAAACTTTACCTGGGTCCTTTTCGCCCTGTATAAGTAAAATCAAATATTACATGTTATGTCAGAAATGTAGAGCTGAAACGTACTCTAGTATATTCTAGTATATTAAACCAAAAACAAACACCACACCAACCACACACCCGATTCTCAGTGACTGTGCTGAGCTTTTAGGGTACAAATTCGTAAGGCTACACTCCACACTTTTAAGGACGTTTTCTCCTTTTCTTAAGGACGTTTATTCGATTTTTGGCACCCAAAACAACTTCGCGCCCATTAAATGCTTCGGGAAAGCTACACTGTGCAAAACAAAAACCAAAAAAACGAAAAACCAAAAGACGTCCTTAAAAGAGAAAAATAGTTCTTAAAAACAAAAAACGCATCTAAAAAGCGAAAAAGCGTCTATAAGACTGACAAAAGGAAACGATAATTTTAAACATTTTAACTTCATTTAAACTTTTCGTATTTTTGTGATTGTTTACGGGTGGGATACAGCTGCCGTAATACTTACTGGAATGGTGAGCGGCCGAGTAATTCACTTACGGTATTGATCAAGTATTGAAACCATTTTGATAGTGATTTTTACCCCAGGAAGACCTATAGTGGCATCGGACAAGTACATGTATGTACAAGTACATGTATACCAGAGCAGAGCTATCTAAATGTACGGGTAACATGGGCAGATATTGCACTCAGATGGTATCTATGTTATCTTAAAGGGAATGTGGCACCTTCACAACGTGATTTTAACTGGATAGCCAAGTTGTAAAGAACTCGGAAAACCCGGTACTCCATATTTCATTTGTCTTGAACTCGATATTTCCGTAGAAAAAGCTAAACCTACCTGACACCAGCCCCTACCCCGTGCCGGCGGCATTTTGTTAGCTACTGGTGTGCGAATATGCTGACGTCACGATGAGCATCAGCCAATCGAAGCCCTTGAAGCGTTTCATATGGTGTGGTTGCGATCGTGACATCATCCAGGCTGATATTTATTTCTTTTCTAGAGGAGTATTTTTAAAAACCAAATGTTGAGCTTATTGTACATTTTCAGAGAAATCATGGTGGTTTATTATTTTTACTAAAAGTACGCCTAATTACACTAATTCGGATTCCCAGGTGCCACATTCCCTTTAATGTTGGGGATGTGATGACATCGCAGGTGCCTGGACCTCAACACCTAAGGAGAATAAGGTTTCAAAACCAAGCGGCGCGGAAGCATGCGCGTGGACAGATCCAGGTTTTATTATCAGGGGAGGGTAATATAGCGAGGTGGAGTGCATAGGCGGATCCAGGATTTCCTGATCGGGGTAAATGGGGGCACTTAATGGTCAGAAGGGGGCGCCATTCGGCCCACGAGGCGCCAAAACCTTATCAGGTGAGCACCGATCCTATCGAGGGTGCGCCAATATCCGCAACCTAAGGGGGATGAGAAGCGACCTTTCGGGGCAGCGCCGTGACCATTTAGGGGGTGCTGAAGGTGCAATTGGGGGTAACGGCTGGGGGAAAGTGCCCACCTTTGCCCCCGCCGCTGGAGCTGCCTATGATGGATTCGGGAATTGGGCGACTCGTGCGCTGCTGCCTGGATAGGATTGTAAAATACCCGGCTCCTGCTGTGCTGAACCAATTCCTGATGTGTCTCATAGGTGGCGTTCGGGTCTGGGAAGGGTACAGTCCCCCGCAATTGAAATTGCCATGACTAGGCTCGACCGGTTTAGGGATGAATATATCGCAACCTATGGCGTCTATAGCTTTATAAACGGGTTCTTCTTATGTATTTTTGCAAGAGCTTTCCAGTGGTTACCATTATTTCCTAATCTGACATCTGCGTGAGAAAATATTACACAATTACTGATTTTGCTGCATTTTGACGGGGTAGTCTTCGGCTGACTTGCCACCGCCCCTGATAATCCCCGACCCTTCGCTCGACTGGCACGCATACCTGGGTCACGTGATTACTACGTGTTTACAACGACAGGTGCAAGGCCACACGTAGTAAATAGTGTGTGGCAGGCAGGGGGCACAGTGTTTTGAACCGAGGTGATCAGTACTGTCTCGCAGGTGTCTAGCCCCAGGCGGTCCGTCCAGTGACCGAGGCGCCTGGGCACGAGAGTCCAAGATTGGGTATGTCTGAGTTATGGCTTCAAACAATGTTTCCAGCCTCATAAGGCTCACAGGATCACTGCTGAAATATTTTTTCTGAGGGACTAGAGTTCATGGAGTTTAAAAATGGCACCCCGTGGCCGAATTTTGTTATTTAACACCCGCCCCGGTGGGTGTCCGAGCCATCTTTTGCTGTAGGGGAGAACACTTCCCTCGAACCCGGCTCCTATGCAGGATAGAGGGAAACGCGAACACTGGTAGATGGTTCATAAGAATTTATCGCGAAACTACATTACTCACTTTTTGTCTCAGGTCAATATTTAGGTCATGACAGGTAAAATAATGTGATATGGTGTAGAGGAGTTTATGGGGCCTATCGTCTGACTGAATTCAGTTAGTATAAACTGTATGGCGCCATTGGCTTCCTCTTTTTACGGAAAATTGAACCATGTATAATATGACTATACTACATGAAATCATAAAAGTAACGTGACCTAAGGCTGGGTCAGGGTCTTTATCTGATCTAGCATAATCAATATGCATATCAATCAACTTGCAATAACAATCCAAACGTAATGGTATCAAAATAAAAAACTTGTTCATCATTTCCTGCGAAATTATTGACCCAAGTCAATTTATGAGTTTATGGGGCCTATCGTCTGACTGAATTCAGTTAGTATAAACTGTATGGCGCCATTGGCTTCCCCTTTTACGGAAAATTGAACCATGTATAATATGACTATACTACATGAAATCATAAAAGTAACGTGACCTAAAGCTGGGTCAAGGTCTTTATCTGATCTAGCATAATCAATATGCATATCAATCAAATTGCAATAACAATCCAAACGTAATGGTATCAAAATAAAAAACTTGTTCATCATTTCCTGCGAAATTATTGACCCGAGTCTACCTGTTTAACCCTCACCCCGGTGGAAGGTGCTTAAACACCCCCTCGGGTGTTTTCCGGCGGCACGAAAAACGGCGGCGCGAGGCGCCGCCATACTTAGCACACTTTATCCTTGATTGATTCCGCAACTTTTCCCCAAATTTTAAGGTTGGGTCATCTCAGTTCAGGTCACCAGTGCAGGTGACCTCACCTCCAAAAATGTTTAAGCGGCATAAGTAAGAAATGGGTGAATTTATCGAATTAAAACTTATTCCATATAATGGGCCCACCGAGTGCTACAACATATATTCCGGGATTTTTCATATCGATGACCTAAGGTCAACTACGGACCATGACCTCGCTATTGTAAATACATGGGAAAACAGAAATTGGGCTGTATTTGTGTACTCAACAGCTGAGAAAACCTCAATATTCCCTAAATCGTATTATCCTGGGACCCTTTCCAGGCTCCTGTTGCAATTTTTGACCTGTGACCTCTGAGAGGTCATCTGGGGCTATTTAAGCACTTTTCAGACTTATGTCAATAACTGCATGAAATGATCCAGCTTTTATTTTGATATCATTGCGTTCAGATTGCTATTGCGAGTCGATTGATTGCATATTGACTATGCTAGGTTAAAAAGTGACCCTGAGCTGAGGTCTGGTCATTTTTAAGTTTTGACCTAGTATGGCTCGTTCGATTTTCCGATTTGATTTATCATTCGATTTTCCGTGACGAGAGGAAGCGAATGGTGTCTTACTCAACTCTCCAGACGCTAGATACCAAAAACTCTACTCAAAATCCCACTTCCTTTGACCTGTCATGACCTCAAAAATTGACCTGAGCCAAAAAGTGACAAATGTAATTTCTTCATGAATTTGTATGAACTATCCAACAGCGTTCGCTTTTTTCGCTATCCCACGTAGAGGCCGAGTTCGAGGGGTGTTCAAACACCCCCTCCCACCAGGGCAAAGATGGCTCGTAGGCCCACTGGGGCGCGGTTTAAGCAATCCAAGATGACCTCTCAGAGATCACAGGTCCAAACTTGCACCATGAGCCTAGAGAGGGGCTTAAGCTACTACGATTTGGAGAATGTGAAGGTATTCAACTACATATCAACAGAAATAAAACCATTTCCCTCAATTTTTGTTTTCCCATGCATTTCCAATGGAGAGGTCATGATCTGTATTTGATCCTAGGTCATCGATATGTAAAATCCCGGAATATGTTATGTGCTAATTGATGGGGCTATTATGTGATATGAGTTTTAAGAAGACAGATTCACACCGTTCCTACTCATGAAATCTTAAACTTTTTGGAGTTGAGGTAACTTGACCTGCACTGTTGACCTGACCTGACATGGTGCAAACGTAAAATTCTAGAAAATGTTGAAGAATTAATTACGGGTAGGGTGCGCCAATTACGGCGGCGCTTCGCGCCGGCATTTTTATGCACAGTCGGAAAAATCTGAGGGAGGGTGTTCAGACCCCCTCCCTCCGGGGGAGGGTGAAGACGACGCCAAGAAATTTTTGATTTGGCTGAATCCAGTCAGGTGCAAGGGATAATAATGGGAAAAGCCAAGTATGTCAACCAGACACCACCTGGCCTCTTTTCGCACCTACTACGACGTGGGGCGTCAGTCCATCTCCCTTTCCCCTGTTAACTCAAGAGGCAAAGGTGATACGAAAAATAGAAATGGCGCTGGAAGCTCCTTGCCGTCTTGTTCTAAAGATATGAGCACAAACAAGCTCGAAACTATGACCTCCGGTGATCCCTGGTAGCGTCTTTACTGACGTGATCTCAAAATAACTAGACGATATCTGGGAAATTTTTATTTCGAAGAGCTTTTGAATGAGGAGGAAACTCGACCATGGCCTGCTGTAGGAGTCGCGTTTTTCCCTTGCTTTGTCGTTCTTATCTAAGAAAAACAAAAATGACCCACATGGGCGTGGAAATCACGTTAAAACTCGTTCACCTGACCTGAACTGTTGTCAATTTACAGTTATAAGTTGTCAGGCTGATAACCATAAATTGGTGTAAGTCGACTAGTTTCTCATTTCAATCGGCTCCGAATAACTCGCCAAAAATGAGGATGGGGCCCGGGAAGAGCACCAAGGCATATTTTTTCCTTTATATTCCCCGCTTAGCTTATCAATGGAATGGCCTGGGGTTGTGGGGTAAGTTTGAATTCAAATTGTTTATCAGGTTTAACATATATGCCTGTTCCATGGGTGTCTGTTCCTGTTGTGAATTATGCTGATAGTATTGTCACCATTGTGCTGCAAAATAAATAAATAAATATCTCTTTATTATATGGTAATCAGGACTTATGGACCAGAAAATGGTTAAAATGAAAATGATTAACATATTTGGCTACAATTCATGAACGCTAGGTCGCTAAAACTCCTTATGAAGAACAAGAAGGGAGCATGAAAAAGTGCCGTTTGGCTAATGGGGTCTCAGTCACAAAAAAATGGTAGATAAATGCATGAGGTAATGAGTCGAAACCTGCCACTACACTAAAAATGACTAAAACTATCGACTTGCAAGTACTGAATCCTCATATTTATTTGAAATGTTTCGAAATTAGGAGCAGATATTCTGCCTGAATTTTATTCCACTGTTTCCTTGTTGCTCATGTGTCCAGAGCGAAATACACACATTCAGGTCTTGCTTGTTTTCGCATTTTTCCAGGGACAAAGGAAGAAAATGGGTTCAAAGCAGCTTTGGGGGTTTTACACACCGACTGTTGAGGCTATATAGTGTCGCCAACTCTCATGTTGCTGGGAGATGGGCACAAAGGGAACATTACATGAATCGAAAAAGAGCTATTGTTTTCTTTATTAGGCTCTTCGGTTTCCTACCTTGCCCTTGCTTGCCTGGTTATGTGCTCATAACGACCTTCCTCAAAGGTCACATTAGCCCTTGCCAAACGGGAAAGGCCTTCAGGTATTTCGAGCTAGAGGGGTACTGTTTGCCAGTTAGGGAAAAATTCCAAAGGCTGGGGACCATTGGTAGGGGCTGCCAACCAACAATGGTCTTCAGCTTATATTCAAATATATCCTGATTTGCACAAATCAGTATTCAGATAGAGGGATGTCTTCAATTCCAATTAAATGCTAGAGACGCTGTATTGGAGTGGTCAGCGTAGCTGGATTCCACCCAGCCGACCCGGGTTCAAGGCCCGGCGGTTTCCCTGAACAAGGAGCAAGCTGGTTCCCGGGATATCTTTTCAACAGTAAAAAGTTGGCGGCACCATATGACACTGGCAGTCGGTGCATCGATAAGCCCAAAAATTATTTATTACGTATATCGTATAAAGTTAGTGATAAGGGGATGAGGTGGCTTAGTGGATAGCACCCTTGTCTTCTAAGCCACCGGTCCCGGGTTCAAGTCCCGGCGGAGCCTCTGAATAAGTCGATCTGATCCCCAAAATCCCTTCCAACAGGGTGAGAGTTTGGGACGCCGTATGACCCTGGCAGTTGGTGCGTCGTTAAACCCCAAAAATTCTTAAAGTTAGTGATAAATGCTTATGTGCCTCTTTCCGGGCGACCAAAACCAATGCAGATACGTTAAGTTGAGATGGCAGCTAAGGATGCACGATAGTTAGGGGCCTCTGAGCCAGCTAGGCTTTCGAAAGATTGCACGAGCTTAAAACACCCTTTAGCCCAAGGGGCTCAATATTAGGCTGCGGGAGTTCTCAAAAATTTATCGAGGCTAAAGATTTAAACTCAATGAAATCCCAAAACAATATACTGATAATAATCTCTCGGGCTAGACCAGAATCAGACCAGCTTAACATTCGTTTCCAGTCCAATTTTAGTCCTGTTGGTAATATACCCTCTCAGGTCAAGGGAGCAGCGTAGGCTTCAGGGGCGTACGCAGACCCGAGTTTTGGGGGCAAACCCATGTCTGCCTGTCCTCCTGTGGGGGAAGGGGGTGGAGCGAAGATTTTTGCTCTACATACCTATCGTAAACACCTTTTTTCAGTGCTCGACAGATCTAGTATAAGCTACCTCTCCAAGTGCATGATCGCTCTCCGGGGAGGGGAAGCGAATATTTTTTGCTCTACAGGCTTAGTGTACACACCTTTTTTTCAAAAATTTCTCCGGCGTTTGGGGGAAAGATAGTTTGGCCCCTCCAGCGCTTTGGGGGCCATGACCGGAATGCCCCCTGCGTCCGCCAAAGGTAGGCTTTGGTTACAAGGTCCCGGGTAATATTCTGGTTTCGCCCAACCAGAATATGTAAACAATATTTATCCTAAAATATTTTCATTTCAGCGACACATTGAACAATTTTAACATCAATAATAGCTGGAACCAATGTCGTGCTAAATTTCGAAGAGTAGTAGCTCTCGAGTTGGTGGATTTCATCAGCGAAACATTCACTATTCACTGCCCTTTTTACCCTCGGTGGTCGCACGTGGCAACGAGACCCCTCAAACAGCACCCAGTTCTAATGGAGGACCCAAGGGGAGGGGGACAATACGTATTTTCTCCCCGAACGAAAAAGCTCGGAGCAAAACCATAATGTTATCCCCCTCCCCCAAGCTGTCGACCTTTTCCCCGGCTCCTTTTAAGTTCATAAGCAAGGTGTTGGTGCTTTAACTGAAGAAATCATTTTCAAACAGAACCAGTCAACTTCAGTGTGAATATTGGAGCCTGGTCCTCTTGATATTTAAAATCGTATTTGGATGAATGATCCTTGGATATCAAGCAAGCATTTTGTGGCCACATATTTCACCCAGTGACGCCTGTTTGTTTTGCTTTTCGACTTATATTTACTCCCCACTCCCCGCCTCCCCAACCTGCCGGCTAGTTAGATTGTTGCAAAAGCTTTCACTGCGCGACGTTTTTTCTTGCGTTTCGATTTTTGTTTGTCCCACCAAAACTACCGCCTAGATCCATCACTGACCAATTTTACCGCTAATGATACTCTCAACAACGATCACTATCACCGCTAAAGCTGCTACATAGGCTTTTATACCTTTGTAATACTGCTACAAATTATCTAATATTTTCAGCATAAAATATGATCATATCCTTCCGACAAGTGAGGGTGCTGCCAAAAGGCCGCAAGAAACCTAGCGCTGATTCCCTGGCTCAACTCCCCGGGTTCAACTCCTTGGGTTCATGTCCAGGCAGATTCTCTGAATAGGTATGATGATCAAATGCACCAAATCTCTCCTTACAGGGTGAGAGTTGGTAACGCCATATAACTTTGAGAGCTGGAGCGTCGTCTAACCCCAACAATTTTTGTTAGAGACTATCGCAAACGCTAGGCCAAGCTTGCACCGTGTGATGTCAGTCTAGAGGCCAGTTCATGGAAACTCAATCCTCCCCAGTTAAAGCAATGGTTGCCGTTCGTTGAGGGGAGACGACTGCGTGATTTTAGTCAAGCGAGGGCACAGTTTTATGCTCCCGAGAAATAGACTCTACAAAGGTTCTCAAACTGGAAATTTAAAAATTCTCTGTGGACGGAATTAAGCTCATTTAGTTGGAAGCAATTGTCCCATAATAAATAATCGCCGCCACCGACGAAACAGTGATAGAGCCAGTGAACCATCACCCTTGACAAGAAAATTTCCCATCTAAAAACAAAACCTCGTCAGGTTCAGGCTTCTTGAGACCTTCGCAAAATGCTGCCCACACAATGCCCGATTTTCCTATTGTTTCTTAAATCGCGATGTTTAATGAAAATTGGGGGCCTGCCCCCACCATAGGGGATCCAGGATCACCGATGGGGTCACCTTGCCGGGGGTGGGACGTCATCCGTACAAATTGGGTGCCACTTTTGGCCGGTAAAAGCTTTCAGGTGGGTGCCAAATCCTATGGCGGGGTGCCGATTTTTGCATCCTGGGGGAGGGGTGGAAGTGACATTTCAGGAAGTGCCATCGACCGTTTAGAGGAATGCTGTGATCATTTAGGGACGCCGAGGGTCAATGAGGGGGACCTGCATTCCTTTACCCTTGGATCCACCTATGGCTCCAACTGTCCCCTCTTCTGACGAGTATCTGAAAATATTATTTTAATGAAACCTCCAAACAAAGTTGTATCACTGTATCAGCCGTTTTACCAGAATCCTGTCTAAATAAGCATGCAGGTGAGGGGAGCCCGGCAGCCAATGACAGCTTACATGTTTCGCAACCCAAGCACAAGGACGGATATAGAAGGGAAAATTCGTGTGCTTCCCCGCAGCAAAATATATTCCGATGGTTGGCCCCATCTGTGCCCATCTTATTGGATATTGCTCCCCCTCAAAAAGCAACTCGGGTTCTGCCACTGCATTGCGTAGTTTCTGCCACTGACCGGGGCCCCAGGTCAGTGACGCCAGTTGTCCAGCACACAGCAACACAGTGGGAGCAATTGCAATACGAGTGCCCCTCAGACACGACAAGATTTGTGAGAGGGATGAATGAGCTGGCACAATGCCAACCGCCCATTCATCTGTGAGGTCACGTGGTCCAGGTATGGGCGAGAGGGTCAGGGATTATCAGAGGCGGTGGCAAGTCAGCCGAAGACTACCCCGTCAGAAAGCAGCAAAATCAGTAATTGTGTAATATTTTCTCACCCAGATGTCAGATTAGTAAATAATGGTGACCACTGGAAAGCTCTTGAAAAATACACATGATGCACCCGTTTCTAAACCTATAGGCACAATAGGATGCAAGATATCCATCCTAAGCCGGTCGAGCCTAGTTATGGCAATTTCAATTGCGGGGGACTGTACATACATGGATGACTTGACTTGATACCGGATGTTTATTATAGGTGGCGCTGGGGTATCGCAGTGAAGCAAGCTGTCTAATACTAGTGAATTTGTATATCTATTGATTGGCTGAAAGGTAACAGAAATGGCATGAAATTCTCCTGAACTTCTCGGCTGGCCATGTAAATAATCTTCGGAACTTGGCAGGGTCGAGCTGAATAACGCACATATTTTATTCTTCTTATGTGGATGCACTATTCACTTTTTTGCGCCGTGCAGGACGGGCATCTGAACTTTAGAAGGGACTTGACTTGGGCGGGATGCGGTTTTGTTGGCGGTAGAGCCGGGATGTAGCTCATTTTCCTCGCTGCTACCAGCTGCTGTCGCCGCCCTCGGCCAAGAGCTTCCGGCCTGCAAAAACGGGCTGTGGGACGCCCCCTACAACCGCTGAGCGTCTGCCTGGTGTCTTGACATATGTTGTTTTATATTCATGTGCTGGGTAGCAGTGTCCACTAACTGGTGCTTCACCATTGGTGTAAATATAAAATGCGGCCTCCGGTTACGTCAAGCCGGAATGCGCACGTTTCTTGTGGACTGCTCGTTAATTACACAAAGGGGCGGCATATGGGGGAGTGAATGTGGGAAATACACTAACCCCCTTCAGCGGGGACAATCGGAAACCAAACGACCCCATGCAGTGCAAAAGATAACCATCTTTTGGCCTGTAAAAATAAATTTCTGACTATGAGGCAGCCTCAGCTTTAACATACAACATACTGAATAATCAGCTCATAGGCGTTCTTACCTCACACTAAGACGGTTCTTTAATCCCCAAAACTCAAAGATCACCCGTTTACCTCAAATTTTACCACTTAGTGGAATAAGTCATCTCTCTTTTCCCAACTCTCCATCAGTTATTCGATGATAACGCCTTAGGCCCCCATACTATTATCTCAAGGTTCATGAAAATAAGGGAGCATACAACACTTGCAGGAAAAACCATTATTTCCAACATGAGAACTTACCTGACGTTGATAATCCCCAAAACCTCTGAAGAGATGTACCTCAGGATGATGGCATTAGCAATAAAGGTGAAAATTCTGTACAGAATCTGAAACAAAGATGATTGATTAACCACATTCAACCCACTATTTAATGGCTTCAGGGACACCAATCATTTAGAGTACACAAAGCTCTATGAGATGTCTTTTATTAACCAAACTAAGCATTTAAATTGAAACAAAGTAGGCAATGAAACTAATTTCACAAAAATGCTGAGGTATCATATTCCTATACTTGAGGAATAATGTTTCAGGAAGCATGGTTAAACTGGTTCAAGCTTTTGAATATCATCATCCAATCTGTTATCTACATCTGAAACTGCACCTACATCCATTATCTTGAATGTACCCAGCATGTGAGGGTACTACCAGGCTTGCTGTCCTGTTTAAGAATAATGTGGCAAAAATGAAAGGGGTTAAAACAAGATATAGCTACCACACACATTGTAAAACCCATGATTATGCACATATGTTTTCTAATGCTCATAATTTCTATAATAATACATATTTCTGGAGCAGAAGCTTAGGTCATGCCACTCTTACTCAGTCTACAACTGCTATGAATAAATAGAGGAATGGAGATACATGTAGGCAATCCAGAATGTAAGAAGGAGCAAAATGTATTGTAGTGTTTTCTTTCCATGGAACACCCTAATCTTAATGGCAAAAGTCTGAAAATCAGAATGACATGACCCCCTAGCAGCCTTCTCATATTGATACAGCCTTGGTGCTACTCATGTGCCCCACACTCAATGAGGTCAAGGTAGGGATACCATTTGTCATTTTAAAAGAGGCAAAACTGACTTTGAAAGTTAGTTGAACTATTTTCTATTTTATGTTTAAATCTAAAATCAAGTTGGCCTTTATGGCTTTATTCAGAGATGATTTAGAATTTCTGGACTTAATAAAAATATATGTATCTATGTCATCCAAAGGGAGTTGCAGTAACAGCCCCCATGACTCTTGGGGCAGGCAGAATATAAAAGCAGGGTTTAAGAGCAAAAAACACAGGCACCTAGGTTCTGATCTTAAGTGCTAGATTCCCTTTATGCCCTTATCCATGGTTCCAAATGCTCCCTATGATGTAGCTGAGCCTGAATGCATTATGTCTATGAATGTCTAGGAATGTACAAAAATACATTTCCAGGATATGATGTAATTCACAGCTAATTCATTGTTTACTCACAAGCATACCTGCACAATGATAAGAGATGAAGTTGACTTCATGACACTATGGAGTACACTGCTTGATTCAATAGATGCCATTTTAATTGTTGCTGTATCCCAGCTTGTATGGTATTCCACAGATTATCTATGACCTTAGTTCAAGGTGCAACTACCATTATTCAGGACCCATAATAAAATTGTTCAATAATCTGCCACAAATTATTTCTCACAGTGCCAAAATTTTCATATATTACCCAAGTAGGCACGGTACTTCAGACACAAACACGACTCAGGCAGTGAAAGTACTATATGTGGCGTCAAAAAACACTAGTTCCTGTGCCCTCCTATGCGTTGGCAAGCCAATGCCCTCCAATGTCTTTTTGCCTTACTTTACTAGTGAACTGACCAATATATAAAATCAAGATTGTCCCAATCTATACCATCTGGCCTCTATCACAAAATAAAAATAATGAATACACGCACGACTGCACTGCAGGCAGGGAACGTGCGCGGGAACAAAGCGGAAAAAGAAACAACAGCCGGCTACAATCAGCGCCATTGAACGTAATTAGCGCGGACTCAAAGGATGAATTTTAGGGCTGCCAATCAAAGGAAAACTTTTTTAGCTCAGTGAGGAAAAATATACTGTTATTAAATTCGGAAAGTAATCTCATGATTTCTGTGCATAAAACAGCTTAATTATTTTTTCACTGATTTTTTGCATTATCTATGCGCAATACTCGTAAACACTGACCTATTAGAGACTTGTTCTGCAGGCCAAGCTTCAAAGCTAATGGGCTAGCACCTGACGGTCCAACTCCATTATAGTGCTACCATATATACTTTTCAACTTTGGAAAATTAATCGTTGAAGTTCATTAGAGCGTAGGAGCGCATATGTCCTTTATATCCCTGGCGCTTATGGTGTTTTCATCAACAGCATACAAAAGGCTTTGGTCGATTCGCATTACGCATAAATTATAGTCCTCCTCCCTCATTCATCATATCCAAGTGATCTATGGTTCAGATCCTGCTAAGTGAGGTTAATTATCTTTGAATCCGTTTGATGTAACTTTTGTTAATATAAATATAGGTAATTATAACATTGATGGTAATTTTGGTACCTCTGAGGCTCGACAGTTTGGTTAACGTTCTGTGCTGTAACTCCATTGTGTTTGCGAAACCACACATTGATTGTAAGCTTAGCAGTTTTTAGGTGATTCAGTTCATGTCAGTTGGAAGTTCCAATATTTGCCTCTACCTAAGTAAAAGAATAAGCAACCATGATCAAGGCAGTGCTGGTTTTCAATAATCATGGAAAGCCAAGACTCACGAAGTTCTACCATTATTATGTAAGTATTTAGGCAAATAACTTGAGAAAATATATGTTTTAAAACATGTGGTGTGACTTGAGCTGTCATTTGAGTTTGTTCTTAATCGTACCTCAATCTGCAAAGTCTGGGGATAAGAAATTTTATGAATACCGGATGTGGGGAAAGTTTGCACTAGGTAGTTGTGCTGTCACCAAGCAGAAACATGGAAAAGATGAGGTGAAACTTTGGAGTAGGCTATCATAGAGTCAATAATGAGCTAATATATTATTTACCATAATGTCAATTTGGGAAGGATGTATGTGCAAAAGATGTTATTAGGTATATCATTTCATGAAATCAATGGCTGGGTCTCAATGGTCAAAATATGATCCAGAACGGGCTGTTGATCAGGATGCACTATGGAATCATTGAGCTAACAAGTGTTATTTTCCCAGCACTTTAGCATGGTCTGTGGCCATGCAAGCTCTACCTGAGGCTATAAAGTATATGCTATTCAACTTTAAGAATTAATGCTCTAAATGAGAAAAGATAAATGGCAGCACTGGAGTGACTGTACATCATGTACAGTCTGTGCCACAGTGCTGGGGAAATTGAACTTGATGGTCTCAAGTTACTACCCTTTGGAGTACACTACCCTGTGGAGTGACTCCACAGTCTGATCTGGATCGTATTTTTTCCTTGGAAACTAAGTCATTGTGTAAAGCAGATCAAGGAGACTATCAGATAAAGTGAGGAAGAGGAAGAGTCCCCAGTTTTATTGAAGGAGGCCACAATTATTATTGATGGCTGCTGCATTCATATTTGTTGTCATTGGAATACTTCCAGGTCTTCTACCTTCCTAGGGCCCCCCAACTGATATGATAAACATTTCTAAGCTGAATATGAGGCCCAGCTCATTGTGAAGGCCCCCAAAACTTAAGGCACCCATCATGATCAGGGAAATGAGGCCCCCTTGGCATCTGGCCCCCATGGAAAAGACAGTGGTGTTGCATCTTTTTTCAGTAACAGTGAGTAGCACTGGAACTGGTTGATTTGAGAATATACCTTCATGCTTAGAGCTGTTCTGTGAATCTTTCTCTTCATTTTGATTCATATGGTGTGCTTTTGAAAAGTAGGTGTTCATATAAGCCCCTCCTGGAACTTTATTTTAAGTAATCTTGTTTTATTTGTTTTAGAATGAAGAAATGCAGCAGAAAATCATCAAGGAGACTTTCCAGCTGGTTTCCAAGAGAGAGGACAATGTCTGCAACTTTCTGGAAGGAGGAACGTAAGTGTCTGAAAAAAGTGTCCACCGACTTGTGCTGTGTTGCAACGCCGCACACGACGGTGAGGTCAAAGGCTCCAACGCGTTGGCGCCTTCGACCCTGTGCTGAGCAATCCCTTGTCGTCTATGTTCTGTCCCTCCTACTGCCGCCCTGTGGCGGATATCCGCATTTTTCATCAAAGCTTTATCACTCCTGCTATTCCTCTCGTGATTTTTTTTACCGTTTCTTAATGTTTGTAAGTTTCATGCACAGCTGCCTGGATCCTATACTTCTCTCAGTGAGGAGTGTTTATTGGTCCCTGGCAAAGTTCTCTGCGATGCTTATATGCATGGAAGCTGTAGAATAATTGCAGGGTATATTTAAAGGGCATATGACACCTGCTGGGGGCTCGAACTGAGCTCTCTGTTGTGCGGAGCATGCCAGAAAAGCCTTCGTATTTTTATCAGAATTTGGATTTAACAGGAAAAGGATATGTATTAAGCGTAGGTAATCCTGAATGGTCTGGTATATACTAATATGCTCTGGAAGGGTGTAACAGCTGGCTTGAAGCCTGAACCTGACGTCTGCGCTGGATCCGTAGACTTCTGGGCGGTTGATTGCAGACTGGACAAGGTCGATACCAGCTCTAGATAATACGTTGTTTTTTTGCAAACAGTGAGCTCAAAACATAACACCTGTAGTTTTCCGGCATCCTCCATCATGTGGCTCTTTCAGCTCAAACTTGATTACAAAGGTCCCACCTTCACTTTGAATGTAATGAATTTGCTTTCTTGCTGAGTTTTGTTCACAATGTTAGACGCTTGTTTTGGATACTTTTTTACCTGCTCTTATTTTTCCTCGTCATTTCACATCAGATTGCATTGTACGATAAAAGATACTGGAATTACGATGTTCCAATGGTAAAAGCGTAGAGAACGGTTCTCCTCTCGGGCGTGTTCGCCAGTGCCAGCAGTGTTGCGTTGTTAATGTTTTGGGAAAGAGTGAGTGCTGGGCCGCTCTTGTATCCGCTATTTCTAACCCGTTTTCATAATGATTAACCTCGACTCACTCATTAACTTCCTCGCCAAAACTCCTTGTCTGTCATTCTGGATCGAGCTCTATTTTTAACACATACTATAAATACCACACGACAGATGCAAGAGGTGAATGGCGAGGCTGCTTACATTCTTTATTGATGTCCGTCTTAAGTAATTTATGCTCCATTTTCTTTGCATTTTCCCCAGCGAATTTGATGTCACCGGTTGTTGTTCTATAGAAAATCATGTTTGTATTCTTCTTTGTAACACATTTACTCATAAGGATAAGAGCATGCCCAAATTGGAGGCCGCTGTTCGCAGGAGAGATGCCAGAAGTTTTGTATTGAGTGATATTAGATTTTAATGACTAATCGGCATTAGTATGACTGCCGTAGCGATTATAAAAAACTTTAGAAAATTGCTGTAGTCTTATCACGTCTGATATATCTTATTTCAGCAGAAAAGCTACACGGTAAAACACGTACAGGAAATGTGTCACCTTTATAACGGGATTTAAAGGGAATGTGGCACCTTTGTCGAATCCTGTAATTTAGTGAAAATTTAGTGTAATTTAGTGAGCTAGGTCAGGGTCACAGGCTGACCTGGTATAGTCATGTTGCATATCAATCGACTCCCCATGACAATATAAGCACAATGAAAGTAAAATAAGAGCTTTATCTCAATTCAGTGATAAGTTATCGGACAAACAATCACTGTATGCTCCTGTGACCTGACTTGACCTTTGCGAGGTCAGATGGTCAAAAACACAACTTAATGGTAAAGATCGTGGTAAGAATACACGATGTGAGGGTTTTAGGCTTTATCTATCCAGTATTTACTGAAAACAAGCCCTTTCAATTTTTCACAAAAGACTTAAAATGGGGTAACAAAAAAATTGACCCCACCTTAGGTCAATAATATCGAAATTCTGAGATAGCAGGTTTGTAGACCCTAATGACCTTATCATATTGTGAAAGTTTTAAACTGATCGGTTGGCAGATGTTCCTTAGGCGCCGCTTCAGACTCGTGATTTTAGGTTTTGAGGACGGGTCGCTTGACCTTGGATAGCTCCTTGACCTGACATGACCCGACCTAAAAATTGGTCAGACTCGTCAAATTGATCAGGGATAAGGTACTGTAAGTTTTATTTCTCTGCGTCTCTTCGTTTTTGCGTTGTCTGGGGAAAACCAGGAGTGGCCACAGCGGGGCGCGTGTTAAAGGGAATGTGGCACCTTCATAACGTGATTTTAACTGGGATAGCCAAGTTGTAAAGCAAGTCGGAAAACCCGGTACTCCATATATCATTTGTCTTGGAACTCGATATTTCCGTAGAAAAAAGCTAAAACCTACCTGACACCAGCCCCTCATCAGCCCCTCGTCGGGTGGCCATTGTTGTGAGCTGCTGGTGTGACGACATATGCTGACGTCACCATGAGCATCAGCCAATCGAATCCCTTGAAGCGTTTCAAGTATGGTAGTGGTTGCCAGATCATGACATCATCCACAGGCAGATATTTATTTTATTTCCTAGAGGAGTATTTTTAAAAACAAAATATTGAGCTTATTGAACATTTTTCAGAGAAATCATGAGTGGTTTCAATATTTTTCGCTAAAAGTGCTCCTAATTTCACTAAATTCCAGGATTCGACCTAGGTGCCACATTCCCTCTAAGGTGAAATTGGCGATGTTCCGCTTCATGATCGTTAAGTTTACGTAGATGTGACTGTCTATCTCCAGTTTACCAAAAGCCTCTTTTGGGAATGATTTTGAAATGACTCACGAGGTTGGAACTTCTTTAATTGGATTGATCAGGAAAGCTCAAATCACTCAGTGAAATATTGTAAAACCTCGAAGCTGATGAAGATATTCCTTCACATGATGCCACGTGAAGCGGCTAGGCCTCACTGATATTGTAGTTTGTTGTGATCACACTGCTATTTGGTGGATGTGACAGAGTAGGAATCGAAAAACCTTGCTTTAATTTGTTTTGAAATATTCATCTATCTCCGTCGTCAATTTTATTATATGCACCTTTTGCGATATTTCTCCGGATGTCCTTTGAAGCTTTTTCGCGCGGTGCTGCACGCCTATGTTCGAGTAGTTCGCATCTTTCGAATAAAATGCACTTGTGAATATCCTGCAGACGCAGTGCGTGAGCGCTCCAGCACCTAGCTGTTGTCACCGGTGCGCCACTTACTGCAATATGGTACAAATTAAGGTATTTTAGCGATCACGAAGTTCAGAAACGCTCTGAACGGAGAAATAAGTCGCTTTCCTTCAGATTCTTAAAAACCCATACACAGTCGGCTTAGTGCACCAAATCTGAATACCCGCTAATACAGGGACGTGGATTTTCCGAAAATCATTTGGGGTGCCCGATTTTGAAGCAAGGTCAGTAACCAGAACATAAAAAGGGGAATGTGCATGGTCAAGCAAGCATCCTCGTTTCAGCCCCTCATATGGATCTTTTGACCGGAAACAAATTAATTCAAACCTTGAAAATAAGAAATAGCAAAATGTTAGGGATGTTTTGACACTATCTCTACGTTTCATTGGAGGTGCCCGAGCTTCCCCAAATAGATTTAAATGCACAAGGCTAGGCACATAACAAAGTCTAGCGTAGTTCATTCGACATCACTCATCAAGCACTTGAGACAACATTCTGATGGGAATGTGGCACCTTGGTCGAATCCAGGAATATATTGTAATTAGGGGTATTTTTAGCCGAAAATCATTGACACGTCCATGATTTCTCTGAAAAAATGTATAATGAGCTCAATATTTTGACTTTTAAAATGCTCCTCTTGGGTGAAAAATAGACCTATGCCTGTGGATGATGTTATGATCTGGCAACTACTACCATACTCAATAGGTTTCAAATGCTTCAATTGGCTGATTACTCACCGTGACGTCAGTGCTGTCGTCACATCAACAGCTGACAACTGGCCGCTTTGCTGGGGTAGATTTTGGGTACATTTCAGGTGTTTTTTTACGGGGTGGGTCTTTTACGTTTCAGGTGCTTTTCTCCACGGACATTTTGAGTTTCAAGACAAATGATATATTGCGTGCCGGTTTTTCCGGCATGCTTTACAACTTGGCTACCTCAGTTAGAATCACGTTATAAAGGTGCCACATTCCCTTTAACCCATTTACGGCCAGGGTATCATTTATGATACCCACAAACTTATACATTTACGAACTGGCAAAACTGTTTCTTGTGTGGCGGCACATGGTGGTGGCTGCGTGCATGACTCACTGATGTATCTGCGCTCCGATTTTCGTTAACATTTCCCGTTTGCTGTTCATTTTCCTTCGTATGCCAGACTTTTCATCCTCAGGTGGAATATAAACATATTTGTGTGGTGACAAAGTCGGGAAACAGTCATGGCCTTGTACGTGATGAGTGGCCTGGTAAGACAATGCAGGATTTTCCGTCAGAGGAGGGATATATGTTTGCCTTACTGTCGTTCAATCTCGATTTCATCAATCAATGGGAGAGCTGGATACGTTTTTCTTTCTGGGTATCATATATGATACCCTGGCAACGAGAGGGGTATGCCATGCCCAGCTATACATTTTGCTACTGGGCAACCCGCAGCACAACGCGAAAGCTCTACAAGGCCCTGGACAACATCAACGAGGGCGAGGAGCTGAGCGACAGCATCTATCTGATACCACCCTACCAGTGGCGGATCCAGGACCTCTTTTCGGGGGAGGGCTGAGGGCTCGAGCCCCATCCACAATTGCCTTGGATCAGCCTCCGCTTATTCATTAGCTATAGGCACTCAAACATTTCGGGGATATTGAGCCCCTAGCCCCTCACCCTCTTATATCCGCCACTGCACCGGAACCAGGAGAAGAAAGTGACGGATACTCCGGCGACGAGGATGGCACAGAAGCTGATCTCAACCGACTACCGCGCAGAGTGCTCACCGCGGAGGCTGAGGTTGGAGCCGAGGTGAGAGGCGGTTGGAGAAGGTTGAAGGCTGAGGTTGGAAGGCGAGGTCGAAATGAACCGCCATCAAAGGCTGGCGATGATGCGCCAGATCTCCATCAAGAGCAGAAGAACCCGAAGAAGATGGTACAGCAATGGAAGAAAAAGAAGGCTCCACCAGTCAGAGGATACTCCCGGAAAGGAATACGCGCAAATACTCTTCATTTCAGCCCACGCGAGCTCTTCAAGCTTTTTTCGACCAAGGCATGGTGGACATGATTGTCAACGCGACCAACTCATATGCGCAAAGGTGAGCAATGCGAGGTCGCGGACCCCTGTCGCGTTACAAGTGTGTGAAGTGCGACGTGGCGCTCTGCTTGGAAGATTGCTTCGCGCTGTTCCACACTCCCTGAGAAGCCCAAAACTGCGGCTGCTGATATCCAAGGAACTGAACGACGAGTTGAAATCGCCCAGAGGCGACACTTCGGGTGTCCTGATTGTACTCCACGGCTGTGACCCGGACGGTAGTGGAGGGACCCGCTGAGATATATACAAGGAACTAAATGTTTTTTTTTGGGAAAAGTATGTGCATGTTCATACATAGCTCTTTCATAAAACGTCGGGTCCATTCTCATGACTTTCCCGAATCAAGACTGCACTTCGAGAGATGAACCGAGGACATGAGCCTCGAAACTATGACAGTCAGCATCAAGGATTACGAGTCACCGTGTAGATGAAGGTTACGATCAAGTGACCAGAGTGTGAGTATGATGATTGATAAGATCGATTGAACTAAAAAGTAATCTAAGGATAAATCATGACCCAAATGCATTGCCCCCAGGTAGCCAGGGAATGCGTTAAGTGATAAGGGACAATTCAAAAGTTATGGGAAGATTTGAACGAACATGAAGTATATTGCCCTGATTTTTTACAAAGCGTACCCCTCTCGCGGCCAGGGTATCATATATGATACCCGGCTTTCTGGTGCCCCTGCGACATAAATAACCAAACGGATCGGTTTGTATGGTCAAGTCGGCTTTAGAGAGCATTCTCTATCGATTTCACGAAAATCTAACTCGAAAAAGTTACGGCCGAAAACGGGTTAAGATTATATCTTCATTCTAGAAAAAGGAAATCTGCTGGTTACACAACTGTGCTGGCTAGGAAAATGATCTTTTAAATTACGATTCCGGTTATGGAAAGGAGATCGTGCTACATTAATTTTCGTAGTACGTTACGGTAGGCTAGAAGATTAGCGTAATACACGACGCTTAGCGCTCAGTTACGCTAAGTTACTTTTGCCGACCCACTACTGCGGGAAACATTCGTAGAGTAAGTAGGTCATCTCTGGTTAGCGAATTCCGTCTCAACCGTTCTCACGCCGGCCGCAGTTACCAACGAACAGGTGCCGCGGCCGTTAGTTTCGAAGGGGGTAGGGGAGTCGTGAGGGTTGAACGCTCAAAAAGAAAGATGCTTACGAAGCGTTGTTGTACGGTAAAATGCGAGTTTCGAGACAAACGAAATATGCCGCCAGAGCCTTACGGTATAAGGAAGGCGCCTAATAGGTGGTTCAAAAGCCACGTTGGAGCGATATTCCTTTTAAATGACGGCACAGGCCGCTCGAAGCGTGCATTTCTTGCCCTAAGACGTCTTGTTTTCGTCCGTCGAATGCAACTCGTGCGCCAGAGTTGAGCCTCCTCCACCCTTCAAAGAACCGCTTTGAGACACTGGAATTTCGGGAAGAGACTGGAGGAGGTTTCGAAGGAGCTTAGACGTGATACTGAAACACGCGGTTGAGTTCGAGAAAGTTCAGCGGAAACGCTTTAACAAACACAATGCTACTGGTTCGAATATGTGAAAAATGTGTATCATGTTTTATCTCAGACTTTTTGTAAGCTCTGTAAAATATCAGTTAGAAGTCCGAAAATGTGTTTAGAACATTCTGTTAGCGAAACTATGCAAGGGCTTCAGTAAGGAACCATACGAATTAAGAATAAAAAATTATTGTAGGAACATCTTGGAATGGAAAAATGATACGCAAGGAAGATAGTCAAGAAGTACACTTGCAATAAAATACGGTAGCAGAAATGCACAACGGTGCGGATTTTTCCCGGGAATTGTTCTAATCGACCTTGCCTGCCTCTACGGTGAGTGCGGAGTACTGATTCGGGTCATGAGAGTGACTGGTTCTTCCCTGCTCTGGCAGCCTGATCGGCGGCTCTGACTACAAACTAATCTACCGGCACTACGCCACCCTGTACTTCGTGTTCTGCGTGGACTCGTCGGAGAGCGAGCTGGGCATTCTCGACCTGATCCAGGTTCTGGTCGAAACGCTGGACAAGTGCTTCGAGAACGTCTGCGAGTTGGATCTCGTCTTTCACGTCAATAAGGTGAGGGCATGAAGTTTTAGTGCAACATGGGCTGTGTTTGAGGTGATGGTACACGCTCTGTGTACGGCGCACAGACAGCGTGCCAACAATTATAGCGGGTGGAGAGGTTTTACTCTGTTTCAGTCGTTCTCGGTGAGTGATGTCGGAGGTTGTCGACATGCTAGTGTGTGTGACGGGAGCTGGGCCGGCAGGTGCACTACATCCTGAACGAGATTGTAATGGGCGGAATGGTGCTGGAGACAAGCATGACGGAGATCATCACCCGGGTGGAGGAGCAGAACAAGCTGGAGAAACAGGAGGTAGGCCTATTGCTCTCTCTCTCTCTCTCTCTGTCTCTCTCTCTCTCTCTCTCTCTCTCTCTCTCTCTCTCTCTCTCTCTCGCTCTCGCTCTCTCTCTCGCTCTCTCTCTCGCTCTCGCTCTCGCTCTCTCTCTCGCTCTCTCTCTCTCTCTCTCTCTCGCTCTCTCTCTCGCTCTCTCTCTCTCTCTCTCTCTCTCTCTCGCTCTCGCTCTCTCTCTCTCTCTCTCTCTCTCTCTCTCTCTCTCTCTCTCTCTCTCTCTCTCTCTCTCTCTCTCTCTCTCTCTCTCTCTCTCTCCGTAATCGTGGGCGCCATTATACACAGGGAGGATGCTGATGTACAGGTTCTTGTGTTGCCACCGTGCCAGTCATTTTCTCTTTTGATTGTGTTTTCAGATTCCCCATGTATGCTAGTTTTTATGCGACTGGGAAGCGGTATGATTTTAAGTGCACTAGGGTGACTCTGCTTGGCGATTTTGAAGGGAGAAAATAACGAGTTTGCCTTGAGTTTAACCAGTTTACCAACTTTTGGAAAACAGTTGTTATTTTAGCCTGATTGAGAGGAAATTGACCAATGATAAATGATGGGGTATAGATATGGATGTCGAAAGTTGGGGAGAATGGAACGCATGCTCCCAACTGGTGAATAAGAAAGATTTTCTTTCAAAACTGGCCTCGTACGACTAATACTATACTCTTACGCGTATCTGTGTGCCATAGGGTGGATTCGCGGCGGCGCCAGCGCGGGCTGTATCCGCCGTCAAAAACATCAACATCACCCAGCAAATCAAGGACATCAAACTCCCAGACCTACCTGCCGCCATCAAAGATCTCAGGTTTTGAGTACATTCCTGTGCGTCTTCAGTGTTGCGGTGGAAAGCGGGGACTCCGTGCTGTTTATTGCCTGTTGGGTGGACATTCGTGTATTTTTGTATCCATACTGCTCTGTCACTGTGAAGTGTCGCCATGACCAATATATATTCGGGAGCTGATGTTGACGTTCAGTGTGAGTCCTCAGGCGGGTGGAAGTTTTCGAATGTTGAAGCTTTAACACCGGAACATAAAGCCTGAGTGGCAACCGACTTTATAATTGGAAGGGAATTGAGATTGGCTGAGAACTGAGATTGAGAAACCCAAGCATATTCGATATGCTCTGAATGTTTACGTAGAAATGGAGCGTGTTTAGAACGCAGTGCAGTCTTGCTGGCCATCGTTGAACAGCTGTCGCTAGGCATTGGGCCCAAGGGGAACACTGACCTAAAGGCGGAGGGCGAACTGCTCTTAAAATCAAAAAACCCCCGAGAGGCACTTTTTCTGAGCAAGAGTCCAGTTTTCAGGCAAACGAAATAAGAAACCAGGGGTTTTTGTAAGCTGTACTCAACTACAGCTCGGTTTGATTCCCACGAAGGTGTTATACGTACGCCCTTTATCGTCGCTTGGTCGCAAGGAAGAGAAGAATAGATGGACCCTCGTGCGCTAGCTTTTTGTCGTCCGGTGCCAATTCACCATTACTTTTCAGACTGAGTTTTCTCTTTTTGGAAATACCGAATTTCCTATAACAAAAAGAGGCAGTAATGAGCAGAGCCTAGGTTAAGTGTATGCTTTTCCAGAGCCTTGCTAGTTTCAGGCTTATGGAGGTTCAGAGGCTCTCTTGTCGCACTCACTTTTCACATGCCGCTGCGCCGATGGAGTTCACGTGCTTCTGCACATTTGGATAGGAAGTAAATTAAGCTTACAATTCCAACTTCCCCTTTGCCCTGACTCAATCTGACTTTTTCCGTAGACATGAAAAAACTCGCCGTGAAAGCTTTTGTTGTGTCAGCTATGATCTACCGTGAAAAAAAAACTTACAAGAAGCTTCGCTTCTGCGTCCGATATTCTCTGTGAGGCCGTTATGCTCCTCTGAAGCGGTGAGCTTCTCCGGTGATATCTCCTCCACAGAGCGTCGGTTAGTGGTGACTGGCGGGCTGTGCCCTCCGCCGTCGGCTCCGCCCTCCATCCCCGCACAGTGATGAACGGACGCTGACGAGCTCGCCATCTGTACGTTGTGTTGACCCCGTCCATCAGGGCGGTGGCGGCGGTGCGCGATGTGGCGAGGCCGCTGCCGCCTTGGAGTGAGCCCGCCCTCCAACATCGCATGCCAGCCCCAGTCGGAGGCCGCAGCTTCGGGAAGGGACGGAGCCGCAGGGGTGTGGATTTGTATATTTTGGGGTGCCCGAATGAATGGTTGAGTCAGTGCTGAAATATATTTTAAACGGCTTGTTTGCGTTTCCAGAACTAGAGAAATTTGGTTTTATTTAGTCCAAAACTGGGCCACCGTGGTAGCTCAGTTCGTAGAGCGCTGGGCTCCAGCCTGCTCAGAAAATTGTGCAGTGGCAGTGCACCGATGAAAGCTTGGAATCTGTTACCCTAAGACGCTCTGGTATTCAATATTTACCTGATGTAGGTCGACTGGCAACTCACTGGTGACAGAGTGACCTGGAATGGGCGGCCGCCCCTGTGTTTTGTCGGAAGTTAACACGTGCAGCACTGGGAAGCGAGTTTCGTCACTCTCCTCTTTTTACCTAAATAACGGAAGGGGGGCAAAACAACGAAACTTCCTTATCCCTTATCAATTTCACGTTTTGAACAAAATTTTTAATGCCTGGGCATGTCAGGTCAAGGAGTTTAACCCGCGCCCTGGTGGGCCTCCGAGCCACCTTCGCCCTGGTGGGGGGTGTTTGAACACCCCTCTCGCACTCGGCCCCTATGCGGGATAGCGAAAAAACGTGAGTGCTGGTGAATAGTTCATACAAATTCATGAAGAAACTGTATTTGTTACCTTTTGGGTCAGGTCAATATTGAGGTCATGACAGGTCAAAGAAAGTGTGATTTTCAGTAGAGTTTTTGGGCTCTAGCGTCTGACAGAGTTGAGTTAGAATCATTTTTAGGCACCATTCGCTTCCTCTCGTCACGGCGAATGGAATGATGTATAATATGACCATACCAGGTCAAAACAGAAAAATTGCCTGACCTCAGGTCAGGTCAAGATCACTTTTAACCTAGTATTGTCAATATGCATAACAATCGACTCGCAATAGCAATCCGAACGCAATGATACCAAAATAAAAGCTGTATCATCATTTCATGCAAAGTTATTGACCCAAGTCTGAAAACTGCTTAAATAGCCCCAGATGACCTCTCAGAGGTCACAGGTCAAAAATTTCAGCTTGAACCTGGAAAAGGGCCCGGGATACTACGATTTGGAGACTATGTATTCTCAGCTGTATCTTCACAAATACCGCCCAATATATATTTTTCCCACGTATTTCCAATGGAGAGGTCATGGTCCGTACTTGACCTTAGGTCATCGATATAAAAAATCCCGGAATATATGTTGTAGCAATCGGTGAGCCAATTATGAAGTATAAGTTTCAATCCGATAGGTTCACGCATTATTTACTTATGCCACCTTAAACATTTTTTAGGGAAGTCACTTGACCTGTACTGGTGACCTGACCTGAGATAACCCGACTTTAGAATTTTGGGAAAAGTTACGGAGTTGATCAAGGATAATGTGTGCCAAGTACGGCGGCTTTTCGCGCCACCGTGTTTTCGTTTCGCCGGAAAAAAGCAAGGGATGTTCAAACACCCCCCAACGGGACGAGGGTTAAGGTTAAGTGACGCAACCTCAAAATCTACAAATAGGAGTTTGAATCGACACCAGATGTACATATATCAATCAATCATCGGTGCCACACGTTCAGGATATGATCAGGTGATGGGGGTAGTATTCTGCCTCAGAATTTTCTTATTGACCTAAGACGGGGTCAATTGATCACCCCATGGTGATTTCAATGGTGAAAAATAGAAATGGTTATTTCTCCGTAAACACGCGAAAGATCAACTTGAGAGTCCTTATACCATGTAGGACGGTCATTACTATCAGATTGAGTGTTTGAATATTTGACCTCTCAAAGAACAAATATTTCGCTAATAACCTCACACTGAATTGAGATATGGGTAACTTCCATTTTCTTTTTTTGTGCTTATCTTGCCACGGGTAGTAGATCGACGAGCAAGATGACCATACGAGATTATTATCTGACCCTGACCTGGCTTGAGGTTGGGCCATTTTTAACTTTTGGTATATCATTGTCATATAGGTACATATATACCCACATCTGATTTCCATAACAAAAACATTACCCGAGATTCGTCCCTGACTGAGGTGGATGGACTCCACCCTTGCGACGATCCAAGACTGCCAAAAGCCATATTCAAGACCCAGAGGTCTTTGAAATGTATATTTTAGCTCCTGGAATTAATATGATTTTCTTACCTAGGCATGTAACACACATGCATACCTACCTGCATATAGATGAAGGACGTAAGAAAATTGGCTGGTTAAATAATTATTCCCAGCCGGAAAGATGGGAACCAGGGGCGGATCCAGGAATTGCCCAAAGGGGGCAAAACCTGTCAGGGGGCTTGACCTCCTCGAAGGATCGAGGCTAGCTTTGGGGCCAAACTGTGCAAGGTACAAGTTTTCATTAAAAAACGCACACAAAAATATGTGGGCGAGCAAAAAAATACCTTAGCCTCCATTTCCGGGGGAGGAAAATTCTAAGAACTCTGGTAGCCCACAAAACTGTGAACTGGCCCTAAAATCGCTGAGGTCCGCTTAACATTGGATTGGATCTCCACAAATCCGGGGCCTGGCCAAATTTCTGCTAGGATCACAGAGCGGGACCATCTCAAATCGCATACAATATTCTGTGCCCTGCTTGAATGACTAGTTTAAGATATTATACCTACTCCCCCCAGGCAGGGACGGATGTTGCAGCCACAGATGGCGAGACTAAAAGACTCCCGCAAGTAAGGCAGGGGGCCCGACTGTAGCCACAGGAGGCCCTGCGGATACTGAGGTCCCAAGTGGACCACAGGGGCCCCGGAATAATTTCAGGGGGTCTGGATAGCCACGGAGGTCTGAGTCAACCGCAGAGGGCCCGGGTGGAATACAGGGAAATTCTCTGCAATTGCTGAAAATAGGGGCCCAGCTCGGCAGCAGTGTTTCTGGGATAACTCTGAGAGGCCCGATCGCAGACTCAGAGGTTCCAAGTGGAATACAAGGGACCCGGAAGCATGCCAGGTGGCTCGGATAGCCACAAGAGGTCCGGTTGAACCCGAGGGGGCCCGGCTGCAGCCACAGGGCATCCAGGTGGAATACCGGGGATCTATACAACTGCTGAGAATAGAGGCCCGGCATAGGTAGCAGTGGGCCACCGAGACGACTGCAAGTGGCCCGGTCGCGGGGCTCGTGGGTCCTCCGAGGCAGGGGCCCAAGAACAACTCTAGGAGCCAATGGAGCCAAATTCTTGTGAACTCAGAGAACAGCTCTTTGAGGGCCCTGGGCCAACTCTGGGAGCCTCCGAGAGCAATTTCAGGGGCCCCCAGATACATTATAATTGGCCCCTAGACTTACATTCGGGTGGTATTTGGAAGGCAACTTACGGGGCTGGGGTCCAGCCGTAGCTGAGGGGGGCCCGGTGGCTGCGGTGGGGGGGGCTTTTTCAGTGCTTAGAATCAGCCCAAGAGAAGGGGCGATCGCCCATGCCCCCGTTGGATCCACCCCTGGCGAGAACGTCCTTTAAGTAGGCAAGATCCCTCTTGCCCGCAGTTGCCCGCAGACGGCGCCCGCAGTTGCAGCTCTAGATGGCATGAGACTCTGAGAAGCTGATACAGCTTAAAGTAAGCGCGGAGCTGCAGAACTCGAATGAAACCAGACGATCAGTTTCTCCCCTCAGCTCCGTGCAGATCTCTGCGCTGGTGACGCTCCCAGCCTCCCGTCATCGCGTCAGGCCCGGTACCGGCATCAGGCGTCATCAGGCGTCATCCCAGTCATTACCGACTGATCGATGAGCCGGTGTCGGCACCGCGCGCTGATTGGCTGCCGCCAGACGGCGGGGTGGGGCCTGCCGGGGCTACGGAGGCACATTGGCGCGCGCTGGAGGCAGATGAGAATTACGCCAGTGGCACGGGGCTGGACATCAGGCACGGGCGACGAGCCGTGTTTCTGCCATCAGCGATCGCACAACGGTTGGTTTTTACATTTTGAAAGAGTGGTTTGTTTCGGAGATGCTTATCCCAATAACGGATTTGTGCCGTCTGTGAAATGATTCTGTTTAGTGAATTAGTCTGAAGAAGTGAGACCCGGTAACTTTCTGCTGAGGAACACAGGCTGACCAATGGAGCCCCGTGGGTGAGCGGGTGCTGGGATTGTCTTTAGCTATTCGGGAATGATTTGCTTTAAATTACCACTCCTTTTAAAGGGAATGTCGCACTTTCGTAATGAGATTTGAACTGAAATAGTCATGTGTTAGAGCACGCCAAGAAGCCACTTGATTAATATTTCCTTCGTCCTAGAATTTGCCGTGCGCGGAGAAAATAAAAGAGTAAAAATTTAACCCTATCGACCCCGCACTCTGCCGGCGGTCGCGAGGCATGAGGGGACATTGGGAACGTCACGTAATACTCTATCCCCGCCAGGCGGACAATCATTGCTTGCATGAAACATTAAAACGTGGGTGCTAAGCGTGCCTTCGGCACTGGCGAATATAAATGCGTTTAGCTTCCTTCAATGACTTGCTTGAAGCGAGAATATGTTTACCTAATAAACCAAGAAAAGTTGCAGAAATTAGTAAGTGTCACTCTGGGTCCTAATGCCCTGATTTAGCTGAAAACGTTCATTTTTGTTCGAATCAACTTTTAGGCACAAACCAGAGGCTGGATCCAGCACCGAACGTCACTGCTCATCATCATTGTTGGGTTTTGGGCGCACCGACAGCTGGGTCAAATGGCGCCCATAACATTAAATGAAGTATAGCTGTGAGGGCTGCAACAGGTCAGGTGCTAAAAGGGCTTATACCTAAAAGTACTAACCCTGTGGTATTACCAATTGTGTGTTCTGCTACATAAATGAAGTGGAAAAAACTACGGGGGTGAATAAATGACATTGATGAGTAATGGCGACACACAAATATGGAAACTTTCTACCTCCAACGATTGAAAATCAATACAATATATTGGGGTTTTAAAAATATTTTCAGCAAAAATAAGGTCAAATTCATTATGCTAAAAATATAAAACCATTCCAGTCTGATGTCACCAAGGTATGAAATTCCCGTTAAAACGTGCATCGACGGGGGTCGCGTACTAGAACAGAATGAATACGGCGGCGCGTCGCGCCGCCTATACTTGCCACACCTTTGCTTTGATCGTTTTATAACTTCTCACAAAATTCTAAGGTTTGGTGATTTCAGGTCAGGTCACGAATGCAGGTCAAGTGACCTCACCTAAAAAAAGTTTAAGATAGCATAAGTCAGAGCAGGGTACACCTATTCGGTTGAAACTCATATGACATAATGGCCACGCCGAGTTCTACAAAAATTTCCCGTTACTTTTGATATCGATGACCTGAGGTCAGGTACGGGCCATGACCTCTCAATTGGAAAAACATGGGAAAATTGTTTAGATTGAATAACTTAGAAATAGATGGCGATACAACATTTATTTTAACGGCATTGGGTCTGACTCATGCTTGCAGTTCTAATGATTTGAATTTTGACCTAATTTGACCTTGACCTGACCTCAGGTCAGGTCTAATCCTGCATATATATATATATATATATATATATATATATATATATATATATTTACCTTGCTGCGAGGACTCCAATAGTCTAGATTATTTTGCTCTATCTTTAACTAGTTCAGATGTATTCATTGAAAACATTCTTCTACATGGTATCCCTATGGTGGCATGCCTTGACCTCTAGTGACCTCAAATATGATCTGACAAAAAATTTTGAAATAGTTCCTATAGAAAATTGGATGGGCAACCCAATGCTTTTACCATTTTTTTGCTAGCTGGCGTGGTTCTTGAGTTCTTAGAGGAGGGGGGCTGGTACCCGCGCCCACCGCCAAAGCGAAGGTGGCTTAGACCCCCTTCAATGCGCATGTTAAGTTAGCTCAGGTGTAGGTAGGTACGATTCCAGAGGCAACTGACCCCTGCAGGCTTTTAAATACAACTACCTTGGTGTTTGGATTTACGGGAGATCGGATTTCATTAATGGTCGCGATTTTAAAACTTAAATGACATATTCTTCCGCTTCAAACAATATGGTTTTGAGTGCATTTTCTTTACCAAACAGCATAAGTGCCCGCGAAAAATCCAGTGCCCGTTTTTAGGCCTACAGTTTGTGATGATGCCCAATATTTTGGCACTGGGTTTATTGTGACTTCAGGGGCCAAGTCGGACCCGTGAATGGCAAACTTGCTCAGTAAGCGAATGTTATATTTTTTGTAGAATTTGATTTGGTAAACAAATTTATAACAAACATAAATGGTCAATGGTTGTCTGTCAATGTGCAATAAGATTTTCGTTACACGTTCTAAATTTTCCCTGCTTTCGATAACATTTTTTAAGGCCAGGACGCACAGATCCACTGAAAAATAAAGCTCTTCTTGGGGCAAAATTTGGCCCGTTCCATGTCTGACCTGGCCATTGACGTCCATGGGTAGTCCTTTCTATAGTCATAACGAGTGCCACGAATTTTGTTTACATTTTAAAATTTGGTACGATGTCGTAACCTACCAAATTTTGGCGATCTGTCCGGATATTGTTATCCTTCGTTATCTGTTTAATGCTTTGCTCGAAACATATTCTCGACCACCCATATTGCTCCTCGCTCAAAGCACTACAATACCTAAGTACGTACCTAGTATTTTTCAGACAGATGTAGGTACCTATTCATGAATTATGTAATTTAGCTTAACACGCGCACTGAGAGGGGCCTCGGAGGCCCCCCACCTATTTTTACAAGGTAGCCGCAGAACTGTTCATAGCCGAAAAAACGACACTGGGCCACATTTGAGCGAATCAACGGCGCGTCAATTGTTGAAATAATTTTGAAAATCGGTCGAAAATTTGTTGACTTATACGCTTTCAAAGTCAGAACTGCATTTTGAGATTGCCACAATCGCGCGGTCGGACCAGTTCACTTGCATTGGAGACCGAATGGTGGCGTCATAATGCCATGTAACCGCGATAATTTGTCAAGGTCACCTCACATGAAGGTCAAGGGCAAAGTTCACAGGTCCAATCAGCACTTTCAATGTCATTGGCCCCAGTGCTTCCGGTCAAATGGCATTACCCGGTCTGACGTGTATTATGCTATAACGTCATACTTAAAGTACCTCAATTTAAAGGTCAAGTTCAAAAGTCATTGTTAAAGGTCAATCTTTATTTCGCGCCAAACAGTGGCTATAGTGTCAGTCAAAGTGTACATACATTATCGGTAGTATACTATATTGAGACCTCATAGGTCAATGACCTTGAATGACCGTGACCCAAAAATTGTAGAAAAAAAACTTTTTCGACCTTCCCTCTATGACCCTGGTCCGCCTTTAGCTTATTCCCGTGTTTCTCCCGTATAATCATGGCATTTCCTAATAGGTTCCCAGCATAGCCAAGATTTGAATTTTATGACCTCGTTTGACATTGAAGATATTGACTTAGGTCAATGAAAATTTGATCTTGACGTAGATCACCATAGCCCCCACCCACCCTTCAAATGGCGTTTTTGAACGCCTCTTAGTTTCCGAGATTTTAAGGGGCTACCAGGCCCCCTCCAGTGCGCGTTAGTGCCAGACCCCTCTCCAGTGCGGGTGCTAACTATATTTTCATACCGTCGGGTACTAACTAAGCATGAAATATCGGAGTATGGTCCCGAAATATCATAATTAATCCTTCCCACACGTCAGAGGCCGTTCTTAGCTGCGGGGCTTATATAAGTAAATTTTGCGGGCAACGGGCAGTAAACGTAATAATGTGCCTGACACGTACAGAAAGCTGTGATCATAGAAAGGTTATTAATCACTCACTTATTAAGGAACAGTAACGCAACGTAATTCTACAGCCTAGCATGGTGTAGGCCATCTCCGCAGACACACAACGCCCCTGTTCACTTTACAGAGGGCGGTCAGCTGTCATCCGGAGCAACAATGGCCGACTTCTGCAGTCGCCTGGCGGACAGATCCTCCGACTTCATCCCCCGGCTGCCGCTGAGTGCCGAACTGTTGCGCGCCCGCGCACAGCCGGCAGCTGCCGCTGAGCCGTGCTCGCAGCTGTCGGAGCCGGCCAGCTGCTCAGCACTGCTCAGCACCGTCTCCCATCAGCAGCTGGGCATGCTGAACCCCGCCGCCCAGCAGCAGCTGGACATGCTGCTGGGACAGCCGGACCTCGCAGCCGGCTGGCGGGACGTGTTTGACCACCAGCATCAGCACCACCAGCACCATCACCATCACCATCATCAGCAGCAGCAGCAGACGGGCCAAACTTGGGGAGAAGAGAGCCCGACTTCGCAATCCGGTGATCGCTGGATTATCAGCAAGGATATGGACAGGGCAGCGTCTTGGATCGCCTCCCAGCTAGGTGAGAACAATGATCGCTCCCTGCTTCTAATACGACTGCCGCATGTTCGAGTAGAGGCTGATGAGAGAATATTGTTCCTGGGCATCGTCGTAGATAGCAATATCACCGTGAACTCTAGGCAGTGGGAGACAAGCGTTGGGGCATGGTAGAAATAGTCTCTACGAAATTGTCACGGTATGTTTTCTCGCTGTTCTCTAGTTATCTGCCTTTCCAAAATTTTGGCGCGTCAGGCACTTTGCTTTGAATGCTGGAATGTATTGATTGGTTCTATGACATTTTTGCATTTATTTTATTAATTCTCATTGTATAAGAGCCACTACCAACAGGCACACACTCTACGTTACGAAGAAGTATTCGCGTTGGTTTTTGAGAATCCTCAGCGCAGGGCCAGACTAAAAACGGAGGCCGGCTTCCCGTTGTCGGCATTGAACCTACATTAAGCCATACCATCCCAATGTGTAAACGGGAAAATGCTGTGGCATTTATGCGTCCATGTCCCAATCTTGGAGAACTGGCTAGGTTCTGAGACGACTGCTGGTGCCTGCGCAGGCGGCGGGGCGCGGCGGCTGGCGTTGGACGGCGGGCAAGAGCGGCGGCACGCGCAGGAGCAGGAGCAGCGGCCGCGCAAGGAGCGCACCACCTTCACGCGACAGCAGCTGCAGGAGTTAGAGCGCGAGTTCGTGCACTCCAACTACCTGACGCGGCTGCGGCGATACGAGATAGCCGTGGCGCTGGATCTGTCAGAACGCCAGGTGAGCTGACCTCAGCGGATGGCTCTGTCAGAACGCCAGGTGAGCTGACCTCAGCGGTTGGATCTGTCAGAACGCTAGGTCAGCGGACCCCAGCGGCTGGATCTGTCAGAACGCCAGGTGAGCTGACCTCAGCGGATGGCTCTGTCAGAACGCCAGGTGAGCTGGCCTCAGTGGTTGGATCTATCAGAACGTCAGGTGAGCTGACCTCAGCGGTTGGATCTGTCAGAACGTCAGGTGAGCTGACCTCAGCGGTTGGATCTGTCAGAACGTCAGGTAAGCTGACCTCAGCGACTGGGAACTCAACGGTTGGGTCTATCAGAACGTCAGGTGAGCTGACCTCAGCGGTTGGATCTGTCAGAACGCCAGGTGAGCTGACCTCAGCGGTTGGATCTGTCAGAACGCTAGGTCAGCGGACCCCAGCGACTGGATCTGTCAGAACGCCAGGTGAACTGACCTCAGCGGATTGCTCTGTCAGAACGCCAGGTGAGCTGGCCTCAGTGGTTGGATCTATCAGAACGTCAGGTGAGCTGACCTCAGCGGTTGGATCTGTCAGAACGCCAGGTGAGCTGACCTCAGCGGTTGGATCTGTCAGAACGTCAGGTAAGCTGACCTCAGCAACTGGAACTCAGCGGTTGGCTCTGTCAGAACAGTGGTGAGCGGCATCGGGCTAGCGTAAATAACCTGACTTTCAAAAGTTTTAGCTGTTACTGATTCTGAAAATTTAACCCAATGATCTGAGCCTAAATAATTTAAGAACATTGAATATACCTACAGGAGAGCCTGCAGGTTAGGGTCAGCGCAAAAACAATAAAAACAACAAACTGAGACATAAGCGATAGCAGTGGAAATTAGCTGGTCACAAAAAGAACGTTATTCTGGCTTGTTACCTGAATTACGACGATGTTTTATCCTACTGGAGGCCACTTTCCATCGTTGCCGTTCTTTTACACCAATAACAGACCGCAGAAATACGATTTGGAGTTGCAAGTGTTCTTTACTCATTGGCGTGTCCCACCAAAGCTTGAGAGGAAGAAGGGGTCAAATATTTGGAAGAAAAAGGTGATTTGTATGTAAAATTGTATTTTTCTGGTTCAACGTGTGAAATTCTAACCACCTTTTTCTGAAATCCCTGATAGTTGAACGTATCTCTTCGTGAGATAATAGCGGCATTTGTCCAGAATTAAAGAAGGCTTATTATTTACGAACTATTTCTATTGAGTTCCGTTTCTCTTGAGAGGCCATCTCCTAAGTCTTTGCCAGCAGGCTGTCCTCAGTTCACGGTCTGACTGTCACACCCCCCCCCGGCAGGTGAAGGTGTGGTTTCAGAACAGGCGCATGAAGTGGAAACGAACCAAGGGGGCCGGCCCTCAGGACCCGCTGGTGGCCAGCTGAGCCAACACCGCGGTGTGGGGGAGGGACGCGGCGACGACCCAGCAGCAGTCGGAGGCCGGTGCTGGTCCTCCGGCCTCTTGGATGGACGATAAAGAAAACAACGCCAGATCCGGGCCAATCGTCAAAGGCATGCCTAAAGTAAAACAGTGAGATTAATGGAACAGCGCAGGTTCGAGATGGGGACTGGCGTTTTATATGCTAAGACAAGGAGAAGGTTTTGCTGGCGTTGACTTGAGATGGCATGCCATGCGGTGAGAACATGTTGTCTCCGGCCCGAAAGCCTACGGCATTACGCGATGGTGGCGCATCGCCATCGAGTCATGCATGGTTCATATTTGATACTGTGTGATGAGTTGCCATAAAGGATTGATTTGTTTGTCTTTGCGGGTGCTCAAACACCTCCAATGGAATGTTAAGATAACGTTGGAATATCTGTTATCGAACGTGGGGCTTGGACAAAGTGGATTTGTTCTAGGTTGGTACCTAGTCATATCTTCATTTATGAATCCGTGAAACGATGTACATGAATCAGGATTTTCAGCAGAAACATAGTTTGCATCGGGTGATATTTACCGACCTATATACGTATATGATATCTTCTGAACGATTGTCCTCGTGAATGCATTTAGACTTTATGGAATGGATGCTTAATTCGTGGTCCTGAAAATCAGCAGCTTGAATGTTGTATTTGTCTTATTTTGCACCATTGGCGGATTCAGGATTTTCCGATCGGGGAGGGCCGGACACATGGTCGGAAGAGGGGGGCGTTAAAACCTATCAGGGGTGGGCGCTAAATCCCATCACAGGGGTTCACCGATATTTGCAACCTGTGGGAGGGAGTTGGACGCAATATTTCAAGAAGCGCTATCAACCTTTCAGGCAGCGACGGGGGTCGATCGGGGGAAAGTGCCCCCACTTGCCCCCGACTAGATCCGCCTGTTTCGCACCATGTTTTACTGCATAAAAATGCGGTATGCGGTAGTCCGCTCTGTTCTCTATGCGGTCAATGCCCAAGTTTGTCGCATCCGAGTCGACGAAAAGTAGGCATGCACGTGATATGTACGCACATGCGTTTCGCAGGCGTCATCAGAAAATATAAACAGTGACGAGTATACTTTGAAAAGTCCCTATGTATAATAAAAATGCACGCAGGTAATTCCTTGATTATGAAATGAGGTTAAAACATATTTTTCTTCAAGAAAGGTGTAAAAGTCGCGGAAAAATCGAAACGATGGCGGATCGTTACCAAGGCAAAGGAACAAAGGAAAGTAAAAATCGGACAAAAGCGAGATCGCACAGGCTCTGTCGAGCCACGGTCCCATTGGAACGGGAGCCGGTGTTCCGGTTCCGCGTGCGTCAGGGCACGGCAATGACCTGCGCCTGCGCCAGAGCTGGTGGGCTACGTACGGCGTGCCAGCCGCCCCTCCATCATGGGAGAGCGCTGCTCCCCGGGATAAATCACCTTCCACAAACACCGCTGCCGGTCGGGCCCGTTCCTGGCGTCTCCGGCTCGTACTCCGGCCGCGTGCGGCAGGAACGGCAGTCACCGCCGCTTCGCCAGACCAGAAACCACCAGCTCTCCCACACTGCAGCTCCCGGACCCACGCCCTGGACCCGACGCAAGCACGCAGGCCACTGTACACGGCTCAGTGAGAGGAAATGAAATCTGGGCAGCGGCGGCGAGCTCAACTGCTGTGGCTCCGGCCGGAATTTTGGCCGGTTCACGCTTGCTGCCTGATGAGTTAGCCCAACACAGCGAGGGGAGGGGACGGCGAGGCCTGATCAACCTCAAAATCATCTTTGAGTTTTAGCTGCTAACTCAGGGCCGATTCGGGTCAAGCTATCGCTTTATTTTCCCTAGCTTCTAAACCATGCATAAGGAATGAGCAGTTCTACGAAGTGAAAGTCAGTTCAGGATGAAGCTCAACTTTAAGAACTAGATAAAACTTCTAAATTCATGTAAATGGCCTCAGGAAGACAAATCGTCATGCCGCCAACTGTTTTTAGATCTGCCACGAGGCCTACAGAGGTTACACAAGGCCATGCTACTAGACTGTTGTAAATGATACGTAATATTAAGCGACCGTTGTAACTCAATTGTTGAAATATATTCAACATGAACTATGAAGGTGAAAACTTCTCTTTGACCCGAGGTCAGCGCCAACCCGTGACCTGCGGATCCAGACTTTCATTTGGGTGTGTGGGGAGGGGGCTGGTAGGCTTAAACCTCCCCAGTTTACCCCGAATAATCTTTCTATGATATTAATATGAGCACTCAGAAATTTCGGGGAATGGGCTTGAGCCCCCCCCATACTTGCATACAACACTAACCTGAAAGCTCACGCTGCACACCATACGACTACTTAGGCCAAAATAAATATTTTAACCCTCGCCCCACCGGGGGCCATCGATGGCCCCCCTAAGGTTTTTTCCGGGATGGCAGAAAAACGAAGAGGCGCAGCGCCGCGGTTGAGAGCTCTATCTCTCACTGCATCATTTTCCCACCATCCCTGAAATTCTTTACCCCGGGTCACCCAAGGTCAGGTCACCAGACGAGGTCAACCAAGGTCACCTCACTTCAACTTTAGAGCTCTGTAAGAGCTACATTTCGAAGTCGATCAATTTGAAACTTCCTACACTTCATGACCCTTCCAGGGTCTACAACGTGTATATCCGGGATTTTTTCGATTTCGTGCCCTGAGGTCAGGTCACGAGGTGACCTCTCCCATTGGAAAAGCATGGGGAAAAGCTGTCTTATGATCTAAAAGTCACAAAAGCAATCGAAAATGCTCAGCTTGATCAGAAAAGCGTTCTTAGACACCCTTTCACGGATTCCAGGGGCCATATTTGCCCTTTGACCTCTCCATGGTCATCCAAGGTCACCATGGGTCAAAAACAGTATTTTGACAATAACCTTTGACCTAATTAAGCTAGAGCGCTGAATAAAATATCATCGTGTTTGTCTCGTCACTGGCTTTCATTTGATATACGGCAAGATCACTTTTTGACCTTTCGTGACCTCAGGTCATCTTAGGTCACGAGGTGACCTCTGGAGGTCAAACCACTGGCGGGAGGTCTTTACGTTTCACATACCGGAAAAAGGACTGACAATTTCCTATCAAATGTGTTTTACCAGATCTCAATAGCTCTAATGGCATAAGAGTTATGCCCAGTTTGCTTAAGCATTGCATATTTGAGTGAAAATAGCCGATCTTGACCTAATTTGACCTCTGGAGGTTAAACCATTGACCTGAGCACTAAAACATGCGAAGTAATTTCTTACTGAATTCACGCGAGCTTTCTATTGCACTTTGCACATTTGCGCTAGCGCCCATATTTTCGGAGTTAGAGGGGGGCCATCGATGGCCCCCGGTGGGGCGAAGGTGGCGCTGGACCCCCGGTGGGGCGCGGGTTAATACCCCTGATGTAGCTACAGGCTTACTGGTCTCCGAGCTATAAACTATTTTGTAATCTGGTTCAAATGTTACCATTTATATTACTTGCCGCGTCAAGGGTCAACATACATCGTGAAAAAGAGTAAAATATAGTAGAATAGCCTCTACACAGTTTATATTTTTCTGCATTAGAGTTTGTTTTGGAGTGTGGGTCAGGTGGAACACGGTAGGTGGTGCCCCGCTCTGGCAACAATACTGGATCTCCCTCGACTGTACCATCAGACATCAACAAAACTGATTTAACAATAGGCAACGACTGGAAAATGGTCAATTCTGAGAATGATTACATTAAAACGGTTAAATTACAGGTGTTGAGAGTTGAGCTGCAGCGTTTCTATGATTTTTACCAGAGTTTTGCTAAATACCTACTCCTTGCATAGGTATAAAAATGAGTGTTGGGATTTAAAGACAATAAATGCCATTCAACAAACATACGGCGTCTTGCATATTTTTTTTGCTGCAGCCCGATAAAAGACACGACTATGCCAGGGCTCTTTAAACTTACTGCAATATTTATATGGATGAATCTAAGAAATCTAACTAGTTTTCGGGCACCTACGCGCCTTGATGCCACTAGACAGGTCCGGGTGCATTAAAATTACCAAAGGCTACCAAAGGCTAAACTTCATGACTAGATTTCTTCTCAGATGGTGGCCCTTTCCCGATAACCACAGCATCATGCATTTCAGAGTAATTGAAAGTTGGTAAAAAAATCGTGCATCTTCCTCGAAATTGGTTGATTCAATTAACATGTATGCTTGTGCTTAAATATATGTGTCATCTATCTAACAATGAAAGTTCACTTTAGAGGCGGGCGAAGGTACCTTGCACAGATCGCCTTATTGACCCTCGCCCCACCGGGGGCATCGATGACCCCTAAGATTTTTCGGAATATCAGTAAAACGACGAGGCGCAGCACCGCAGTTGAGGGCTCTACCTCTCACCCATCATTTTCCCACCATCCCTGAACTTTTTTACCCCGGGTCACCCAAGATCAGGTTACCAGGCGAGGTCAACCAAGATCACCTCACTTTAACTTTTGAGCTCTTATAAGAGCTACAAGAAATGGCATTTCTTCGTCGATCGATTTGAAACTTCCTTCACTTCATGGTCCCCCCCGGTCTACAAAATGTATATCCGGGATTTTTAGATTTCGTGACCTGAGGTCAGGTCACGGGGTGACCTCTCCCATTGAAAAAGCATGGGCTAAAGGCTGTCTAATGACCTAAAAGTCACAAAAGAGATTTCAAATGCTTGCTCAGAAAAGCGTTCTTGGACACTCTTTCACGGATCCCAGGGGCCATATTTTCCCTTTGACCTCTCCGACGTCACAAAGGTCACCAGGGGTCAAAAACTGTATTTGAACAATACCTTTTGACCTAATTAGGCTAAATTGCTGAATCAAACATCATCATATAAGTCTCGGCACTGGCTTTCATTTGATATACGCAAGGTTACTTTCTGGCCTTTCGTGACCTCAGGTCATATTAGGTCACGAGGTGACCTCTGGAGCTCAAACCATTAGCGGGAGATCATTATGTTCCACATAGCGGACAAGATCTGGCATTTTCCTATCAAATTTACTTTACAAAATCTCAATAGCTCTAATGGCATAAGAGTTATGCCCAGTTTGCTCAAGCAATGCCTATTTAAGTGAAAATAGACTATCTTGACCTAATTTGACCTCTGGAGGTCAAACCACTGACCTGAGCGCCTAAACATGCAAAGTAATTTATTACTGAATTCACGCGACCTTTCTAATGCACTTTGCAGATTTGCGCTTACCACCATATATTCGGAGTTAGAAAGGGGGCCATCGATGGCCCGGTGGGGTGAAGATGGCGCCGGACCCCCGGTGGGCGTGGGTTAATAGCCCTTGAGTAAGTAAGTAAGCAATGCATGTTAGAATAGCTGAGCATTCTTGAATAGCCTCAACACAAAAAAGAAACAGAAATTCAAATATACATTATCGATGTTGCTGCAACATTTATTTTTCCAGCGCAACTTTTAAGCTCAAGTTCGATCATCTTTGGAAAAAGAAACATCTTCGGAACATCGGTAAAATATTTTGGTCCTAGCTTTTGCTGAGCGTGATAAAAATGCAAACACTCTTTATAATGGCTGCATAAACTAATGCTATACCAAACTGTATTGTCATGCAACCGAACGCCGCGAAGGTGGGTGGACCGTATCCTATATAGTTGCCTTAGCTTTCCAGATGTTTGATTATCTATTCATTTCATTGATATCAAACAATGAGACAAGGTTAGAACCAAGTCTAAAAAGGAAAAGTCTACTAAAAAAGTCTACCAAACACACATACCTATATCCATGAATGCGTAAAAATTAGGGGGTTGGCACCTGGCTTATGCTTAACATCACAATATAAAAAACAGCACCCTTCTCTTTTCAGTGTGGAAATGTCCCCATGGAGTATGGTATGCATGGGACCTTCTCTGTGCAATACACGGCAGTTGGCATTGGGGAGTGGGAATTTCCCAGTTCGCAATACTTCATTCGGCAAAATAGATGGACAAATTTACAATATAGTGCATCGTGATTAAAGAATGGAAACGAGCCTTCCACCCCGAAGATATAATAAGTAGGTGCAGTTGATGGAATACAATCTTTACAATGCACTTTAGCCTTCCTCACCACATCACTGGAATAAACGGCCGATAGATACCTCTCCTTTAAAGAGAATATGGCACCTTGGTTGAATCCTGGAATTTAGTGTAACTAGGCGTACTTTTACCCAAAAATAATGAAACCACTCATGATTTCTCTGAAAAATTTACAATAAGCTCAATATGTTGATTTTTAAATGCTCCTCTAGGAAAAGAAATAAATACCTGCCTGTGGATGATGTCATGATCTGGTAGATACTCGAAACGCTTCAAGGGCTTCGATTGGCTGATGCTCATCGTGACGTCAGCATATGTCGTCACACCAACAGTCATGCCAACTGTGGCCTGCTGCTAAGGGTACATGAGGGGTACATTTCAGGTAGGTTTTAGCTTTTTTTCTACGGAAATCTTGAATTCCAAGACCAATGATATATTGAGTACCGGGTTTCTCGACTTGCTTTACAATTTGGCTATATTACTTAAAATCACGTCATGAAGGTGCCACATTCCCTTTAAACAGACAACGTCATCTGGAGCCCTACAGCTTTGTCTGAAGCTGACATCTCTCACTAACGTTACAATGAGTCACCGGTTGCCGGTACAGTTCCGAGGAGTTCGCCCACTTCCGAGCGTCGGCTCCCACCATCTCTCCACAGACAATACATCACCGCTCCCCCGCGCCCTCCGGTGGTGGTCCGGCGCCACGCAGTCTGCCCCTACCCCCTCCGGGTTCCTGTAACACTACCCGCCGGGTCACCGCGCCCCGTCGCTGCCGTCGTCACAGACGCCGGCAACGATCGACGAACGGCTTCCGGAAGCACGGCGACACTTCCGGTCATCGCTGATTCACGAGGAAGGGGCGGTACACCTAGCCACCCACAAAGGAAATGGTAATCAATTTCACAGCCAACAGCGCTGAACAGTAGGTGGCGAGCGAAAGGTGCAGGAATCAAGACGAAGAGCGAATCGCCGGAGTCCTTCAATATTCGGGCAGATTTCATGAACGTCTTGCTTTGCAACCCAATGTCTTGCTTACAAAGCAAGACATTAGGTTGGCAACTTCTTTCACCGCGAGTGAAATCAACTTATCAGACACAATTATCAACGACTATTGGTCGACATAGTTTTCCCAGATAATTTACCAGCAACGATTGTCTTGTTCGAAATAACAGATAATGAGGAGTTTTCTACCAGAAAGCTCAGGTATTCATTCAGTTTTTATATAAACATAATTTGTTCCATAGATTTTCTCACCACACGCAAAAGGAAAAGAAACTGGTCATATGAAGAATGTTTTTTTAAAGCAAATATTTTGTCCCAGCTACTGCGGAGTCGATTTTGGGTTCCCAATCTCAACTGCTCTCTCCAGGACCTTGTCACTCAGAAACGCCAACTCCACAATTTGAACAAATAATGACCGTAATGATAGAAGGCCAACGTTTAACCTCCGGTCTATCTTTCTATCTCCGGTCTGCTTTCACCCCTAACAAGTGGAGAGTCTCGAACACCTCCCCTCGATCTCGGCTGCTATGCAAAATGGCGATAAAAAACGCGAACGGCGGTTCACACTTCCTTCCTCAGGTAAATGCTGAGGTAATGACAGGCCAAAGAAGGTGACAAGTCAAATATATATTTTAGCTTTAGCTTCTGAATGGGCTCAGTTCGGGATTTTGTTGGGGCCTCATTAGGTTCTTCCCGTAAATATAAACAGATTGATGTTTAATATGCCCACACCAGGTCATTAGGCAAAAGACCGTCAAGTCTTGTTTGAGGTCACTCTCACTGTTTGACCTTAGATTACCTATATACGTGTCACGAATGATAATGAAAATACAAACACAATGCCGTCAAAATAACACACACACACACATATATATATATATATATATATATATATATATATATATCGCAATTTCTCAAGACTAGTCTAAAAATGATAAACTGCTTACGTAATTCCATATGGCCGACCAGAGGTCACAGATCGAAACTTTGAACTTTGCCCTCGGGAGCCGTATACGGTGCCATGATTTTGAAACGAAATCATTCCAATTAGTATCTACAAAAATAGGGCTATTGCTGCGGAATTTCCTATTTTATCTATGCATTTCTACTGAAGAGGTCACGACCCATAACTGATCCTAGGCCATCGAAATAAAAATCCTATTACCACAGCTTTTGGTACTCGGGCCTATTATGCAATATGAATATCAGATCAATATATGAAACCTTTCTTACTGGTGCCATTTGAAACACTTTTTGTATGGTTTAGACTGACCTGTCTCATCGAATCCTGATGTAAAAAAACACCTAGATTACATCAGGATGTTTTTTACATCAGGATTCGAGGAGACCGGCCAGTCTACACTTTATTAACTTAGGATCATGCTCCTCTCTGCAGCACTCCAAAACCTATCAACTTTTTGTGTAGGTTTTCAGAGCACTCTAACTGCAAGGTTATATGGCACCGAAGGGACAAAGGGCCCAATTTAGGCTTGGGCTATGGCAGGGCGCCAATTCCTGTCTTCAGGTGGCCTCAATATCACGACCCTTTGCATCACTGCAAAGAGCGACGTGATGGAGCCGAGCGCGCGCGCTGACTGTGCCTCCCAAACGCCATCTTTACATGTTTGGATGTGGGGTCACTTACCCTGACTTAGTGCCCTGACCGGCGACGATCCAGCCCAAAAGTTTGGGGAAAAGTTGCAAAAAAGTCCAGGGTAAGGCGTTGAGAGTACAGCGGCACTACAATAATTTTCTTGAATGCGTCGGAAAACCCGAAGGGATGTTCAAAAGCTTTACTGAGGCGATGAATCACGTCCCAGGAAGCACAGGGATGACCCCTTCGCTTAGATCGTCTCTGAAAAGTAGGAAGCCAGCCCATCTTGGGTACATACTGAACCCCACAGCATGTCAGGCGATTCGAACCCCAGCCTTCAACCATTTAGTACCTTCGCAAATGCTCTGAACGGTCGGACGGAGTACAATGCGCTGTTAACTGAGCCAACTTGAGCTCCCTGGACCGTCGGCTTCAGATCCCGAACCAACAATGAATGTTTTTGTAGAATGAATTTGTCGAAAAAGTATATACGTGGTTTTTTCATCTCAAAATGTCATAATACCATATTTTTATGGATAAAAGGGCCATCAATCTAAAAAGCAGGCGATGGGGCTTTCATACAGTGTCGGCTCAACTAGAAACATTATTGAAATATTTGACAAATAACGTGACACAATATCTACCCTCCATTCAACCCGGCACTACCTGGGCTCTTTCCGTACACACCACCTCCTGGGGGAGGGGGATACCACTGGACCCCGTACGATCTCGAGAACCGGAAGTGATGCTGGAAAAATTAAAAAAGGCGCTGGAGGCGCCTTGCCGTCTTCTACTCTGTAGCCGAGTTTGGGTCGCATCCGTTGACCCGTGACGTCACAGCGGGCCAAAATAGGTCAGATTTAGACCCATTTAGAGGATTCAGACGATAGGTGTGCGACATGACCCTGTTAAGTCCAATGATGCCCATAATGACCTTTCAAGGTCATGTTGCATATCATTTGAATCATTGGGACATGCTTATTACAATGATACAAAATTTAAGACCGTTTCTTGTTTCGTTCAAAAGTTATGGACACAAAAATCGAAATCCGTCATCTTTGGTGACCTTTGTATTGGCCTGACCTCAAAATGAATGACAGTGTGCAGATTTGTCCTTCTAAGAGTTTCCGAATGATGTTAACCCTCGCCCCACCGGGCCATCGATGGCCCCCTAAGGCTTTTTTCGGGATAGCAGAAAAACGACGAAACGCAGGACCGCGGTTGAGGGCTCTATCTCTCACCCCATCATTTTTACATCATCCATGAAAATTTTTACCCCGGGTCACCCAAGGTCAGGTCACCAGGCGAGGTCAACCAAGGTCACCTAACTTCAACTTTTGAGCTCTATAAGAGCTACGTTTTTCAGTCGATCGATTTGAAACTTCCTACAGTTCATGGCCCCGCCTGGGTCTACAAGGTGTATATCCGGGATTTTTCGATTTCGTGACATAAGGTCAGGTCCCGAGGTGACCTCTCCCATTGAAAAAGCATGGGAAAAAGCTGTCTTATGATCTAAAAACCACAAAAACGATTGAAAATGCTCGGCTTGCTCAGGAAAGCGTTTTTTGACACCCTTTTACGGATACCAGGGGTCATATTTTCCCTTTGACCTCTACGAAATCATCCAAGGACGCCAGGGGTCAAAACAGTATTTTGACAATAACTTTTGACCTAATTAAGCTAGAGCGCTGAATACAATATCATCGTGTATGTCTCGTCACTGGCTTTCATTTGATATACGCAAGGCTAATTTCTGACCTTTCGTGACCTCAGGTTATATCAGGTCAAGGGGTGGCCTCTGGAGGTCAAAACACTGGCGGGAGGTAATTACGTTCCACATAGCGGAAAAGATCTGGCATTTTCCTATCAAATTTACTTAACCAGATCTCAATAGCTCTAATGACATAAGAGTTATGCCCAGTTTGCTTACGCATTGCATATTTGATTGAAAATAGCCTATCGTGACCTAACTTGACCTCTGGAGGTCAAACCATTGACCTGAGCGCTTAAACATGCGAAGTAATTTCTTACTGAATTCACGCGAGCTTTCTGATGTACTTTGAAGACTTGCGCTAAGCCCCATATTTTCGGAGTTAGAGGGGGCATCGATGGCCCCCGTGGGGCGAAGGTGGCGCCGGACTTCCGGTGGGGCATGGGTTAAGGCACTTGACCAAGCTCTTCTAGAAGCCGAGTTATACCCTGGTTTTGTCAGCCTCATTTTAGAAGAACAGAATCGCCCTAAATGGTTTAGAAATGACGTCATAACTCGATGACCCGATGTCAAGGTTGGTCATAAGTTTCGCATTGATCACCCTAGAAGTCTGCAAGGCAACGCGCGTCTCATTTTAACAGGCGCAGAATCATTTGCGAAAAACCGAAGAGTGTCCGATCGGACCCCCAAGCGGTGATGGGTTAAGTGCAAACAGGAACGATTACACCACGGGAGGGACCCAGAGACCAGGCCTTCGTCCCATAGGGTCCAAGTCCCTGCCTTTGACCGCACAGCCAATTTCTCAAAGTGAATCATTCCAATGAAATTGGTAAAATTTCGGACTCGTGACGTAAAACGTGACACATGCATTGCAAAATGCACTGTAATGACGAGTTTAATAGCATGGACAAACATCTGCACAGCATAGAAAAGCAATGGTGGTGCTCAGCAAGAAACTGGTTACGTTGAAGGCATGTTGGAGGTGGGAATAATTCTGCAGCAATCCTTGGGCCAAGACGCCAACCTTGGGCCGAGTCGGTGTAACCCCTTGCGCAACATTTTTAAATATGCGGATGCAATTCTGTTTCGACTATTCAACATGCCTGTCCAATGCCTATTCCAGGCCCATTGCTATGGCTGGAAGAATTTGTTTTTGACAGAGGTTTTACTCAAGTGTGGTTCCTTCGAGTTTAGTTGCATCGCTTTTTATTTCTTGAGCCCTTAACGCATTCAATCGGTAATGATACCAGCCTCGCTCTCCCTTAACCAAGTATACCTGAACTAAGAGGAAATTTTGCACGTGAGCAATCTGAGTCTGAAGTGTGTAATAGGTGTCACGCGCGGGCCTCCGTTAACTCCAACAAGTACCGCTAGTGGCGCCACCATACTGGGGGACCGAAGGCCAGATGCAGAGATCTAAAATGAAGCACGGTATACGGAGGCGGACGGATCAGTGGTGTCTCTCTTCGAACGCCGTACACCAGATAAAGAAACAAACCACTTGGCTCTTTCTAGACCAGGAAGAACGCAAGCAGTGTTAGTCAGCTCAACATCAAGAGTCGCATACTCCATTCTATTCCACAAACGCACGGCGTGAATTCCATACCTCATCACGACACCCTCACGTGAAGCAAAGGCGACTAAAAAACAAACATTGTCACTTTCTTCATGATCACGCACACGCTGTGCTACATCGATCCAGCGCGATATACTTTCACCCATTAACAATTCTCACCACAGTATAACACAGGGGACGACCCAGAATCCCTCGTGCCTGTTACGCCTATGACCTGCGTAAAAGCAGTCTTATGCAAGTTTTGCAACAGAAAACCTATTCTGTTGCTCAAGACAAAAAGAAAACGGATCGTCTACGCCACGAGATCTGAACGGTTCCATAGTGAAAAGTTGAATTCAAGCATGCACCGAAGTTAGAAACAGGGACTGTCAGTAAGCCGACACTCAACATTGCCAATGAGTGATTTAATACTACGTCACCGAGGCTGTCAGTCTTCACAAAGGCTCATAACTACAAAGTGCACGCGATTTCATAGTTACCACTTTTGATATAAATTAAAAGGAAAGCCGAAACTGAAGGTATTTCTGAATGCATCTCGGACAATGCCAGGACAACCTGACCAGAATGCCTGAAAACACTGCTACCGCAGTTGGCAGCTTCCCGTCTGGTGCTCACAGCACATGGAGAGCACGACCTCCACAGCCGTGGTCTCAGGCGAGTACACCTCACCTCCAGCATCACGCAGACAGCGACTCAGTAAAACCGGCACAGGTCAACCAGCTTGGCCGGGTTGCCGCCGCTCCTGAAGAACAGCTCCTTCTTGCCCTCTTCCGTGCCGGAGACACCCGCTTGAAGCCAGCGCCGGTCGCAGAAGTAATCGATCAAGGTGTACGTCTCCAGCCTGAAAGCGAACACAGATGTCGCTCTCGCCACAGCTGTAGATTCCATTGCATTTCTCATGTCACGAATCATATATCCCGCATTTAATTCCAATCTTATCGCCAATGCAACAGACAAAGTGATTGATGACAGCGAGTCACATGCCTTGAAACCTGTTGTGACTTCGAAGCCTGTGCAGCTCAAACATAAGACCAATTACACGCAGTTATCGTTAAAACATCCCTAACTCCCCTCCCCCACGCAACCGTTTACCTGCTCATGTCGTCCACGCGGACCGGTACGAAAGGGTCCAGGGCGCGCCAGCCCTCCTTGCCCAGCAGGTGCCGGGGCAGGTGGGAGTGCAGCGCCTCTTCCTGCTGCGGAGGCCGGTGGGGCTGATCGGCCAGGTGGGTGGGCACTGGGGCCACAGTGGCGACCACAGCGCCACCACACCAGTCGGCGGCCAGCAGCGGCAGCACGGCCCGCACCGGCACTAGGTCCGAGAAGGGCACCACCGAGCGGTCCTCCCGCCGCAGCGAGGTCATGCCCCAGAAGGCGTTCACCTGCCGGCGCGGCACCGGTCAGCCAAGCCCGGGAGACCCAGGTCTCAAGGGAGACTGGTGGAGGCCTTCTGACGCAGACATATCAAACACAACCAGCCGAGCCTGGGAGACCCGGGTCTCAGGGGGGACTGGTGGAGGCCTTCTGACGCAGACATATCAAACACAACCAGCCGAGCCTGGGAGACCCGGGTCTCAGGGGGCTGGTGGAGGCCTTCTGACGCAGACATATCAAACACAACCAGCCGAGCCTGGGAGACCCGGGTCTCAGGGGGACTGGTGGAGGCCTTCTGACGCAGACATATCAAACACAACCAGCCGAGCCTGGGAGACCCGGGTCTCAGGGGGGCTGGTGGAGGCCTTCTGACGCAGACATATCAAACACAACCAGCCGAGCCTGGGAGACCCGGGTCTCAGGGGGACTGGTGGAGGCCTTCTGACGCAGACATATCAAACACAACCAGCCGAGCCTGGGAGACCCGGGTCTCAGGGGGACTGGTGGAGACCTCCTGACGCAGACATATCAAACACAACCAGCCGAGCCTGGGAGACCCGGGTCTCAGGGGGACTGGTGGAGACCTCCTGACGCAGACATATCAAACACAACCAGCCGAGCCTGGGAGACCCGGGTCTCAGGGGGGCTGGTGGAGGCCTTCTGACGCAGACATATCAAACACAACCAGCCGAGCCTGGGAGACCCGGGTCTCAGGGGGGACTGGTGGAGACCTCCTGACGCAGACATATCAAACACAACCAGCCGAGAATTAGCGGCCCGGGTCTCAGGGGGACTGGTGGAGGCGTGAGTGGCGCACTGGTGTAGTCACCAGGTGGATACACTTTCTGACGCACACATATTATACACAAAACACGTTGAAGACTTGACGACGCGTTAGCTACAACCAATGCCGCCGGATATTCGTTATTACAGAGGACACAAAATGAAATCAAGAAACGAGCACCAGGTTACAATTTCGATTTCTTAGCAATTTTCTCCGATCAAGGGCCTCTTTCTTGACTAGTTTTTCTCTGCAAGTTAAACTCAATGTTCCATTGTGTCATATCACCCTAGCCCTGGAATATGCTCAGCCAGTTTTTGGCTATTATTTTTGGGAAATTAAGCTACAGGGTACCAACGCCCAATTCAATTGTTCTTCTGAGACTCTCACCGTAAGAAAACAACTAATCGGGGAGCTGGGCCAATAAGAGACGTCAGAGATCAGAAACATATAAAGCAGGGCACACTGTACCGAAGAATATAACCGTTTTTGCTAGTCATAATATCTTTCGTAAAACTTTGCCAAACGGACATGAAGTCGAGACGCACCGCTTATATTAGTAACATATTCCCAGGAGCTTGTGTTCTATATGGGGAGAGGTTCCCAAACACGCAAATCATGCCCAGCCAGCACGAGAGGTGTTTTAATGACAAACAAGTGAGAGCCACTGAAAAAGAAAAAAACAAGTGAGCCATTAACTAGATCTAAGACAGATCTAGACTTGATCGTGTGCAGAGGTGCCTCGGATAGCTAAAACATCATACCACTGACCCGACTTTAAGTTCATTACAGGGAATGTGACACCTTGCTCGAATCCAGGAATTTAGTGTAACTAGGGCTATTTTTATCTGAAAATCATGAAAACGTCCATGATTTCTCTGAAAAATGTGGAATGAGCTCAATATTTAGATTTTTAAAATGCTCCTCTACGGTGAAAATTAAACCTCTGACTGTAGATGACGTCATGATCTGACAACTACTACCATATTCAATAGGCTTCAAGGGCTTCAATTGGCTAATTACTCACGGTGACGTAAGCGCTGTCGTCACACCAACAGCTGACAACTGTGGCCGCTTGACTGGGGTACATTTGGGGTACATTTCAGATAGATTTTTAGTTTTTCTCCGCGGAAATTGTGTTTCAAGACAAATGATACATTGAGTGCCGGGTTTTCCCGCATGCTTTACAACTTGGCTATCTCAGTAAAAATCACGTTATAAAGGTGCCACATTACCTTTAACCAAGATCTCACGATATCATCTGATACTTAAGCGAAAAAGTAAGCGCTTAAGCAAAATAGTAAGGGCAATACTTGGCCCCAAACTGGGGCTCAAACACATATTTTATAGAGTATAATCAGCGATTTTGAAACTCTCAAATCTGTAACCAGGCAGCAAAATACGTAATTAAGATTAAAAATAAACGTAACCAAACTGAGCCGGGTAAGTAAATTCATATCCCAGCTCACTTTGGCTAAGCGGCCTGCACTATCCGACGTAATCGTATCTGATCACCGATCTGTGGGCATGTGAACCACTGTAGGGACCTTGCGGACAGGACCGGACCCCGGCGCTGGCATACTCCCGTACCTTTTCGACAGCGACGAACAGCCGACAGCGCTGGTCGGTGGCGTGGCGTTTCAGCTCGCCCAGCAGCGCCACCATCGCCTGCGAGGCGTGCTTGATGCGGGCGGTGCCCAGCTCCAGCAGCTCGGAGAGCGGCGCGCCGGCGGCGGTGGCCTCGCGCCGCGACCAGGTGTACTCCTGGCCAGTGCGCAGGTCTAGCTCCTGCCGGTAACCAGCCCGCCACACTCACAGCCGGGTCTCACGGGGGTCGCAGCCGAGGAGGGAGCAGCACGCCGCGGACCTCCCAAAACGGACAAATTGTTCCCACTTACTGGCGATTTTGATTTCTTCAAGAAACATAACATTTTCCCCAACTTTCCCTGGATTGCCTACCCCTCCCCATAACATTCCGCCTAGATCCACCCCGGCACTCACTGTGCCGGCAATATCGACTCGTTAGCGCGAAGACCACATCCCACGCCATCCAGTGTACAACACGTCACTGCACGTGGGTTCCGATAACACGGTCCTCGTCACCGGAACGCTCACCGCGAGACGAGCGGCGTTCTGCTGCCGGAAGTGGGAGATCCAGGCGGCAGCGTCAGCAGGCTGCTCGATCAGCAGGGGGTCGGCTGTCGAGGCCACCACCTCGCGGTACCTGGAGGCCCAGGCTGGGTCAGACGCCGCGCAGGCACATAGTCTGACACAGGCGGCACACGCGACATGATCAGCCTGATGAGGAGCCAGAAGGTGAGCATGATGAGGAGCCAGAGCCAGCGGGAGCCTGTTGAGCCAGGCGACAAGAAACACACTGTGACACCCGGGATGGTGCAGATTGAAATGGTTTCGGAAAAAGTGGTGAAACATCGGCTGCATGAAGTTGGCGCACGAAACCACACACCAACAACCCTTTCAAAATGACAAGCTCAGTGTCACCGTCCATTAAAGGCATTGCTTACACAGGCTAAATATTCCTATGAATGCACAACAATTACATTCCAAACCATGATGATCACAAATGTATGCGAAACGGCGCAGTGACATCTCGGATACTTGGGAGGAGGACTGGTAGTATTCTTACACACCTTGCAAACATCTGACCGGGACCTGGCCGTCGGCGTGATGAAACAGTGAATAAACGAACAATTGCGCGGGCAGGGTGGAATAAAAATAAAATAATTTCGATTTTGGCGAAGCGATTTTCTGACGTATATCCAATTCTGAATCAAGTTACGGCATGCAAGTTTGTTATTAAATCGATATTCGGTCCCAATATCACATGATTGTTTGTGCATGCAAATTATTATGCCAACAGTAGTGTGACCAAAAAAAAAAAATAATAATAAGTATGGTATATGGATCAGCGTATGCCTTCACAACAGCGAAAATTTCGATTCAGAAGTCCGTTTTTCGCTGTCAGGCTAAAATTTTGAGACATTACAAACTTTCAATTTTCAGTATGAAAAATAAGTTTGGCCATCTGACCGACTTGTGCCTACATTAACTGACCCCGCACCAATCAAATAGGCACAATTCGACAGCTACAAGTCTCAGGGATATTACTGGAATCTACCTGAGCCCTCTCCTTTAATTGGGTGACTGCAAGCGAAAGGCGAATTCTTTATGAAAAATCCAGAGCTCTAAATGAAATCGGACTTTGAAGCCCAGATTCTGCAACGGGCGACAATGGTAATTGGCATGCAAACGCAAATATGCAAAATTGGGAACAAGATAAACTTTTATTAATAGTGCATAGGAAACATTTTACTGAACATTTAGTTTTAGAGAAGAAAATAACTTCGCCAAAAGCTGAAATGTGTTCTCACCTCGATCTAGTCAAATTTACAAGCTTTGGAGACATTAAAAATGGATTAAAACTTCAGACCGAATCGACAACTTCGCAACGATATTTTAGGGATCCAGTTCCAAAGCATTCATGATCATCAATAACTTCACGTCATCTCTAGACTCTGACTGTAAGCGGTTCCCTGTTCGAGCAGCGGCAGGACATCAGTTACCCCGCCTGGCCTCGGCAGCTAGGACGGCTGGTCTCACCGGAATCCCCAGCGGTCGGCCTCTGGCATGTGCACGGTGATCCAGCCCTCCGCGTGCGCCCAGTGCAACAGATGCGCCACCGTGGCGCTCTTGCCGGCGCCATAGTGACCGTAGAGGAGGAGCCGGGGCGGCGGTCGGGCCGGATCGACGGCGCGCAGACAGCTGATAATGTCCAGCGCCGGCCGCCGCACCAGCAGGGCCAGCTCTCTGAAGGTGAGCGCCTGCTCCGCCAGCTGCCGCCGCAGTCCCGTCACCTGCCGGCGGGCGGAGTGTCAGCAGCGGAAGGGCGAAATGCCGCCTGTCAAGGGCGGAATGTGAGCTGGCAACGGGAGGGGTGCCACCTGCCCAAAGGCGGAGTGTCAGCTGCGGAAGGGTGGGATGCCATATCCCACTTTGTCGTTCTGACATGCTGCAGGTGTTGGAAAACATACTCAGTGAAAACAAGTGGCGAAAACCTGAGGCACTGGCCGAGCATTCGTATTAAGTTCACAACAAAGGTGATGCTAGGTTTTTGGAAAATATTCCACACTGCAAGCTGCTGCTTATGTAATACTTAAGATCAGGATTCAGCACTGATTATCTTCCTCCCGTCAGTGTTATTACTCATCAGATATGCACGCCCGTTGTATCAGGTCATCCGCGTAGGACTGTTCACTGAACACAAAGGTGACACGACATGGCGACACTTGCCTGGAACAGCCGTTTGTGATGCTCTGGATCAACAGTGTATAACCTGCCCAGGTCGTCCGTCGAGTGTTGACGGGGGTCGTTGACTGAGGTGCGGAACGGCGCCGGGACTGGGGCGGCAGCGGCGCCGGAAGGAGTCGAAGAGAGATGACGCCGACACAACCGAACTGCTGGACGCCATCGGGGCAACATGGCGGCGCCACCGAGGAAAAATCTGTGGGAGAAGAACGAGGTGCACAACCTAGAGACTGGTAGAGAACTCTATATAAATGGACGACACAGACTCAGACTCATAGAGTCTGGAATGGTTGCACTACCCACACCAACTACAAACAAAACCATACACAACTTATCTATCAGTTATTTTACTACATTCTAGAACAGTGCAAACTATCCATCGATAGCTTCTGATAATCAGACTTACTGTGGATATAAGATTGCGCTTCTTCAGCACAATAACCACACTGGTAAGAAGCACCACTGGTCATCTTATGGAGCGAAAGTTAGGTAAGGTTCAATTATGTAGTGGTACCACAGTTTACTGTTCTTTTTTAAGTGAAATACAAACATTGCCACTTTATACCAGACAAATATTTGGAATTTGTGAGGCAAATCTCGACAGTTTTATTTTTATAGACCTAAGTTTCATGGTCAAAATGCGATCCAGATAGGATCTGGTTGTGCCAATCAATCGCTTTATTCCCCAAGCACTATAGCACTGTCCTGCCGAAGTCCTGCGAAAATAACACTTGACGAGCTTGACGAATCCACGATGTATCCTGATCAGTGGTCCAATCCAGATAGTATTTAGACTGTGGAAACTAAATTACATATATCTGTGGGCCACGGTAGCGACATATAGGGAGTAAGTACAAACTCGCAGTAATGTTATGTGCCGCCATGCTTTCAGCCCACCATGGAACTCCAGCTGCTGGCATGCAATTCCAAGAAGTGCACTATTTGCTGCACTGACTTTGCTTCAGAACCATAAGTTTGAAGAAAACAAATTTTTCAAATTGATTGCCATGTTCTGCAGACTAACAGCAAGGCAGCAGCACCAGTCTGCAAAGTGAGAAAGCAGGCCAGACGAGTTCCACCCGTCATCTAGAATTACGTACAAATTCGCACCGCCAGTCATCTAAAATTCGAACCAATCAGCAAAATACGAGGAAGAAAACCCCACCCATCCCTTCTTCACACGATTCAATGCTACCCCGCCATTCCCCTCCCTCGAATTTATAACAGCTCATCCATCCCTCATACCCTGAACGTCGTCGCCTTACCACCACTATCGGACGTGGGGGGGGCAAGAGGTCATAACCCCCAAATGGAACATTTTGGCCCATTTACAGATTTTTTGTACTAAACTCCACCTCCTCTCTTAATAAAAGGCACAGTAATTATTTTCAATATCTTGCCCATTGGTGTAATTAATTTGATTAAATTACTACTGCACCTGCAGCACAGAGCAACACCACAGTATCATCATACCCGGAAGCATGGCCAAGTTGGGGGTACAGCAATTTGAAAGCGTCCTTTGAAATCGATGCCACTGAGAGGAAAACTCAGCTTTCAGCGGGACATTATCTCTAAAAGCTTTTATACATGCACTTTGTCCGTGTCACGCTTATCCCCCCGCGTGTTGATCGTCGGCCTCCTGCGCTCCGTCCGAGGCTCGCTCGTCCGTTGCACCCACCCCCCACCGTATGTACCCGCTGTTCTGCGCCCGTCCTCTCAGGGGGCCCCTCTCACAAGACTGCCATCCCGCTCATCTCGGCACACCCCGCCCAGAAATGGTCTTCCACAGTTTTGTTTCTTATTTCTCAAAGCCTAATGTATTTCTCACCCTCCCATGTTTGTATTCCAATTTTACTCATTTTCTTTAAATCCTATCAAGTGTTTTCCCTCTGGTATGTATTGTGTATGGGATATGTGGCATACCTGAATACCTGAATACATGTATGGAAGTAAGCCTACACTCTACCAAAAGCCAACTATGAGTAATGGAAAAGCTGTACAACTGCTGTCTTTAATTTAGACCATCCACATACCTTAAATTTACCCATCAGTATGCAAATTTACTAAGTTTTTTACTTCTCCCACATGATGTTGGTTTTCAGTATCACCTCCCTGCACCAGTCTCACAAATTCCCACCAGGGTATTAAAATTTGCACCACTTGCTACTGTGTTGAAGGGCTCTCACACAGACTAGATCTTATCAAAAGTGCCTTACTTTCCACACTGGCAGCAGCAGAGAGAAGGGAAGCACCAAATGCTCCTATCAAAAACTTTTGCACTTCCCCATAGGAGAAATTAAGTATGGCTAAGAAGTAACAAAATGCATCATTTTTACACAAAATTTTATTTCTAAATGGATGTTTCCACCCAGAATTCAGTGTCATTCCTGCTGGACTATCTTGAACTATCCTACCTTCCACTGTATTATTTTACGATTAGGTGAACAATTGTGTACAGCCTTCTCATGACCATTTCCTTACATAATCTTAGGTGCTGAGAGCAAATTTAATAACAACTTCCCCCACAAAAAATTCACTTTGAATATACAATGATAAATTTGTTTTAAAAATGACAATGATAAATTTTACAATGACACACTTTTCTTAGTTGTCAGTGATTGCTCACCTAATTGTAAAAATTAATCCCTTTCACATGTCCCACTGCATAATATTGCAAGGCTATTCCAATTTCTTGGGCCCAGAGCTGCATAAGAATAGAACTCTGGTATCACAAGGTTGCATCCACTGGGTGTGCCACCTGACCAGTTAACTTTTTAAAGGCTGACCAAGCCTGTGCTCCCAATAACAAGGGGGTTGGTCCGCGTGATAGCTCCCATTACCCAGTCTGCAAAGTATGGCAGCAGGCCAGACGAGTCGCACCAGCCATCTAAAATTCTCGCACCGCCAGCCTCCAAAAATTTGCACCAATCTGCCACATACCAGGGAAAAATGCACCCATTCCTACCCCTACAATGCAATACTACCTCAATCATTAGTCAGTTAGTTAAGGACCTTTTATAAGGCCTTCTCCTGTGTCTTAATAGCCATTCAGTCATTATTTGTTTAGTTTAAGTGTCACTAACCTCACAAATTCACACCAGGTTGATAAAATTCGCACCACTTGGTCCTGTCTCCAAGGGCACTCGCACCGACGAGATCTCATCAAAAATGCCATACTCTGCACACTGGCCCATTGCAAGGCCAGTGTGCAAAGTATGGCATTTTCGATGAGATCTCGTCGTCGAGTGCCCTTGGAGACAGCACCAAGTGGTGCAAACTTTATCAACCTGGTACGAATTTGCAAGGTTAGTGACACTTAAACTAAACAAATAATGACTGAATGGCTATTAAGACAGGAGAGGGCCTTATAGAAAGTCCTCAACTAACTGACTAATGATTGAGGTAGCATTTCATTGTAGGTGTAGGAATGGGTGCATTTTTCCTGGTATGTGGCAGATTGGTGCAAATTTTGGAGGCTGTGGTGCGAGAATTTTAGATGGCTGGTGCAACTCGCCTGGCCTGCTGCCATACTTTGCAGACTGGTTCCAAGGTGAACACTGCCCAGTTTACTGCTAACTGCTGGGTAGGAAAAAAACTAGCATAAGTCAGTCTTGAAAAATACAATAATCTTGACACCCACCCTGGTTTGATAGAAGAGTTCAAAATGACATTAGAAAATAATATGCAACTTGGCCCTAAAAGTTTGATTAAACACGAACATCCAGTTACCTGAATAATAGAGAGCAATCAAGACCAGGGCAGTTAAAGAACCAGCACACAGTTGTTGAAAAACAAACAGCACACCGCTGTTGCAGAACCAGTTGAATTAAGATGATATACCTTTAATTTTTAACAAAATCACAACGATTACAACCACGAGCTGCGACGACGAGAAGACGACCCCGGTCAGTAATTTGAGCGTTGAGTTAAGAACTAGAGCGCAGCTCATGGCACAATTTGATAGCTACCAAATTCCTACCATATAGAATGACGGAGGGAACCAAGATACCTTTACTTAAGAGCCCTGTTCCAGCTGTCAGCACAGTTTTGTCAGCACCAATCAGCGGGCCGTGTTGCCCCTACGTCACAGGATTGTAGCCTCTCCCCGGGAACTAGTTCTAGAGGTTTTACGGGCTGATGGCCTGCTGTTTGCGCTGATGAAAAATAGTAAGTGCACGAAGCGGCAATCTAATATTTTTTAATTGAATAAAGGATTAAGTTCCCTTTGCTTAGCAAAAACAAGAGGCGATTATGGCACTGATGTTACTTTTCTGGAGGAGAGGTTAGAGGTGCTGCTGACAAAACTGTGCTGACAGGTGGAACAGGGCTAAAGGTACGACCTTTAGCCCTGTTCCACCTGTCACACAGTTTTGTCAGCACCAATCAGCGGGCCGCGTTGCGCCTACGTCACAGGATTGTAGCCTCTCCCCGGGAACTAGTTCTAGAGGTTTTACGGGCTGATGGCCTGCTGTTTGCGCTGATGAAAAATAGTAAGTGCACGAAGCGGCAGCCTAATATTTTTTAATTGAATAAAGGATTACGTTCCCTTTACTTAGCACAAACAAGAGGCGATTATGGCACTGATGTTACTTTTCTGGAGGAGAGGTTAGAGGTGCTGCTGACAAAACTGTAGCCCTGTTCCACCTGTCAGCACAGTTTTATCAGCACCAATCAGCGGGCCGTGTTGCGCCTACGTCACAGGATTGTAGCCTCTCCCCGGGAACTAGTTCTAGAGGTTTTACGGGCTGATGGCCTGCTGTTTGCGCTGATGAAAAATAGCAAGTGCACGAAGTGGCAGCCTAATATTTTTTAATGGTATAAAGGTTGAATTTCCTTTTGCTTACCACAAACTAGAGGCGATTATGGCGCTGATATTTCTTTTTCTGGAGGAGAGGCTAGAGGTCCTGCTGACAAAACTGTGCTGACAGCTGGAACAGGGCTTGTGCTGACAGGTGGAACAGGGCTTTTTACTTAAAGGTCCCTTACCTTTACTTAAAGGTAAGGGAGGGAACGGGTGGGACTTAACGGCGGAAAAGACCTGCGGAAAAGCCCATGCTCCGCAACCATAGCAGCTAGAGACTTACGGTTTTCACAAAAAAATGTCAAAAAATATAACTAAAGGGGTTCTTGAGTTTCATATCAATCCTTCCATTACCAACAACGTTATAACGTAAAACGTTACTTTTTGGCTTGCGGAAAAGCCCATGCTCCGCAACCCTAGCAGCTAGCGACTCGCCGTTTTCACGAATAGAATCAGCGTGGTCCAAAACGTGGTATTATTGAGTTTCATATTGATCCCACGATTAATAACAACGTTATAACGTAAAACGTTCATTTTTAGCCTGCGGAAAAGCCCATGCTCCGCAGCCATAGCAGCTAGAGACTTACGGTTTTCACTAAAAAATGTCAAAAAATATAACTAAGGTTTTCTTGAGTTTCATATCAATCCTTTCATTACCAACAACGTTATAACGTACAACGTTACTTTTTGGCTTGCGGAAAAGCCTATGCTCCGCAACCCTAGTAGCTAGTGAATCGCCGTTTTCGCGAATAGATTCAGTGTGGTCCAAAACGTGGTATTCTTGAGTTTCGTGTTGATCCCACGGTAAATAACAACGTTATAACGCAAAACGTTAATTTTTGGTCTGCGGAAAAACCCATGCTCCGCAACTCTAGCAGCTAGAGACTTACCGTTTTTACTAAAAATTTTAAAAATCAAATCAAGGGGTTTCTTGAGTTTCATATCCAGTGGCGGATCCAGGGGGGGGGGCAAAAAGGCAATTGCCCCCAAACGGAAAAGCTCGGGGCAAAACTATGTTTTTGCCCCCCCAAAGCGATCGACCTCCTTTTTAGCCCCGACTCCTTTTTAGCTTGTAAGCAAAATTTTGGTGCTTCAACTCTCAACTTCAAACAGAATTAGAGAAGTTCAGTGTAAATATTGGGGCTTGGATAGGAAAAAATGTATCTTGAGCCCAATATTTTTCACCCCGTGACGTTTTTTTTTGCTTTTCGACTTTGGTTTGCCCCTCCCAAACCAACCGGCTAGATCCGCCACTGTTCATATCAATCCTGTCATTAACAACAACGTTATAACGTAAAACGTTACTTTTTGGCCTGCGGAAAAGCCCACGCTCCGCAACCCTAGTAGCTAGCGACTCGCAGTTTTCACGAATAGAATCAGCGGGGTCCAAAACGTGGTATTCTTGAGTTTCATATTGATCCCACGGTAAATAGCAACGTTATAACGTAAAACGTTAATTTTTGGCCTGCGGAAAAGCCCATGCTCCGCAACCATAGCAGCTAGAGACTTACGGTTTTCGCTAAACAATGTTAAAAAATCTAACTAAGCGGTTTCTTGAGTTTTATATCAATCTTTCCATTAACAGCAACGTTATAATGTTTCTCAAGGGGCCTCCGAAATTGGTATCAGGGGCCCCCGAGCTTCGTCTCATGGGACCTCCGAACTTGGCCTCAGGGGCCCCCGAACTTGGTCTCACGGGTTTTCCGAGCTTGGTCTCAGGGGCCCCCGATCATCGAAATTGAGTGCTCCAGAGTACCGAAGATTGAATTTGGAGGGCCCATTGAGCTCCGTCTCAGGGGACCCCCGAGCTTTGTCTCAGGGGCCCGAGCTCGGTCTCTGGGCCCCCGAGCTTGGTATCAAAGGACCTCCGAACCTGGTCTCAGGGGCCCCTTGGACTTGGTCTCAGGGGCCCCTCAAACTTGGTCTCAGGGGCCCCCGATCACCGGTATCGGAGCTCCAGAGTACCGAACATTTATCTCGGGGAGCTCCCTTAGTTTGGTCTCAGGAGGCCCCGAGCTTAGTCTCACGGGCCTTTCGATCTTGGTCTCAGGGGCCCCCGAGCTTGGTCTCACGGTCCCCGGCTTCAAGGAACCCCTGAGACTAACTCCTGGAGACCTCGTGCGACTAATTGTCGGATCTCTAGGTTAGCTCTCCCGCCCTCCTTATACGAGAACTGAAATGTCCCCCGAAAATAACTTGGGGCCCGTGAGACTAAAGGTCCGTGAGACTAAAGCCCGGGGCCCTTGAGACCGAGCTCAAGGGGCCCCTGAGATCAATGTTCGGTACTCTGGAGCCTTCAATACCGATGATCGGGGCCCCCTTGAGACCAAGCTCGGAAGGTCCGTGAGACCAAGCTCGGAAGGTTCGTGAGACCAAGCTCGGGGGCCCCTGAGACCAAGTTCGGGAGTCCCCTGAGACCGAGCCGGGACCCCTGAGACTGAGCTCCGAGGCCCCCTCAGACCAATCACGGAGGACCCCCTGAGTCAAATTTGCAAAAATGTAAAAATCGAAGATAGCCTAATTAAAATCAACCAAATGGTGAACGAAAACGTCAAATATCGTTATGAGCATTACAAAAATGGCAGAAACATAGGCTTTCAAAACAATGCCTACATGGTGACCCCCGAAAAATGCCGGAGGCTATATCTGTCTTACCAAATTTTCAAATAATTTTTTTGACGCCATGGTTAGATTCTCCACCTTTGAAATCCCCTTGGCACCAATTTTGGAGAGAATAAAAAATAGAAGGATTTTATTTTACGATATTTTTGGTTGATTTATGGTGGAATGACCCAGCTGACAAGTAAGACAGTCTTAGTGCTGACGTCATACTTTAGTGACGTCATGTACGAGCTAACGCCAGTCTTACCGCTAGGTGGCTGGCTGGGTGGCGTGAGGCGTACTGCGCATGCTCTGTCTTAGCTAAGAATCTTAGTTGCCGATCAGGGCCCAGGGATTACAATTCAATAGAATACAAATGGCACTCGACCTCAAGGCAGTTGAATACTCAGTTACTGAGGCAGTTGACTCGACCTCATCATAGGAAAATATTTCGACAGATGCAAGATATATGGAGAAAATCTTGGGTAGATGCAGGATCGAACATCTGTACTAGGATGAATATGATAGAAAGGACTGGAGCAGCTATCCTAACTTACCATGAAGGCATCATTGTCTTCAGACGGCCTGTCGTCCATCCAAGACGAGAGAAGCACATTTGCTCCGATCGGACCTTGGATCTGAAACGAATGTTCGGCCACAAAGCGATTACACGACTGGATGACTGGATGGAAGGTGACGAGCGTGCAGCTATCGAAATCGGGGGCAGGGGCAGTGGCGGATCCAAGGGGGGGGCAAAAAGGCATTTGCCCCACAAACGGAAAAGCTCGGGGCAAAACTATGTTTTTGCCCCCCCAAATGATCGACCTCCTTTCTTCCCCCGACTCATTTTTAGTTTATAAGCAAGATTATGGTGCTTTAACTCTCAACTTCAAACAGAACCAGTTAAGTTCAGTGTAAATGTTGGGCCTCGGACCGGAAAAGTATCTCTCTAACCCACATTTTTCAACCCGTGACGTTTTTTCTTCTTTTTTTTGCTTTTCGCCTCAAACACCCAAAATTCTAAAATGCTACCGGCAAGTAATATTGTAGCGCAGGTTTCAGGGCGTGAGTTTTTTTTTGCTTTTCGACTTCGGTTTGCCCCTCCCAAACCGACCGGCTAGATCCGCCACTGGGCGGGGGCAGGACAGGTCCCTCAAACTCGCAAATCAGAGGGTTATCCTCCCAAAATTCTTGGTCTCTACCTAGGCTTTTCGTACTTTCTTCTTATTACCTGCGCGGACCCAAGGTACCTTTACTTACACAGGCATAGGCGCCGGAAATGGGGGGTCCAAGTGGGCCAACCCCTAACTTTTGGCCAAAAATTGCATTATCTCAGTCAATATGGGAGAAAACCAGACATTTTCAGAACCAGCCGCTGCAGAAGGCAACGAGGAGCCCAAAGTTGAACAGTTTTTGGTGCTATCGTAGGAAACATTTTTGTCTGCATCAGGTTGAAGTTTGGCTGGCCCCTCACTTCTTCTGGTGACGATGCTTACGTACGCAAGGGTTGAAGACCCACCATTTTGTCATTTTAAATGGTGACAGCCCAAAGTGGAGAAAGTGACAAGCTACAGCCGATATGTTTTCTCCAGACAAATAACAAATCTCCAAAATTGGCACCAGTAACTTGAGCTCGCAACGTTTTTCATCAATTAGGGTGGCCAGGAAGTGTAGATCGGTATCCGTGCCACATTTGCCACAAAACGTGCCACATTTGCAGCCTGGGCTGGTGACACATTCATGCATGAATGTGTCACCATTGCACGATTGCTTCACCATTGCAAATTTCAAACCATAGTTTGAAATTTGCTAGGGTGACACACTGAAAACGTTTTTGGACCCTCTTCATACGTTAATGTGTCTGCGAAGTACATCGTCGGTATGGTACTTATAGCGTTTCCAAACGGTCAATATACTCAAAATTTGTCTCCCACCTCTTCCCCATTCCCAATGATCATCGGTCCAGGTCTGTCCCCTCCCCCAAGAAAAAACTGTTTGGCGACGCCCTTGGCGAAGAGTCTCTCGTGCGCATTCGCGCGGAATTATCTACCAGTCAAAAAACGAGAGGGATCCGAAACCTAAGCCGTCGCTCCAGTGGGGAGTGTTGTTTTTTGGTCCGGCCCTCGAATTTATCCGGCTGGACCAAAAAAAACGGAAGTGTGAAGTGCTGCCGTAGTTGGCACACTGTATCCATGAGTGATTTTGCAGAGGTGTAATCGATTGATTTCATTTACATATCACATAATGAGCCGACTGAGTTTCAAACGCTGTGGTAACGGGATTTTTATGACGGTGACCAAGGGTCAGGTATAAGTCATGTCAGATGCCAGTCACCTCTTCATCGGGAATGCATGGGGAAAACGGTGATTGGAAGAAAAGTGATTCTATTTATATTGTTACTATTCAATCTATTTCTTGTAAATGTGGCTCAGAATACCATTTTATTATCCAAGTCGTAATATATTTGGCCCCTTTTCTTGTCATGTTGGTAAGTGCTAATGACTTGGTCCATAACTCACCAGTAGATGATTATAGAGCTTTCATTTTGATACGATTACGTTTGGATGATAACTGCGAGACAAAATAAATGCATATTGACTATGTTAGGGTAGATGGTGAAATTGACCTGAACTCAGGTCAGGTAAGTATTATGTTCTCATATCACACATCAGTTGATTTTTCGTAACCAGAAGAAGTGAATGACGCCTAAAATTTATAGTTTAACGAGGTGTGTACTGGCCTGTCTCCTCGAATGCTGGATGTAAAATACACTTAGATTTTATAGTCGGGCACATCATCATCCCCTTCATCAAAATCAGGTCAGTCAAATAAAATTTGAGGTCTGGCTGCACAATGACTGATAATTTGTGATTTGACATACTCGATTATGATGACGGGCTGTGCCCGAATTAAAATTTATTCTGAACCAACTCAGTGAGGCGCTAGAGTCCAGAAATGTTTTCTATAGCTTGTTACATTCTTTGACCTGCCACGACCTCAATATTGACCTGAGCCAAAAAGTGACTAATATAGTTTCTCAATTATTTCTTATGAGCTATCCGGATGCTAATCGGTCAGGAAGTGCATTCTTGCAACCACCTTGGCAAGGCAAAGGTCGTGCTGTTTTCAGCTATTTCTCACTGGGAGGTCAGAAATGAATCCAAGGGAGAGGGATGAAACAATTTGTCTCTATGGTCGCCCCCTCCAATCCAATTTAGGCAGTGGAGTTGCCCCTTTGTAGACATCATTCCCATCAGCGGGCGGATTCTGCCCTCTCTAAATGCATTTCTGGGATGCCACCAAAACAATTAGCGATGGGCACTTGAAACCTTCTAATTTTTTCCAAAAACTACATTGAACAGATTCCCTGAAGATTTTGATATCATGAATTCACTGGGGGTGGAGCTATGAGACAGTATTTATAGAATATTTTTATTATCGCGAACGGTCGGTAATATCGGTAATAAACCAAGTATTACCGTGTACGTTTTTGCGTTTTGTAAGTTTTTCGTACAAACACCGTCCGTAAAAGCATTGAGAGCATTTATAATGTTTGAATTTTATGAATAAGATGCTAAGTGATGTTTCACTTACACTTCCATATTTTTATTACAAAGGTGGTTACAGTAGCTTAAATTGGGGGGGGGAAGGGTAAATTTAATTGGATTTCACTATTTCACTGTGAATAAAATGCTTACAGGGCAGCCGGAGATATAAGGATATTCCCATAAGCTTTTACCAGGCCATGCGTACCTCGTGATTCCAGGCAGCATCATTTCAATGTGACCAGTTGCAAAATGCAAAAATGTTGTGATTTCGGGTTGATGCGTTGGACGAATGGTTCAGCTTTTATCTTTGGGATTTTCGGAACTTGACCATTTCCATGTCAAACAAGGTCGTGATCTATGGTGGTCAAGTCTCATAAAACCATTGAAGTCGTCTATAGTCAGCCACCCAGCTGTTAAGCTTTTTGGCTGTCAGACGAAGGTCCCTCAATGCCAGTAAACTATATGAAAGGGCAAAATGCCACTGACTTCGAAAAATCCTGACTTCAAAAACCGTAACGTCAGTGTAATCTGGAACCAGTTTGCGTATGTTGCTAGCATCACCTCCAGAGCACGTGGAGAACTTTCGGATGGCTCACTGGTCTTCCTAGGTCAGTCAAAGTCAGTGACCTAAAATGATCTCACTTGACATGCAGCAATAGAAAAATGATCCAGTGCATTGTGAGCCGTTTTGCCAATACTGCAGTTGCTCACACACTATAGGGGTAGTCAAGGCGTCTCAGGTTATATCGGGACGCCAAGGTCTTTTGCTGACACATGTAAATCTATGCATGCCGTTACATGTGCAGAACATTGCACGTGTCTCAATCCACGCTTCCGTAAAATTTCATAACGTAAGTTTGGCGCAAAGGCCTGTCGTGAGTGTGGTTTGTGTAAATCGGCATATTCTGGTCATACCTATACCATTGTGGTCTCTAAAGGTCGCTAGATGATCTAGGGTCAAAACATCATTTAACCCTTGCCCCAGTGGCGGGTACGAGCCACCTTCGCCCTGGTGGGGGCGGCTAAAGAAGACCCCCACGATCTCAAAAACTAAGAGAGCTAGAAAAAAGCGCAAAACGGCAATCGAAAGCTCTTCGAAAATGATATCGAAAATACTTCAGTCATTTTTTTTTGTCAGGTCAATATCAAGGTCACCAGAGGTCAAAATAGGTCAAAATCTCTAATATGAGGTGTAGGGGAGAGTGGTCTAGACGCCGGGTCGGTGAAGCCTTTTCGTTCTGTTGAAAACTATGAAGGGCTTTTTAATGTTGTTGGGGATAGCGACGGCTTGTTCTTTTTGGGACGGCGGAGTGGGTTGGGGTTCGCCTGGTTTCGGTGAGTAACTTTATTTTTGTGTCTCTTATCATAAGATATTGTGTTGAAGTGTTCGAATGCTACAAATATCCGTGCTCGTCACCTGTAGGTCCACGCCACCATATGTATTTTGGCGTGAATAGCGTTTGATCGGATGCGCCGGAATTGTCTCTGATGAATAGCGCGCCATTTATTTTCACCATGAGAAGGCGGTAGACGCCCCATGCGATGGCTGCTAGACGCCCGGGCGGGTTTTACACTACGGGAAGCGTCTTACACCGATACATGTCGATTAATTTTGGAATGTTCCGGACGTTGTCATCATTTGACCATTTTAGCACATTTCAGGACGGGTCGGATCCAGCCCGTATGTTGGGGAGGGGGGGCAACGGAGCCCAAGTTGTGAAAACTTATTGTTTTTGAAAGGGGTGGCAACGGAGGGTTTGGGGCAATGCCCTTTTCCCCACCCGTGGCGGATGTTTTTTCGGATGGGGGCATAATTTTTCCAGTGGGCTCCCCTTGACGATGGGGACCGCCTCGACAGCAAGGGCCCCTAAAACTGAGGACTGTTGGGGCCCAGTCGGTCGTTTGAACATTCGAAAGAACCAGGTAATTTTTCCACGGTCCCCTCTGATAATTTTTTTGGGACTCTCCCCGCCCCTTTATCCGCGCCACTGCGTATCTATCTTTCGAAATGCCGCGTCCACGAACAGCCGCGGTGCGTTTGGGGTGGACTCCTTGAAGGAGACTCGCTGAGCTGAAAAGGCGTATCCACACGTAGCGTGAGCGGAATTTAACATTGCGCTCGGCCCCCGACGGCACCATCGTGGTGGTAAGAGCCGGGAACGATTGAGACAAAGGGTGACCTCTTCCCCCACCAATAGTGAGCCGAACAAGGTGGTGACGACGCTCAACTGGATCAGCCATCAACTTCGGAATGAGTTCAGAGACCTACTCGAAGACAATGCGCGTCCCAAGGCGCAAAAGGTCTCGTGGCGAAGGCTGAAAATGCCGCGGTGGTACTTCCTCGTCCCCGTAAAGGCTGAGCTTAGAGCGAAGAGGCAAAGGATGAATCAAAGAAAGGGCGGGTGCAGATCAGAACGGTAAGGGTCTGCGCGAGCAGTCCTGCACTTCAGAATTCGTGGCCAGATGCGATCGAACGCGGACGCTCATGTTTCGTCTGTGGAATGTGCTACCGTTTGTCCTGCGAAGAATGGATAAAATGTAATGAGTGTGACAGATGGGCATGCTGACGTGCACTGACGCGGATAAAAACAGGTGGCCGTGTGACCTTGTCGGTGGACACGGTCACATGTGGAGTTCTAAAGCTTGTTTCGGCTCGAACACCAGTGATGGTAGCTCGTTTCCGCAACACGTGACGGCGTTTTTCAAGCTCAACACGTGCCTGTATCTTAAATATCAGTGTGAATGCACTTTAAGCATGCGCATCTGTTTATACTACCTTTTCAGTTCGAACACATGGTTCTGTGGCATTTGTTTAGCTCTGAATGGGCTACCTGGTTTTCCGTATATGTTCTCAGGAATTGTTACGTATTCGGGCAATATACTTTTTACGATTTCCTACTGGTTTTCTCATTTGACTCTTGTGGAAAAAATATTGTTCGTTCACAACAGTGAAATGTTCCGCTGCTTTGCCGAGCGTCATCCGCACCTCTCAACATTGGAGCTGTTTTTAACCAAATTTTTCGCACAGTTTTCCATTGATTTTATTATTAGTTTGTAAACGCCCATGGGGTGGGCGTCCTTCCCCCCGTGTGTGCGCCTTTTTGACTTACAAACTTTTAAGTTTTCTTACCTACTGCATTGCGAGATGATACTCCTCATTTTGAAGAAAATGATTGACCAGGCATTGAACTGTAATTTGGCGCCTGAAGCCGTTTAGTAAAATCCTCTTTAACCTTAGAGTGGGCGTCTTGCCCTCCCTACTAAGAAAACCTCATATATCTCAGAAACTATGATAGCTAGAAACATTTTTCTAACACCATTCGAAGGCTCTTGAGATGCGCTTTCATTGTAGTACCGTTCATTTTCGTGTCAGGTCAAAGCCTAGGGAGCTACAGGTCACTGAATATTGGGCATATTCTTGGAAATGTCCATAGCCACCCATGCATAAGGGCGTTTACTTTTTCGCTAATAGCCTCCAAACCAAACATGATGCAGCCATAGTTTATGCACCATTGCAATCCTCTCGTCAATACGAATCGAATGATATATGATATTGCTATGCCAGGTCAAATTTAAGAATTTGACCTGACCCAGGTCAGCGGTCTGACCCAACTTGACCTGGTATAGTCATGACGTATACCATTTGACTTGCAGTGACTAAACAAACACTTTGGTGACAAAATAAAAGTTCTATCTTATTTTATTTAAAATCTATAGAGTAAAACACCAAAAATGCTTATTTGACCTAAGGTGACCCTTTAAAGGTCACAAGTCAAAATTTTTAGCATCAACTTCAGAAATGGGCTAAAAGCAAGTCGTAACCGATGTTTGAAGTTGATTCCATCAATACTTACTGAGAAAAGCTCATTTCGTGATTTTCCCCATGTATTTACAATGGGGAGGTCATGCTCTGCACATGACCTTAGGTCACCAATATAAAAAATCCCGGAACAGATGTTGTAGCTCCTGGTGAGCCCAATATGTGGTATGAGTTTGAACTTGATCGATTAACCCTTCTTTTAGTTATGCGGTTCTAAGCATTTTTTTAGGTGAGGTTACTTCACCTGGCCTGGTGACCTGACCTGATATGACCTTGAGCTGAAATTTTCAGGAAAGATGTAAAAATGATGAAGGAACAGCTAGACCAAGTTTGGCGGCGCTGCGCGCCGCCGTTTTTTGGTCGCTTCGGAAAAACCCGAGGGGGGTCTAAAAAGACCCCGCCACCCGGGCGAAGGTTAAGATCAGATAGTTTAGGTCACAAGAAAAAACATGCTGCCATCTTACTATGTCAGCTTCTATCTTTCTTAGTTTCCAAACCAAGAAACTTACTGCGCGCCTTTATCTTCTTAGTTTCCAAACTGCTTGGGGCAGGGGGGTTTGTATCGACGGTATCCATAGGTTTAAAACATCGGCAGGACGATGACTGATCACATCTGAAATTCAGCTTCCTTTTCTATGTCAAAACTGTCAAGATGTCCATGGCGGTGTTTGAGTTGTTTTTCGGAAAGCATTGACATCTGTTTGGCAGGCTAAGTACTAGAAACAATAACGGCGACGTATGGTGTGACGGTTTGCCGCGCGTTTACTTCCGTCACCGTCAGTCAGCCTTACACACTTTCCTGGATAGCGACAGGCACGAACGATACCATCCCTCATTCCCGACAGAGGCAGATCTGGATGAGCTGTTTTGTGGAAGCCCCAGGAAAATTTTGAAAAGCATAGCGTTTTAGAAGAAAGTAGGTCAAAATCGGCTAACACCGGCAAAATTCGTATCCTTTAGGGATACATGATCGGATTGCCTTCCCATCTTCCTAGATCCGCCCCTAATTTTCGAGGCCCCCTGTCATTCAACATCAATAAATAAGCATACACCATCAGACTTTTGATAAAGTGAGTGGTTAAACAGTGCTGAAACTAACTCAGTTTTATGACTTGGACGTTTCAAGAAAAAATAAAGTAAGCCGTTGATATAGGGCCTTTACGTCTCAGATTTTCAAAAGGCCTTACAAATCTGATAAGCACACTTACACCCTTCATCCAAAGTTTAGGAATCCCTGAGGTCCTGTAATCACCTCTTAGATATCAGTGGAATTTTGCATCATTGCTGACATGCCTATTTAATAGTATTCCCAAAAAACACATTGTCGATAATCACCAATAATGCCCATATGTATGATCGGAACCGAGGAACGTTTCAATTCCAATGATAGTATAGCTCCTCACAGGACAACCAGAAGGAACAAACATAACCGTACTATTCTCCCAACCATATATTATATGATACAATGCCATATGCGAGCTCAGGAAATATAATTAAGTGGGTTTCACGTAGTTATATGCAAGCTTATCTTAATATACTAAGTGCAGTGAATGGGAAAAGCATTTGAGGCATGTATTTCGTTTCCAATGCTGAATAAATAAAAATCCGTCCATAGACAGATCAAGGTGACAAAATAATTTATAAACCCTGTCCCTGCTTTAGCTTGGAGGATAAACGTTGTGCAATGTGAAAAAATTTAATAGCTCAGGAGCATTTGTGCCTACAGGCTTGTAGACATTTTCTATATGCATCTTGTGCACTTGTATATACACTATATATGCACCTATTTTGCTTTCTTGCGTTCTTCTCTGGTTCTTTTTAACATTAAACCATTTTTTCAGTTTCAGAAATGATACCCAGCATCTGACGTTGTTTGTTAATCTATGCAACAACAAAAAAATTGTAAAATCAATGCACCTAGTTTTAAATCTAGAGCCGCCATTGAAATTTGAATTTGCATACGTATAACTGAAGGATACGACAATTTGAATCGATTACTTACCTACCAGTTTTGTGACAATCAGATGAGAAGGCGAAGAGATGTATGGAGTCTAGTAAATACAAACAATTATTTTCCACACCCCTGCGCACAATTTTTCAAATTTTGGAAATTTTCTGCCTTGAAAATTTAATTTAGCGTAAGGGAAACCGATTCCATTTTTAATTATTTAAATCAGAAGGTTAGCTATTGAGATCTAAGGTGGAGGGGCGAATTCCCCCTTCCCTGACAGGAAAAAGGTTAGACAGGGGTCTGGCAGGAAAATGTTAAAAATTTGGTAGAAGTGCCTACCCACATGGTTGAAGTATATGACCATGTATCGTACATATAAATCCCCACATGAGCAGCAGGTCGAGGTCATAATGAAATCAAGCAGGGATTGATAGGGAGAGAACCTAATCTGGTAAAGGGTCAGGTTGTTGCCACCATGCCAATAATGGGTTTGTGGGCATAAAGCTGAAGATTAGCTAGAACGAACCTTAACACGATACGGCTTAAATTAATAAAGCGAGATTATGACAGAGCAGTCATAATGTACGCGACCAGAACTGCCGGGGACACGGTAGTGGAATGGTCAGCATCGCTGGCTTCCACTCAGTCGACCCGGGCTCAAGGCCCGACAGCTTTTCTGAACAAGGAGCAAGCTGGCTCCCGAGAAACCCTTCCAGCAGGGAATGAGTTGACGGCGCCATATGACCCCGGCAGTCGGTGCGTCGATAAGTCCTAAACATTACTAGACCAGAGCTGCCAGTCACTGCCGTTTCCTGCAGGGTCTGCCACGCCTTGTGACAGACGTCATCCTCCGTCAACTCTACTATAAAGCTTGAAGACTGGTGCCAGCGACCATACAGCTCTGGCTCACCATCCGGCACACGCACCTCTGAACACCATGTTGTTGTTGCTGCTGCTCGGCCTGTGCGCCGCGCTGGCCGCAGGCCGTCCTTCGGACGTGCAGACGACGGTTCACAGCTCCCAGACCGGCTTCACCACCGGCGGCGCCTCCTTGGTGGGCAGCGGTCACGGCAGTGCTGCGGCCAACGCGCACAGCGGGTTTGCGGGTCCCGGTGTCTCCCAAGTTGACACCCGCGCCTCCAATGCCGCCGCTACAATCCAAGGTGGGCCTAAATGTCCTAAACCTATGGAGCGCTCTGAACGTGAGGTATTTCGTAATTTGTATGGCTCTTTGTATATTATTGCAATTCGAAGCTTATGCTTGCTTCCTGAGAAAAATATTGGGAGGGGGTCCAAATAACTTGTTTTAGTGCTGGAGGGTCCTGGCCCTCTCGTCTGTCTGGATGTGCTTGTGTATAGGCTGCTTTGCCAGTAGCCTATGTATGTGCCTGTTCGTGATGAGACATACTATTGTTCTGACAAAAATGCTATATTTCAACAGGTGCGTCGTCCGGCCAAGGCCAGTTCGGTCAGATCAACAACGTGATCAGTGGCACGAGGAGCGGAGCCGGCAGCACCACTGCCTTCGGGGCGACACAGACCGCCGGTCAGGGTGTCGGTAACGTGGCCCTCACCAGTGCCGGCGCCGGCAACGCGGCGGGAGCGCAGCAGGCGGCGGTAGGTGGTGTGGTGCCAGGATTCGGTGTCGCCAGTAAAAATGTCAATCTGGGCACCAGCGCATCGGTCAACAACCAGGCCGCACTGCAGGGCACAGGCGCCTTCGGAGGCCAGAACAGGGTCGCGTCGACGACACAGCACCGTGGAGGAAGAACCGTGGTTCCTGTCGTCGCCGGTTTGAACCCGTCACTGGTCCCGGGAGCTGGAATACAGCCTGTTGGAGGTGTGGGAGCAGTTGGTGGCGGAGTTGGAATACAGCCTGTAGGAGGTGTGGGAGCAGTTGGTGGCGGAGTTGGAATACAGCCTGTAGGAGGTGTGGGAGCAGTTGGTGGCGGAGTTGGAATACAGCCTGTAGGAGGTGTGGGAGCAGTTGGTGGCGGAGTTGGAATACAGCCTGTGGGGGGAGGTGGGCAGGCACCAGGTGGAGGAGCTGGAATGGGAAGAGGGGGTATGGGTATGGGTGGTGTGGGCATGGGTAATATGGGTATGGGTAATATGCGTAGACCAGTTGGTCGACGTCCGCACAGGGACTAAAAATGCCGAACACAAACATAACCGATTGGATTTAGTTGGTTTGTACAGGCTGTCTAGAACCCACCATACACTATGAAAATATATTTTCGACTTCGTTCAAACCGTGTTTTAAGTGTCCGCTGTTTGAAGGAAAAGACGTTTTCCACAAAATCGGTGTATTTTCGGTGCCATTTCGTGCACGAACGGAGAAAATTCAGGGTCGCCCTAAAAACGTTCAGTTTGAAGCCGATCTAGTCGCACTTGTCACCCCTGGATTTGCCCAGACATCGCATGTAATTACGAGGCTGGCCGCTCACGGCATTTCAGGCTGCAACTGCGATACCATTGTAAACACAAACATTTATCACGTGACCTGCGTTGCAAGGTGGAAACGGATTCATTTATGGTTTGAATTAAAGCCTTGCGGCCCTTTATTTGGAACTTTTAAGTGTGCAGAAATGAATACAGGGAGCGTTGGGTAAAATAAAATATATCAATAGTGGTTTCTCGACACACCCTACCAAAATGCTGTCTCACCTAAAAAAAACATAATAAAAGTGTATCTGATTTTTTCATTTTCAAGATCTGACACTTTTTACTTCATACGAGCAGTGAAAGAGGTCTTAAAGTGCCCCTCCCCTACCTATTTTCCCGCCGTAGCCGAGGAAACCTTCGCACCTGGAAAATGTCAGATTTGCCAAATACCAAGGCCAAATTTGGGAGCGTATTATTGAATGCGTATTAACTGAAACACTTACCTCCGGGATGCGATATCTATCATTTTGTTTTCTTTACGCTGCAGTTGAATTCTGTGAAAGTATGGTGAAAACGTTTTTTTTATTTTAGAAAGAATTACGATTGGTAAATGAACATACATTTTTCACTAAGCTACTTTAAAACCCGTATATAGTAACACAGAATCTTTGCAGAAAGAGGTCTTATCGCTGGGCTGAACAACATCAACAATACGGCTACCAATAACCGACCTCAGAAAGTCCGCGAATTCCACGTCGATAAGTGTCAGAAACCTTCACAAAAATCAATCGAGCGTCGAAATTTGGGGGCTGTGAGCGCCCTTGTCATGTTTACGTATAGCTTGGGGGGGCGTCCCCCATCGTGTGCTTTCTTTTTCCATGCCATTGAAACAGTTTTTAGTTAAACCAGTCTAATTACACGAGTAAAATGAATGCCAAAGCTAAAAGTTGTGTGATGAAAGCTGTCGCAAATCAATCAATCTTAGGGGAAGGGGAGAGATATGCGGATCCAGAGGAAGAGGGGACACTTTCCCACCTTTGACTCTCGGTGGCACATGGAATGGTCCTGGTGCCCCTGAAATGCTGCTTTCCCCACAGGATGCGAGTATCGGTGGCCCGCGATAGGATTTGGCGCCCACCTTATAGGTTTGCGGTAAAGAAGTGGCACCCCCTGGGCCAAATGGCGTCCCCGAGCCTCCTTCCGCTAAACAATCCATGATCCTCCTATGAGGGAAGAGGCTGTGGTCACCAGTAATTATATTATAGCCGTAATGACACGTATTATCCACTTAAGCTATGACGCATCTTTAATTCCATATTTTCCATAAGAAAGAATGCTTGATGGTGAGCAGGTCATAGCGGCTTGCAGACGTGACGAAAGTAGAGATGGGGGAGTTTGGGGCCTGGGGATTCGCTATTTGTTTAAGACTCCATTTGTTTTATTTTTGGCTTCTGTAGGAAAAAGTATACAAAATAGTATGAATTCAGCAAAAGTTGCGCAAATCCACAGGAAATTCATGTTTTGCAGGTAGAAGAAAATTTGATTAGATTTGTATATTCAGCATGTAAATTTGAAAATAATGTCACGGACCATGCACAAGGTATAATATTCTGAAAGCATGTGAACTGTGTTAGCCAGGAGGTAGAGCCACAGGCGGATCTAGGGGACGAAAAGAGGGGAGCACTTGCCCTCTCCCCCTCCCGACAAAGCTCAGCACCCTCTGAAATGACCACAGCGACACCTGAAATGTCGATGGCCCTCTGAAATGTCTTCCCACCTCCTCCCCTAGGATGCGAGTGCCGGCGCCCCAAAGATAGGCTTGGCGCCCACCCGATAGGCTTTGCTGTCTACAAGTGGTGCCCTCCCCCTTGTTTAGATGGCGTGCCCCGACCATGTGCTCCCTCGATAGGCAATCCTGGATCCACCTATGAGGAGGAATTACCGTCAACACCTATTTTGTATTGTGCTTGGGCTGCTGTGTGTAATTACGAACATTTGAACGAAATACATTCGATGAAAATGATGCATCACCAGAAGCATCAAAATCAAAACACGTCAATTCAAAATGAACTCGACATAAAAATATTAAGATCTAGCCCATATCAACGCGTCTCCCTCCTGAAGAAAACAACTCAGTGCTGCATGGTCTGGTGCATGATGCTGCGCAGCACCACTGCAAATGCTACGTCACCACTGCCGTGCGACGGGGACTATCTCGTAAAATAGTTATCCATTTTTCATAATGTGACAGCATCAGATGGTGGTGAAAATTCTTAGGTTAAGTGAAGGTCACGCTAGATTATCTGAAAAACTTTAACTGCTTGTAATGTACTTAGTTATGATGTCATCAAATGTCGGCGCCCGAGTGATAATATTTAGCTCCCTCTGATAGGTTGCACCATCCAAAAATGGCGCCCCTCTAGCCCGAATGACGTCCCTGACCATGTCCCGCCCCCCTGGATTGAAGTTCCCAGCTTCGTCCATGCTCGGAGGAACGCAATTCAGCGCGGCACCAGGTTAGGTCGGTTGAAGGTGCATGGGAAGTACCTGCTTCTCTAGATTTCCCACTGGTCCACTGGTCCAAGGACAAGCTCATTCCCGCCGTCAGACTGCTTTTGCTATTCATATAGCCCTTTGTCACGATTTAACCCTCGCCCCGGTGGGGGTGTTTGAACCCCCATCAGGTTTTTCCGGAGGCTCGAGAAAACGGCGGCATGAAGCTCCACCGTACTTAGAACAACTTATCTTTGATAAATTTCGCAACCTTTCCCAAAATTTTAAGGTTAGGTTATCTTAGGTCAGGTCAACAGTGCAGGTCAAGTGACCTCACCTCCAAAAATGTTCAAGGTACCATGAGTAAGAAATGGGAGAGTCTATTAGATTGAAACTTATACCACCTATTGGGCGCACCGAGTGCTATAACACATATTTCGATATTTTTTTCATATCGATGACCTAAGGCCAAATACGGACCATGACCTCTCCATTGGAAATACATAGGAAAAACATAAATTGGGCTGTATTTGTGTAGATAACGTCTAGAATACCGTTATATTCTCCAAAGCGTAGCATTCTGGGCCCTTTTCCAGATTCCTGTTGTAATATTTTACCTTTGACTTCTGAGAGGTCACCTGGGCCTATGCAAACAGTTTTCAGACTTAGGTCCATAACTTTGCATGAAATTATGATACAGCTTTTATTTTGATATTACTGCGTTTGGATTACTATTGCAAGTCGATTGATATGAATATTCACTATGCTAGGTTAAAAGGTGACCTTGACCTGACCTCAGGTCGGATCATTTTTGTGTTTTGACCTAGCATGGTCATATTATACATCAATCAATTTACCGTGACGAGAGGAAGCGAATGGTGCCTAAAAATGGTCTTAACTCAACCCTGTAACATGCTAGAGCCCAAAAACTCTACTCAAAACGCCACCTTCTTTGACCTGTCATGACCTCAATATTGACCTGAGCCAAAAAGTGGCTGATATAGCTTCTTCATGAATTTTTATGAACTATCTACCAGTTTTCGCATTTTTTTGCTATCACGCATAGGGGCCGAGTTCGAAGGGGTGTTCAAACACCCCCCCTTCCACCAGGGCGAAGGTGGCTCGGAGGCCCACCGGGGTGCGGGTTAAATGTTAATTTGGCACTCATCTTTGTGAAATATGGCCACAAAAAAGACGTGATAACAAAGTAAACGACAAAAAACGATAATGCACACAAAACGAAAAATTAAAAAATACTTAAAGAAAGACGTAACTATAAAAACAACAACAAAACGAAGACGTGCGTAGTGTAGCTCGCAGTTTGAGCCGTTTGTCAACGAAGAAAATAAGAATGAAAATCGTAATCAGCTTCATCGATAGCTCCGTAATTAAAAATGAATACAAATCTCTCACATGAAGGTGTTATCCACTGGGAGGTGTAGTTACTCGGTATCAGTATGTTTCCAAACTGAGGTTTTTCGGTGTAAGTGTATGTGATTCTAACTGTTCTTAATTCATGAATGAAACTATTTCACTGATGTTCTGACTTGGTGAGAGATATGCGATTTTAGCCTCCGTATGTTTTACACATGGTTTCAACGCGACCACAAATATATTGCGATAGTTCATTCAGAGTTCAAACGGCGGTTTTCACTGGCTAGTTGGGGACAACCGGTTAAATTCACTCTAGCCCACCCGCGCTGGGTATTTTTAATCCCTGCCTCCACGCTGAGCAGGCATTCCACCCATACGCCCGGGTCTCATACGCCCAGGTCCCATACGCCCAGTTCCCATACGCCCGGGTCCAATACGTCCTCCTCCTCCACGCCCACCTCCAATGCGTGGTACCTGCCCACCTCTCCTTACAGGCTGTATTCCAACTCCACCACCTACTCGCCTCACACGTCTTACAGGCTGTATTCCAACTCCGCCACCAACTGCTCCCACACCTCCTGCAGGCTGTATTCCAACTCCGCCACCAACTGCTCCCACACCTCCTGCAGGCTGTATTCCAACTCCGCCACCAACTGCTCCCACACCTCCAACAGGCTGTATTCCAGCTCCCGGGACCAGTGCCGGGTTCAAACCGGCGACGACAGGAACCACGGTTCTTCCTCCCCGGTGCTGTGTCGTCGACGAGACACTGTTCTGGCCTCCAAAAGCGCCTGTGCCCTGCAGGGCGGCCTGGTTGTTGACCGATGCGCCGGTGCCCAGATTGGCATTTTTACTGCCGACACCGAAGCCTGGCACCACACCACCTACCGCCGCCCGCCGCGCCCCGGCCGCGTTGCCGGTGCCGGCACTGGTGAGGGCCACGTTACCGACACCCTGACCGGCGGTCTGTGTCGCCCCGAAGGCAGTGGTGCTGCCGGCTCCGCTCCTCGTGCCACTGATCACGTTGTTGATCTGACCGAACTGGCCTTGGCCGGACGACGCACCTGTCCAGAAACAACGTTCTTGTTAGCATTGACGGACCCAGAAACAATTTTTGGAGGGGGCCAAACCAACATTTTGGGGTGGGAAATAAATTTAGAGAAATCACGAAAACAGCATGCTTTAAAGAAAAACGGCAAAAACTGGTCCTTTTGGGGAGGGGCCAAAATATATTATTTTAGTCTTTGGAGGGGGCCACGGTCCCTTTGGCCCCTTGGATCCGCCATGGTTTGTTAGAAGAGTTATAGCGTGTCTCCTAAGATAACCAGCGAGACGTCCCCATCACGCCGTTGCACAGTTTCATATACATTGAAAAAAGGCAGTCATTTGAGCCTGGACATTGAAGTTACCCTGAAACTCCAAAACAATAAAGATTACAAGCTGTAGTCTGCAACCAATATCCACCCAGCCTATCTTTATGTTGATGATGTAGTATTGTTCACATATTCGTGATTCCCTTTTGGAAAAAAACTGTCACTAGAGAATGCGTCTTTCTAAACCCTTTTCAAGACTTTCTGTCAGTTGCAGTGCAGGGCATTTTCCCACATGCCTTAAATATCTTCTAATTCTCCACGTTGGCACCGTGGGAAACCTTACGATCATTAGATGCTGAAATAATGAGAATGATAACCAGTTGATCCTGCATTACTGTTCCGATGTCTCTGATGAGCACACAGTATATTTGCTTTGCGCTCTTCCAAATGCATAACTTATTGCTTAACGCATTTCACTACTAGTAATGGGGGATAACTATGCTTCAAGTGATATGAACTGCTATCGACCTCCTAGTTCTATAGCGTCAAACAACCATTCAGGTTTTGAGGCCGCTAATAAAAGTATCCTGCATGACCCTACACGACATCCTTCACGGCCATGTAGGCCTATGCAGGACTCTGAGGACATCTGTGTAGGACGAATTGGCTGTGCAGGACACACATGAAGGACCCTACACGGAGTTAGCGGCACAGTGCAGGACCTAGACCATATGAAGGACAACTGTGAAGGATTCTGCACAGCCACAGACCCCAACACAGCACTAACTCATTGATGTGGGATATGATATCAATGCGGAGCTAGCGTATGTCGCAGATAAAATCGTGGCGTTTGACCTCTGAAGAGGTCAATTGTGGACTTCGGGTATCGCAAGTTGGCAGAAGTCTGTTTAGTACAGCAAAGCAAAGATCTGCAGCATTCAGCATGTGTGCAGATGATAGCACTAGAAGAGGAAATCCGAAGTGGAAACAAAGGAGCTACATTGAGGTCATAAAGAGGTCAAAGGACGTCAAGTTTACTTTAATTCGAGCTCGAATGCATCCAAGGCTAATTCCTTTACATTAAAGGCGGCTTTAAGATACTATTTTATTACGAAATCCACTCAAACTGACTAAAACGCCGTGCAATAAGCCTGCATGGCACTAAGAAGGAGTCCTACACGACACCGTGAAGGAGTCCTGCACGACACCGTGCATGAATCTCGCTCAGCGCCGTGAAGGAGCCCGAGTCAGGAGTCAGGACAGTGGGACAATACAGGATACGTGCAGGACAATACAGGATACCGTGCAGGACAATACAGGGTAGTGTGCAGGATTATCTGTGTAGAATCCTACACGGAAATTGAAACACTCTTCCTGCAGGATCCTACAAGATACTGTTTAGGGCCCTACGGGACACTGTGAAGGATGGTGCAGGATATCGTGCTGGATCCTGCACGGATCCGTGCAGGATTGCTGCAGGATACCCTTTAAGATCCTGCAGGGGAAGCGTTTTAATTTCCGTACAGGATCCTTCATTGTACAGCTGCGCAGGACAACCCTGTAGCATATTTTTACTAGGGGCATTACCTGCCCAGCTCCATCCACCCACCTTGGCTTGTAGCGGCGGCATTGGAGGCACGGGTGTCAACTTGGGAGACACCGGGACCCGCAAACCCGCTGTGCGCGTTGGCCGCAGCACTGCCGTGACCGCTGCCCACCAAGGAGGCGCCGCCAGTGGTGAAGCCGGCCTGGGAGCTGTGAACCGTCGTCTGCACGTCCGAAGGACGGCCTGCAGCCAACGCGGCGCACAGGCCGAGCAGCAGCACTGACAACATGGTGCTCAGAGGTGCGTGTGTCGGAAGGTGAGCCAGAGCTGTACGGCCGCTCGCACCAGTCTTCAAGCTTTATAGGGGAGCTGACGGAGGATTGTGTCTGTCAGAAGGTGTGACAGATCTGACAGAAAATGACAGTGACCGGCAGCTCTGGTTGCACACAGTATGACCTTGGGTTGCAATGGTCACCTACACTTTCCGATGCTAAACGGTGCCGTGGTTTACTGTAATGTCTTGGTTTGCTGTAGTGTTAAGGTGAAGGTAGTGTTTGGTGTAGTGTAAGGTCTCTGAGGTGCACCACGGTGCTCTGGTATCACCGTCACAGTAGCACGTTTGCGCGGCGGTACAAAACCTTGTCCTGCCCGGCGGTGACCCGACGCCGTCGATTGAAGAATATAAACAGCCTGTCATCGAAGCTGGTGTGTGCCGGGCGCGCGGCAGAAGCAGAGAAGGAGCACTGCAGCAGAAGCGCTTTAGAGGAGGCTGTGCTTTCTTCCGAAGGGCTTCAGTTCCGACAGTTTTACTGTTCTCGCCATCGCCGTCAGCCGATTCGGCAATTCTGGAAATTCTAATGCCGGGCACTTTCCATGTTTAGGGATGACAAAATAAACCCCACAAACATCGGAACGGCTAAAGGAGAAAGTGTCAGTACTATGCACACGGTAACGAAAAATCGCAATACGGCAAAAAAGTTCGACATCTCGCGATGAAACTATGTTAGGTCATTGGCAGGGGTGTGGATTTTCAAAAACCATTGTGATTGCCCAATTTGAAAAAATTGCGGCCACATGAAAGTATAAAGAATAATTTAATTTTTGTTCTATCACACATATCTTTTGAATTCCGGAAATGATTAGCAATACAATTTAAGAGGATATTTTAACACTAAATTCATATTTCATTACAGGTGCGCGGGCTCCAAAGGGGTGTAAATTGATACCTTGCATGGTACTGTTCATTAAACCGGCACCACCTGGGCTCTTCATACACACCACCGTCTGGGGTGTGATGCGACCCCCTACCATCTCGGGAACCGGAGGTGATACGGAAAAGTTAAAACGGCGCTGGAAGCACCTTATTCTCTTCCACTCTGGACCCGTTTGGGGCGAATCACTGCTTTACTCCATAACGCGCAGTCTTCGAAACAAACTGGGTTCACTACGAGCGAGAGCGGAGGAATTGAAGACCTTCGACGTGATCGCCTTCAACGAAACTTGGCTAGACAGCGACATCTGCGACGCTGAATTGGGAGCTTCTTTTCCTGACCACACTTTATTTCGCCGTGACAGGGGCGATGTCGGAGGGGGAGTTCTTTGCGCTGTACGCTCATCTATGCAACCAACCAGACGCACCGAGCCGGATCTGAACACCGAGACTCTGCTCATCAAGCTGGCTCGACCTAGTATGACTGTTGTTGTTTGTTACCGGCCCCCGAACGATGCTCTGTCTTTGGCTGGGATATTGCAGTGTTTGGCAGCACTACCCAGCACTGGGCCTTTGCTTGTACTTGGCGATTTCAATTTACCTGAGATTAAATGGAGACAGCAGAGGGATGGGCGTGTGAATGCGATGCTGATCAGAAACTCGAGACGAGCCGTTGATTTTGTTGACCAGTGTGAATTCCTTGACCTTAGCCAGCACGTCACATTGCCAACACGTGTGCAGAACACCCTAGATCTGGTGTTGTCAAGGGGTATTACCAACGTGGTACCAGGAAAAGCACGATCGCCTCTGATCATGACGAGGTTGCAATCTCGTTCGTTATACGTACACAGCCTCCTCTGCGAGCTACACGCTTTGCAGCTTATAACTACCGCCGAGCTGATTTTGATGGGCTCCGAGCAGCTTTAAGGATGGCTCCCTGGCATTTGTTGGACGGTATGGATATCGACGAAGCTGTATCACTATTTTATTCTCTTGTTGACGCCGCCATCCGTGATCATATACCATTAGTTGTTCCCAAAAAACGTTATCCGCCATGGTTCAACGCAGAGGTCAGGCGTGCACTGAAAATGAAGCAGGCTGCCTTTGAACGAATGAAGCGCCAGCCTGGTGATGAACGTGTGAAGGCGGACTTTGCTGACAAGCGCGCTGCTTTCAAACACTTGTCTAGTCAGAGCTACTCACAGTACCTGAAATGTCTTGTTTCAGACTTTACAAACAACCCGAAACGTTTTTGGACTTTTATGAAGTGTTTTAAACAGACGAAGGGAGTACCGGTTTTAGAAAGCAATGACGTACTTTTTACCGACGACACAGACAAGGCCAACCTATTAAACCGTACTTTTTCTTCTAAATTCTCTGACCCTAATGCTGTAAATTTCCCTGATATACCTTTTAGTGTGGATGATCGTTTGATTGCCTTCATTGTGTCAGAGGAAACTGTATGTCGCTTGCTGCAAGAATTAGTTGTAACCAAAGCCTGCGGTCCTGATGGATTAAGTGCTCGCGTGCTTCGCGAATGTGCTGGAGAACTGGCTAGCCCTCTGTGCAAAATTTTCAAAATGTCCCTCAACTGTGGAATATTTCCTGAGCAGTGGGGAGAAGCAAATATTGTTCCGATATTCAAAAAAGGGTCACGAAAAATCCTGACAACTACCGCTCTGTTTCATTGCTGCCTCTTTGCGCCAAAATTTTTGAAAAAATAGTATGCAACCAGATTTACCAGCACGTCCGGCCTCATCTTTCTCCATGTCAGCATGGATTCTTGCCAAATAGATCATGTCAATCTAATCTGGCATCTTTTCTGGCACACGGGTGGAAAGCCATTTCTGACAGCAGTCAGCTAGACGCAGTGTACACAGATTTCTCGAGCGCGTTCCAAAGTGTTAACCATCGTCTTTTATTGTACAAACTGCAGCAAATGTATGGCATTGACAACTTAGCGTTGAGATGGTTGAGTTCTTATCTTGGCAGACGTAAACAGAGAGTGGTGCTGAACGGAAAAGTTTCGGATTGGGCTCGTGTGGCCTCAGGCACACCAGAGGGAGGGCTCATCTCACCGTTGTTGTTTTCAGTTTTCGTAAACGACCTGCCACACATAGTTTCTACCAAGTGTTTGCTTTTCGCGGACGATCTGAAAATATTCCATCAAGTGAAATCCCAAAATGACGTTAACACGTTACAGAAAGACCTGGACGCAGTAACAAGTTGGGCTGCTGCCTGGAAGATGAATCTAAATGCCTCAAAATGCAAGTCTTTCAAAATCTCTTTAAAACGCAATCCCATTGATTCGGCTTATAAAATCAACGGAACAATTTTGGAGAACGTTTCTTCCATAAAAGATTTGGGAATCATTCTTGACCAAAAGCTTACCTTTTCCGACCATATAAACTCGATGGTTTCCAAAGCAAACAGATCACTCGGTTTATTAATCAGAACCTTCCAGACAGCCTCCCCTAGATGTAAGCTGGATAAGAAGGCCGCTTTGGCGGCTTTTAATGCAAATGTTTGGTCAGTTTTAGAGCATTGTTCAGTGGTTTGGGCTGGAGCCGCAAAATGTCATCTGGATAGTGTAGAAAGAATCCAACACAAAGTTTTTGATGTGGCTTGCGAACCATGTTGACCCAGCCTGTCCATCATTAGGTTACGAGGAATTGACGAAGTTTTATGATGTTCGTACTTTATTGGCAAGGCGTGTACAACATGACATCTTATTCACAAGCAAGGTTTTTAGAGGTCTCATCGCATCATCTCATCTTTTGGAATGTTTCTCGCTTCATGTACCATCTAGAACTACCAGGAATGCTAGTGCAACTTTCTTAAATGTGCCTTTTGGTCGAGTGAAAACGATACAATCATGTGTGTTTGTGCGGGCTTCTCGCGTTGTTAATAACTTTTTAGCTTTCTCACCAACCTGCGATATTTTGACGGATCCCATTGGACGACTTAAAAAGTGTATCGCCTCTTTTATGACTCTACAAACAGCTTTCATAGGTCAGTGACCAGATTGGATTATTTGTGTTTGTTGTGTTAGAAATGTTTTGCGCGTTTTAGGAGTAGGCTGTTGGTGACTATGCATTTTTATCTTTCATTGACTTCACCTATAATTGGGTATGTGCCTGTTGGTGATTAATACATATACAGAGATACAGAGACAGAGATACAGAGAATCCGTTGACCAGTGGCGTTACAGTAGGCCAGAATGGGTCAAATTTAGACTCATTTAGAACATTTCTAACACTTTGGGAACCAGAGATCTAGAATGCAAAACATCATCAATGTGTTAGTCTTGACCTAAGGATTCAAATGCTATGCGGTATGCCCTTGCAAAGTCACATTATGACCTTGACTTTTGACCTAGGTCAAGGGTAAATAATAACTTTTCAAGGTTATTTTACATAGTGTTTGAGTCCTTGGGTCATTCTCTTTACTATGATGCCAAATTTAGGACTTTATCTTGTTTGGTTCAAAAGTTATAGGTGCAACACAACTTTGCAACCCGTTAACTTTGGTGACCTCTGGTGACCTTGGTATTGATCTAACCTCAAAATAGATGACAGCATGCAGATTTTTCAAAAGCTTTCGAAAAATGTTTGAAAGCTTTATCTAATTCCTGTAGAAGCCGAGTTACACCCGATTTGTCAGCCTCATTTTAAAAAAAATGGAGTTGCCTTACACGGGCCTAGCAATGCCGTCACAACTCGGTGACCTAACCAGCCTGATGTCAACTTTTTATCATAAGTTTTCGAATTGATATCCCTAGAGGCCTGCAGAGCGACGCGGGTCTCATATGAATCGGCTCAGAATCATTTACGAAAACTGAGGGGGAGGGGGTCAGATCGGACCCCTAATCGGTGATGGGTTAAGGTCCACCAAGCAACAACCCATCACTATTCGAGACCGTTCAGCTACCGTTTCCACTGACATGTATGAACCATACTAACAAGATTTCACAATGCAACTTTAACATTTTGAACACATTTAAATACTTAGCCGTCCAAAAGCTACCGCCGGTCCAAATAATTCGTCTGACATTGTTTGATGTTCATAAGTGTCCTCTAGCATCCTTGTATCAAAATTTCCGTGTTCTTTATTGTTCCCGTCAATGCGAAATTTCTGGGCTGAAAATAAAAAATATACCAAAAACATTTCTTTTGCAACTATTCACCATTTGCAATACTTGACATGACTTGTGAGCTCACTCACTGCCCCAGTTCCGACAACTTAAGTATAATTCGAAAGCTGGGTGCTTAGCGTCAAGTCTAATGAAAGAATTACATTAATAAACAATAACTAACAAGGAACGCTATGTCATCCGGAAGATAGGCAGCGGAATATTGCAGCATACGAACCTTTTTTGTGCCTCAACATAGAAAGTCGGACAGTCATGGTTAGAAGGCAGTGCACAGTGACTGTTAACTGCCCGTAGGCCGGGTGGCGGCGGCATCGAAAGAATATGATGGGGAAGTGGCCCATGTTAAAGGAATAAAGCGATGTTTTTGCCATTAAAATAGACATACCTAGTACCTACTCAGTCAATTGCCTCGTGTATCCTGTGATTTGCATTGGACCCTCCCTATTTGAACGGTCAGAGCTACTTATCCCTCCGCCTCAAATAGCCATTTTATCAGTTTCAACTTCTAGTGCTGCACACACATGAATTGTCAGCTAATCGTTTATGTCACATGCACCATGTGTATGTCACATGTACCTTGTATCGCGTAGGTACCGGCAATAAGTGTTTATATATGAAAAAATGAAAAGCTGCATCATTTACACTGATGCTAAAAATACTAAGGATTCTAAACCAGTACCTGCAATTTCACCCGCCAAGCGTATTCACAACCCGAACTCATTTAATCAACTCATACTTATATTTTCCAGTGATATCGACACCGCACACTGTACATTTTACATTGTACATTGTACAGTGTACAAACACCTAACATACATCCACCCATGTGCACATAACGTCTCCTACATCTGTCCTCCCTCAGTTCAACAGAAGGCAGAACGACCACCATTTTCAACACCACTCGCGTGCGTTTTATAATCCGCCACGCAAACCCTGCCCACCGAGGCTTGAACTCGGCGCCAGCGGCGCCCAGCGGCGTGACCTTTCTAACCTCTGTGCCCGCGGCCAAACGGCACCCAGCGAATGGCGGCTACTGATTGGTGGAGGCGCGTTCACTTAAATACCGAGAAATTCAGCAGAAATTTATCCATGAGAATGATAGACCTTAAACCATAAACCATAGATGTATCAACATGACCTTGTTTCAAGCATTACTAGCCATATTTTACCCTACATTAGCTTGGTTATCTCCGCCACCATCCGATCCTCTTTGGTACAGGCTAGACAGCGGCAGAGTCAGAACCAGCTAGCCGGCGGCCGAGTTCGCTGAAGTCAGGAGAGTCGCGAGTTGGGTTTCTACTGAGCGAAAAGGAGTGGGGCCCAGCCCGATTGTAGCCGACAGAAGGAGAGGAGGGAGACGTAGGTACTTAAAACTAAACCAACCGTCGGACGAGTTATAGCGAGTGTGAAGTAATGAGAGCGCCACCGAAGTAAAACCAGATAAATGTTTCCCTCCAGAAGAGGGAAACATGTTCTGCTTTGTTCCATGTTGGATAGTGAGAAAGCACTAAAACTAATTTGGGACTCAAAACATTTCAGATGTTTTAACACATTTTACCTTTCATACATGTGGATTCACCATTCATACATGGCAAAAAATCCACGACATTCAAAATTCTATGGTGAAACCCAAAAGTTAAAAGCAACGGATTTGTTTTGCCTAATGAGGGCACTCCTTATCAATCCACCATAATAATGTAGATTTTCGAAAACCATTGGGGGCGCCCAAATCCGAAAACTGTCAATTGTGACAGTGTTAAGAGAACCATTGTATTATAAACACAGTACAATACACTTTCCTTAAATACATAAAACTATGCGCACTGCCTAATATGAACAATAAGAGGTATGTACCTACTCCACATCCAGAGTTAGAAACTTATACCCCAGCCCTGTAGGTAATTTCAAAGTTTCATTCGGCTAGGCACTGAGCAATACCTAGGAAACATATTCCTAAAGCATACAATATTTTAAAAAAAATATGGGATAAGTGACAGTGGAGGAATGATAGGTATATCCACCAGTCAGTTATAGCTTCCACCCAGCGGGAAAACTCATCTAATGGTATGTGCACCAATAGCCAAAGTAGCTGTAGCATATAAAACTATGATTTGTTATGGTAATGAGGTTCCTGGTCATTTTAAGGTCAGCGCTAGAGAGGTTACCTAATCGTTAAGTGCCCCATAAATGCTCTCACTTATCCCCGTGAATCAATAAAAGCCAAATAACTATTTGCAAAATATCAAAGCATGATCACCAAATGTGTTTATATGTATTCCTAACAATTCTTAGGGCACACAGTTCATTCATGGGAATGTTTTTTTCAGGTGCAGGTGGGATCGGTATGGGAGTAATAAAGATCCTGTGTTTGATATTGGGAGCGATGCCGTCCTGGATTTTGATTTGTGCTTGATTATTTGCATAATGAGTAGTCGTGCAACCAGCTTCCCATTTTACGTTTTTGATAACACTATTTCGTCTCAGTATAAAAGTATAGTAGGCCCTCGGACTGTCACGTCATGGCATGACATCAGCCGGCAGAAACGCAAGATGCGTTGCTTATCAATAGAGGACAGTAAATGATAAGTCGATGCAGGAAAATATTTACAAATTTGTACAAATATCTGAAAACACCTGGCACCACAGACCAAAGGTCCCCATGATGCCACGCCTTTTGTTGATTTCAAATACTTTTTTTCAATGAGTGAACGAATTGTGTAATGTGTAGTGGAAAATATGCACGGAATTCAGCTATTGTAAATAACTTCTACCCTGCTGTACTTTAGGGACTGCATCACTGTTTAAGTATGGAGCATGCAATAAGTAATCTTGCAGGTATTTACATTCACTGTGAACTGTCCTTTACCAGTGACGGACCCAGGAGGCGCAAAAAAGGTATTTTCCCCTTCCAAACGAAAAACCTCGGGAAAAACTATGTTTTGCCCCCCATCCTGTGGACCTCCTTTTTGCCCCGACTCCGTTTTAGTTCATAAGCAGGGTTTTTATGCTTCAACTCTCAACTTCAAACAGCACCAGTAAACTTCAGTGAAAACATTGGCCCTTGGATAGCAAAACAGGCAACTCGTTGCCACATGTTTGACCCTGCGACGTTTTTTTTGCCTATCGAGTGTTGGGCTTACCCCCAAAACCTAATGCCTAGTTATATTGTGGCATACTCTCACTGCGTGACGTTTTTTATCGACTCTGGCTTCCCCAAACTTACCGGCTGGATCCACCACTGTCCATTATGTCTGAGGATTTCCGTTGCTTGGTAAAATATCAGGTTATAAGTCAGACGCCGGGTGTTTTACAACACTGTAACGCGTATTCCATGAAAATTTCCAGTTATTTAAGCACTTCATTAAGACTTTGCTGTACATTTTGGTTGTGGGTTGCCCAAATCACCATTGGGGGTGCCCAGTTCATCACTGGGGGTGCCGGGGCACCCCAAAGGGATATAAATCCACACGCCTGGTCATTGGTCATACAAATGCGTATTTTCAACATAAACTTATCAGAAATCCACAGTCGTTTGCGTCACTAGCTGAAAGCTGTTTTCCCAAAAGACTGCTTTTTAAACGTGTGTGTGCACTAAGGGTCTAATAACACATACCCGGATCTCCAAGTACTTACACCTAATATTTACTTTCTTGTAAAAGTCATATCACCATAGTTTCACTGGTAGCGGATGCCGAAAATTCGGCTTAAGTACTCAGATTGCTCAGTGTTTCGTGTTCCCGCCGACTGTAACCTATCCAGCGTTGGGCGGTGGCATTAATTTTTCGTTCAGTGACAATATCCCTGCAGCACATACTGCAGTAACTGCACATCATGCTTCTAGACGTGGACTCAGTGGCGGATACAAGGAGGGTGGGGGCTAGGAGGCCCAAGCCCCCCTGAAATGTCCGAGTGTCCACAGTAAATTCTTAACCTGAGGGCGACCCGAGGCAATGGAAGTAGGGGCGTGAGCCCCCTAGCCCCCCCCCCCGAAATGAAATCCTGGATCCGCCACTGAGTGAACGCACCCCATTCTGCTAATTATTGGGTGATTTTCGATTTCTTGGCAAGTTGTGAGTTCAGGAACTTTTTTTTAATCACCATACAGCAACTAAACCGCAGCATTTTGGAAATAAATAAAATCAAAATAAATGCAAAGTAGGAGAGCCCAAATGACAGGTGGCTGAATTCATCGATTACTTATTTCTGAATACCAATACTTCATGCCTAAAAATATGTCCAAATCAGCATCTAAATTATCAGAAATTCCCCACTGTGTGCGTTATTAGGGTCAATGTTCAAATGGTGATTTATCACGCATTAGCGGTAGTTTAGTCCAATTCCAAGGCTTCTTCTTCAATCGACCTTCATAAATCAACAGAAAGCCTCTTTCCTTTCTCTATGCAATGAGACAACGATGTGTGGATCAAATGTGAAAACATAATAAGTCATTGCAACAAAGAGCATTGTAAACAGCATGAAGCCATTGTTCAGGGCTTTCAGAAAATAATGTCTCAATAAAGATCATCACGTGATCACAAACACAAATTTATGAACCTACCCGATTTCACACAGATGAAGAATAAATCACAGAGTGCGGAAAATTAGTTCATATGGCTAAGCTTGGTCTTTTTGCCATCTGCAAGCATTCCTTATTGCAAAAGTGCGTGATAAGGCACTTTGTGTTATATGAGCACTTTCCCATATAAGAGGTTCGAGCAAAGGTTCTGAGCCAAAATGGTGCTAGTCTTTTATTATGACGGGCTGAATCCCGCCACGGGTAAAAGAACGATTGTCCTATTCTTTATAGCCTTTATCTTATACGGTAGAACAGCAAAATGAAACATCCCGTTCTTTTTATTTTCTTATCTGAGTCTGCAGCATATAGTGCCGGATCATAGAAACAATTTCGATCCCAAGCCATCGAGTTCCTTTAAGTACAGTACGATATATTTTGGTTTTAGGCCATTTTAATCGCAACCTACCCGAGTAAAGTCATCTGTTTCACATGCGCCGCCGCCTTATTGGGAGTGTTTCATGCAGCATCAGAAACAAACGTAATAGCACTTCCCAGGCACAGGCATGCAGAAGCGATTACAAATAACACTCAGCTCAACTTCAAGCTCCTTGCACTGGAAAATTCCAACGATCATGACTATGGCAGACATCACAGCCGTTTGTCGCGCTGACCTGACCTGACATGACCTGCCCGGCGCTCTCACCCCAGGTGACCTGGGACGGCGCGACGGCAGACGCAGGTCGGAGCCGCGGGCGACGCTGGCCGGTGAAAGTGATGCAGCTCGGCGGCGGGGCGGTCGACACTGGCAGTGCGGCGTCAGTGTCTGTGGCGGCGTCGTGGAGGTCAGGTCTGCGCCCGGAGTCTGGAAGCGGTGAGACGAGAGTGGGAGTTACGCGGTGAATGTGCCACACGCGCTAGAAAGTCTTCAGTGCGCTGGAGAACTAGTGAGTGACTCCTGATGCGAGTGAAAGACCGTGCAAATATGTGAGCTGTTCTTTGTCGAGTTGAAGTGTAGCGACAGGCAGGTACACACGCCACTGAACACTCCTTCACAGTTTTCATGCCAATCCGGAGGTCAAGCAAATGAGGTGAACAGGACTGAACTTTTATTAGGTAAGTGAGTTTAATAATTCTATATTTGGTATCTTCATTCGCTCGGAACACACCGTTTCAAATTGTACTGCCCATCGTGACCTGCTGAAAATTGTGCACGGGTAAAGAAAAGCTGCCCTTTCTCTATATTTGCGCTTGTTACAATATGTATTTCTGATAAATTATTCAACGAAAATGAGACAACTCTTAGGACTATCTGATACTTCATCAAATGTAAGCTTAACCAAATGGACATGTTTTTAGGTATCATATACTTATATAATTAATGGGGGAGGACAGGCTGAGCTGATTGCTAAGTATGTGTTTGACTCCTGCAGTTGCCGACCAGGCCTCCCCTTTCTGCAGCTGACAGCTTCTTCTCGCCTTCAGGAAATCAAATTGTTTAAAATACCGTACACGTCTGCTCGCAACTTTCATTGAGAGATCAAGCCATTTTACGTACATTTCTTGGTATGGTATCCATGTGTTGAGAATGTAGATTTGAGTCAATTGTATGCTGATAAAGCATTGCAGTTCCAGATCATTTTGCAGGGTCATAGGCTTCAGATCTCGGAGATTCACTCGCGGAAGTGGATACGATAAAAATTAAATATTGAATAGGAATCGTATCAATGAATAATTTTAGGCATGTGTGTCTTAGTTATGTTCAAAGTTAAACTGTTTCTTTTTGGCGTATGGTAACATTTTTGAAGTGGCACTGATCCACTGACTAACGATAATTTTCTACCCTAGTAATCGTCTTCCGCAATGTTCTCTGACTATTTGGAAAGTATTAATACTAAGAATCAGTAGATTCATGCTGACCCTACGTGTTTTGGGTGCATTTTAGAAAACTGCAGTTGGCAATTGGACATTTATCTCTCCACAATTATTTTTTGTGTTGGCCATAAATACTCCCTTGCGGTGTGAACCTTTGGGGTTCCGCAATGATGAAAGTCTTTGACCGACTCTCCGTGTGTTTAGTTGGATAGAGAGGGCTGCACAATGTGCAAGCCTTTTGTTATACTAAACAGAGTTGGGAACAAAGACGCAAACGAGCTGCCTTCACATCCTTAAGTCAGGAAAGATGACTCCTTTCTGTTCAGACAATTGTTTTCGAGAAAGCGATTTGGTAGCCAAAGGTAGAATGACAGGCCCCTTACTTTTCGGGAGCGAGGCCCGGTCTCAAAACCCCTCACATGACAACGCCGATAGCTTTTTTTGGAAGGTAGGAACTATTTGGTCTGGATGTAAGGAATTGCGCAGAAGCTTTGCAGTCAGCTTTTCTTATGATAAACGGTGGAAATGAAGCCCTCCAAGGGGCCGATAAGCCGTCCCATTGATTGGTAGCACGGATTAAAAAAATCTGCAAGGGAAGGAATGCCATGACTTTTACCGGGCACAAAATGTAATTTATATTAGCGAACTGATTCTAGCTTTAACGTCCTTTGGCACGTTCTACAGCCTGGTTGAATTTTCTGGCTGTTCTTAAATTGAGAATTATTTCGCAGTCGCTTATCAGCATGGACAGCCTCAGGGTCAAAACTAAGTAATTATATAGAACAGATTGCTCCATTATTTCATAAAAATCCATGTTTGGGTAAAGACTGCAAAAGAGATACCGTCCACTGTTACTTTCTTGCAGTTGGAATGCATTTATTTTCCAAATCGTTGTGGAAATACGCTGTTATCTTTCATATGTCCATGGCGGAGCTAAACAGAATGTTTTTAGAATAATGCACTCGTCCATGTTTTACGCGTATCAGTCCAAGAGATTTTGGGATGAAATTTATACAAATACCTGCAGATAATTTCAACCTGCCAAAGTGAAACTGTGATTTCAATCAGATTCATCTGAACTTAGGCTATTTCCTTCACTTTCTTTATCCCTTCGTGCACTGGTTCTGTGAGAATTAAGACTTCATAACACATCCTGGCATTACGTTTATCTAACGAGGTTAAGCCATGCTTTTCATAAGATGTCAAAGCCCTGAGGATAACGAGTTTGTAACTGAGCTCCACTGATCTGTTACTGGACAAATGGTACAGAGCTCTTTGCATGCAAGACCAGCTCAGTACCTACCAGCGTGACATTTCGGAACATCCAAACATCATTGAGTGTTCGTTGGCTTCATCGGCCAACCGATTCAACGCAAATTCCAGTCGTACACAAAAAGGTCAGTTCTCAAGGAGAGGTCATCGTGAGCAAATCCCACAAGCTTACAAAATCATCACCTGCTCTGGAACAGCACCGAACGAGTGGAGCAAGACTGGTTATCAGGCCCCGCGGCACGGCTCTGCGCTGTGACACGCTGCAGACTGTCCAGAGCTCCAACCGCAGACCGTAGCGGTTCGGTGAGTGGTGCCCCGGGGCAGCTGCGTCCAGGCGGCCGGTCAGTGCGCTGGCCCTGGCCCGCAGCCGGGGGCGCCGCGTGACCCTGGGCGGCCGCTGGCGACGCCAACGACGCGGGGGGCTGGCGGCGGCGAGAGCTGGCGCGCCGGCTGCCGCATCTGGGGGTGGTCTGCAGATATAGGGAGGTAATGCACGGCGTTACAGCAGGCCGCCAGCCGCGGGAGTTTCAGCGCTGGGGACTTGGAACGGGAAGTTGTCGGCCATGGCTCAGTGATTTTTCTGACTGCATGGAGATGAATGCAGGGACGAGTATGGCACAGTGCTGCAGTGAATCAATTTGGTCAGACACAGCATCTGGCGAATTACACTTTTTGCGAGGAATTCTAATTTGTAGACATGTCTCCTTTACAAACCCTGGAGTGGTTGACAGCTTTATGTTATTCGGGCTATAATACTTCTTTTCTGCCTGCCAAGCAAACATGTGTTGTCTTCTAGCGTTAAAAAAACGGAAGGCTAATCTTGCTCCAGTTACAGACTAGGACTTTTTTAACGATGGCTCTGATATTTCCACCCAAATATGTCGTTGTGCGTGGCTCTCAGACTTAAGGAGACATGTCTGGGTGAAATAGATTTCGAAAACACGACATCCAAACCTAGTCCGCTGCTATTGTTTCAGCCATGCCAGAAAATGCGGGCGACCTGAACAACAATCGGTGCGGGAAAATGACGCAGCCATCCGTGTGATGCGTTCATGTTTGTCACCATAGGCGTAGGAACGGGGGTAGGGGGCAGAGGGGTCACTCCCCCCGCCAGTTTTCTGTGGTGGGTTCCCGCAACGGATATAAAAGTATCAGCAACTGTAATATAAAACAAGAAACCCGAACGGGCCCGATAGCTCGTCTGGGTAAGTTCCAGTTTCGTAGTACGACCCCTGCAAGCCCATGGACGATGAACGCTTCGTGAAAGAGGTCAACTCACCTACCACCCGAGTGCTTCCAGATGAGCCCTCAAAAAACGGAGCCCAATCAAACTCCAGCCCAGACCACTCCCAACACAGAGCAAGAATTCGGACGCGCATCCTGTACCAAACGCCGAACAGCAGCCGTCCCTCGAACATCGGCAGGTGCAGAGGTGCAGAAAGTATGCTGGCTGTCACAAACTCAATGCGACGTATGCCTCCTCTGTCACACAGAGCTGGAAATAATAATTGCATACTCGAATACTATTTCCAATATGCTGAATGTCCTCTACCTGTCCCTTACTTTTTGCAGCAGACAAGGTTCTAGCACCAAACCATTACAGCATGAAAGTAGTAAACTGAGTTTTCATTTATAGATCATGTTTTTGTTTTTGGAAGGAAAATTCCCAATTATGGGTCATTTTTTCCAGTATTGGGGTCATAACTATTATTGGCAACTCTGACTGCAGTTTCCCCAATGACATGCATTTCCTTTTTGAAGAAGTTTCCATTTTTGGAAGGAGTGTTTCCAATTATGGTACTTTTCCACATGATTACATGTAGCAATTATCATGAAATTAGTCATTATTGGGAACATACCTATTAATGGGAGCGTACATGTACACACAATTGGGAACCCTAACCACAGCTTCCCCCACTAAACTTCTATCTCACATATCAACAAAAGGGAAAAATGTCAATGTCAACATAGTATTTGAATCTACCTAAAATGTGTTGGTAAGTGGACCTTAGGTAGCATTTTTATACACACATCAAATGCTTAAAATTTGCATCCCACTCACGATCAGCACCTGCCTGGTCATTCCTTTTTGCAGTAAAAACTCTGAGGCAACTAGCCTGCATAGATGTAAAATTATGTCTCTTGCCCTAATAGGTACGAGGTATTGGAATTCACATACCAAAGAAAGATCCAATGTAGTCAAAATACTGCTTTAACTCCATGCAGTTCAGGTCCTGTGCGTTGCTTACCACCACTGGTAGTAAGCAACACACCCCTAACCAGCGTTTTTCAAGTCTATTTCTATCTGAGATTTGATGTGGTTTTCTGAGATAAGAAGGGGGTCTACTCGCCCCTCCAGTGCACGTTAGTTCCAGGCCCCTCTCCAGTGGGGGTGTTAACACTTTGTGGAGAACTGCATTAGCACACATTTGCTATCTGTACAATATTGATATGATAATTTGATCATGAAAACTCACCTGAATCACTGTTGTTGCAGCCTGTTGCTGGCGCCAACTCTCCCAAATTCCTCCAGCTCCAAATCTATCTAACCAATCTAGGGCACAAATAAACTAAGGCACAAGCAGGCTAAGGAATGAAAACCAAGCTTGATATGGGAAGTGCATCAGTCTTACAATAGCCTACATTCATCTTAGATTAGCCATGGGCAGCAATATTTATTCTAGCTAGTTTTAGCCTGCACTTATCTTAAATATACCTAATGAATATGCCCTCAAAATAAGTGTCTAACTTGTCTTGTCGCTGTTGCGCAGTTTAAGTAGAATTGCTGCCTAGCTTGTTTATTTTCTCACTCACTTAGTACTTTTATTAGTAGCTTTTAGGCGTACTTAATACTAAATTCGAAGAAATAGGGGCCAATAAATCGAAGACACTCAAACTGTAAATATGACTTAACCTGAAAAATGGACGAAAAGTACTTAATAAGGTATCTGCGTTATCGTTAATGCCTTAAATATGCCTACAATCGTGTATTTCTCGAAAAATTGACTGTCACATTTCCGGTATCTAGGCGCCAACTTTCTGCAAACTACTAACAATCAGCCCCATTGGGCTGCATGTTAAAATCTGGCAACTGTGACAGCGTTTGCGGGTTTTCTGCAGCGGGGGTCCCTCTTTTGTAGAAACTGAACAGTACCAATATTGTATTACTAATGGTACGCTTGCAATTGAAGAACAGAGCTGCTAGTTAAAATATTCCCTACACGCCTCATTCTCTATTTCGAAAATATGGGGTTTGATCTTGGCCATACAGTCGGATCGTATTTTGTCACAATTATGCACCTATTTTGTAAATGTGTCCAACTCCGGTAGCCAGTTGCATTTCAACCTCTGGGCAGGTGTGACGAGACCGGCCGTCTTCCACTACGAAGTGAAAAAAAAACGCCACGCAGCTATTCAATGAAAGGAAACGGCGGGAAAGAAAGAAGTCATGTATGGATATACCTAGTGTAGGCCGGTGGGCATTCGTGCCATATTAACACCAAATGAGCGGATTTAAACGACTCATATTTATGGCCTATTGGACTGGGGGCCCCTTAGGTGGCTCCCTTTAAGGTTGTCCCCCTCCCACTTTTGAAATGATTCTTACGCTCCTGCTTGTCACATTTCACTTGTACACTTTCCCTGTAACCAGATGAAGCGATATACTTCGTCGCTATCAGAGGCTCCCTGTAGAAGGCTGTTGCAATAGCTGTTGCTGAGCGGTGAGGAACATTCATCAAGCCTGGTTTCAAATCGATGTTATGTAAAAGCCTTCTGAACCGAGAGCGATGTCATTCCCTGAAAATAATGGAAAACTACGCAGGGCAGTAATAAATAATCAGAGATATAGTCAGAAATTGATTTTCAAGGAGACAAATTCAGGGCAACAGAAGTTGGAGAGCTGGCCCGTGAGACTCTTATCGCTAGATATAAAGGAAGTGCCTCCAGGTTAAAGGTCGGGATGACCCGTGACAGAATATTCCTGCAGTATCTTCTATTAATTTTGGCCATTAACTTATGGTCGGGTATTTGTGACAATTTTTCTTCGCTGTGATGTCCAGGACTGTTACACCAGTTTCTCCGTGCGGCCGCCAGTAGCTGGTGGGCTGCACCCCTGTTGTCCCGCCAGTGTCGGCACAGACACCTGACCGAAGTGGCGATGGGCGACAGAGCCGGATGCTAGGAGGACTTTCCCGCTAACGTCTCCGCGGCAAGGGCAAACCACTAAACAAACATCGCTTGCCTCAGCGAGATATTCCAGCAATGATCTCGGAATCCCATTGCAACGAATATCAATGTATTTATGTATAGAGATATTGCAGATCATGTCTCTTTAAAGAAATCACCGCCAGGGAAAGAGAGGAACTCATAGCGAAATTTGGAATAGGTAGGATAAATTGTATTTTAAAGCTTGGTAAAAAAACACGGGCCATAATACCTGACGTATTCAAGCTCCCTTGTACAAATACTTCTGTGTAGATTAGTGCAATGAACAACTCAGTCTGACCAATAAAAATGTTGGCTCGTAAGAAATTCTTTATCAGAAATGAAAGTTGGTAAGAAATCATTGAGAGACCGAATGTATGTCAAATATGGCACCAATATATTATAGGATGTCTGACCATATTCACCTTACATGTCCATTCTGCTACCAGTTTTCCAGGCGTTGCCTCTGGTCTGAGAGCGTGCTGTGTGAGTTCAGCGTTGACCTTCGCGACTAGGGAGTGTTTACTTGGCCGCTTCCTCCCGTGACCATGTTGGAGAGACTCACGTGCACTAAGTGGAGGAGCCCTGCCTACTCCCGCCGTCACTATCTCTCCTTGTAGGGGCCGTCGTTAGAAATCGTCCGGGTGGTGGAAACCGAAGGCCCAAACAGAGGTTCGCCTCCTTTAGTTCGGCTACCTCGGCATCGTTGTTGACACCGCCGGTAAAATCCAGTTATCATGTTTATTTATTCATTCAGAGTGTTGATGTGCTAAACTGCCCTAATTCACTGAATTAAACCCACCACTCGCAATTTCTGTAAAAGATACACAGAGGATTCCCAATCACTATGAGCAGACTGGATTGATCCTGGGACTTTTCGGATGTTTTGCTTTAGCTACCTCGCAATGCCTCAAAATTAAGGATCGTGACGTCAACTCTGACTCTTTAGGTAGTAATATCGGAAATAATATGCTATATTTAGAGACTCGCCGGTGTTTCGAGCCTTTAAAACAGTGGGCTTAAAATGCACATGCATTCACGTGCTTAAAAACACATGCCCCGTGCCCCATATTTTCATTCACCATGAGTAAAACGCCCTGAACTGACAGGTATGTGTTCAAAACAAAAGCGTGGGAGCACAGAAACAAACGCACTCTCAGATCTCCGTTCTGTTGGGATTTTTGAAAACACGATGTATGCGACTAGAGAACTGAAAAAAGCCCTTAGCCTATGACCTTGTAAGTAGTACGAATGGTTCTGGTGGAATCCGGCACTGATGCTAGCCGGGATTGCACTGGGTTGTATAGTGGCGAAGCTGCATCTTTAATTTCATGAGTATTCATTTACTTTTGACGGCTAGTTTTAGCTACCAGAATGCTGCGTCAACCTAAGAACTCCGTGTGATTTGCGACGGAGAGTTGCATATAATCAATAGTGTTATCCAGCAGAATCTCGTCCTATCTAAAAAGCAATAATCTAGTTTAAGGCAGTTATATGTAGGTGCTCATAAATGGTCAGAACAAAATGCTTAAGTTTGGTGTTATTCTCTGGGCGTGCTATGTTACACCCTTGATTTGAGAACAGTACTGCAGTCGGCAATTTAATCAATATCGGGTGATGATGATTGATAGCTGTAAACCCGCTCCTTCGTTTGAGTTCAGTTGAGTTCAGCTGCTGTCAGTGGCTCCTCCGATACCGCATACGTCGGTGGTAGCGGGTAGCGAGCCGTGGCTCAGACCGTACCCCGGCCCTTCTGCACTTTGCCGCCCAGCAACCGCAGAGGACCGAGGCAGAGCCTCCGTCTCGCGCCCAGAGACCTGTCCTCTGCCGCCCAGCAGCCGCAGAGGACCGACGCAGAGCCTCCGTCACCCGACCAGAGGCCTGTCTTCTGCCGCCCAGCAATCGCAGAGGACCGACGCTGAGCCTCCGTCACCACCCGACCACAGGCCTGTCTTCTGCCGCCCAGCAATCACAGAGGACCGAGGCAGAGCCTCCGTCACCCGACCAGAGGCCTGTCCTCTGCCGCCCAGCAGCCGCAGAGGACCGAAGTAGAGCCTCCGCCACCCGACCACAGGCCTGTCTTCTGCCGCCCAGCAATCACAGAGGACCGAGGCAGAGCCTCCGTCCGCGCCCAGAGGCCTGTCCTCTGCCGCCCAGCAGCCGCAGAGGACCGAGGCAGAGCCTCCGTCCCGGCCCAGAGACCTGTCCTCTGCCGCCCACCAATCGCAGAGGACCGAAGCAGAGCCTCGGCGCCTGACCAAAGGCCTGTCCTCTGCCGCCCAGCAGAGGACCGAAGTAGAGCCTCCGCCACCCGACCACAGGCCTGTCCTCTGCGGTTTGCTGGGTCCAGAGGACCGGAGGCGAGCCGGGCGGCGGCGCCTGCGCCCTCTCCGGTCCGGTCCGCCACAGAGAAAACAAACAGGGCGCACTGTATAAACAGGCCCGCTAATGCGCGCCGTACACAGCGGCACTGGCCGGAAGGGCGATCACCCGCTGCCGGCATGCTCACAGTTCGCTTCTTGACATTAGCATTAGCAGCAGCCAGCGGTGCTGCATTACGCAGTCGGCAATCAAGCACCGCGAGCCGCCAAATTAGACAAATAAGGTTTTTGTTGCTAATGATTGCTTACGGCTGCACCATTACAGACCAGTCTGCAGAGTGACCGTTGTGTGCATGAAAGGAAATATGGTACCTTTGTTGGATTCAAACCCAGGTATCTGTCGTGGAGAGAATGTGGAATAGCCCCGATTCCACGTTTCGTTTCTTTCAGAACGCACCTTTTAAGGAGCAACATTGCTTCAAGAGCGTATAAATTAAAGACACACGGATGCCCCTGTGGGCCTAACGGCTGTCGGCGGCAGTTATTGGTAGGGGCGAAGCCATGCTGGAGCCGATGGGATAGAAACTCGCTCTAAATATACACCGTTTTCCCGTAAGCGATGAATTCTGGGACAAATCTAATATCAAACAGGATGTCTTCTCGTTATGCTCTATCACCTGGCTATCTCAGCTCAAACCCCATTATAAAGGCGCCACATTCCCATCGTCACTGGCAAGCCCGATGTATCCGCTGGTGAGCCCACCGCGTTGCGTGGCCTCGCCCGTACCGCGTGCGTCGTACACGGCCGCCGCATCATTGTCTCAGCTCCGCTGGCATCCGCAGTACCGTAGTTGGCTCACAGGCCGTGACCCGTCACCCGTTCCGGTGCGTAACGGCGCACCGCGCCGCGTCACGTCACGCTCCGTGACGAAAAACATCCAGCCTCGGCGCCGGCCGGCGAGGCGTGCAGACTAACGACGTCTCTCGCGCTCCCACCGTGATGTGGGAGCGGCGGATAGGTGTTCGAGACCCGAGAAGTGAAGCGTTCGGCTCGTTCGTCAGTCTCACTGACGAGGTCGGTACTGAACTTTGCTACAGGCCAAGACATATGTCTGTGGAGGGCCGGAACCCAGGTCAAGGAGGGTTCGGCCACTGAACGGCTGTGCCATTGACTAGTTGTAAAGTACAGGCTGGGTGTGGGGAGAAGTGGTCTCCGCAGTCATTTATATCAACATATGTCGGTCAAGCTAAGTGAGGAAGGGAAGTATCGATAGTCACATCAGTGGCATTGAACACAAAATTGTACTTGAATTTGTCGATTCATTGATTTATGAATGGTAATTTTATCGAAAATTTCAATGCATAGATGCAGGGAAAAACCTTCAAAGTCTTATTACTAGTGGAAGTAAGTAACCGGGCTTCACTGACGGCTGATGGTGTCAACAACCCTCACCCTGTTGAAATGAGATTATGGGGATAGGAAAGACTGGTGCAGAATACGCACCCAGAATATGGACCCGAGCCAGTGGCGTGGAAATCTAATGCACTCACCCGATGGCGCTGCATCCCGTTTTAAACTCGTTAAAGTAGTTCTTTGGCAGAAATCCATAATCCATACTTCAGGACAAAATTGTTGCCGCAATACATGCTGCAGTTCGCGTTATATACCTAACCTCCTCAGGTCAGCATGCGTTCAAACAGAAATATTTAGGCAAAAACTACATGTTGAGGGCCGACAAGTAAATGGTTTCACCATCACTGCACTGTTCATATTTACCCCATCATAAAGTTGTAGTTTTTATTAGCCATTAAATAGGTTAATGAGTTATTTCACATGGAATTATTTTGATTAAAAAAACACTGCAGCAACATTTCCCGAAAAACAATTGATTCCCGGGGCATCCTAGTGTACTTTTAAAGTACCACACAATTATGCCTCATCGTACTCTCACCGGATGAATACATGAATATCAGTATGGGCGACTTTTTGAGAGCAATATAATGGCGATTCCTTCCAAACCAATATGCAAAAAGACTACGTGAAACTTGGCAGTTTTATCTCTATACCTGGCCTTCCTTTTCAAAAAGAAATCCCTGTCATTGAAGCAAGGCTAAATTAAACACACCTAGGTATATATAGGTATACCTTCCATTAGATTATCAGAGGATGGAATACCTGCTCTTCGTACTGCAGTGGATTAAATTATTGTTAGTGAGAATTAGATGCCTCACAATGTTAGCAAAACCACGAGATGGTGTCTTTAATAAACGTCTCGCTCGCCTTTGGTTACATCCCCAAAGGAGAGTACAACCAGATCTGGAAGACTTAGAAACTTACAAAACATTTCAGGTTTTTGTCTGCTAAACATGCTTTGGGAAACCTGAGCCATGTTCATGGCACGGGAGTGATCAGTTACAATGCAAAGTTCTTGAAAAAAACTCAAGCTGGGAATTACTTTGCGTGTTCCTGTTGCTGTTTAGGATTCTTCAGAACCCATACAGTTTGCCTAGCTTAGGTGTGCTTACATTTTATCAATTCTCATTATTTTATTGATAATTATGCACCTAGAACCCGTCCGCTAGTTTTGTTTAAGTTTCAACCATGCAATATTTGACGGCATCTTTATAAGAGACAGATATGATCATCAGTACATCCTCGTAAAATGATCCGGCCCAGTTTATTACCACAGCTGAAAAATAGAGCACTAGCTTGCCTCGGGCTATGACCTCCGCGGCGCAGTTCGCTGTCGCTCGCCAGATGACAGAAATACCCCGAGGGCAGCGCTTCCTGTGCGGTGGCAAACTATGTAGCACACGCAGAGATGACGCGCAAGTAATGCCATCGGCGTGGGCGTCTGGCAGATGAGTGCAGTTATCGCTACTGTTGTTTTATGTTGACAATAATAGGCGAAACAAATTGTATGTAATTAATCGAAGAAAATATATGTAAAGGAGAATCATCACAAAAGAATAGACGTCTATAGGGTAGTTTTAGAGATCAGAGGGGTTCAGTGGTAGAAAGTCGATCCACGATCCAAGAGCTGTGAACCCAAACCCTGTCTTGTCCGCAACGTATGTCCCCAAGTCCAAAGGCATGAGACTACTGACACCGTGCAACCGCTGCCTTTGGTGCGTCGTAAAATTTCAAAATCAGTGAGGTAATTGTGGGTAATTTGAGAGCTGCATCATGGAATGTGGCCGGCCATCTACGCTCAAGAAACCTAAAAAACGCAGCATATCTCCTGCATCTCTTGTAACGTTCACGGCTTTCGCTTCGCCTCTGAATTGCCTGTTGAACCATCGTGTTACCGTTGCTGCCTTATGTCGGGAAGGCGGCGCCAACTGAAGCGTGAGTCCTGATGGAATGTGGAAGGTGGAGGCAGTACGGTGTCGAGACGCTCACGTCCTCTTTGGCTGCGACGTCTGCATGCACGTTACCAATAATGCCAGCGTGACCCGGGGCACGAGGTGTGTGACAGCCCAGCGATGTTTGTAACTCTCCTGTCGTAATAAGCGTGATATATGTCAGTTTTCAAGTGACGGTCTTATGGGATCATTGCCTTGCTGGAATATAATACAGTATGGAGCGTGAATGAAATAGGAAGGAAGACAAGAACATGACAGGAACGAGAAAAGCAATCTGTCACTGCCGCTTGATATGTATAAGACCTCAATGACTATTTTCGACAGTCTCAAAGCATCTGCCGAATGTTGCGCCACAATCAAAGCTTGAGGAAACAAGCACCGGTGAAAACGCCATTGAATGTCATCATTACGCTCTCAGCTATCCGACAACTGCATGAATGAATTGAGTAGCCTACTTCTGCGATTTAGCCCAGTACAAGTATGCCTCCCATGGTCGTAGGTAGTGGTGCGTGACAGACACAGATCTGTGGGATGCCAGCGGCGACTGCCGGCCGTGGGGCACACGACCGCGCCTGGTCAGCCGACATTTGTTTACCTTGGCACGCTCTCATGACCAATTGTCTCCACCGCTGATGACGTCATTGGATATGGGAAGGAGAGAGGCGGGAATGGCTGCGCCGCGGGCCGATCGGCCGCAGAGTAGATGGTCTCCGCAGTTGATGGCGTGGCGGTGACATCTCAACAGCCGAGGCCTGGGAACTTGTCATGGAAGGCTGGCCGTCAGATGAAGAGATGGCTGGTCTCACCCGGATCGGCTCATTGCCGACGCAGTACTTGCCCTGGTTTGTTTAAAAGAGAAGGGAGAGAGAGAGAGAGAGAGAGAGAGAGAGAGAGAGAGAGAGAGAGAGTGGTGTGGTGGGGGGTGGTGAGTGAGGAGTGAGTGAGTGAGAGAGAGAGAGAGAGGAGAGAGAGAGGCTGGATTATTGGAGAACGGAGGCAGATAATTTTTTAATTAGCTTTATGCTTTTCGAAATCCGTGGCAGACTATGTTACGCCACGCATACATAGAGATGTTTTGGACAATGGCTAAGACATACACAACTCTAATTGGTCAACTTGTTGCACCTCGACAAGCAAAAATGCTGGTATTCTCTTTTTAAGGATAAGAAGTGCATCTGAATATTTTCTTGGCTCCACCTGAAAGTTCACATGTAGCACATGCCACGGCAATGAGTTTCCCTACTGGATAGTTTTCATCATTCGAGACTACTCCGCACGCTGCTATATAACCAGCTATGTCAAAACGAATGTATGCTGCACACACCCGCAGATAATGACTGACACACTGCCAGGCCTTGGCCTACCTGACACGATCAACCAGCTAACTGGTTGACCTCGTAAAACCCTTTAACCTCTAACAAGAGTAGGAATTCGGACTTAATTGAAGTGAGCGTTGTCCGTACACATTGCATAGCACTTCCGTGCTCACAGCAGTTCACCTACTCTGGTCCTGTGCAGCCCAATGGCTAACTTAGGATAGTATGGGAAACAACAGAAGGTAGCCGCTTTAGTTTCAGGCAAGAACTCTGGTGTTTCCAAACCCAGAAGTCTCTTGTCTTGGTGAATCTGCACCTTCTGGCTGCAGCGATGACGTCACCGGTCCAGACTCGGTCCCCGTGTGTACCGAACACTCTCCCCTTCTCTGGAACAGCGACGTCCGCTTCCCATCGGGCCGGCGCGCCGGTTTCACTTTTATTATCAGCCGATCAGCGGTGTGGCCGCTGAACCGTGCTCGGCTGCGTGCCGCGGCACGTGCATACCGCTCTGAGCGGCTACACCGGCGACACAGCCGCTGTGACTGATGGTTCTGCCACGTTGGTGGCCAGTGGAGCATGTATCTTAGATGTCTGTCTCTGGTTGTCTGTCTTCACTGTAGACAGTCAGCTGTCTGTCTGCACTGAACTCGTAGCCTTAGTAAAAAACTGGCGTTTTTTTGTAATAGGAAGGCTGGTTATTGTCACAAGGTGTTGTTAGTATATATTTCGAGCAGAACTTTGAAAGAGAACAATCTGGAAGCTCAGACACATGTTATGCTATCAAAGCGCCGAATCCCAGGAAATGTGAAATTGTGAACATCGTTTTCTAATGTAACTGTATTTCAAAACGAGACACTTTGGAGCGAAGGGCTTTTAATCATGATTAATGTACATGAATGTAAAAAAGTGATTTCTTGAGTCATCGATCCAGGCCTGAGCGACATGTGCAGGTTTCTTGCTCCAGCTCTCGGCGATTGCGTGTCGACTGGAGACAGTTGGCCAGATCACGCTCTTCCTGTTCAGTCTCTGTAACACTCACCGGCGCAGCTCTGCGGTGGACCGGAGCAGCCGGCCAGCGCTCAGCCCGGCATCATGAGCTTACACAACCAGGTCCGCGTCATTGTTGTCTGTGTGACGCCCGCCGTCTGCTTGCCTCAGGCTGTGGCGCGGATCAGTCCGGAGGAGGACGGCAGCTCTTCACTGCAGGGATGAGGAGGCGGGAGGCGTCCTGAGGAGAGGAGCACGGGAGACGGACTGACTCCCGGATCGTGTGAGAGGAGGCAGGTGATGGCGGGAACTCCGCGACGCACTGTGGTCCTGCTGGTCGCCGCGGCAGTCTGCACCGGCCTCGCCCAAGGTAGGTCACGCTGTGGGGTCCTGAGATGAGCGCCTGTTCGCGATGACTTCACGTGTCGGTGCTCACTGTATATGTTGTGTGATCATCAGCGTTTGGTCTTAAAGACTGCGTCGATTTCTGGGCTATTTTATGCCCATAAGGCAAATTTTGTTTCATATCGCAATTGACTGTTTTTAAGCATTTCCGTGAAACAAATCGCTGGCATCTCCACTCTATGTTATGCCCACAAGGTATATTTTGCGTCATCTCGTAACTAATTGTTTCCTTTTCACATTACTCCGAAACAGAGCTTACATTCCCACTCAAACACATGCTACCCAGATGCTGCCTGGTGTCAGTACCTTTGTTGGAGTGTACGTGTGGCTGTTCAGCAGGTCCACTAATCACTGGAGCGGGGCTAGGGGAGGGGGCAGCGAAACCTCCTCTGACGCACCGCAGGTGTCGAGCGCGCGCTGCGCCGCCTGCCGCCGCATAAATGTCCGTCACATAGCGAGCCGGCACGAAACTGGCGGTTATCTCACCGGGCAACAGACGGAACCCCTGCGGCGCTCTCTATGTTTGCATTATGTCGTACCGCATTGTCAAAATTACATGAATAGTGATCACCCGACCACCTGGTAAACTGGTAGTCAAATGCTACCATCAAACAATCACACAAATAACTGTCGAATGTCATCGGACAGCAACTAAAGTGTCAGCTCAAGTTGATAACTTGTTATTTGGCATCTGTTCTCAAGTTCAGAATGGAAAATGGGGTGATTCAGTGATTACATATTTTGATATAGCTATTCATCAGAATCTTGATGTAATACCCCGATCTTGCAATAATAAGCCTTGGCCATCGCATGAGCACTCATCTCGAATCGTTATGGGCTTTACATCGAAATTAGTTCCTTACAAATGATCTACCATAATTTATTTTTTTAGATTGAGCATCTTGTTGATATATGCTTGAGTGTTGTTGCGAGGAGCATGCTTATAAGCTGACAAGGTATATACTGGCCTGTCACCTCGAATCCTGGATGTAAAATACACTTCGGGCACAGCCCTTCATCAGAATTAGGTAGATAAAATCACAAATTCTCAGTCATAGTGTAGCCAGATCTTGAATGCAAAATGGGCAGCCGTTTTAGAGTTGGAAGCTTACGACGTTTTTGCAATTTGAGGTCTGGCTACACTATGACTGAGCATTTGTCGTTTTACCTACCTGATTCTGATGAAGAGCTTTGCCCGAATATATAAACTAAGTGTTTACATCCAGGATTCGATGAGACAGGCCAGTATATAGTCTGTCAACTTGTTATCATGCTCCTGGCCTCAGCACTCCAAAACCTATCAAGAACTTGTTTTGGGTCCAAAGGGAAAATGGGGAATAGTAATCATGTTCTTTCAGGCCTTGTGTGCTATTAATATATCGTATGATATTGACTACAAAACGTAATCTTATACAAACTTGGTCGCTTTTCGAAACACTATTTACAAACTAAAGGAATAAGCTCTCATTAGGTTGAAATCAATTTTCCAACGCGACGTTCGATCTGAAAAAATAAATACCTACTGGATGACGTTTGTAAGGAACTCAATTCGAGGTGAAACCCTCAACGATTCCAGGTGAGTACTCAACGATGTCTAAGGACTATTTCTGCACGACCTGGATTTATTTCAAGGCTATATACTCGACCCTACGTGCATAAGAAGCGACATATACGGGCTCTTTAATCTCATCACAAGCTCATCCCTGAACTTGCTTTGGGAGTTTCGTATATTGCACAATAATAACTCACACTCATTGTGAAGTTGCGTCTTACCACCGATGTTTGTTCGTTTTCTATTAAGGTATTTCCAGGATCTTGCTTTGAAATCTTTTATTATAGAAATTAAAGATTTTATTATTTTATTTAAAGATTTCATTAAGAAATTAAAGATATTACCGCCTCCCCTCCCCCCCCGGGCCCCCCCCCCATTTTTGGGAAGGAAAAAAAAAAAGGGGCGCCCCCCCCCCGGTGGGGGCCCCCCCCCCCCCCCCCCCCTCCCCCCCCCCCCCCCCCCCTTTTTTTCCCCCCCCCCACGCCCCAGGACACCGCCCACGGAAAACACCACCCCCCCCCCCCCCCCTTACCTCTAGCATAATAAAATAAAATTAAAAAAAAAAAATAAAAACCCCCCCCCCCCCCCCCCCCCCTTAAAAAGGAAAATCCTTTTTTCCCCCCCGGGGGCGCGCCCCAGCCCCCCCCCCCAAAAAAAAAAAAAAAAAAATAAAAAAAAAAAAAAAAAAAAAAAATAAAAAAAACAAAACCCAAAAAAAACTTTGACCCCCTCCCCCCCCCCCGCTTCCCCCCCCCCACAAAAAAAATAAAATAATTTACCAAATTAAAAATAAAGAAAAAAAAAAAAATATTTTAAAAAAAACCCCCCCCCCCTCCCCCCCCCATTTAACACAGGGGGGCCCCCCCCCCCCCACCCCAACAGGCTACCAAAAAAAAAAAAAAAAAAAAAACCACCCCCCCAAAAAAAAAAAAAAAAAAATTAAAAAAAAACACACCCAAAAAAAACAAAAAAAAAAAAAAATTCAACCTTAAATGAAGAAAATTCTGTAAGAGCGGTCTTGGGTTCGAAGATGCCAGTGCGGGTGACTCCCACCCGGGCATCCGGCTCCGCCAAGCATCAACACTTCGGCCCGGTGTCTGTGTCTGCTGGCGGGGCAGGGGTGCAGCTCACCAGACAGATAGAACTGGACAGCGCACTTCTTCACCTGACGAGCCACCCGGGCTTCTAGGGAGGGATCGGTTCAGACGTGGCGACGCTGGCCCCATATTTGGAGTGCAATTAGTCAGTGAAGAGAGACCAACCTTTGAAGTCAGCACCACACACGGGAGTGACTTAATGGTGAGCAAGCACGCCGGCCGGTGAGACGATCTCTACACCTGACACTTATTTATTGCTCTAGCATGATGGAAAATTATTCATGAGGGTCATTTAGTGCTCAGTGCCTATTTCCTTAACCATACCCTTGCTATTGTAACGCAAATTCAAGACGCTCTGCTTGCCTGCGGGAGCGTGGTAGAAAGGTTCGGCACTCCTTCTCCGGACTCCCCTCTCCTAACGGGAATGGTGCTCGCAGAGTTTTTCTATATATAATTGATGACTTTCCCAAAAATTACTCGCATCATGCACCTGTTGTATAATGTAGTGAGACCGTAAAATAAGACCTGCGAGGAACTTTAAACTTATGCAGCATTTTAATTTACCCGCTCTAGCTTTTTGTTTTGTTTTGTGCCCAACTCAGGCGACATGTGACCAACTGACCATGCCTTCCCTCCTTGGTGGTGAATTACTGAATAATACGTATGTACATACATAAATCCTGCCATGAGCGATGTAGTTGAGCTTTGAAGCTGGTCGCGTTTAGTGGCGAGAGAGGAGCTTATGACTTTTTGCATAGTTTTGAAAACTAATCAGGAAGAGGAAAATGTGTGCTTAAAGTGAGTGTTCCACTGCGTCTATTCTCAAATGATCTGGTAATATTCACTCTAAATTTTAGGTGTTTTTGCCTTTTTCACATCAGTCCCAAGGTTCAGCTAATATAAAGCGGAATGGAAAAAACTTATCTCCTTTAAATATTCCAAATGTGGCCTACGCTTGTTTATGTTGGACAGAAATTTTATAATGGGTTTTGAACTGAGATATAGGTTTTTTGGAGTGTGTCGAGAAGCCGCTGATGTCATATTTCATTACACCCAAAGCTCTCTGTATTGAATTCTCGCATGCTTCAAGGTTAGAAATAAAGGGCTCCAAGTTCCGAATTCGAGCCATGAGGAAATCTCTTTCCATGTGGCAGCGCATGTCACGTGATAAGTGTTAGCAAATGGCATAACTTTTTCTACGTTAAATGTTGTTTAATTACACGCCATATTTTGGGCAACAAGGGTAGTAAGAAAAGAGGCGAAATTTCTGTTTTGAACCATTAAAGATGGAAACAAAATGTGTTTTTTGGTTTTCCGACCTATTTTGTCCCCAAATATCCTGCCTTAAAATTTCGAACAATCATCCACTCCCTCTAATCTCGCAACATTCAGGTAAAAATTTGAAGGTCAGACTTTTCACGAACGAGCAGCCGTCAGCAGCCTTGAGGCACGCAGGGGAAGGGAAGGCGGAGAGTAGTGCGCTCAAATAGAAGTAGGGTTATGAACCTCTGCTACTCTGTAAATGGTGAGACCTGAGAGAAGCAAAACATATGGAGAACAAGTATGGAACTAGGGGTTTTTGGCTAGGGCACCTTGGTTTTAACTATTTTGAAACCAGGGACACCAATCCAAATCTAATCGATATGTATGAAGGATTCTTATGCATTGTGTTTGCTGAGTTTGTATATTTCTCCTACATATCTCTTATATATCTCGTAATATCTCTTAACATGCGCTGTGAAGAGGGTCCGGCGTCAACGTGTAGTGGAGGGGGTCCTAATTAGTGCCCCTCCCTGAGATATAGAAAACCAGGACGGTTAGAAAAATGTACGTTGGGCTGGGTATGTGAGAAACATGACGATTTACATTGTAACCAACTTTTATTGACCTAGATCGATATCTTCAGGGCCAAACGGGCCATAAATTTCAAATCTGGACAATGCTGGGGATCCGTGGGAACCGACATGATTATGCGAAAAAACGAAAATGCACTGAAGGTTGACTGTGGTTTAAAGGGAGGTCTCACAAGATGTCCTCTGAAATTTTGGGGTCAAGATCGTTCAAGATCATTGACCTATGACGTTACAGCATGTATATTCTCAATAGTGTACATTATGAATGCAACTATAGCAACCGTTGGGGAGAGCATGAGGGTTTGACCTTGGCCAGTGACTTTTGACCTTGAATCGTGACCTTAGCATTGAGTAATGCAATTTCAACTATGATGTCAAATCATGACATATGGCATACTGAGTAAGGCCATCTGACCAAAAGTACTGGGGCCAATGACCTTGAAGATGCTGGTATAACCTTCCCCTTTGACCTTAGACCTTGACCTTCATGTGAGGTGACCCTGACATATACCTTCGATCATATGGTCTTTTTATGTCTCCACTCGGTCTGCATTGCAGGCAAACTCGTGCGACCGCGCGTTTCTGACGATATCAAAATATAAATCTGACTTTGAAAGCCTTTAAGTCAAAAACATATTCAGTGATTTTCAAAATTATTTGATCAGTCGACAGGGTCATAAATTATAAAGTATGAGCCCGCCGACGTTATTTCCTCGTTGAGATAATTATCTCGAAATACATCTTAACTGTAAATGGTTCTCCGGCCACCTTGGAAAAACATGTGGAGGGAGCACTGTAGGACACTATCCAATGCGCGTGCTAATTGCTTGACGCAGATTTCAAAGGAAGAGCCAGTTCAAACGTAACGACACTGGCCTCGTACCTTTGGTGCGATTAGTCAGCGCAGAAACCAGCCTTTGAACTTCGTCAGAGGTTGATTCCTCACCGAGGAACTAACCTTTGAAGCGCGCAGGCGCTGGTTGGCCAGTGTAGAATCTGCCAGGGAAGGGCGTCGCCACCGAGGAGGCTGTCACTGTCGGGAATTGGGGAGGAGGTGCTCCCCCTACTTTTGGTCGGAAGAGTTGTTTAGAGTGCTTAATTCTAGACCGAAAATAGTTCCTTTTATTTTCATGGCACTTCACCGGTGTTGAATGACAAGCCAAATATTGCATTTCCCTATCCAGCCGACCAGACATACGGTCGGATGGACATGGACTTCCATCGCCGAGTCCAGTCCTCCCCTCTCCAATAAAAAATCCGTGGCGACGCCCTTGCTGTCAGGTGTAGTGAACTCCAACTTGATTCTCATGAGGTGATGAACTGAGATGCGAGTTGCCATGAGCGAAGCGGCCTTTTAAACACCAATGCTTCTTACATGCTGGTCATTGATGGTAGGTACTCTCCTATTGGCTCGTTTTTTACGTGTTTCCTCTACCTTTATATTGACTAAAAATCTTGAAAAACTGATCTCGCTGGAAATAAGTGAATACATGGAAGATAAAACTTTTGGGTTTAAGAATATCACAACTATTTCAACATCAGGAAGAAACAGTTCTGAAACACGACGAAATACAGAAATATTTTTAGTGGAAGACACCACAGATTGGAAGAAAATACGAATCTGTATTCGTATCCGGGTCGAAAATTTTAAACATTATCCAGCTTACCCATTCTATTCAACCAAATTCGAAAATATATTTGCTATCTGGCTCATGTCGCCCTCTGGCTTGTAGGCCTCATCCTTCCCGATTGCTACCAGTCACTGCGGGCAACTTTCGTCTTCGAATACCTCTTTTATGGCGGAGGCATCCGGCAGTGGTGGATACGACGGGGGGGTAGAGGGCTCAGGTCCCCCGAAATGTCAGAGTGCCTAAAGTTAATACATAAGCAGAGACCGATCCGAGGCAATGGCGTGAGAGGCTCGAGCCCCTAGCCCCCCCGAAATGAATTCCTAGATCCGCCACTAGTGCCTGGTCACCGTTTGAAAATTATAGAGTTCCAAAATGATCGTCGTTATCTATTCTCTGTTTGGTTCATGGCTTTGGTGAACGATATTATTGAAAGTTTTAGTGCTACGCAAAGCCAAAGGTTGTATTTGTTATACGACCGGTTTCGGGGCCATCTCGGTCCCATTATCAAGTAAAAAAGAACAAGATAAAATCACACACACACTACATAGTTATATAAAACGAATTTCAGTAAACTCGATGGAACATGGAACAATCTTTGTCGTGCTACTAGTTGTTTAAATATTCGACATCATGACGCGTGAGTGTTTTCCTCCATGGTCCTCATTGTCGCTTGAGTAGGTCGAGCCAGCCTTGGTACAATACGTATTTGCCTATATTTCTGTTTAGTTTTCCTCTTGCTGTTGTTTGAATTTGGATGGCTTCTTTAATTTGGCGTTGTTTTGCTCTGGATTCGAAAGTGATCACTTTGGCGTCCCAATCAATAGTGTGTCCGGTTTCGTACGAATGTTCGGCTGTGGCTTCTGGTTGTCGGTCGGTTAGGGTCATCTCCTCAGGGCTTTTAGAGACTTTTGTGTTCAGCAGTCCTAACCGACATCATTCTCCCGCTTTCTCCTATATAAATTTTGCTGCAATCCGTGCACTCCATTTGGTAGATGGGGCCAGGTTTCTTCGCAAATGGAATTTTGTCCTTGGGTTTAACCAAAAGTTGCCTGAGAGTTTTTGCGGCTTAAAGTACGTTCTAATCTTGTATTTTGCGCATACTCTTCTTATCTGTTCCGATGTTCCTTCTTGATATGGTATTACAAGGGTCTTCATTCGTTCTTCAGCGTTGGTGGCTTGGGTGTCTGGTTTTTCATGGTTAGGTCCATTGCATCTCTTAACTCTCTTGATTTGCGAGTTCACGAACTCTTCTGGATAGTTATTATCCTCCAGCATAGATCTGATGTGTTTGAGCTCTTTCTCACGTGCTGTCACCTCTTCGCAAACGTTGAAAGCCCGCTGGGCTAGTGTTTGCACGACCGTTCTTTTGTGAGCCTGTGGATGGTGGCTCAGGTAGTTTAAGTATTGACCGCTTGTATTCGTTTTGTAGTAAACGTCCGTTGTAATGCGTACTTCCGGTGAACGGGATAGAGTCATGTCCAAGAAGGGCAGCCTTCCTTCCTTTTCCGTTTCCACCGTGAACTTTATGGATGGATAAAAGGAGTTCAGGTGTTTAAGAAAGGTTCGATATCTCCAGCGGGCATCGAAGCGAGTATGTCATCCATATATCGATGCCAGATGTAAGGTGGTTTTGGATAGGACATGATGGCTTCTTCTTCCAGATGTTCCATGAAGATATTTGCTACCGCCGGAGCCACTGGAGAACCCATCGGAGCCCCAAACAATTGTTGGAAGAATTTTCCGTTGAACTGGAAAAACGTAGTTCTGAGGATGAAGTTCAACAGGCTTGAAATATCACCAGGTGTCAATGTAGTTCGTTCCGTGAGAGTCTCATCATTTTCCAGAGCGCTCTGTATCTGGGATGTTACCACATCGAGAGGGACACTTGTGAACAGAGCAGACACATCGAATGATACCAGTATATGATTTTCTGGGACCGTTGTGTAGCGGAGAATGGCTGAGAGTTCCTTGGAGTTTACTACGTGTCTGTGAGACTGTCCGATCAATGGGGACAGTAGGTCGCTGATGTGCCTTGCTGCAGCATAGGTGGAAGAGCCAACAGCTGATATGATTGGCCGGAGAGGTGAGTCAGGTTTATGTATTTTTGGCAGTCCATAAAATCTGGGAAGAGTTGCCGAGCCTTTGCTTCCTGGGTGTAGCCTCCAAAGCCTTTTATCCATCCATAAAGTTCACGGTGGAAACGGAAAAGGAAGGAAGGCTGCCCTTCTTGGACATGACTCGATCCCGTTCACCGGAAGGACGCATTACAACGGACATTTACTACAAAACGACTAAAAGCGGTCAATACTTAACCTTCGCTCTGCCGGCACCCCGGGAGTTACGCGCCCTGCCGGCATGGCTGAAAAAACCTCCTCTGGTTTACTGATAGAGAACTTGAATTGTAGGCGGTCGTATGTGCCTTACAGGGACTCAAAAGGAACCTCAATCATTTTTCACCTTGTTCGTATATGTTTAACACATGAATTCCTATCAAATGTGCCTAAATTAGTCCTTTTAACCAAACCTTGCAGTTTCATCCCGACCACAGCGGCCGCCACCCGCGGCGCGCTGCCGCTTGCCCCGTGTCCCGGGTACAGCCTCAGACAGGAGGTGCCGGCACCTGGCGCCGGTGCCTGAGCGCTGAGAGTGGCGGCCGCGCCAGCGGCACGTGCATTCGCTGTGGGATGGCGCCCCAACGGCGAACAATTATATGGGACCATTTCAAAAGCGGAAAAGTAACTTTTTGACGTTTGATATGCCATCTGCATAAACCACTAGTCACTTGTCGGATATATCCTAGCAAAGACAACTGACGTAGCCCCCTACATTGTGCTTATACACATTGTGAACATATAAATTTTCGGGGAATTAATTTGACATATTCAGATTGTTCGTGCATAGTCTCGTCTTGAATACTGACGGAAAGATCGCACTTCGGTTCGCTAAACTAGCCGTACTGACATGCGCCCTACCTGGCTGTAGATGAAAGAAAATGGCATCCATAGGAAATGGATGTTTTTCGGGGATTCGGACGCAGCGTTTTCACAGTGTGACGTGGTGTCAGAAATAGCTAAATAAAAAGGAAATGTCATAATCTAGACATGCATGGAGAGAGGGTGTGTATGTTTTTCGTCATTCATTTTTTTAATCACCTCAGTATTCAATAAAATGTACAGGAAAATTCAAGGAACTAAAAGGATAGGGATAATTGCACCATTCCTACCAATGGATCTTTTTACATCCCCATCCGTTGGCTACCCTTTTACACGGCAAATTGTCCTTTGCCATCCAGCTGTGAACCTGGCACAAAGTCAAGTTTGGCGTGGAAATCTCCCCTACGTAACCACGATACAAGGAGGGTGGCCTGAGACCACCCCTCTCACCCCATTAGCCCCTGCTGATGTTGTCGAGCCCTCTAGCGCTGTCGCCATGCCGTCTGGGGACGTTTTCCAGGAAGCAAGCGTTAGAGATGCTGGCTGGGCCATTGTTCCGTATTTTCACGCGTGTCCTTATCGTCCCCTCGATCGCTATCAGCTGACCAAACCACGAACACTGTCACCCTTCTACCTGCCGCCTGCGCTGACGAGCCCGGTCTGTGTCAGAGGCTGTCGCGGGCCCCAGCGGGTCGCGGCACGGGCCGCCACTGCCAGACCTGAGTGGAAAAGCGCGAACATCATCTCAATAACTTTCACTTTACGCAAAAAGTTGAAAAGGTATCTACTTTCTGTTTGCCGGGAATGATGCAGAATTGACATAGGAACAGCTATCCCGAGCATTATCATCGGGACGGTTAGTCGGATGTAGATATTCGCATTGAAACGGCGAGAGGAGGAAAAAACAGCACCGCCGGCAGGGCGCGGGTTAAACTACCTGAGCCACCATCCACAGGCTCACAAAAGAACGGTCGTGCAAACACTAGCCCAGCGGGCTTTCAACGTTTGCGAAGAGGTGACAGCACGTGAGAAAGAGCTCAAACACATCAGATCTATGCTGGAGGATAATAACTATCCAGAAGAGTTCGTGAACTCGCAAATCAAGAGAGTTAAGAGATGCAATGGACCTAACCATGAAAAACCAGACACCCAAGCCACCAACGCTAAAGAACGAATGAAGACCCTTGTAATACCATATCAGAAGGAACATCGGAACAGATAAGAAGAGTGTGCGCAAAATACAAGATTAGAACGTACTTTAAGCCGCAAAAAACTCTCAGGCAACTTTTGGTTAAACCCAAGGACAAAATTCCATTTGCGAAGAAACCTGGCCCCATCTACCAAATGGAGTGCACGGATTGCAGCAAAATTTATATAGGAGAAAGCGGGAGAATGATGTCGGTTAGGACTGCTGCACACAAAAAGTCTCTAAAAGCCCTGAGGGAGATGACCCTAACCGACCGACAACCAGAAGCCACAGCCGAACATTCGTACGAAACAAGACACACTATTGATTGGGACGCATAGGTGATCACTTTCGAATCCAGAACAAAACAACGCCAAATTAAAGAATCCATCCAAATTCAAACAACAGCAAGAGAAAAACTAAACAGAAATATAGGCAAATACGTATTGTACCAAGGCTGGCTCGACCTACTCAAGCGACAATGAGGACCATGGAGGGAAACACTCACGCGTCATGATGTCGAATATTTAAACAACTAGTAGCACGAGAAAGATTGTTCCATGTTCCATCGAGTTTACTGAAATTCGTTTTATATAACTATGTAGTGTGTGTGTGATTTTATCTTGTTCTTTTTACTTGATAATGGGACCGAGATGGCCCCGAAACCGGTCGTATAACAAATACAACCTTTGGCTTTGCGTAGCACTAAAACTTTCAATAATGTCGTTATCTATGTTTTTACCTTTGGAAATAATGCATATATTTTGTTTACTGTGTTTGTAAAATAGTGCCAAACATCCACGAAACCGAATTTTTTATGTGACAATTCACTCTCATTATCGAGTTTGAATTCCCTAACAGGTCGTGTTGCTCTTGGAGCCGACACACGCCCTCCCCTTCCTGCGCGGGGCTTGCCGTCCTCTCTGCCGTGACCGCCGCTCGTCCTTTCTGAGAACGTCCCGCGGTGAATCACGCCTGTGATGCAGCACCCTACACCACCACGGCGCCACAACACGCAGGTCACAAAAAACACAGCCCAGACGCAGTGTTCTGCACAGACACACTCAGGCCACTCAGATCCTACTGGAATGACCGGTGCAACAGACGATGTTGACTCGGAGGTGAGTGATGTATCGAACGGCGCTAATTCGCCCTGTTCTACTCCTCGTGGACGGGGGGCTCAAGATGGATGGTGATTGGTCAGGATGACGGTCAGTAGACGCCCAAATGCGGCTAATGGGGTGTTGTTCCAGCCGGCGGGCAGCCTTCCCGTGATACCGAGCCACCCATCGCTCAGCGCTACGGTCCTGGGTGGCGGGGAGCGGTGAACTAGAGCGAAGACGTTCAGCTTGGTAACGGAAAGCTGCTGCCCCAGCTGTCACCCCTCAGCGGGCGAGGATGACTGGTCGTTTATCAAAGGCGTTCGACAGAGACAATACACAGTGCAGAGTTGGCTGTCCGTCAGCGACAGAGCGAGCCCAGCGTGTGTCGGATTTGGGATGGATCAGGTCGGGTTCAGCCACGCTCCACTTCTCTGGCTATGGTAACAGCGTTATGTTTGTAAGTACATACGTCACCGCTGGAAAATTCTGAATCACAGGCGATCACACCAGCGAGCTGGGCAAAGGTAGCGCAGCATTCTTTAAATTCCGAGTCGATATTTTGTAAGATTCAACAGTAGGTATGTAGGTGCATACATACACTACTCATTTTCCCGTGTCGTTAGCGAAATAAATTGCACTGAATATGACAGTAAACAGAAGTTCAACACATCGAATCTAACAACACCAACAGCACCCTAGCAGCACTCCTTCGACAAATCAATTACATCAAAAAGGAATATTTTTCGACTGTCATATCTACTTAACTGCATAGGTATCCCTGCACTTACCGTTCATGTTTGCTAACCAACTAACCCTAACTTAAGGACTACTAACTATACTAACCACATCTAAGACTAACAACTAACCAACTCACACCCCTCCCTAACACTCTATCTGTTCTATTACCCTTCTCTCTTCCTCTATGCGGCGGCTACCCAGCCAGAGAGGGTGCTGTAACCTCACCTCCTGGTTGCAGGATAAAGACCCGCGACATCACGTCATGGTGCTTGTGGGTGATTCTAATAACCCAAAATTATTATTTTTCAATGGAGGAACTCGAGTAACTTAAGCAAAACGGTAATTCGATAACAAGGAACAAAATTAAAAAAACTAATCTTTACGCTGGCGAGCCCTCTTCACGTACCCTTTTAAATCCTACCTGTGCCCCAGGCTCGGCATCTCTGCCGTAGCAATCCCCTTCCTTCGCAAGTGTTGCTACACTTCGGGACCCATTCCTTAAAATAAGATTCGTCCCTTTGTTCTGCGACATTAAAGTAAACACCCCTCCCGGAAAATTCTCCCCCACACTTTAGAGGCGGGCAAAGGGGCTTTGCACAGTACGCCTTATAAAAAGCCCTTAACTAACTGCACTTTCCCTTAAGATTTGTTCCCCAGTAGCACCATAAAATCCTTTTGTTCCTAGCTTGTTTCAAACACGGATCTTTCAAAACTCTTGTTATCTTTTAGAAGTTTCCACTGGAACTTGTCTTCGATACTTTGATCCGTCCTGCTAAATTTCAGATGAATATTTAGATTCGATGTCAGCAAAGGCGAATGACGCTATCCAGATAGGCATCCTACACTGTAATGATAACGTCGTGTACGAATGCGTTGAATTCACAAAGGGCGTTATCGACCAAGTTTTGTACGCAGAGATTTAAACTGTTCTTTGAATCATACAGAATGTTCTGTGATTACTGAAACTGTACCCGTAAGGCCTAAGCTTCTAGCCGATTGGATCAGCTAAATGCAGCCCCCGTATTTCAATAGGCGCCGTATCGTTGCGGACAGCGCTTTGATTCAATGAAAATGGTAGCTCTGGCATGGAAACGATACGAGTAGCAACGCGAACAATCAGTAGCAGTATGGGAAATTCGCCTCAGGTATGGGAAAAAGCCTACTGACTTGCTGGCTGCTCTCAGCTCAGCAGTATGGGACGTGACAAATCCCACGGCTGGGAACAGCTGACTCAGCTGCGCGCTGAGACATAGATTCGTCGAATTTCCGCTAAGATAAAGCACGAGGAGGAAAATCCGGGTTTTTATTTTCCTCCGGTCCCCTGTCACCATTTCCAGCCCATTAGGCAGTATCACAAAATACTTTGCATTCACCTACCGGAAGTAGACCGAACAAGATGGTTTCAGGTTCCTTAAGACACGCATCTTCCAAGATTAAAACATTAGTCTCTGCATAGGATTTTTTTAAATAACCAGAAGTTCGCAAGCAATAAGGCACAGCATCACCCATGGACCTAGGATTTCGACAAGGGAGGGAGTCCAAGCTACTATAAGGTAGGTGTATACCATCCGGGGGTGCTTTTTCTGCGTTCCGATGGGCACCATCCCAGAACAATCTCGTTGGTGTTTTTAAGGAATGGCTATTTAAAAAAACGAGAATTAGTGTAGAAAATTTGGCTTGAGAGGCTCTGCTGCCTGGAGGGCGGTGGCCAAACAGTCGAACCGTGATCCGCGCACTGGCAATGCACTGTCGGAAAACAGCGGCGGATGTTCTTTGAATCATACAGAACGTTCTGTGATTACTGAAACTATACCCGTAAGGCCTAGGCCTAACAGGGCGCCTCCACCAGGGTCACATTGTAAAGTCAATTTTAAGGCGTGCGAGCCAAACAGCTATCTAATTTATAGGAGAATGCGGCACCTTTATAGTGGGATTTGAACTAAGATAGCCATATAATGCAGTACGCCGAGAAACAGTTTGCTCGATGTTGTATTTGTCCAGAGCTTACCGTTAGCGGAGAAAAATAGCATTCACCCTCTTTCGACCCCCTCTTTCTTGGATGGTCACGTGGTATCAAGTGACCTTGGGAAAGTGACGTCATGCTACGAGAAACGAAGTCCTACTTAAAATAAGCCCTGCTGCACAGAGTCTGTTTTGCTTGAGTCTCTTTAAAACCTACGTACGTGACATGACTTTTGAATTGGGGATTAATGATGTGTATAACTCGCTTTTTGACTGGTTTCTAGCGTGAAATGTGTTTTAATGTACCGGTAGACAGATAAAACTTGACCAGTGTCCTTTCTAGTTACAACAACAGCCTCATTTAGGTATTCAAAAATGTTTTTTATATTGGTATTCATTTATGGCCTAAATAAACAGGTTTATCGAGCCACAAAATATTTCCAAACCGCCCGCCGACTGGACGTTACGCCCATTGTGAGACATTTCTACCTGTAAATGAGGAAAATTAAATAAAACAAAATATCAGGGTTATTAGTAATTGTTCAACAGAAATAAGGCAAAATCCATTATTTTCAATAAACATTGCCCCTACACATCTCTAGTCTAGAATTACACCAACGATTCACATTTCATTGGAGGGAGTTTAGGGCGCCTTCGGTGCAAGATATGGGGGCCCAGGAATGGGGGAAGGCAGGGAGCAATGTCACATCAACACTCGTCACTTTAACATGAACCATATGACCTTGCTTGGTAAGAACGGGCGTAGAATTGCGTATTGCCCTCACCTGCCACTTCCTCCCTCGAATTATGGCGGGCGCTGTACGCGGTTTAGGGCGGGAGAGCGATCAACACCGTATAAATGCTATTTTGCTGTCATTTCTTATTGCGAAGTCGGGAAGTCAGATTCGAAGGTAATTTTACCTCCTGACCTGAAGTGGATCCGCCCAGAGATCGGGAAAACCTTGTCTTGCCAGCTTAGTTCGGGAAAATCTTAGCGAAAGAGGATATTCAATGTTTTTAAAACTGACACTTATACCCCATTGAGGAAAAAATGATATCTTCAATATGGCAAGGCATGCCACAATTTGGTGCATTCAGTGCATTGCGGATAATAATTTTCTCTTGCATGACTTCAAAGCACCTTCTTGTGCGGGGAAACGTCCCTGTCTCGGGGTAAGAATTGGACTCCGTTGGTGAAAATACATTATTTCCGGCTACTGGATTCGCCTCTGGCGGCAGCCAAAATTAGAAATGGGCACACTCCAGTCTGGAACCTAAGGAGGTTTGCATTTTATTTCATTCACCTGGAACTACAGCCCGCTTGGGCTGCCTTTTCAGATTGTTGTGTGCTTTCACACAGGCAGCATCTTTCATTGGAAGGGAACGTACCTCGTATCTCTTGTAATACGAGGAGATATACAAGACTTGTATATCTCCTCGTAAACCTCCTCATATACCAACGCAAAACCAGGAACAATCTCAAACAGTTGGCCTAAAATCCAAGGACAGTCATTCGCTGGCCACAAAAGTTAGATATGAGTTTGGTCATGTTATGTTGTTTGTTTGTAGCATGGCTTCTCGTATGCTTAGATGGGGCATATGCCCGGATCGTTCCCTTCTTTTGTGTTCGCTGCTGTTTTTCTCCCATTAGTGCATCATCCGACCTCTCGTAATCTCTGAGGTCACCAAAGCAGTTTTTTAGTGTCAATTTCTATAGTTTGGCTTAACTGGCCATGAGATCATGATGAGCTCATGGGCGTTACGTTCTGAAAAAGTGAGTGTCGTGGAGAACGGTACGTATGTCCGGATGTTGTCGCGTTCTCTGAGTAAAACTCAGATAACACACCAGAGACTGAGAACAGAACCGTTAGCACCGAATCAGTTTCCTCATTTGCAAGATAAACACTGGTAGAACTTGGAAATTTCCTGGAGAATGACAAGTTAAAGTTTCCAGTGTTCGCGCTCTGGCGATCGGTTTTTATGCGTCTTAGATAGACTGGAAACTGTTTGAGAGCCACTGTGCCGCTCAAGACACGTTTTAGCACACCTTGTCTACACATTAGTTTTACTTATTGTATTTGTATACGAAACACGTACTGGGATGATGCGCTCGAAACAATCCAGCCGCACCCATCACATTAAAATTTCTCATCCATCAGGATTATGTGTTACTGACTCTCACGCCTTCTGCCTCCATGCAGAACGCAGCGGAATAGCTGGTGTACCTATGTGAGTTTACTGGGAAATCGCATCAGTGCTCTAGCTGTGACGTCATCGCCACATCAGCACCGCCGTCCACGGGCCAGGGCTTTGGAAGCGATCTGGAACCGTGTGAAAGCGTGGAAACCAACTGAAACCGACAGCAGCCACTGCTTGTTTATCGCTCACTCCTGCTGTGACGCCGAGAATGGTGCGATGCGGAAACCAACCGGTACGGCTTGTAGGATCACGCATCGTGCTGGTTATATCGTCAATTTCCGGCGCTTCAAAACACATATGAGCCAGAACATCTTGGACACCTGAACTCCCATGCATGCTATGGGTGTTTGTCAAATCAACACGGGTAGCTGATTACTGGCCGGTGATTAGCTGACAGGAGCGTGGCTTTCCGAAAATTATTGGGGGTGCCAGAATTCGGAACAATGTCAGGAGGCACCACATAAAAGGGAAATCGCATGAAATATTTTTTATACCTTACATGTATATTTTGAACTAGGTACATTAATTCAAAGTCACGAAATGAAAAAAATACATTCTAACACAGACTTCACTTTTTATTGAGGGTGTACAGGCACCCCCAAATAAATATAAGTTCACATAAATGATGGCTCGGACCAAACACCACGGATACATTGCTCACTTTATTGCTTCTGTCAGCCTTGTGATGCCACTTCTTTATCAGATAGAAGAGCTCCTGTTGTTGTTGCCTTGGGACTTTACGGCGCACCAGCCGCCATAAGCGGATCCAGGGGGCATGAGATCCTTGCTCTCTCTCACTGATTGGCCCTCGGTACCCCCTGATATGGTCACGGCAGCCCCTGAAAGTCCCATGGCACCTCTTGAAATGTCGCCTCCCTCAGGGTGTGATTTTCGGCGCTTCTACGATAGGATTTTGATCTCAATCGGGAATCCTAGCTCCACCTCTGCCGGCCGCTGAGGTGATGTGGCGTCGGTAACTGTCATCCTGTTGGTAGGGCATTCCGGGGATCAGAAAGACTTGCACAGAACGCTCTCTGGGGGATTTAGCTCGAGTCAGCGGCGTGGAAGCCGAGCGCGCTTTCCCTTCTCACCGACGTCACTGCTTCCCTACGGAAGAGCTCCCCGCTAGCATTTACGTTACCTTTATATTTACAGACGGCTCCAAAATAGGCGAAAAAGTAGGCCTCGGCATCTGGGGCAAAATATTTGCCTACAGAAAAGACTTCCGGACAACTGCCCTATCTTCACAGCCGAGGCTGTTGCCATCCTAGATGCATTAGCCATAATCAGAACCCAAAATATCAACTCAGCCGTCATCTGTTCAGACTCTAAATCTGTCCTGCAGGCCGTCAGTAACGTAGTCAACCCCAGCCACCACGTTATAGCAGATATTCAGAAAGGTATCGATGATACCCCTGATGTCTCTTTTCTTTGGATCCCGGGCCACTGCAAAATTCAAGGAAATGAAAAGGCCGATGAGCAGGCAAAAAAGTCCCTAGAACTTAGAGAGATCGCTCCCTTAATGTGGTCTGGAGATGATAGCAAAGCTCTCCTCCAGGACAGTATCCGGAAGCAAATTCAAAATAACTGGACAACAAACCACAGCGCCCACCTATTCTATATCAAGCCTAACATCGGCTACTGGCCCAGTTCCAACCAAGAGAGTCGCCGGCGCGAGGTTATTCTAACCAGACTCAGAAATGGACACACAAAATTAAATGCCTATTGGAACGCGGGTACCTGTGGTACCTGCGACGCAATGGAGAATCCCTATCACATTCTCATCAATTGTCCCCAGCACAATACCCATCGGCAACCCATGCTAGATTACTGCCGAATCCAAAACATCCCTGTAGACCTAAAAACTCTGCTCGGTAACGACCATCCTGAGCTACTCGAAAAACTCTTTACATTTCTAAAGGACTCTGGGCTAGAGAAGTTTCTATAAATCACCCCTCCCAGTATATATGATGGAGGGTGCATGGTGCACCCTCAAAGTAGGACTTGCCTATTTTCAAATTAGCCATTCATGTCACAGATGATCCACTGCAAAATTTAAGCAATAGTTGTTTAACCTTTAAATGGTTTATCGTAGGCTAAGGATAGGTTATGCTAGGCTAGCTTTGAAATCAGGTTAGGTTAATTAGGTTAGACTTCTTCACCGCAGTGATACCTTTCACTGCAGCTCTATGCTAACCACACTCATACTCTTACTAACAATCTAACTGTCCTCTCACACTTCTTTTCCTCTGCGCGGCGGCTGCCCAGCCGGAGAGGGGAGCTGCAACCTCACCTCCGGGTTGCAGGGTAAATTCGCGGCACCCTGGCCAGGTGTTTAGCGCACTTTCTAAAATATGAAAATTATTGATTTAACGGAGGATTTCGAGTAACGTAGACAAGCGGACATCAGTAGCTGACACACAAAATTCTAAATTCTAAATTTAAGGTCTTCAACCACATGGATAACCTTCGCACTCTGCGGGTCTAAATTTATTAAAAGACCTCCCTTGGCATGGCTATGCCATTGCCACGACCGTCCATTCGCAAGCTAAAACATCTTGCAACCCATTACTTGAAACAGCCCCCATTGCTTCAACAGACTAACGTAGCTTGCCCTCACGCAAAATTCTAAAAATTCTCCCACACACTCCTTTAGAGGCGGGCAAAGGTGCTATGCACAGAACGCCTAATAAAAAGCCATAAGTAAGTAAGTAAGCATTTACATCCATTAGCTGGTGAAATACGACAATTTTTTGTTGCCCTCTCCTCCATGACACATATTGCAAATCCTGCTAACGAGGCTGTAGCTTCTATATGATAAAGTGCTCATCTATGTATGTACATACGTGTTTGGACGAAAGCTGCATGGTATGAAATGTGTCGCCCAACTTTATCCCCGCCATGAACAGCTTATTATGGGATCATGATAGCCAAAAATGTTTTTATCATTGTGTACGACTCTGAATAAAGACTTCGTCTTTGTCTTTGTTGCATGCAATGTGCTGTGTGAAGCCAAGCATCTCAACTCCTGCCTGTTATGGTAAGTACTTGCTTACCGCGAGCGTCTGACAATGCAGTGGCACTGATTCACCCTAGACACGAAAAAGATCGTTTCAATCCACGTGAATATGCATCGTGCTGTCGCACGCCCAGGTGGCTACAGTTGGATTCGTTGTATAGGGTTATTTAAGGATGGAGAACGCATAGAGTAACCGCAGAGGCCCTCGAATGGGGTTTCTTATTTCGCCTCGCTGGTTGGCTGCCTGAAAAACAGCGTTGGCGTAGGTCTCCGACGGATAGTCGTCAAACGAGCTGATGCGGCTGGACGGCGGCAGCGCGCAGTTTTCTGAGAGGCGAGGGGACAGCGTCAGAGCCGATGCGGCGCCTACTCTGGAGACCCCCGGCAGAGGGTATGGTGGGATGGGGGGGCAGGCTCGCCGCACGTCTGTCGACGGCCAGTTGGCCGCTGTCGGAGCGCAGATGTAAACACCCGTGGCCCCCTGCCGCGCTGGTCTCTTCTGCTCACGATAAAGTCCCGCTGTAAATAAACAGAGCCAAAGAGCGACGGTCCTGTTTATCCCAGACTTGGCTGGAAGCTTTTTATTCCACTGGACGGTGGTGGCAGTGCTGGAACACCCGATGAGCTGCTTTGAAGTTTCCAGTTTGTCATCTTTCCCTCGAAGCTGAAATTATAGCATATAATCATACCTACTCTGCTTGCTTGGTAGGTATTAACGCATCATGCTAAACCGAGCCGACGCCCGGTTAGAGATACCTTTCGAGTGTGTCATTTTACACTTTCCAGCCCAATTTAGGCTTTTTTAACTATGTCAGTGACCCCAGCACCATTGGCAGACGGCCAGTCGGTTGGCCTCCCTGCCTCGGACCGCGGCCTTTGGGTGCGCCCCGGCCCGGCCCCGCTGACTTGGGCCCGCGCCGGAAACTATCAGTTCCGGCGGCGTTCCGACGTCCCGCCTCTTCGTTCCAGGCTGTAACTCATGCTGGCCAAACCATATCATCATGTAAGCCTATCTGGAAACAAGCCATGCTAAACATCTTTCCCAAAGTCAGGGGCGCTCCTGTTGCCTTTAAACTACCCACTGAGGCGCCTCTGATAGGTTCGTGATGTGGCCTCAGTTGGTCGGGCGCTCCATCTGCTTAGATGGGCCGGCGGACGGAACATGGCGGCTCCATGACACCATGGAGACGCAGATGACGCTAATCCCGTTGTTTCAGCGTGACTGATGGATCACCGAGCTCTCGCAATGCTTCCGTAACAGCGAAGCGTCGCTTTCTCGGTGCTGTTCCTGCAATTGGAACATAAATTGCTCTGACGCAGCTGGCATTGAGCTGCCAAGCTGATCTATATACATCTTAGTGCCCGTAAAGATCTGTACGCAGAAAGTCACGTGAAACGCACCGAGAGTTGTCAAGATATTTAATGGCATGCATCCTGGAATCCTGAATGCAATATGGAGCTAATGCACTGGGATTATTTATTCAGGCACAGCCCTTCACCAGAATCCTGAATCCTGAATAGGTAAGATCACAAATTTGTGTTCATAGTGTAGCACTACCTCGAATTGAGTTCCAGTATGAAGTTTGTTTGAGTTTGAAACTCAATTCGCGGGCTTGCTAAACTATGACCAAGAATTCGTGATTTTACCTGCTGTATCAAACTAATTCTGGTGAAGGGCTATGGCCGAATGTATGATTAATTCGGTCATTGTTTTTTCGGATAAACTTTGTTGAGATGAACATTTTTTATTTGAGACAGGGTTATCAAACGCTTATAAATTGAGACAGGCCATCAAACATCTTGTCAACTTATAATAATCCTCCTCGGCCCAGTGTCCCGAAATCTGTAAACGTCTCGAAATGTGAATGTTGGGGGTGTCAAGATTACTATTATAAATTTCCAATATAAGCGTCAACTCAAGCTTCTCTAGAACTCTTCCGTTGTTTTAGAAATAATATTTAAGGTAAAAATAGCTTAAAAGGAATTAATAATTGTTGGGGTTTAACAACGCACCAACTGCCAAGGTCATACGGCGTCGCCAACCCTCATCCTGTTGAAAAGAATTTGGGGGATCAGATCAACTTATTCAGAGGCTCCGCCGGAACTTGAACCCGGGACCGGTGGCTCAGAAGACAGTGATGCTATCCACTAAGCCACCCATCCCCCTTAAAAGGAATTAATGGAATAACTGAACCATGATCATTTTCATGGAAGAAGATATGTTATCTAAGGCCCAGTTTCAGAGTTAATGTATTTTTCTGGGAAACGAGCAAATAATACAATTACCCTGTAAATCATACGTAAAATTGGCAACGTTCTTATTCAGCTTGATGGCCATCAGTTGATCTTATTTGGCATGCAGTAATTTTTCTTTAATTGGGAGAGGGGGCGTTTTCCCGACGAGCTCACTTGCCGAATGACAGGGAGTATCCGCTTGGGTATTTAAGGATCTTCTTTACCGGGCGAGGTGACTCACGGAAGGCGGTTTTCCGCCGTTGGGATTGAGCCCGCGTTAGTTCATGCTGTTCCAAACTAAAGACGGGCAATAAAGCCATTAGGCTGCTCGGCCTCAGTTCGCCATATAAAGGTGACTGTCTGGGATGTTCACATCAAAAGCGCGGCGTTTGCGCGCTTAGTTTGTTCAGTGATTAAATACTTAACTCGAGAGAGAGAGAGAGAGAGAGAGAGAGAGAGAGAGAGAGAGAGAGGAGAGAGAGAGAGAGGAGTAGGTCACGGCCGCCGCTCCCAATATTCATGTGTGATACGTCACCTGGGGACGAGACTGGATGGCTGAGAAGACGCAGGCGCTCATTTGCCGGATTGGGAAATCGGGTGAGAGATGAAAAACAGAATGTATGGTGGTTGTGGGGTGGGTGGGAGCGACGCCCTGACAGCTGAGAGGCGAGCTCACTGGCGGAGGGTTGGACACCGGAAACTGTGATCCCGGACCTTGGTAGATGGATCCGACAGGAAGTTCGTTAGCGCGGGGCTGCGTGATAGCGGGCATAGTATACCAATTAATTTTGTGGTGATGGTGTTGTTGAAACTCCAAGAATGCATATTTTTGATCTTGAGCTTAAAGCAACACTATAAGAAGTTCTTGTTCGTTAATTTTTTCAGATAAATCGAGTTCGTAGATGGAATAAGCTCAGATTTGGTAACCATATTATGAAACCACTAGGCATACCTAATACATGTTAGGCTTTGGATCGGATTTACAAATATGCCGTGGAATATGCACTTTAATATTTGCACTAGAAAAGGTCGATTTTATCCGATATGAGTTGATTTCATGTTTTACCAGCAGATGAAGTGCTTCATTCTTTCGGTCTATATATACCATTAAAAAACGGAACTCAAATACGTGCCGTGCACTTTTGAGTACTTGTGGTGGTCGATATTTTGTTTTTATTTTTGGATACGTTGCAAAGTGAATGGAAGTGGTTATTTCGCGGCCAGAAAGGCAATCAGGCTGCCGGGAATGATATTTAGATCTTTTCAGGCAAGCAGAGTTACTAGTTGACTGAAATGCGAACCAAATATTGCTACTTGTTTCGGAAACATTTGGTTTATTTTAAATGCGATTTATTCATAATTTAAGATTACATATATAATTAGAATAGGATTTATAATACAGTTCATTTGAGGCGGTGGCTCAAAATCTCATATGGAGGACATATATAAAATTAAACATAAGTTTATTATCTGTCTAACGTCCCATGCACACTCCTCTTGGCCTTCAGAATTTCTGTCTTGTTTTGGTCTTCTTGTTCACATCAAGGTCTCGAGCTTGTCAAGTAGGTGTGTCCAAGACGACGTTTTATTCGTCCATACAATTCTAACTGGCTATCTTTACTGCGCCCATCTACTCGGATGTTTCCTTTACATATTCCTGGCCGGAATACTAGATATTTGGTAGATGTTTCATGTTCGATTTCCAAAAGGTTGAAACCGTAAAACACGGTTTTCTTGTCGAGTTGTGACAAACACAAAGTCATGCTTTCGCTCTCAGCCTCGATCTGACCCCTTTCATGGTTTTCCTTCTGTTTTTAAAAGCCAGGTCAAACGGAATGTTAAACAGCTGCCGATTTAGGTATGTATCATGTTATCTACTTCTACGTTGAACTTAACGATGCAATGAAACCAAATGAGCGGGTGCCACATTACAACCTGCTGCTCATTAGTGACCTATCAATAGATAAATAAACAGATGTTTGTGAAATGGTTGTAAGACAAACTGAACCAACGGAATTTCAAACATCTACCTCTGGTCGCAAGGCTGTGACGTGTGTCTCTGCTACAAAGGTAATTATAAATTATCAAGATGCAAGGGGGCTAGGGGTTCAAGCTCCCCTCTGAAGTTTATGAGTGCCCATAGTAATCACAAAGTAAGAGGCTGTACGAGGTAAAGGCGGGGTAAGGTTGAGCCTCCTAGTCCCCCTCCCCCAAATGGACAGCTGGATCTGCACTGTTACGATCTGATGATATAAATATATAATCCATACATTACTATTAAACATGAACGCCATGTACCATAGTTCAAACTGAACTCGTAATATGATGCATGCTTGCGAATGAATGAATATTTTCCCAGCGCACTGCAATAATCCCCAGGCTCGTGTCGTGACATACTATAGCCGACTTCCCAGACAGGTTCTGGATAGCCACGCGGCATCGTTCAAACGACGACTCCGGGCACACATGCATAGTTCCTGAATTTCGACTGTGTTTGCTAGTAATTGTATGTGTGGATATGTGAATGACTATGCATGTATCTTTTTCCCCATTTCACCTTAGTCTCTCCATTCATGAAACGAGCCATGAAAAACCAAAATTGTTGGGACGTGCTTAAGAATAATACAATGCAATACAGGGGCGTAGCCTGGATTTCATTCAGGGAGGGGCGGCGCCCCGAAAAGGGCTCCTACGACAGCGCCAAAAGGGCCCTGATGGGTAAAAAGGGCCCTGCTTGCTACGGAATAGAAAGCTGAAGACGGCTTAAGAGGGCCCTGTCTGGTATGAAATTTCAAATTTAGCCACAGAGCATAGTGCGGGCGAGCCGCGCTTCGCGTGGTCCATGTCCTCAGGAGGGCCCATCGGGCCCTCAGGGGGGGCGGCTATCCCTGCCGCCCCTCCCCCTCTTGGCTACGCCCCTGATGCAATACAATACGGTATGATAATTCTTTTGCCGTCAAGATTCTCGTGCTGATTTAGCAACTTTCCTTCACGGTTGGCGAGTAACAGACACCCTCAGTCTGACGCATACCTGAGTACTCTACAATATAACACACGTGACTTGCGTGGGCACGTGCAGGGACGTATCGAAGAGACACGGGGTGGCTATCACGCACGGCGGCCCGGCCCGGAGCACCCAGATCGCGGGACGTCGACTGGCCAGGTCGGACTCGGCACGCTACAGATTACTCGACCAACCAACGGACCAAGGGCGTGGATTTCTGAGGATGGCAGCGATAGTACAAATATTTGAAGGATGTCAATAATCACTCATTGAAAAAGAATGGTAAAACACAGCCTTAAACACTCATGAAAAATATTGCCTCCAACAGCTGGTTTTAACTAACACCCCTACAGCGTTGTAAAATTTCTACCTAGCATCACCCACTTCCATGCCCCTTCAATCGTATTCCGGACGTTCCCAGGCCTATAAAACACGAACTATCAAGAGGCATGCTCCATTGGTTGCAGTGCATCACTGGCTGGATTGCAGAAGCGAGCTGGTGGGCCGAGTTGGTCTCCGGGATCCCACCACGCGAGCCGTGCGGTGACGCCCACATCAGCCGCTTGCACATGACGGCGGCCATTGCATCGGCGAGTGTGTGTCAATGTCCTATCTGGCGAAACTGGGCCAGGCCGTCCGCTTGAACACGCGTCGCCCGACATTGTCGAACTAGTGAACGGTGCGGCAGGGTGTTGAAGGCAGACTCGGAGCACTGAAGCTGACGCTGCTTGTATAAGGGGGTACTTGTGGGAGTACTATCGGGGTACCGTCCGGTACCGAAATAGTTGGATCAGCTACATGGATTCTATCTAGAGCCCTGGGAGACATGCTGTGAATTATGATCTGCTTCGAAATGAAAACCGTGAGCTATGAAGCCATTATACTTGCTGGAAAACAACTGTCGATTATCTTTTGGGCAGCTGTGAAATTTTCAATCGAACGTGACCTTCACCAACAAGACTTGATAGTTTTTGTGTAGAGTTGCGTGACTGAAAACTGTGCCTCATCCTGGGGGAAGGACAGCGAGCATAAACAAGGGGGAGTATGTAAACTTCATCTGACGAAGGCTAAGGACTATAGGACAGGTGGTGATTCAAATGTTAGACTTGTTTGGCAATAGTTATTTGTCCGGTCAGAATGGTAAACCTATCATTTGAAAACCTCATGTCACGTATTATCCCAGTGCACGTGATAGACTGTGGGGGTTGTTGAAGGTACTGATTGCCACCTACATTCCATGTTAAATTAAAGCTGTGAAGCATGACTAGAATTTATTGTCTCCCAACCTGCAACTAATTTTCAAGTATGCTTGCTGTTAAGGTAGTTAACCCCGAATCCTCTTTCTCAGGACACCGCTACCTCTGAACGCATGAGCAATCAGTAATTAGCCACTTTTCCATTAAGTGGTCGCGACTTTTAAGATATCCCATGCGGTCGCAGTCACCGCTATTTTCTATGTTAATGAAAGCCATTCTGCGGTGGCTGCTATGGCTATCGCGTGGTTCGCTGTGGTAGCGTAAATTCTGCCGCGTGTCATGAGCCGCTAGTTTCGATGGCGGTCGGTCAGGGCGGCCCAATGGCGTCAGGCGGAGCTGGCGGCACGCTGTAGTTAACCACCGCACGCCTGGATGGCCAACGCCCGTGTCAGTGTGCCAGGTTTCGTCACTTGCCGGGTACAAGATCCGTTCATTGATTGTCAGCTTCGCTGCCGCCGCACGATCTGGGTTCGTTTCGGTTGCTGGGCAATGATCCGTGTGCGTTTGTTTGGCAAAGATGCCATGAGGGTATTGCACGGAATTATTCAGCAGCGGTTGCCAATGGACATTGGAATGCAAGCGTGGGACGGTTATTGCAAATATGCAGCTGCAGAGTCCCCCGAACTGGTGCATTTGGCGTTTCTGTGGGACCGATACGAGTTGAAACCGAGCCGTTTTGATGTAGGTCAATGATACGCCAGGCCAGTGAACGGCTATGGAATCTGAGACTGACATTTTCCTCAGTTTACAACATAGTTATATGTAGGTACCTACACGCACACGCCATATATGAAGGGTTGGGTTGTCAGGTAAAAAGACTCCCGGTAATAGCCAGGCATCAGAAATCTTTCCGCCAGTTTTAGAGGGCCCTCTAGTGTAGTTTTACATACATTAGTCGCCGCTGACACCTAATTTCACAGAATCTCAATGCGTTTTGTGGGCGTATCGCTTGGCAGACCAACCATGGTGTCCTAGAAATTAACTGAGCATTATCATGGCAAAAATACTGCCCTCCGTAATAGGGCACTTTTTCAGGCAAGCACCCTGCTGGGGGCCGAATCTAACGTAAACAAGGCTATTTGAAAACAGTTCGGTCTGCTCTAAAAAGTATCCATGTTTGGGCTCTCGGTATGTTTTATTAGTTTTAGGAAAAGCCAGTTTGATAGGCATTTCAATTTCCTCGAAGGAGTATCACAAAAACGCTGCAAATGATTGGAACCACGGAGATCAAGGTCAGCTCTCCATCGAATCAAAATACTAGCCTAGCAGCCTAAGCAAAAAGTGCCGTATAAAGTGAGCAAGTGATTATCGACTTTGAGGCTGACTTTCCCAACTTGGGTTGCAACTTAAGACATTGCATTTGTGTACGGAGCGATTTCAGTTGGCTTACACCGAGTCCTGGGAAAGGCCAGACGGGCTTTATCTTTAGGGCAGTTTTAGAGGGCCCAAGCGTAACCGTACATATGCATGTATGAACCTTAATGGCGGATGCCTCCTAATTTCATAGAACTGTAGTGTGTATTAATGGCGTTCCACCCGGCAGGCCAACCATGGCGTGCTAAAGACTTAACAGAGCCTCATCACGACAACAATATGGTCTGGCGTGTGCAATATATTCAGCGCTGACTTTAACTAGATTTTGTTTTTGTGTGAGACACCCAACTAGCTCAATGTTTTTATGGGTGAAGTGGCTTCCTTTTAGGATATGGTGGTGCTATGAATGTTGATAAGTTTTGAAGTGCTGCGGCGAGGAGCATGATAATGAGTTGTTAAGATGTTCCCTGGCCTCTCCCCTCGAATCCGGAAATGTAAAAAACACTGAAGATTATATATTCAGGCACAGCCCTTCATCAGAATCGTGGAGTAAATATCAATAATTCTCAGTCCTAGTATAGCCAGACCTCGAATATTCGAGGTCTGGCTATACTAGGACTAAGAATTATTGATATTTACTCCACGATTCTGATGAAGGGCTGTGCCCGAATATATAATCTTCAGTGTTTTTTACATTTCCGGATTCGAGGGGAGAGGCCAGGGAACATCTTAACAACTCAGGTGCTATGAATGCTTGTAATTGTATACAGTGAAATAATGCATCCTTGTTAGATGATAATATCTTGTTTGATCCGTCTTCTGGAATCTGAGATGGAACATTGGGTAAGATCAGAGATGACGTATTTAGGTGCAGTCCGTCTGCAGAAGCTTGGCACAGTTGGTTGCAACAACTAGCCGTGCGATCATGTGATGATCAGGGCTTTTTTTGCAACCAACTGTGGCAAGATTCTGAAGAAAGTCTTTGCCTAAAGATGTAATCACTAACTTGGCCAGACTTTCTATCTCCAGATTTGAGAAGATACACCAAACAGCATCTTTGATGCTGTTTGGTGTATCTCTTCGATCCTCCAAAATTTTTACAGGATCTTTGATCCTCCAAAAGTCGTGCTTCTCGCTGCAGCACTGCGGAGCCTATCAATGTATTGTTATATGTCTTAGGTGAAGTACGCCATACACTTTTCTATCAACTTAGAGAAATGTTGAAGACATTCGATTTTGCAGGGGTTCCTACCCAGATGCATGTCAGTAGAAACACTCGTTGGCCCACCCAGCCCCGCAGGGCATATACGCTGGGCAGACTTGGATCCAAAATTCTCACAGAAAATGTTACTTCTTCATTTGAAATGCTCGGTACATAACTGTAAGCACTTACATGTTAGATGCTAGTGAAATATCACTATTTCTGCCCCCTGTTATATCTATCAAGTTGTGGCAACTCCGCAGCACAATAACGATGAGCGACATCTAGCATCGTCAACTCTAGCTCTGTCCGGGGAACATTCAGGTTTACCGCACCTATACCTTCTTAGCACCAACATTTTAACTGCTCCCAAAATCCATTCAGTGGTATCTGACGTCCGTTGTCAGTGAGGCATCGGCTGGATGCGAGGTAGCTCGTAATCGCTACATTATCGGGTAACCTGTGGCGATTGTGAGCCAATCCGTCATCTTCGGCAGGCGCGCCGTGACGCGGGCGCGCCATTCATAACGTGCGCCGGCGCGCGCCGCCTCGGGCCCTGTCCCAGTTACTCCTCCGAAGGCCAGAGATGGGCGGCAGCGCGCCTCACGCTGCTGCTACGAGCCTCACTGGGAGACTGCCTCTCCGGACCTGAGATTTAGCCGCTGTTGATACCGAAGCGGATGGCTTTAGGTCAAGGCAACAGCTGCGAGCCCCCCATAGCATGATGATTGTGGTATTTTGATAGGAACGGAACACCTATGAAGGATAGAAGTGGGCCTTCATCATGAATTTCAAACAGGACCAGCAGGTAGGTGAAGATTTACGGTTAAACAAAAGAAAATTGATTCAGTGCAACGAGAAATAAAATCCCACGATTTCGGCAATATCTGAAAAACTATGCTTCCTCTCTGCTTGGGACCTGCGTTATCCAATTATTGATCGCTGTTTGTGGCAGGCAGAAACTCAGTGTCCAAGCGTGCGGTTAAGAAAGCAGTAAGATAATGACTTGGACGACAGTCGGTCGATGTCGGCTAGCTTTCGCAGACTCTTCTGCCGTGGGCCGTCAGCAGGATGCTGCATCTCCGTTTACACTTCCAGCCAAGTATGTCAGCGAGGCTATCAATCCAAAACCGCGCGATCCCCAGGCCAATTTCAAGCATACGCTTGTTGAGAGCTCAGACTGGCGGATAGGCGGGAAACGAGCTCCCCACGGAGGGCTCTTATGCCCAGCTTACGCGTAAGATAGGTAATAGGCTGCAGCATACTTAACACAGTGGCTGTTCCTAGTTGTGAAACGGTGAGGCGGATGAGATCACGTGCCTCGACCCATAGTGACTTTTGATTGTTGGGGTTTAAAGACGCACCAATTGTCAATGTTATAAGGTTTCGTCAACTCTCCGCCTAATTGGAGGGACTTGGGGGATCACATCGACTTGTTCAGATGCTCTGCCGCGACTTGAACCCGGGACCGGTGACTTAGGAGATTTTGATGCTATCCACTAAGCTACCAATCCCCAATGGTGACTTCTTGCAAGGGACAGCAGGAATGCCCAAGGCGTTTCTTCGCTTCAAAGACACTGCTCTTATTGGGAATCCATTAGCATATAGTGACTGGGCTTGCGCAGGTGCGAAATGACCGAGTGTCATGATTTGATAATGTATTGTACACTTATATACGCCTAACAAAAGCTTATCTGGCCCAATAATGGTTACGAGATAAAACAGTCACGTTAGTAGCATCAAATCCGAACTTTTATTCTAAAACGCAACTGGCTAATTATTATTTTTAGATTCAACGACAAGATTTAGTCACCTTTATCGTCGTGGTTCCGAGATGTTGGACCACGACATCGTGGCATTGCTAAAAGAGCGTGTTATTTCACTAAGATTCAATTGAAAACAGGGTGTCGAGTCATTCGAACACAATGGGTCTCAGATAATGGAGTGTCTACAAATAGGATACGAATGATTTTAGCCGGACGCGTGAGTATGTGCCTAAATTGATAAGGATACAAACATAGTTTCACAGATCTTAATACTGAATTCTATCATGTTTGATGACTATCATCTCTGGATCTCGCAGGATCGGGAGCTTTAGGTTTGCTGCTGTCCTTTCCGTTTACTTGTGCTGGAGCTCTCTCAATCTGAGGAGCTTGAGCCCTGCTATATTTCTTATCGTGCTTTTCAGCCCACAGTTTCGTAATCAGCACGGATTTCTACATCTGCTTGTGTATTTTTATACACGCATAACAGTTCCTTCTTTGGTGGAGTAAGCGCCCCAAGCTTTGTCCTTAGTTGTATTTATTTATTCATTCTGTGCGATGTATATTCATCCTGAGCCTCCGCGTCTGGCTCGTGTGGGATGTGTGGTTTTGATATACGCTGGGTCATCCCGGAATACTTGTTTATCGTCAGGATCTTTTCCAGACCCCAGCAGCCTTTACGATTGGAACAGCAAAGGAAATGCGGCGTGTGATTTCCGTGTACGTTTCGTTTGTGCTGCCTGACTTGAGTTTTACTTCGCAGCAGATGGTCCAACAATGATCCGAATCTACATCTGCACAGCGCATCTGCCGCCAGCCCTCAAATGCTGTGGTGTAGGCATGAGAGCAATGGTGTCAACCGGAGGTTTCTAGGCCTACAAATTGGAAAATCCGCGTGACTCGGTTTTATTTCCCCGCTAAGCAGGCCGGTTTCGCTGCCTATGTCACGCAGTCGCGCCCTAGCACATGACGTTTTCCTTGTGCACGGAGCTTGTGCAACGTGGTGTGGGTGATGGCAATCTCATGTGGGAAGAAACTAGAACCGGTCGTTTTCTCATTAAAAGAGCATTCAGCTAGAGCTTGTGCCATATCTATCCTTTATTACCATCACGATCATGCTTCGTGAGTTACGATAAGCCTGATCGGTTAAGTGCGGCCTGAACGAAAGTCCGTTTGGCATAAACTGAAGAAAAACGGCAGATCTCATGCGAGGTTTTTGTCCAGTTTGTGTCGGCTCCAGCCGTTTGGTAGCTGCATTGACACTTTTTGGGTCCCCACATTAGCATGACGCGCTATTCCTCTGTCGCAACAAGCTCTCGTGCGGTCGGAGGGACCAGTACTTGGGCAGATGGCTGCAATTACAGACAAAGCCGCGTTCAGTCGCGCCGGCTCGGGCAATTTTATATAGCTGCCGCGCACCGCACGCGTTCCCCTTTGTATTTACTGATAAGTGGCTCCCCACAAGCGGACAAATGGAAATTGATGTCGTTTGGTAACGAGCGGCGTTGCGTCACTGCCGACACCGTCTCACTGTGCCACAGGGAGACCTTCCAGTGGACACTTACGACTGAGGTTCCTCAGGTGGATATCACGGTAGAGGCATTAAACTACGTTGTACATCATCACTGGTGCTTTAGCACCCGTTTTTTTCTGCCGCGCAGTTTAAGTATTTTTTCGGTAGACCAATGTAAGCTTGATCGATCTCAATGCAGATGGGACCCAGTGACAAGATGCTGGTAGTGTCGTTAGCACGTCTTCACGGAGCAGGCTCCCTGGGGCTGACTCACCACATCACCAGGGCATGGAGGCCGGTTCCCAGACCTCCAGCTCTTGACATTATAACTATTTTTCTTGAAACGGGTCTGTATTATGACGAGGTGCTAATGTAAGGTACATACAGGCCTTTGCACCTTTCACGACTCCTAACGCTGACCTATCTTTCCCTCTCCAGGGTACCCGTGCGGCTGGCCCGGAAGCCCTGCGCACGGCGACACCACCCCTCGCAGCCAGCTATTCTACACTGGCGAGACGGCTAACATCACCTGCCGCGAGGGCTTCGTCCGGTTCGGCCAGGCGCGCCGCACCTGCAAGTCGGACGGCACCTGGGACGATCTCATGCCCTTCTGCAGTGAGTACCTCTCTCCTTGCTGGCCGGGTTATAGGAGGCAGTGTAGCTGAGAGGCAATTCCAGGGATTATCTAAATGAGAAAGGAACTGATTTCCCTCTTCCTTCCATCGAATGGCAAGCCTCTACTTAGTGCTATAATCTACAAAAGTGAAATGAAGTTAGATTATGAGGAGGCAAGTTCCTCAGATTCTTTGGAGGGACGATCCCAATGCTCAAGAAATGAAAATTAATAATGATTGCTTTCGATTAAATCATACATAAAATGTAATACGAGTAGGAAATATATTCTATATTAAAGATAATATTGAGTGTTTATGCTTGACATCATCGCGGGTGATAACAAGAGATATAACCTACGCATGTGTAAGGGAGGTTATAACTCAGTCAGTCAGGGTTTTGAGATGGCATTGTAATCACATTTTGGTATCACACATGAGAGAAATCAGATTTTATCAAACGAAATGTGCATTTGAACTCTTTTCATCGCTCTATGGTTTTATATTTCAATTATTTCTGAAAATCCGGTGTTGGACTTGGACTTCTAGTTAATTTACTCACACAATTCCCGCTTCAATCATGTAGAGAACCATACGTGATATAAACAGGTGATAAGCATGTCTCTATGATTTATGTTTTAAAGGTAGGCCGTTTATGTCAAAATCCTTAATATTGGGAGCATTGAGCTACTTAGGACTTGCTGTCATCTATTTGTAACTTGACAGTTTTCAGCAAATATAACCTATTGGCTTGGTTTTCAATCAGTTCCTATCTATTGGGTCCAGAATTACCTCATGTTGAAAGTCCACATCTAGATTGCTGAGAAATTGGATTATTTAGCGATAGGTAAAGTAACAAAATTTCTGCCGAAGTCAGATGTAGCCTTGTAACCGTCTTGACACATGATTCTGCAATAAAACTACGATAAAACCGCTGGCAGATGTCGTGCTTTACTAACTGTAAAAGTTCTCTTCTGTTATATGTTACTCTGACTGCATGCTTCAAAATATACCCGAGGAAGGAGAAGTACTTGACGATGGCAAATTAGCTATTTATTTAATAGCTCGTTTTATGAAGTAAATTCTTAATTTACCAGTCACGTAATTTTACACTCATAAACACAGCATCCAAAATGTATCAACTTACCTCTGATGTGTTAATGTTCTGATAAGCTCTGATACCTAAGTTCATCATGGTCGCACATGGGCGATTTTGATAGAGATTATTATAGTCGTGGACTACATAATCACTGTACTATTCTATCTCTTTGCGGGAAAATGCTTGGCTTGAATGGGTTTATGGTGCGTTTGAATAGTCTCAGCTAGTAGCATATGTAGTTTGAATATATGAAAAATATGGCTGCACGGTCTTGAAACCGTGTGAAAGATTCCAGCCTTAAACCTTCAAACAGAACAAGTTGAAAAGGTTGAAAATTCACCTCCTTACATGTTCTGTCCAGCTACGCGTCATCACTCCAACGTGAGCAGCTAAGCATTGATATATTTCCACTTTTCAAGCGGGCGTGTGTTCAAATAATCTTTCTGTTTGAACTTCGCTTTCAAAGCAAGTATACTGCCTAATCATACATTATCGAGAATAGGAGATAATTAGGACTGAAACCGTTGCTTGTTTGAGAATACCAGACCAATCCTTTAAAGTAAAGGTAAACAGATGTGTCATTTGGCTGAAAGGTAGGAGCATCAAGTAAACTTAGAGGATCTGGAACTGCGCCTGGGATAGTCTGCCGCATCAACCCGTCGAATGCGTGAAACGGCGCAGGAGGTTAGACCGTAAGTTGTAAAGCGGCGTATCTCCTTGAATCCTAGATGCTAGATGGTAAGCGTAGCAGAATCGATGATACCAAATTCGGGCACAGCCCCCGGGTTGTTGTTTTCTTTGTTGTCACGTCAAAACTGTACTGTGGCTGAACCGGACGCTTATCTTCTAATCAAACGTTTCTTATCACGAAAGGCTGTACCAAATAAATCATCATAGATTTTGCTTAATTTTCCCTCCCGATTGGGAGGAGATAAGTCAGATAGCATCTCATACATTGCAATCGTGCTCCGTGCCGCAGCCCTGCGCAATCTATCAACTTGGGCAGCAATTCTGATTGGGTGCTCGCTAACACGGCTGGGGCAGTCAAAGTCAGTGTCTTCATCGCCTTTATCACGAATCTCTTTTCTTACTCAGACGATCCAAACTATGTTTCAAGCGTTGCAGATTACGCTGTTGCCTCGAAGCGATTGCCGCTCCTTTGTTGTCAGCGGTGACTGCCGGCTTTGCTTGCACGGAGAGCCGGTCCGCCGGTGTGTTGGAGCAGTGACGCCATACATAAACACACAAACGCTGCTGCTATCTGGCCCGACATTCCGTCGTTGCGGCTCTCTGCACACTGCGTAGTGATCCGGGCTCTGGCGGCAGGAAGTGTAATTAAAGCTCTACAGCTGTTGTACCTATATCACGTCGTAGAATGCCGAGGAGAAGGCTGTCTTTTTTGGTAATAGTCATCGTGCTAAGATGAGAATCCTTAGAAGTGTTGGTTAATATACTAGACTGATTGTTGTATCTTTCAGTGTATCATGAGGGTGCAAGTAAATAAATTGTTTGGTTGGAGCCTAGTTCTGTCACGCACAGACAAACTATGCGTCCCAACAAACAGTGCAAACCGTCTTAAGCTTCAAAATTCACAACACACTGGCAAGCTGGAGGATCAGGGATTAATCAGGACACCTTCCCTTTCAACAGTGAAGTGCTCCAATTCAAGAGGGGTTGGCAATGCCAGCTTTAATATTGAAAAGGGCTTTACATACACACATATTAATTGGTCTCCTTTCTGATATTATATCATTACTGCCAACTCCTGCCTCTTTTTCCCCAACGGCAACAGCGAAATGACACCATACACACACTCTGTAAATAAAAACAATGGTAACACCTGAGCCACAAAACCACTCAAGCCACCAAACCACACTAACCAGTGGAGCACCTGCGTCGTCCAGTGTCTGAACCGCATGACGAAATGCATGGAGCGAAGCGGATTGAGATCTCTCAAGAAGCTCTATTCTGGCCGCTTGGCCGGTCTTGTTAGCTTCCCTGTACATACTTACATTAGCCACACCCCCCCAATGTTATACGGTAATACCAGTGGTTCCCAAATGGTGGCTTAAACCCCCATTTGAGGTCATTGGGTGATTCTGCGCAGTCACGAAGACCTTGGGAGTTGAACTAGGAATGCCTTACTGAGGCAACATTGACACTGCATTCGTCTCTGATACTGACTGGCTCTTGGCACTCAGCAGATGTACTTTCTGAAAGGTTTAAATATTTGGTAAACTGAAGACGGTGCCGCAAAGGAGAATTAAATTGCTCACATTAAGCTTCGCCCGGTTGGGGGTCTTTTAGACCCCCCTCGGGTTTTTCCGAAGCGACCAAAAAACGGCGGCGCGCAGCGCTGTCAAACTTGGTCTAGCTGTTCCTTCATCATTTTTACATCTTTTCTGAAAATTTCAGCTCAAGGTCATATCAGGTCAGGTCACCAGGCTAGGTGAAGTGACCTTACCTCAAAAAATTCCTAGGACCGCATAACTAAAAGAATGGTTAATCGATCAAGTTAAAACTCATACCACATATTGGGCCCACCAGGAGCTACAAAATTTGTTCCGAAATTTTTTATATTGGTGACCTAAGGTCATGTGCAGAGCATGACCTCCCCATTGTGAATACATGGGGAAAATCACGAAATGAGCTTTTCTCAGTAAGTATGGATGGAATAAACTTCAAACATCGGTTACGACTTGCTCTTAGCCCATTTCTGAAGTTGATACCAATCATTTTGACTTGTGACCTTTAAATGGTCACCTTAGGTCAAATAAGCATTTTTTGTGTTTTACTCTAAAAAATTTGAACAAGCTAAGATAGAACTTTTATTTTGTAACCAAAGTGTTTATATAGTCACTGCAAGTCAAATGATATATATCATGACTATACCAGGTGAAGTTGGGTCAGTATAAACCAAAAAGTGTAGTGTACCAGGTGCCGTGCGGGTCGTGTACGAAATCGTACATAGGTGAAACAGGAAGGAGTCTAAAAAAAGATTAAAAGAACATAGAAGAGACCTTCGAAACAACTCAGAATTCAGTGCATTTGTCATACATTCCATGAAAACAAATCATCTACCAAACTGGGATAGAGCTAAAATTATAGCAGCTTGTAAAAGCAAAGATAATAGGAGAGCTACAGAGGCAGCACATATAGCTAAAAATGATACTTTTAACCTTAGGCCAGGCTTCATGAAATGGGCAACATCTGCGGCTGTATTAGGAGTTGGTTAAGCAAAGAGAGAGAAATAATAATAGTTTTTATAATAATAACAAAACCAATAATGATGATAAAATAAAAATAGAACATTATTTAGAAGAGTGATAAGTCTAGAATGTCTCGAAGCCTGCTTGTATACATTATAGAATAATTCAAGAAGCGATATTGGAATATCCTCAAAAACGGTGCTTTTATAGTTCTGTCGCACGATAATTTTGCACAAAAATCCAAACGATGAAACTGCTGCATGTCTTGATGACGGGTTCCTTATCCCTCCTACCATAAATGCTGAAGAAGACAATTGTTGTCGAAACGCGTTCATCTGCCTGCTGTGTTGGTTCAAGTGTTAATAATTGGGTCTGACCGTTGACCTGGGTCAGGTCAAATTCTTAAATTTGACCTGGCATAGCAATATTATATATCATTCGATTTGTATTGACGAGAGGATTGCAATGGTGCATCAACTATGGCTGCATCTTGTTTAGTTTGGAAGTTATTAGCGAGAAAGGAAACGCCTTTATGCATGGGTGGCTATGGACATTCCCAAGAATATGCCAATTATTCAGTGACCTGTAGCTCCCTAGGTTTGAGCTGATACAAAAATGAATGCCATCGTAATGAAAGAGCATTCAAGAGCTGTCGAATGGTGTTAGAAAATTGTTCCTAGCCATCATACTTTCTGAGATATATGATGTTTTCTTAGTACACCTCATATTAGCGGTTTGGACCTATTTTGACCTCTGGTGACCTTGATATTGACCTGACAAGAAAAATGACCGAAGTATTTTCGATATCATTTTTGAACAGCTTTTGATCACCGTTTTTTGGTTTTTTCTAGCTCTCTTAGTTTTTGAGATCGTGGGGGTCTTTTTTAGCCTCCCACCAGGGCGAAGGTGGCTCGTACCCGCCACCGGGGCAAGGGTTAACCTGCGCCCCACCGGGGGTCCGGCGCCACCTTCGCCCCACCGGGGGCCCATCGATGGCCCCCTCTAACTCCGAAAGTATGGGCGTTAGCGCAAATCTGCAAAGTGCATTAGAAGGCTCGCGTGAATTCAGTAAGAAATTAGTTGCATGTTTTAGCACTCAGGTCAATGGTTTGACCTCCAGAGGTGAAATTATGTCAAGATCGGCTATTTTTACTCAAATATGCAATGTTTAAGCAAACTGGGCATAACTCTTATGCCATTAGAGCTATTGAGATGTGGTAAAGTACATTGGATAGGAAAATGTCAGACCTTTTCCCGCTATGTGGAGCGTAATGACCTCTCGCCATTGGTTTAACCTCCAGAGGTCACCTCGTGACCTAAGATAACCTGAGGTCACGAAAGGTCAGAAAGTGACCTTGTTGTATATCGAATGAAAGCCAGTGACGAGACATACACGATGGTGTTTGATTCAGCGCTCTCGCTTATATAGGTCAAAAGTTATTGTCAAAATACTGTTTTTGACCCCTGGTGACCTTGGATGATCTTGGAGAGATCAAAGGGAAAATATGGCCCCTGGAATCCGTGAAAGGGTGTCCAAGAACGCTTTTCTGACGAAGCCGAGCATTTTCAATCGTTTTTGTGACTTTGAGATCATAAGACAGCTTTTCTCCATGCTTTGTCAGTGGGAGAGGTCACCTCTTGACATGACCTCAGGTCACGAAATAGAAAAATCCCGGATATACGCCTTGTAGACCCTGGAGGAGCCATAAAGTGTAGGAAGTTTCAAATCAATCGACTTTGAAATGTAGGTCTTACAGAGCTCTAAAGTTGAATTGAGATGACCTTGGTTGACCTCGTCTGGTGATCTGACCTTGGGTGACCCGGGGTAAAAAATTTTAGGGATGGTGGGAAAATGATGCAGTAAGAGGTAGAGCTCTCAACCGCGGTGCTGCGCTTCGTCGTTTTTCTGCTATCCCGGAAAAACCTTAGGGGGGCGAGGGTTAAGAGTCCAGGATAAGCAATCCAGAAATAAAGGTGTCTATATATAACGATTCTCTATTTCGTTGACTGCTCTTAAAAAGCTATAATCATTCCCTTGGAGTACCGGTTTGAAGCAGTTTCTTGACCGTCGTGGCCATAAAAAATGTTGAGGAAATGCATAAACACAGAGACCAGTTTTATTACGCCGTATCTGCAACGAAACCAGAATTGTGCAGCTTTAAAATGAAAATTGAGAGCATACATGTTCGAGCTCAGCATTTGTTTACATTGCGGATAGCAGGCTCCATAGAAATCTTGTAAGGTGGTGCCTTCAACTGATGGCGCAATTGACGCCGCTACTTTTAATAAAACAGATCTAAATTTAGGGGTAGGATTATATAGTTCTTTCACTGCCGAAAGGCGGTCATTATATCGGAAATGCATGAAGATGCCTGTTTAAGCCACCACTAACCCTCTCACCACTACAGACGTAGGCACGCAGGTACTCCAAGCCAGTGTACTACCTCTCCCCACGGATGCTGCAGCTAAGCATCAGCGCGGCGGCCGCTGCTCAGCGGCCGTGACCTCTCACCTCTGTGCCCTGCGGGCATGCGGACCTGGGAGACGGCGGCCGCTGATTGGTGGAGATGCGTTCACATACCTTGTAAGATAGTCAGCGGAATTTCTCGATGAAATTGGAAGTTTCGTAAATTATGCACCTAAACCTTGGTTTAGGGGTATCGTTTTCGGAAATTATTGCCCATAACTCTTCTGCATCAGCTTGGTTGTCTGCTTCACCATTCAGGGCATGAGAGACTGTTTTTCAGCTGCCAGGTTCGTTGAAGTCGGGAGCGCCAACGCGGGTTCCTGGTGAGTGGAGAGGAAAGATGTCTGGCCCGACAGCAACCGATGGACGATAGCGAGGCAGGGCTCACGACACAATACTATCTAATAACCGTCCTAATACCCATGTACTGACGGAAGAAATGTGTAATACGGGAGTACGATTGTATTGTTATGTTTTGAGCGGAAAAGGCAGAAAATGTTAATTGGGAGCAATTTGATAACGTTAATTGAGAGCCTGAGCACTTGTGTGGCCCCATTAAACTATGGAAATATAAAGTAAAATATCAGTGCAGAATGCGTGACTAATGTGTTTTACGTCGCCTCACCTTTCTTTGCTATATTGCTAAATTTAGTATAACTAAGACTGCGTATTGAGAGATACAAAACTGAGTGGACTTGATCGTTTTACTTCAGCAGCTTATAGACTAATCTATCTTCCCTTTCTCTCATAGCAAGGCAATGCAAGTAATTTGGCAGTCTTTCTAGTAAATGAGAAACTAACATTTGCGTCGACTTTTCGTTCCCAAGCGGATGGACAATGGCCCATTTGTGTTGCACGCACGGCATTGGTGCCTAACGACTATATTACTGCACTGAGGAAGAGTGATAATAAGACCTGAAAGATGTGAAAGAAGCTGCCCCTGATCACCATTTCCGCGTTTTTATTTTGGTTGTTTGCTCTAAATTCATTGCAAGCATCCATAAAGTCCCAGGAAAGAACGAGGCAGATACCGAAAATAACCATCAAACTGGGTGTACCAGAAACGGAACAAGGTATTGTAAATTTTATTATTTAAAAAGGCATGTGAAGCATAAAGCTCGGAGATTCTTCGGCCGTTTGATCCTCCGCTGTCTATCCTCCGCCTCACACTAGCCGCCCTGCGGCGCCACCTGCTCGCTGGCGACAGGTGACGTTCAGAGTCGGCTTCCGCACCGTTTTGGCAGCAGCGTCAGCCGCAGCGAGGCGTGTGTGCCGGGTCGCACGGGGCGGCCGGCCGTGAATCGTGTCTGCGCTGTGAACTGTCTCGTGGCGCTTCCTTACTGAAGCACTATGCTCCGTGAATCGTGACTCTCACAGTCCGAAATGGCTGCATTAAATGTCACAGAGCTGTGGCCTGTTGACTGCGATTCGTTTTCCCATGCGGTAGGAGAACGGTGAAGGCATCAGGGAAAGTAGTTGACATCCGCGAGGCGTGGTGTGAATAGTTTTAGAGCAGAGGCGGAACCAGGGGGCAAGTGACGAGGGCACTTCCCCCTCCTATCGACCCTCCCCTCTGCAACCCCTGGAATGGTCACGGCGCCCACCCACAGGTCGATGGTTCACCTTAAAACGTCGCTTTCCACTAGGATGCGAGTATCAACGCCCCCGCGACAGGATTTTGCACCCACCTGGTTTTCTCCCAAAAGTGGCGCCTCCTGGTCCGGATGGTGCTCCCAACTATGTCCCCCTCCCCGATCAGCGATACTGGATCCGCCCATGTCGTAAAGTCTGCCAGAGTAGTGTAATGCGCTCCATTCACACCACGTCATCAGCGTAAATGCCGTTCAACACGGTATGCTATCATGCAAGAACCATCACTGCACATTTACGTGGGGACAATAAGTTTACGGTATTCTTTTCACTGGTTCCAACATAGCACCCGGCGGGGTTATCCCGGTTTCTCGTGCCCAGCGGACCAGGGGACTGGTCTAATGACACGAGGGGACGCCGAACACACGGGGCATACCACCTGACCGGTGGATCGGTGCAGGGGTCAATGAAGTCCGTGCTCCCCATGACAGCTAGGCAGGTTAGTCAGCATTAATCCCAAGTCGAAGCATTCATCACACTTCCCAGTTTCCAGTCATATTCTGGTGGCCGAGAAAAAACAGCTTTAAGTTGCCCGCATTAATTCGGCAGCCCCCTTACGCGCTGATGGGATTCTTTAACCGACCGCGCGGCAACGTCGGTGCTAGCCTCTGATCTGCATATGTTGATTTGGAAATTCCTCGCTTGAATACCTTTATAATAGTCACTGTAATTTGGTCTCCCATTTTCTTTTGAAGTGATGCACACATTTAAATTTTTCAAGTTGCACAACACTGTGGTAATGCGTTCACATGGCATAACAAAATTAAGCCTACACTTCTAAACAAGCCAAAGGCGAGTTATAGACGGGGATTCCAGCACCACTGCAGAAATTCTGCGTGAGCTAAAAATCAAAATGCAAAAAAACAAGTGAATTGCGTCTGAAGCATCCAGTCGAGCTGGGTACATGCTTATCTTGAATAATGTATTTTGGCGTTATGGAGCAAAGTGCGACATACTTTTGTTTAGGAGACATGTCTTGACGATTTTTTGTCTATTACGAAGTGTCTAGGGCTGTGTAGTTGAAAACAGGAAAATCGTGATGGAGCCACAAGCACAGAACATGGCTAGCTGTGAAAGATACGAAAACTCCAGTGAGAGCCCGGAACTCGTGCCTCAGCTGTAAAAAAACCGTACGACAGCACCCTTCAGCTCGCCGAGACCCGGAAGTGCGCGTCACCGAGAGTCGCCGGCCGTGGCATGCCGATGAGGTAACCGGGGTGGCACAGGTCACGCCTCGCTCCTTCGCCTGCAGAAACTGTTTCGCACCGTTCTGACGCAACGCCGCCGCGAGGAAGTCAGCAGCACGGCCAGTTCTGCCGCTCCCCCGACGGTGCCGACGCTGCCGCTGCCAGCAGCGCAGAACAGGCGCACCCGAAACCGGAGATCTAGTCTCGAGCCGTCCGTGACGGCTCCGGAAACGCTGCTGCGAGAATGTCGATGATGTCGGCAGACGGTCTCAGCGGCGTGACAGAGGCGTTCCCGGCAGTCCAACTCGGCCGTCCCGTCATGGGAGTGTGGCGAAGCAGCTCCGCGCCGCGGGAGTCGGTTTACACCTCAGAGGTCGGGAGGCGTTGTCGGATTTAGCCATCTGCGCGGTTTCATCTAAATGCAGATGTCTGTCTTGGGGCTGACGTCTGTCGCCCACTACTGGCAGTTAGCGAGTTAGCTAATGAACGGCCGACCGGTCCAAGGTCGGGTGCGGTACCGCACAACGGAAATCAGCCAGGAACGCCGTGGTGGGCACGGTTCACCGGAACGACTTTGTCGCCTCAAAGGGCAAAATATATATCGCTCAAAAGCTGATAACGAGCTGATTCCCAAATTATAAACTTTGCAGTGCTCATCCATTGTTTTCATGGTTTCTAGTTTTGTAAAATTTACCTTTGACCAGTGATTCAGAATCTTTTTGGGTTGTTAACTATGGGTTGTTGCACATCGAATAAAAACCCACGATTCTGAGAACAAAACGCGTCAACAGAAGCCAGGCGTCTTATTGGAATTTACCTGCACGTCCCTTAAATTGCGGCGGCGCTTCAACACTGTTGTTAAGGCGCGACTCCCATGCTATTGATACAGCGTTTGCCTTTGCGTTTGTCGTACCGGTTCGGTCTGGGCCCACATGCTTGTCTTTTTACGGTTCTCAGCGGAGTTGTTTGTTACCAGCCGGTTTTTGTTTCCTGCATCGGTTGAGAAGGGAGTACATTGATGCCAAAAGTCACGTTAAAAAAACAGCCACTTATTTTCCCATCGGAATGTAACACTTCAATAATGGGATTTGAACTGCGATAACCACGAGATAGGGCTTGCCGAGAAAACTTTTGATCAATATTTCATTTGTCTTAGAACTTACCGTTTGTATGGAGAAAGGTAAACATTCACCGTCTACCAACCCCGTCCTCTGCGGCTGGGCTCGTGGTATGAGGTGACCTTGGGAATGTGACGTAATGCTCAGGACCACTGCGGAAAAAAATTGCATGCTTGAACCTCTTTGAGACCTCTAAACATCCCTTCGGTACTAGTGACTATAACTGCGTGTTTCTTTCATCAATGATTAATTTTGACACACAATTTGTAATATATCAGAAAATAGCGGAGTCGATAAGTGTCACTTTATTTCCAGCAATGGCCTCTTTTAGCTAAATACGCTGCATTCGTATTCGTATTCCATCGGGTGGCCTAGTGGCTTCATTGACCCTCTTCAGACCGAACAGCATGGGTCAGCATGGGTTCAATCCCCACGATGAGCAACCGTCTTCCATGTCCAATCTGACCTGATGGAGAGATCCTTAAACACCCACGCCAATGTTCCCTGTAATGGGGCAAGTGTGCCTGTAGGGAGTGGCCGGAATAAATTAGAATGAGCATTAGATAAAAGTATTCACTTAAGGTGCCCATCAAAAAAGATTCTAACTGGAATAAAACATTATCAAATCTACGCCGATTTGACGTCACAACATTTTGCTTTTTTTGTTCCTGTTACAGAGGAAAATTAAATAAAACGGCTTATTAGACTTATTAGCTAATTTCAGTGGACATAAGACCATATTCATTATTTTTGATAAGAACGATGATCATCCCCGCCCAACCCCCGGCGTCTCTTGCGGGCAGCACTGGGGTGTTTTTCTGCGAAGCCTACACTGACTTGCGCACGCCTGCCGGTAGCTACACTCACGGACAGAGAATTAGTGCATCAGCAGGCCAAGAGCTCGTATTTTTAGCCGCGACCAAAGAAATAATTATAATATTTTTGCCGCTAAATATAGTTTTTTGGTTTTTAACGAAGTTATTGGTATCAATCCACTTTTCCCTCAACTAATATAAAAAGCAAAAAAACCATCTGGAAACAAACAACTCCGCAGCTCCACAGAAGACAATAAATAAAGTTGGGCCTGTCAGCCCAGGCCCGACCCATACGACAGACGTAGAGGTGAATTCTCTATAAATAATATGAAAGTCACGCCTTAACGACAGTATCAAAACTCCTCCGCGCTTCACGGGATGTGTCAATGAACTCCCATGAGACGCGTGACGTCTGATGGAACGTTTGGGGTCTCAGAACTACGAGCCTTTATTTGATATGCAACAACCAATAGTTATATTCCCGGTAAAATTCTGAATCATTGGTCAAAGCCAAAATTAATCCGCTTCTATTAAGTGGACATAGAAAACTAAATAAACATATTAAGAAACTAATAGTTTGGAAATCAGCTCATTATTAGCTTTCGAACGATAAATATTTTGTCCTTTGAGGCCACAAAGTTATTGCGGTGGACTGTGCAAGACCCCGCACTCGGCATCACTGGGCGTGACCGAGACCCAGGCGGGGGCGTGACTCCCGCACCGACGCGCTTACGTACTGGAGGCCGCGTAATTGCCACAGCCAGGTGGCGTGCACCCGATGCGAACCCGCATTGCGACAGCGGGTTCGCAGAAAGCAGTTGCGTTCGTCTGATAATGACTCTTAAATTTTCCCATTCGTCCCAATGAAATCACTAGAACTGCACTGGGGGTATAATGAAGCTGAGAATCTCCCAAAATACTTCATTAAAAGTCGATTGTCATTTGATTGGAGTAGGAATGCTGCGAGTCGTTCTCTTGCACTTAAATCTCTCTTGCACAATACGAGCCATTGCTTTATATCTATCTACGTTTGACATTCTAGTTTTCTGCATTTTCCTCCTGATGTATAGATAATTGCTGGGAAAAAGACTAACTGGATCATTATACCGACAATCTCTATCTGTACGGATTTAGAAATGGGTTAGCTCCGCTATGAGTACAGAGTACCTGCGGGCAGCACCAACCGGTCCATTTCCGCCTTTTGTGCTCATGACCTGGTATTTTACCAGTAGATCCAGATCAGGCCTGAGACCGGCTCCGAGCCTAACACATTGCAAGATTTAAGTAGGGTAAGGGCGGGTAAGAGTACGCAGGAGATAAGAGTACGCAGCAGCTGTTTTGGTTACTTAGCAACCACTGAGACGGTGGATACCCTGGTATAAAAAAGCAATGTCAGTGCCTAGGCTGCACACCAAAATTCAACGTGCTCCTGTCCTTTCCGCGGGAGTACAGATCAAAATAAGTTTCTGGGCACTCTTGAAGTAATATTTCTTAATTGGGTAAACTTGTAGACCATGCTCCTATTATCAAAAGTATTGTATTACGGTCTGTCATCAGTAAGAAAGCTGAGCTAGGAATGTGCTCCAGGACCGGAGCTCACGCTAAAATGATGGCCAACATGTTTATGAAGACTTTCTTCCCAAGGGAGTATGTCCGGCAAGAGTACGCAGAAGGCCATTGGGCAAGAGTGCGCATGCTTAAGAGATAGGAAAATTTAATTTTCGCTCGGGACAGAGTCGGTAATTCATATTTGGAAAACCAAACGTTGCAACATAGTTCTTGTATATTTAGAACGATATAAAATCATACAATCGCCTAGTTTGGCGACAAAAAAAACTTCCTGACATGGCCTATGCACCTATAGCACAGCGGGGCATCAATGCGTACTCCAGCTTCCTCTCTTGCGTACTCTTACCGACCCACTCCGGCAAGAGTACGCACGTGACTTTTTATTTTGATGGGCTCGTGGCGAGTTCCTTTCAGATACATCGAGTTGAAACATGCACCATATATAGACAATTCTTCAGGCTAAACAACCACATCAAAATTTGAGCTGTTAAACTTATAGGAGGAAAGTGAAAGCCTTTAGAAAATTAAATGCGTACTCTTGCATGGACTTCCCTTACTTTCCTATGTTTGTTACGGTTAAATAGCACCCACAGACAAAGCGTCTTTTGTGCTGTAATGCTCGAAACGTTATGCTTGGTCCCAGGTCCCAAAATTCAGCGAAATTTTCTATCTCAAAAGCACCATATACAATGCCAAACGGGACTAGCAGGCCCTCCTTCCTGAGCGAAATAACCTTTTTCCAAACTTCCCTAGAGGGACGTTTAGCGTTGTTTTCCGTTAGCTCTGCCTTCTTGAGTCCGACCCATCACCTCTTCTGAACACTGGACGGTACTGTGAGGCTGCCTCCGACTCACCGGACGAAAGCTTTGAGTGGTCGGTGCCGACGACGGCCGAACAGGTGCTGGACAGAGACCGCGCTCAATCGGTGATGTCCATGCGGAGACCAATCGCGGTCACGGCGAACAGGAACCGGTTCTATCTCTTACCCTCGTATTGCCAATGGTCGTTGGTCATTGATACAGAGGGAAATATAAGTCACTTACACAGTCACTTACAGCGTTGTTGTTAGGGTTTAACGACGCACCAACTTCCAAGAGTATACAGCCTCGCCAAATTCACTCGGTTGGGAGGGTTTTTGGAATTAGGTTGTACATGCAGATCCAGTGAAATCGTCAGGTCTTGAATCTGCGACCTGTGGGCCCGGGGTTCAGGCGCCTCACTACTGAACCAAGCATTCCCTCAGCCATTTTCTTTCATAAAATGGTGTGAAAATTTTTGCTACGGCAGTCTTATACCAATTTCATGCATCATCAGCAATATTATTTGCTTATAGATACGATATAGGCTTTTGGCATTACTACCAGAAGCGGGCCACCGCCTGCTGCGGACGGTATGCTGTGCCGCCGCGCGCGGGGACTGCGACGCGCGGTGAGCAGAATCCCGCGCTCTGGCAGTCTTCAGGGCAGACCGGCGCTGGCGGCTCGCCAATACAGGCTAGCCCAGGGCCATGATGACCGCGAAAGTGGGCTCTCACATCCACGCCGCTCCGGAACACAGGCCGATATGTTTCTAACGTCGGAAGACCGGACTTTGGAATAGCCGGGCGGAGGCGGGCTGCGATTTCTAATGAGAGCGCGCCCGTATTGGAGAACACTAGATAGATGGAGGCGATGTATCAATGTAATGAGTGGTTTCAATACCTTTATTTGTACAATTCACTTTAGGTTCCATTGAGCTGTCGCTATGGAGAAAAAGAAAGCACTAATAATTGTGGCGCATTGTGTCCCATGTTTGTGAGATTAATAATGTGATAGAAGTCGCTTACTCACCCCGCTGTCGCTATCTGCTGTCGTTGTCGTTAACGTGGACGACGGGAACACCGCTCTCCCACTCAGAGAAAGCTCTACCACTATTTTTTCACAATGGACGTGCAGAAAGAATAAAGATCGTTACCCTTTTTTGTAAAACCCCATGGAGTGCTCACCCCCTGTGGTTAATGAAAGTATTACTGGGGTAAATTGTCTTGCGCTAGAGGTCGAGTTCTGTGAAAGCTGATAGCAGCCATGTAACACCGGAGCTTGGTGCACCATTTATTGATTTAGTACATTGCCAGGATATCCTCGTTCTCTTCCATTAACATGTATCAAGTCAAGATAATAGATTTCACCGGTCCACAACGCCCCCAACCATATTTTTGTGTGAGGCCTCTAGTCTCTATTTGGAGGCCTGCAGATCGCTGAAGCATTCAGGGAAGCTCAAGCGGCGTAACGTTTCCTCTTATGTTAAATTGTCATTCTTGTTTTTTTGTAAAGTGTTTCAACTTGGCTGACCTTGAAGCTAGTTTCACACAAGCTGGTTGCTTCAAAAGGCACCCAGCTTGCGTAACAAGTAGTTGTAGCAGTAGCAAGCATGCGGCAAGTGAGTTGTAGGTTTGGTTGTTGATGCATGACAAGGAAAATACACAGTAGATACATACCTCATGTTAGACTTTGCTTAGACCCGTCCAACAAAATTTTGGGGCTGTATCGGTCAGGAACCTATAGGAAGCATTTAGCCAAGCAGCCGTCATTGAGCTGTGTTCAAAGAAGGTGAATTGGGCGTGACACGTCCCTTAGTTCCAATTTAAAGTGCATTTGCTCGGATGGCGCAAGGTACTGGCAGGCTTGTGTAATACCAAACTTACAATTGTGACAGACGAGCAGGGAACGACTGTGACGGCCGTCACCTTGTTTTGGTCCGGTCGTCACACTGTGACGAAATCTTCCCGAGACGGATACGACCATCGGGCTCTTATTTCGGCCCTTGACATGCTTATGTCCGGGGGAATGAAGCCAAATCAGAAAAAACTAAGAGTACTAGCATTGTTGGAGCAAAGGTTTAGGGAAGTAAATAATGCAATGTTTGATCAGTCTTAGCATTAAAATTTCATTTCTGACAGGGAACTTCCTAAATACCATACCACATAGTTGACACCCCAAATAACATTCAATTTATATCATCTTAAATGTTATACCTGAGTACTAGCCGAACCACGCCATTATAACCCCCTGTTCAATTCATTGTCCTAGAATTTTCACTTAGACTGCCCAGGTTAAGCTTAGGAAAATTAGGAAAGTTTCCTAAGCCTACCTGAGCCATCTAGGATATATTTTACAAAACATGAGTGTCGGGAAGAATCTATCACAAACATGGTAACAGTCAAGACTCTATGGTACAGCACGACAATGTAAAAGCAGCTTGACTATTTTGACGGTCAGTCAGTTGGGGTTTCATAACGACTGTCAGGCTTTATTTGCAGTGATTTTATTTGCAGTCATCGTAACTGCTTACCCAGCTACTCTGGGATCGTAACTGCTTACCCAGCTACTCTGGGATCGTAACTGTTTACTCAGCTACTCTGGGATCGTAACTGTTTACCCAGCTACGTGTTTCTGGGCTTTGGATCGTAACTGTTTACCCAGCTACGTGTTCCTGGGCTCTGGGATCGTAATCATTTACCCAGCTACGTGTTTCTGGGCTCTGGATGGTAACTGTTTACCCAGCTACGTGTTTCTGGGCTCTGGATCGTAACTGTTTACCCAGCTACGTGTTTCTGGGCTCTGGATCGTAACTGTTTACCCAGCTACGTGTTTCTGGGCTCTGGGATCGTAACTGTTTACCCAGACATGTGTTTCTAGGCTCTGGGTGGTTATGCCATAACGTTGTGAATTTCTAAATGAAGATGAAGCTAGGATCAGCAAGCATAAAATCGCTTTCGATTGGCATATTTAAGTGGTGGTCCCAATATCAGTGTTTCGGCTCATCCAAACGTTTGCGGGGATGACGCTTGCAACTTTGTAATTCACAAACGCTGTTTCAAAATCCAAAATTTAGTGAATTTTTTTCTACCCTACTTGGCAGACTTGCACTGTATGTACGATTGAGCTAAGTCTATTATAATATTCTATTATAGTAAAGTCCCACCAAGTCCAGACGCGCAAACGGGCGCGTGGAATGCAAATGTCTAGCATTCCATCAACTAGCAGCCGTGCCGCAACGCACATAACACATGGGCGCATGTCACCGATGAACCGAAATTGTCACATATTTCGAGCATGATTGCACATGCCAAAGATGCGGATATGCCCTTGTAACATGGCCATGGCCAGCCCTCTGTCTTCGAAGGGAAGAGCATACCTGGCAATATATTCATGCGGACACTGCTACTGCTGCATCCATATTTATATCTGAGAAGGCTTCATGCCAGCTAGTGTAGACAACATGTTCCAAAATTTTTTTAGTTGCTTGATAACAAACAGTATGTATACTTTATTTAGGCGCAAAATATTCCTGGGTGTCCACTCTAGGTGTTTTCATGGGCAGATCCGAGATTCCTGAATAAAGGGAGCATTTAAGTAAGTTTAGTCTGATGGGAGGGAGTGAGAAGTTTAGTATTTTAGTCATTTAGGTCCGGAGGGACACTATTTAAATCTGGATGGGGATCAAATTCTTAAGATGTGACCTACCCGAGCGGTACCAAAGTGAATCGTAGAGGCGTCAATGCCCTATCTTGGGAGAGAGGGTTTCAGGAGGACGTCGGGGAATGGTGTAGAGGTGCCGAGTGGGTCAATGGGGGCGGGTATCTGCCCCTCTTGGCCCCTGGTTCCGTCTTTGAGAGCCTGGTGTCATGGCCCCTCTGTACGAGGCAATCAAGGCAAGGCTGTCCGGACAAGGTGAGGCTATCCCAGATTCACGAGTCCGGGCTTTTGTAGGACTGATGTGATGGTACAAGTCAAGGCCGCACCATCAAGATGAACCATCGGACGCTGGAAATGCTAACCGAGAACGCTTGATTCTGCAGAAGGCTTTTGATAAAATACATGAGTTAATCTCTCGAACACATTTCAGTCTTATGCCAGCTTATGGGAAGATAGCAGTCGGGAAAAGCCGTCAAAGGTCAGCCTCGATCCAGGGACCGGTAGAAGCGTTTCAGAAAATGTATTGCAAATGCGTTTGTGTTTACAATTGATACATGATTAAACTCGAGATTCCAGAACTATAAGGGCTCCATGGCAGGGCAGTGAAAGGGATTGGTAAAGCTATTAGAAAAGTAATTATTAAATTATTCCTTAAACTCTTTTCCTTCTTTACCTGGGGATATTTTCTCTTAAACTTCATTTACATTCCTCTACACTTATGGCGCTGATTGCTAGTGGCTGCTTTCCTAGAAAAACGTGACGTTCTCTCTCTAATTAAACTCAATGAGTTGCTGGAGCCACTTCCTTACTCCCAGTCCTCGTTAATCACGGCTCTCACTCTCCACCGTCGGACTCGGCGGGAGCTGCACGGTAGCACGTGCACTCCTGCTGGAATGGCGCCTCCCGCCAAGCTATCCACCAAGGACGGAGCCACCTTTACTGTGACGTCACACTGGCGATACAATTGTCCTTTACCCATACGGTCCCATTTTAAAGTTGACCAAGTTGAAACGTGTTTGATGGGTATGGTATACCTTGAAGATATTTAAGTTTTATTTCATCATAATCGCAGTTACAATTTGTGATGAGAATTGATCCTTTCAAAAGGATATCTGCCCAATAAATTAAATTATATGCTTCGTAAATTATCTCTGTAAACTCCACAGAGCTTATGCCTTCGTCACTGCAGCCATATCGCTGCCATCTTGTTGTGCGACCTCCACTTGGCTGCCAGATTCCTCTAATGGGCCCCCTAATGTAAAGTAATCTTGGCGCCGGGCTGCACCGGCGCTCAGCATCCATCCCGTTGCACGCCTGTCTAGGAGCGATGTAATGAATCTCAACTCCCTTTCCTCGGACGAGAATGAAAGCCGGACACTGACCGGCACCGCAGTCCAGTGGGGCACCTCGTAATCATTACGAGCACTTTACGAGACCAGGCTGACCGGCCAGGCTCGTGAGCCCAGGAGTAGCCGTAATTGGAGGTTGCTGACAGACGGTATGCGGAAAATATGTCGCCACTGATTGGTGTCAAAACCTAAAGCCCCTGATATACGGCACATGACGGTTTTTCAACAGATTCTGCGAGATGCACATGCCTAATCAATTACTTGTGTGCAATATATAAAAAGTGGTGTCAATGTACGCCGAGTGACACTATGGTGGTCTAAATGAAAATGAAGTGTGCTAGTGTATAAATGATAACGTGTACGAGCGCACGTATGTACAATGTGCATACATGGTGGAGTGTGCTTGAGCTTTTAACATGGTGCTATGGACAATCTTTGTCCGCTTTAAATAAATACATGCATACTGAAGCTGTATATACAGCGTGGACATTGACTGGAAACAGGTAGACATATTCTCGTTGGTTTCGATATATTGTCTCGTGTATACGTGATCGCGCATTCGTTTCGTGAGATACTTAATCCAAATGCTTTATTTGTGTCTCAAAGCCAGAAATATGTAATGTCGTTTGAGACACATTGGCAAGACCATCATCGCATCTGACTCCCCGAGCATCCTGACAGGACCGAACATGGCGTACCAGGGCCACACCCAGGGGCCGCTGCCGCCGTTCGTGAGCCCGGGCGCCGCCCTGGGGCAGTTCGACCACCGGCTGGCGGTGGACGGCGATATGGCTACCTGCAGCCGGGCGCCGCGAGAGCTGCAGCAGCGCTGGTGGCAGGTCCGGCTTCCTGCCAGCACCAGGGTGGAGGCCGTCGGACTGGTGGTCCCTGCAGGTGAGAGACTATCGAACTGGTGGTCCCTGCAGGTGAGAGACTGTAATAGTGGGGGCCCCTGCAGGTGAGAGACTGTAATAGCGGTGCTCCCTGCAGGTGAGAGACTGTAATAGCATGGTGGTCCCTGCAGGTGAGAGGCTGTAATAGTGGTGGCCCCTGCAGGTGAGAGGCTGTAGGAATGGTGGTCCCTGCAGGTGAGAGACTGTAATAGTGGTGGTCCCTGCAGGTGAGAGACTGTAATAGCGGTGGTCCCTGCAGGTGAGAGGCTGTAATAGCGGTGGTCCCTGCAGGTGAGAGGCTGTAATAGCGGTGGTCCCTGCAGGTGAGAGGCTGTAGGAGTGGTGGTCCCTGCAGGTGAGAGGCTGTAATAGTGGTGGCCCCTGCAGGTGAGAGGCTTTAGGAATGGTGGTCCCTGCAGGTGAGAGGCTGTAATAGTGGTGGTCCCTGCAGGTGAGAGGCTGTAATAGTGGTGGTCCCTGCAGGTGAGAGGCTGTAAAAGTGGTGGTCCCTGCAGGTGAGAGGCTGTAATAGTGGTGGTCCCTGCAGGTGAGAGGCTGTAATAGTGGTGGTCCCTGCAGGTGAGAGGCTGTTAATAGTGGTGGCCCCTGCAGGTGGGAGGCTGTAATAGTGGTGGCCCCTGCAGGTGAGAGGCTGTAATAGTGGTGGTCCCTGCAGGTGAGAGGCTTTAGGAAGTGGTGGTCCCTGCAGGTGAGGGACCGTAGGACTGGTGGTCCCTGGAGGTGAGAGACTATCGAACTGGTGGTCCCTGTAGGCGAGAGGCTATCGGACTTGTGGTCCCTGCAGGTGAGAGGCTGTAATAGTGGTGGTCCCTGCAGGTGAGAGGCTGTAATAGTGGTGGTCCCTGCAGGTGAGAGGCTGTAAAAGTGGTGGCCCCTGCAGGTGAGAGGCTGTAATAGTGGTGGCCCCTGCAGGTGAGAGGCTGTAATAGTGGTGGCCCCTGCAGGTGAGAGGCTGTAATAGTGGTGGCCCCTGCAGGTGAGAGGCTGTAATAGTGGTGGTCCCTGCAGGTGGGAGGCTGTAAAAGTGGTGGTCCCTGCAGGTGAGAGGCTGTAATAGTGGCGGCCCCTGCAGGTGAGAGACTGTGATAGTGGTGGTCCCTGCAGGTGAGAGGCTTTAGGAATGGTGGTCTCTGCAGGTGAGGGACCGTAGGACTGGTGGTCCCTGAAGGTGAGAGACTGTCGAACTGGTGGTCCCTGTAGACGAGAAGCTGTCGGACTTGTGGTCCCTGCAGGTGAGATACTGTCAGACGGATGGTCCCTGCAGGTGAGAGACTATCGAACTGGTGGTCCCTGTAGGCGAGAGGCTGTCGGATTGGTGGTCTTAACAAGGGAGGAAAGCTAGTTTTAGTGAACTGACAAAATACCGACGTTGATCTCCTGTCCATTGGACATACCTCAGTTTTCGGAAACGTTCGGTTAACACTTGGCTAAGCTCTTACCCTTAACACGTGCGTTGATGGGGGTCTAATCCACCTTCTCTTTGACGGGGGGGCGGGTCCCCCTAATGTATAAAAAAACCACGCTAGATAGCAAACAAAACAGTAAACCGCGTTGGGTAGCCCATTCATTTCTCTATAGAACATATCTATACTATTTTTGTCAGGTCACATTTAAGGTCACTAAAAGGTGCCACAAGGCCACTAGGCATACCATCATAGAGATAGCATGTAAATGAAGGATTTTTGTAATTTCATCTGAAAAAGTAATGGTGGATCAAAACAGTTTAGAACATTGGAATCATCGCAGCAAGCCGAATCGAATGATCTGCAATATGACATTGCTAGGTCAAATCAAGTATTTGACTTGACCTGAGGTCAGGTCAAGGTCAAATTAGGTCAAAATGCATATAATTAGAACTGCAAAGACAAGGCAAATCTAATGCAGTAAAAATAAACGCTCTATCACTATTCATTACTGAGCTATTCAGTTAAAACCGTTTTTCCAATGCATTTCCAATGGAGAGGGCATGGCTTGTACTTGACCTTAGGTCATCGATATCAATAATACCGGAACATATTTTAGAGAACTTAGTAGGCCCTATTATGTGATGAGTTTAAATCCGAAAAAATTGCCTTCTTCTGACTTATGCTATCTTAAACTTTTTTTGAGGTCAGGTCACTTGACCTGTACTGCTGACCTGACCTGAGATGACCCAACCCTAAAATTTGGAAAACAAGTTGTAAAAATGATCAGAAGAAAAGAATTCCAAGTACGGCGGAGCTACGCGCCGCTGTTTTTATTCTGTCTTCAAAAACCCGAGGGGGTAGGTACCCGCCCCCGTCAATGCGCGTGTTAACGCATATGTGGCATGGTGGTTTGACTAACTGAATTACAATGGCCTTATCATTAGATAACTTTGAGTGTACACGTCAGGGGCGTTGCCAGAATTTCGCTCAGGGGGAGGGGGCGACGCCTGAAAAGGGCCCCTGCGACAGCGCCAAAAGGGGCCTGATGGGTAAAAATGGCACTGCTTGTTACAGAATCGTGTCCCCAGGGGGCCCTTCGTGTCCTCAGGGGGCGGCTGACCCTGCCGCCCCCCCTTAGCTACGCTCCTGGTACCCGTAACGTCAAACTAGTTTCCGGCCAAAGCATGGTCAGCAGCTTGATAAATGCGTAAGTGAAGGCTAAATTACGTTACAGTTGTTAAACTACTTTAGCCATTTAGTCACTAACTAGCCCAGCTTTTCCCACTTATAGCTCCTTAACGGACTCAAATATGCAAAATATAATAAAACACAATTCAAAGACAATTCAAAAACGCACAACAGGCAAATGTAAATATAGGCAAAAAGCATATTGTATTCGAAGTGTGATGTGATCAGATATCCTATTTGCCTGAGAGTCTTGTGCTTTTAAATTGCATCTGAATTGTGTTTTAAGTGGATTTTGCACGTTGGAGCCCCTGAAGAATCTCTAAGGCGAAAATTTTGGGCTAATCAGTGATTCAATGGTTACAGTAATCAAACAATTCTAGCGTAATTTTGCCTTCACTTGTATGTTTATCACCCTGTTCCAATCGTAACTCAACATGGTAACCAGTTATCCCTTTGCAATTGACTGGTTAAACGCAGTCAAGTCTTGACAAAAAGAACGATTTATTTTGATAAATTTTTCGTGAAAATGGCCACATATATGACTCACGTTCTTTAGGAAGAATGTTTGTAGGATTATTTTTGAATATTTCTGGAGCTTCTACCCATGAATCCGCATAATTTCGGATAATTTTAGTTTTATAACAAGGGTAATGTGTAGGTAACCGAATCTTCGTATAGTTCGGGTGTCCGCTGAAAAAAAAAATCCAAATTTATCGATAAGTTTCTGCGATAATTTTAAATTTTCAATGAACTGCAGGCTTATAAGACCAGAGGCGACGCGTGCATTTCGAAATAAACACAAAATGAATAAATGAATGGATTAAAATGGGAGGTGATTATTGCTTCTTTTCACTCTCACGGGGCGTTAGGACCATGTATTACAGCTTTAGTGAGTGTGACGTTCATCCGTCGCCTCTTCTGCCGTTGGCTCGCAAGCCGCTTGCTGAAAATTCATCTGAAATACGGCTAAGCAGGTTTTCAGAAGGACGCTGTGTGTCTAGCCCTGGTGTTCGTCACCTGTAGAAAGTGAGGGATCCGGCGGATAACTTCGCAGGTGTCACGTCCTGTGACAGTCGCCGGACCTGGTGACCTAGTGCCGCGACACCTCAACCACCTGGACCACAGGTCAAGGCCGCTGGCTGCGAGCGCCGACTCTTATGTAATCATCTTGAGGAAACAGCCATTACACTGTTCACGAAGTTGCTGGGCAGGGACTGTCAGTTTTATTCTTATACCGCAAAACAAATTGCTCGATCTCTGACATACGATAAAGTGGGATACAAATCCTTCTTATTCTTTAACGTTATAGGGTGATTCAACGTCTGGTTAACATAAAAACATCAAAGCATTGAGTCAGTTAGAATGATTGTTACATCGTCCGTAAAGGTATGGGATTCCCGTGTTCCTGAAAGGTACCATTATGTTTTACATCGATGATTTCTACTTGGAAAGGGAAATCACCAACCTCAGTAACCTACATGATATCCCTCAAAAGTCACGGCCTTAACTAATCTAAATGTAGCACGGAAATACATTGGTGAGCTTAATGACAAGTAGACGATACTAGAGGAGAAGTCCACCTTTCTCATAGTCTGAATATAGCATTACGACGACCATGCAAGCTGTCTGTCTGTCTGTCTGTCTGTCTGTCTGTCTGTCGGTCGGTCGGTCGGTCGGTCGGTCGGTCGGTCGGTCGGTCGGTCGGTCGGTCGGTCGGTCGGTCGGTCGGTCGGTCGTCGGTCGGTCGGTCGGTCGGTCGGTCGGTCGGTCGGTCGGTCGGTCGGTCGGTCGGTCGGTCGGTCTCAGTCTAACATATATCGGTGCATGTTACTTCTCGATTATTTTTAACCCGGCACCGCCTAGGCTCTTTCGTACACACCACCGCCTGGGGGGCCCCACCTTCTGATCGGACCCCTCCGATCTCGGGAATTCAAGTGATACAGAACCAATTGAAAGGGCGCTGAAAGCGCCTTACCGTCTTTTACTCTGGACCCGAGTTGGAACCCTATTCGTTGACCCGTGGCGTCGCAGTGGGCCAAAGTGGGTTAAATTTAGACCCATTTAGAGAATCACTTAAAACTCGGGAACCATTAGACCTAAAACAAGACAAAAGACATCAACGTGCTGGTCTTGAACCAATGATTCCAATGGCATGCGTCATATCCTGGCAAGATCACATTATAACCTTGACTTTAGGTCAAGGTCAAATAATGACCTTCCAATGTCATGTTTCATGTAATTAAAATCCTTGGGTCATGTTCATTACTATGATTCCAAACTTCAGACTGTATCTTGTTTTGTTCAAAAGTTAGAGACACGCACAATTTCGAAAAACCGTGACCTTTATCGACCTCTGGTGATCTTAGTTTGACCTGACTTCAAAATAGATGACGGCATGCAGATTTTTAGTTTCAAGTGCCTTCAATCGGTACCTAGAAACTTGATCTAGCTTTTCTAGAAGCTGCGTTACTACCCTGGTTTTTCAGCATCATTTTAGAAGAGCAGAATCACCTTACATGGGTCTAGAAATGACGTCATTGCAGGTCAAGTCAGGTCAACTCTTTGGCCTGACTTCACCTGATGAAAATTGTTGTCACAAGTTGTCAAATGGATTACCCTAGCGGCTTGCAAACGCCGCACGTCTCATCTAAATCGGCTTGGAATCATTTGCGAGAAACCGAAGTGGGTCCGATTGCTCCCCAAGGCGTTGAAGGTTTAATACATTTCTTCGGCAAACCTTGAGAAGTCATACTTGAAACGATGATAGGTTTTGAGTCAACTTATCATCACCTTATCTACAAGTCATACTTCATTGAAACAGAGGCAGCATTCAAAGGTTAATCAAATCATGACTTTTTGGAATATGGATTGCAATTATATCTATACGAACGATTATGACACGTTTGTACTGACATCCAGAGGTAATACAACTATAAGTGTTGTACCAATGCTCGGGTGGTAATACATAACTCGTGACCGGAAACGATACTCAAACATTTTTAAGGGAAGTTGACTTTTGTGGGTCACTCATCTGATAGGGCTCGGACTGTAATACTTCGCTAATTTCCCGATTAGGAGTGGACCTGGGAATCGGCAAATAATTTCTCTCGAGTGATTGTTTAAAGCAGATGTATTCAAGGAACACGAAACAGGATTGCGATTACAGAACATTATTCAATCATGGCATGCAATTTTTCAGTTTTCACTCCATCATTTTTTCTCGAAAATGCCTTAGAAGAAAACAGGGTGGGATGGGACAGACTCAAGTGAGATGGAATGGCACGACCGCCAGCATTTTGACTTTACATTGGCCTCTCACTAAGAGGCAACATTGTAGAGGAGTTATGGGAATCGGACCGCCTCAAAACTAGAGTCTCTCTGTTTCTGCCTGTCGCTACTGCAGCCAAGCTTACCTCCACGTAGACCTTAGTTATCACAAGCTCTCTCAAGCTCAGAAAAACTGACTGCTAGACATCTGGCTCCGTTTGAAGTCTGAATAATATAGATTTTTACGGTTATGAGTATAGATGAAGGCTTTCATAGCTCTGGCTGACACAAATAATAAGTCACTTAGCTTCTAACAGACATGCAATTTTTCTCTTTGGCGGAAGGCATGCCCCGATAGGGTTTAATCTTTTAGAGATGAGCAGCGCCGGTTTTTTCGGTTGCCCGTTTTTTGCACCGCGTCCACTGAATCACATGCTCCAGATGACAGGTTGGGTGTGAATGGTTCAATCAGTGGAGCCTAAAAACGGCAATCGAAACACCGGCGGTTCACAGCGCCGCTCTAATTTACATGCGAGGAGAACTGGAAAATGCCTGGGCCAGCACTCCGACGGCGGTCGTGCTGTGCCAAGGGCAACTCAGTTTCTCACGCTAAAAAAACGGCCCGGTCAAGTGTTGTCAGTGGGCCAATGTGTACCACTTGATGACCGATTTTAGTACCTATTCCACGGGCAAAAAGCTAAGTCCCACAGAACCGGCTGTCTATGTTACAAAGCTGTGTTCCTTTTTTCACATAATTCAAGGATAAACATAATAGCCCAGGATGAATTACCGCCAGTGTCTTGCTCGGCCCTCTCTCGGCCATTAACCTGCATATCACTCGGTCGGAGTCTACCCTGAATCTCTTTAGGCCAGCTCTTAGACTTAAACCTGATGCATTGACGTGGCGCCAGTACCTTTCGATATATATTGATATGCACTGGCCTAACCTGTCTTCCCACCCGTACTGACCTAGCGTGTCTCCCTTCTGGTGCTGGTGCAGGGTTTTTCACTTCGTTTTCGACCCGGCCTGCCTCCCTGCCGGCAATGGCACAGTATCTCTCCGCACCAGAACTCAAGGAGAATATTTCGCAGTACAGGAGCAGAATACCCCCACCAATACTGATGCAGAATGTCCCCCCCCGGAACTGGTTCGGCGCGCCTCCCTGTCTATTCTGGCTCGGCGCGCCTCCCTCACGCTTCGAACACGGTGTGACTCCCTGTCTCTTCTGGCCCGGCGCCTACCTGTCTCCTCCGGCCCGGTACACCTCCTTGTCTCTTCTGGGACGGCGCGTGACTCCCTGTCTTTTCTGGCCCCTGTACCTCCCTGTCACTTCGGAGACAGTGTGACTCCCTGTCCCTATTGGCCCAGCGCCTCCTTGTCTCTTCTGGCCCCATGTAACTCCCTGTCACTTCGGGCCTGGCGTGATTCCCTGTCTCTTCCGGCCCCATGTAACTTCCTGTCACTTCGGGCCCGGCGTGACTCCCCTGTCTCTTCTGGCCCCATGTAACTCCCCTGTCACTTCGGGCCCGGCGTGACTCCCTGTCTCTTCGGGCCCGCCGCGCCTCCCTGTCTGTTCTGGATCCGCCTGCGTCCCGTCAGCACTGACTCGCACTGTTTCCCGCCCGTTCAGACTCGGTGCTGGACATCAAGATCTTCATCATCAGCCTGAACCGGTCGCCGGAGTCGGCCAACTACCAGCTGTGCGCCAACTTCAGCGGCGCGCTACCGCAGGCCAAGCGGCTGTTCCGCTGCGGCCCCCAGGGCCTGGTGGGCGAGTACGTCTACATCAGGGACGAGCGCTCCCACCACGACTACTTCACACTCTGCGAGGTGGAGGTCTTCCAGTTCGGAGGTCAGAACTGCCAGCGAATGTTAGGTACTACTGGTTCGCATCTGATTGACAGGGAGTGTGCTGTAGTTTGGTGATTTGCGTTGGGAGCAAGTTGTGTAGGCCGTGTTTTGATAGAAAATGGAGCTTGCGAATCCCTTCATATGTGATGATAGGAACGGGGGAAGAGCGGAATGGATTATTACAAGGCCTAGTTAAGAACGGTTTGATTTTCCAAAAATATCAGAATTGCGTTTAAATTATGCGTGGTGTTTGGGCGAATGCATGGGAGGAGGGAGCGGGGGGGGTAATACACTTACCCCTTCAGAGGGGATAACCGGAAACTCGGACATGAGGGGGGGGCGTGATGGAATGTTCTGACATCCCAAATGCCAGGGAGCATCGCTAAGCAGGCGGATAGTCTGAAGTATATGGAGGGAAGTTCTTCGTTACAAGGCTTTTAGAGCTGAGCAACACATATCTTCAATAAATTAAACCAACACAGCAGATGAACGCATTTCGACAAATAGTCTTTTTCAAAATCTATAGCATGAGGGATTAGGAACCTGTCACCAAGACATGCTCGACTATCACCAAGTCACCAAGTCTAGTTGGACTGTTTTCACCTTTTTAGTTGAATGCCTACGGAAAGCATAACTCCAATTTGGAATTTGAGAGTCATATATAACTTCAAATTCCACGAGAGATAGATTGAAGTGTGCATCTGCATGCGAGGCCGTCCCCAATAGTACACACCTACATGCAAATTCCTTGGTCGAAATTTGTATCGCTTCTACCTATTCCTTAAAATATTTTTCCAATTCCTGTCGTGCAAACTTCGATAAGTTGTTTCCTTAATGGCAGCCTTCTCTGAAATATGTACACCTTGACTGAACCATGATCCTGCAAAGAGTTGCTGAAAGTGGAATGCTTTCCTAGCTATGCTGTTAAATATAAATTTATAATCGGTAGAAGCAGACATTCCACACTGTGTAAAACCTGCTGAAGAGCGAACTGAGGATAAATAAGAAGAAGAGCGAGTTGGGAAATTAGAAGGCTAGTGATTACCAGAGTGATAAAACTGTAAGTGAGCAAATCACCAAATTTTATTTGTTTGTCTTCAACTCTTTCAAATTCTTCGAGTTAAGATCTTCCACAAATAAGCAGAGTGTCCAGTCGGTCATTGGGCTCCTGTGCACACCCACAGTTGGATCAAACCATATGTGCATACGATGGGGTAGTCGCCGTCACAGGCCATTGGATGATACCAGGAAAGCTGAAGAGGGTCAGCTGGCTGTTACGCACTTGATCATCAAATATTTACGTTAGAGCAACAGCGGAGATGGGTAATAAGCGTAATAGCAATTAGAGGAAGAGCGAACGGCATTAGCAGATAAGCGATTAATAATTTCACGAAAAATGAGTGGGAGGCCCAGGCCTGATAATTCACGAATGCAAAAACACTGATACAAATGTGAATTATGTCGTTACAACCGCTGAGGCGATTTCGCTTCAACAGCTGATGGAGGGAGCTCAAGATAGGCCAGCGAGGAACATCTTATCTCCAAGAGGCTTCAATCTAACCACTGGACAAACTGATATCCAGTACCCGGGAACGGACCCAGCTGCTCAAAAAGAGCAGAGTCCAATGCCATCATACCAAAGTGTATCCCCGTCAAAAGAAAAATATCCCGGAAGTCTTATTTATATGTAATCTAAGGTTTACGATCCAAGCAGCGAGAGCAATTAAATCAGGATAATTTGAATTATCAAGCGCAATCAAATCGTACGAGGCCTTCTACATTGTTTTCGGCATTAAGTTGGAATTTCGACATTAGATATACATAAATATATACATATATTGAATATTATGTAATATAACATAATATATGTTACAATGATGTTTAGGCGAATTTCAAAATTGTATGTGTATCGGTTAGTGCATAGCACATTTGTATCGGTGTTTTTGCAAATATAAAATAAATAAAATATAAAATATATATAATATTATATATATATATATATATATATATATATATATATTCCAATAAGTAGGCAAAACTATTTTCTCCAATGAATGTTTTGTTAAAAGATATGGCATATCTAATTTTTACGAGCTTCTCCTCGTTTTCTCCAATGCTCGAAGAGTGCATTTTTGTGAATCTGATGGTTGATTTATTAACCAGCCGAATGTTGACATGTTTTAGGTCTACATTTAACGTTGCGACGCGTTTCGCAAGCGACATCTTCCATTATCAAGAAGTTAAAAGACTTATAAAAGCTTTCCTAACATATTTGAAACCTATCTAAACTACTTTGAAAGAACAATTATTTTTCATTCGATTATTACCACAGAATAGTGACACAATGGGACGGGCTTTTCTCTGCAGCGCTAGAAGAAAGGCCTCAGTGTATTGGTCAGTTTGCTCTGTTTATTGATCTCCGGTTGCATGCTTTTTATTAGTAGTGCTTCGTGTGTGAAAGGTTTCGTCCGGTTTCGTTCTTGTTTCAGGAGAGTGGTGTTCCCTGTTAAGTCTTTTCGAGTGAGGTCGTGGCGATGTTCTAATTTCATGTGGGTTTTGGGGCTCTTTCTGCAAGATGCAAGGTGAGGCTCTGTTTATTGATCATATATCAACTATATAACAACAAAAAAAGTTCACAACCTGATCAGAAGAAAAATCTTAAGTCCAAACGTGACCACTTGAAAGGCATCAATGTAGTCTACCGGTTCGCATGCCCACACGAAGATTGCAAGCTTCGTAAGTGTAGTTATATTGGTGCCACAGCAACGACATTATCCAGACGCCTCACCATGCATTTTGCAGAAGGAGCTCCCAAAACCCACATTAAATTAGAACATCGCCACGACCTCACCCGAAAAGACTTAACAGAGAACACCACTGTCCTGGAACAAGAATGAGACCGGACAAAACTGTTCATACACGAAACAATACTAATAAGAAGCATGGAACCGGAGAGCAATAAATAGAGCAGCCCGACCATAACACAAAGGCTTTTCTTCTAGCGTTGCAGAGAAGAAGAACACGTCTTATTATGTCACTATTCTGTGGTAATAATCGAATGGAAAATAATTGTCCTTTCAAAGTAGTTTATATAGATTTGAAATATGTAAGGTGTGTTTTAATAGGTGTTTAACTGCTTGATAATGGAAGATGTCGCTTCCGAAACGCGTCGCAACGTTAAATGTATACCAAAAACATGTCAACATTTGGCCAGTTAACAAATCAACTATCACACTGACAAAAATGCACTCTTCGAGTATTGGATAGAACAAGAAAGAAGCTCGTAAAGGCAAGATATGCCATATCTTTCAACAAAAATATATATATATATATGTATTTATTTATTTATCTCTCCCTTCTTGATCAGTAAATCAGTTCTATCACCTGGAACAATCGGCAATTTTCAATACCCTAGCTCTGATGGCTCCAACAGCAGCACCGGGGAGTCTGGATCTAAGAGAGGGCACCATGAAACAGTAGCGGACCCAAGCCTCCCCCAATGCCTGAGTGCCTATAGTAAATGCATAGCCGGAGGCTGATCCGAGGCAATGGCGGGGCCTCAGCCCTAGCCGAGGTCAGGGCCCCTAGCACCTCCCAAAACAAAGTCCTGGATCCGCCACTGCCGTGAACCTATTTTTTCAGGCAAGGTCATGGGGCTAGTGCTAAAATTAATCATTTACGGAGGCGCACCATGCTCCGGTGCCCCGCTAGTTCCGCCGTCTATGGACTCCGCCCCATGTCACTGACTGCTTACTTCCCCTAACGGTGCTCGCCCCACCATCATCAGCGAGCCCAGCTCCATCAGATACAGGCGGCAGCCATGCGCCGCTGTGCTGGGAGGTCACACCCCGTCGGCGGGCTCTCAGCCTGCAGGGATCAGTCTGTGATGTTGGCCCGTGGGGCGCCGACTGGTGGCGGCTCGCAGGCCTGTGATTGATGGCTGGGCGTCGGAGGCTGACGCCGGCTCGTCAAGACGTTTGGAAACGTCACGACCCGGTGCTGATGGGCGCCTTACGCCACCGCCTGCGTAAATAGCACCGCAGATGAGGCGGTCGGCAGAGCTGAGGTCGGCTCCTTCTACTGCTGTGGCAGCAGCACCGCAATCACAGGATCGAAACTGTGATGCTGACAATAACCACCTGAAAGCATCCCGGGTTCGCTTACCTTCTGGGACATCCTGGCTGAACTAAATTTGACAAGCCACAGGCCGAATTTTTTTAAACATTAAGTAATGTCCAAGATTTGATGCTTTGATATGGGTTGAATTGGTGTCATAGTTGTTCACAGTTATGCTTCCAGGAAGACTTTTTCAAAAGTTTTGGTTAGTAAATTAGCTAGTTAGTAAAAGTTGTTGTTGGCGCACTGAAATTTGAAGAGCCAATTTTCGCCGGTCACTATTTTCATTTTTTCTATACTCAAAGTTCCTAAAATAAACGTAAACTAGTCCGAGAATGTCCTCAACACAACTATTAATAGTTGGGATCGGGATTAACATGCACCCCGCTGGGGGGCGAAGTTCGCCCCCTCCTGGTTTTCCACAGATAACGCAAAAACGAAGAAACGTAGAGCAACGAAACTTACAGTACCTTATTCCTGATGAATTTACACATCTGACCAAATTTTTTAGGTCAGGTCATGTCAGGTCAAGAAGTTATCCAAGGTCAAGCGATCCGACCCAAAACCCAAAATCACGAGTTTGAAGCGGCGCCTAAGGAACATTTGCAAACTAATCAGTTTGAAACTTTAACAAAATGATAAGGTCATTAGGGTCTACAATTCTGCTATCTCGGATTTTCGATATTGTTGATCTAAGGTGGGGTCAATTTTTTTGCCGCCCCATTAGGTCTATGGTGAAAAATTGAAAGGGCTAGTTTTCAGTAAATACTGGATAGATGAAGCTTAAAATCTCCACACCGTGTATTCTTACCACGATCCTGACGATAAGGTTAAGCTTTTGCCCACTGACCTCTCAAAAGTCATGTCAGGTCACAGGAGCATACAGTGATTGTTTTGCCAATACCTTCTCACTGAATTGGGATAAAGCTCTTATTTTGCTTGCATTGTGCTTATATTGTCACGGGGAGTCGATTGATATGCAACATGACCATACCAGGTCACCCTGTGACCCTGACCTAGCTCAAGGTCTGGTCATTTTCACAATTTGATCTAGCAAGGTCATATTATACATCATTCGATTCGCCACAATGAGAGGAACCCAATGATGCATACATATTTTCTCTAGCTTTGCTGAGTAAATATCTAGAGGTGGAAACGTACACTGCCCTGTTGTAAGCCTATGAAACCTTCTTTGACCTATGCTGACCTCAATATTGACCTGACATGAAAATAATAGGTATAATTTCTCTTCGTCTCGTCAAGAGCTTTCAAACACCGTCTGTAGTTTGCATTTAGCTCTCCTGGGAAATGAGATACGGAGGAGGGGGGAAACAATTCCCCAGCGGGGCGCGTCATGCCAGAGACCCCAGCAGAGCGCGTGTTAAGCGACGCACCAACTGCCAACTGCGGCATCGCCAAATCTTACCCTGTTGGGAAGGATCTAGGATATCAGAGCAACTTATTCCGAGACTCTGCCGGGACCTGTGCAGCAGGAAACATGGATGATCCACTGATCCACCCACTTGCCTTTGCTCATTTTTATCGAACGTATCATATGTGAAAACTTAAAGTTCTGGGGACGCGGTAGTGGAGTGGTCAAGCGCAGCGGGTTTCCACGCAGTCGACCTGCCATATGACCCTGGAAGTTGGTGCGTCGATAAGCCCCAAAAATTATTTCACTGAAGTTCTGCTCTTGACTACATGTAAGTAAAACTAGGCCATGAAAAATAATGGACAGGAGTGACAACCATTTTCAATCGATATGAAAACGCCCCCCCCATCAAAAGTACCACACTGTTTACAGCGGGTGCTCTTGACTACTGACGACCTTTCTCCATTCGACATGTTTTCCGATGCGTCAACATGTCACTCAAAATCAGGCGTGGTCCCAGTTTCCGAATGACACGTTGACAGATCTGACAACTAAGCTTCTGTGACACACTCGTGTTGAAGAATATACGCACAGAACTTCCCTAAAGCTACCTCACCGGAAAACACTGGAAAGGTGTAGCAATATTCTCGAATGTATCGGTCGGATGCTATCTGGCCTATCTCCTCGAATCCGGGACGAAAAGTTGAGTAGATTTCGGCGATCATGTGCTTGGGCGCAGTCATTCATCAGAATTTTGATGGAATTACTGCTCGAAAAATTATGGATATTTAGTATGAGCGAGGACCTCGAACTGGTGATCTTACCCACTTATAAATATGCTTCTCGTTGCAGGCCTGCTAAATATATTAGCATTTCAATTTATTGCATCTCTGTAAGAGGCAGTACTGTGGTTGAGATCGCTCGGTAATGTGGCCCTGTATGCCAGCTACCAGCTGAACATTAAAACAATGGGTGAACATTTATCACATTAGATCGCAAAGTACACACCTCCAGCACGATTCACTTCGGCAGTGGACAAGTTTACATGCTGCTGCTTTTCACTAATTCAACACAGAATATAAGGCAAGACAATTATCTTGGTGATTACTTTGTTAACAAGCAATAAAAAGCCTTTCAATCAATGTGGCGATTCAATTTGTATTGTATTGTATTATATAGTGGCTGTTAATTGGTTTTCACTAGACGCCAGTACCACCGCCTTGACCAGAACGCTTTCGGCAGAGCTGCGAAAGTGCGGTGAACCAGAGCAGCCAGCGCACGGTCACGTGACCCGACCAGACGCCGACACCGCCGCCTATCGGTGCCAGGCAGGCTATCGCTTAGCCGGCCGCCGTCAGAGGCGCTGCAGTCGAGGAGAGTGGACCGGACAACAGCCCGTCTGCCGAAGTGAGCCGGTGGTAGTCTCGCTGGTTTTGGTGGAATTTTGAGGACGCATAAAGTGTGAAAGTCACAAAAAGTTACTAAACCCCGCCCTTTTGGGAGAGGCTCCAAGGATCAAAGTGCAATTATTCTGAGAACCCGCCGGGGCTGCAACTCGGATTCTGTTCATTAGAACCTAGCTGCCCTACCACTGAGTCACACATCTTCTCACTGTATTACTTAATTAAGCACCGTTCGTTTAGTTGTTAAAGGGAATGTGGCACCTTGGTCGAATCCTGGAATTTAGTGAAATTAGGCGTACTTTTAGCCAAACATAATGAAACCACTCATGATTTCTCCGAAAAATGTACAATAACCTCAATATTTTGTTTTTAAAAATACTCCTCTAGAAAAAGAAATAAATATCAGCCTGTGGACGATGTCACGATCTGGCAACCACTACCATACTTGAAACGCTTCAATAGCTTCGATTGGCTGATGCTCATCGTGACGTCAGAATATGTCGTCACATCAGCAGCTCACAACAATGGCCGCCCGGCGACGGGCTGATGGGGGGCTGGTGTCAGGTAGGTTTTAGTTTTTTTCTACGGAAATATCGAGTTCCAAGACAAATGAAATATGGAGTACACCTTTACAACTTGGCTATCTCAGTTAAAATCACGTTGTGAAGGTGCCACATTCCCTTTAATGTGCCACATCGAACTTTCGGGTGGTAAAAACTGCAAAGTGAAGCACTGTGTGCAGGTGTCTGCGTCCGATGTATAGAACATTATCCCTTTGTATAGAACATTTCAACCATAGGGGATCCATGATGTCCACTGACTGGGGATTGGGAGGCACTCGGGCCAGGGTCGCCACCTGGACTAGGGAGCACCAATTTTGGACGGTGCGGCCATACTAGGGACGCTCAGGCTCAATGAGGAGGGAGCCTACCCCTTTTACCCCTTGGATCCGCCTATGATGCCAGCGTCGAACGAAAGCTCCCATTGACCACACTAAGACAGGTGACTGCACCCCTGCACCCAGGCTGAACGAAGTCTCGATACCCATCAACTCGTGACCTCTGAAGCCTATCAACCCGTTGCCTGTCGGCAGAGATTTTCTGCGAGCGTCCACCGCCGCTGGAGAACGGCTACATGGACGCGTCAGTAGCGAGCCTGTCGCGGTACCCGTTCAACGCCACGGCGCGGTACCGCTGCGCCGCTGGCTTCGCCATGCAGGGCGGCTCCACGGTGCGCACGTGCGCCGTTAGCGGTCGCTGGACCGGCACCGCGCCGCGCTGCCAACGTGAGCCAGGGCCGGGCTCCGAGTCCAGCGAGTCCACGCGGACTCAGGGGCAGCTGGACTCGTGGTCGATAGTGGTCAACACGAAAGAAGAGAGGGGAACTGATTAACGATAATGATAGTGCAAAAGGCTAGGATATTTAAGTCCTGAATTTGTTAGGGAATGAATAGATAATTTGATCCGATTTGCGTTTCCTAAAATAGCGTTTGGCCTGCTCATCGGGAAGTGATGGAAACATTATTAAGTGTTTATGCTTTGCTCACTGTGACCCATCGATTATGTGTGTTTCAGCATTGGTGTGTCCGATGCCAGCGGCTCTGCCGAACGCCCGGTACAAGCTTCTAAACAGTACCACCAGGTGGCAGGCTGTTGCTGAGCACACGTGTCAGGAGGGATTCGTATCAGCAAACGGTCAGTATCGCAGCGTACATATGCGCACATGTGTTGGAAACGAGCTGCTTACGTGGCACAATTGGGCCATTGGTCTGGCGAAAGACTGAATCCTGTTTTTTTATCGGCAAAATATTCTGGAAAAATGACTATAAACCTAATGAGAATCGGATCGAGTAGGCGGCACCGTTGGCAAGCACACCTTCCTGTACACTGTGCACTCAAAAATGATTATCTCCCATAACAGCCTCGGCGGGCACGATACTGCCCCGCTGTACAAACTTCGTGTTAGTGAACAGACCCCTCCTCGACAGACTCGGCGGGGTCGGCATTGTTCCACCGCAGACTTCGTGTTAATGAACAGACCCCTCTCTCGACAGACTCGGCGGCGTCGGTGTTATCCCGATGCACAGACTCTGGGTTCTGGCAGCCGGTGAACATAAGCTGCGTGCCTCTGCCGGCCCCTCCCCCTGTGCCGGAGGTGCGTGCAGAGGACAGCACTGGCGCAGATGTCAGCACTGGCGCAGAGGGCAGCACTGGCAAGAAGGACGGCCCGGTGGCGGCGCCAGAGCACGCCGAACACGAGCACGAGCACATGAGCAGCGGCGTGGTGGCGGGACTGGCCATCGCTGCCGTCGTCGCCATCGCCGCCATGATCATCGTCGGCATCGTCTTCACGCGTAAACGGTGGGTGTGCTAGTGCAGCGCCGCGCTGCCCAGTCTAAGACAGCGTCTCGATGCCGAGTCAGGCCCAACACGGCCTGCTCATATACAGCAGTTCATCTAAAGGCACGGCATGGATTCCACCCAAGCGTGTGATCGCTGCCTGATTGTGAAACTGTGCTGTACAAAATGTATAATTTCTTCAGAATTACACGGAGAATGCTTACCAGGCGTAGACGGCAGGCGTTCGTATTATTTCTGGGTTACAGGCATGAGCGTCGAAAGCAGGGGAGTGGGCGTCCCCCATATGGTGAAACAGAACTCTCAAAATTGTTGGTAATCGGCTGTATACTTGCTTTCCTTCCATTGCATTTGCGGACTTTTGAACTACTGTTACTACTGAACTAGTATAACTGTTTCCAGTTATAGTACTTAAGAACAACATCGGTAACCTCTTCAGAAACAGCGAATACGTCCCAGCTTTGCCTCCCCCACTATACACCTCCGTGCAGAAAAATTCCGCCGCAACTCCTCGGTTATAGGCATATTTATGTCTCATTTAGTTTACTGAAATACCATATGCTTGATGCAGGAAATTCCTACTTATGGAATATTGTCTCGCAAAGAGAAAATCAAAACTGGATCAGCACAATATCGCTCAACACTATTGCAACGAAAATAGAGTAGCATTTATTTTCATATCTATTCCCTGCTTTTTGCCTTGTTTTAAAATTTTACTGATGCCTTTTTCGGAAGTAGTGCGTCATTTGAAGGACACCGTAGTGTATTTCGGTAAATGAGACCCATGCCTGGTGAATTTTGCGAACGTTACGTTGTATATACATTTCATATGAAATGAGGTACATCGGTACTGATACTTCTTTAGCGTCTTATATATGACTAGCTTTGTGAGTGTTGTTTTCCGCACACAGACTAGCTATATATGAATAATTCTGATCGGAATAAGGACCTGCAATATACGTCACGTCATTTTAACGGCGGCCCCTATGACCTTCCAGATTCACAACCTGCTCGGGAACACCAACATTTAAAACGGATAGGTCTTTTATTGATGGATCTGAAAATTATACCCCCTGGGAGAAGGAACGTTTATTTTCATCCAACTTTTCTATTGGTGGTAAAGTTCAGTGCATTTTATACCATTAAGAGCTTGGAGGCGGTTCGTGCAGGGCCACTGAAATAGACCCTACATGAATGTTAGCTGCATAATATCTAAGGGTGCACAGGAGTTGGTTTTTCCTGATCGCCCATTGATGCCGATGCATCCAAAAGTACCCACGATGATGGTTGATGTTCTCCAAAGCGTGGTGTCTTGTTCTCAGCCTGAGATGACGCTGCTGTTTTCTACGGCAGGTTCTGGGTGCGCCGGAAACGCTCCAGCTCGTCTTCTCCGGTGGTGCCACCCGCCGACGTCAAAACCTACGACCAGGTGTACGAGCCCTCCTACCAGAACGTGATCCAGGGCCCGCCGCCGGCGCTGCTGTCGTTCCGCGCGCCCGGCTCGCAGCGCGCTGGCAGCGAGCCGCGCGGCAGGCCCGTGGAGCCGCCGTACGAGACGCTCAAGGCGCGCCTGGCCGAAGGAGTGACGCCCTACGAGCCGGAGGACACGTACGAGCCGGTATCGGGCGGTCGGCTCTATGACGACGTGGCGGCAGAGCTGGACTCCGGGCCGTACCAGTCGCTGGGCGGTCCGAGAGAGCCCGACTACGAGACCCTGCGGGCGATGCGGGGCGAAGAAGGCGACTACGACCTGGTGCCGGCGCGGAGCGGCGCTAGTCAGGTCTACGACAGCCTTTCGGGTAACTATGAAAACTGCCGGTTTGGAGCTGCGGAGCCGGCGGGACACGCCGAGGTGCCAGACCTGCTGAAGGGAGCGTCCGAACAGGCGCCGGCCGCGGACATCCCACCCGAGATACTGGCTCTCTACGCCAAGGTTGTGAAGTCGAAGAAGAGTAACCGGGACAGCGGGGAGGTAGTGCCGACCGCGCTACCGCGAGCAGCCAACGACTCCGCCTGCCCCTCTTCGCCCGGCTCCAGCGCTGCCTCGTCCTACACGCGCAACCTCATCAACAAGTTCAACAAGCTGGCTAAGACAGACGACGAGCTGGAGCAGCAGCCGGCGACGGGCCCGCCACCTACGGAGGAGCGGGTGCAGTACACTCAGATCGATTGTCCGCCGGACGGCGCTGAGGTGCGCCGGCCGGCGACCGACCCGGTGGTGTACTCGACTCTGCGGCCGCTGCCGCCGGTACCGCCGGGTACGTAGCAGTCAGGGTACAGGACAGAGGCCCGGGGAGGCCGTCAATAGTCAGATACGGCTGTGGGTGCGTGTGGGTCGCCGTGCGCTGGACGGCCGGCACTGGCGCGCTTTTATTTGCGAGATAACCATTGTACTCCGCTGTTTAAGAGGTGTGAAAGTGTCGTGTGCATTTCCTGCGGCACCGTTCAAATGGTACTGGTCATGTGAACACGCTGCTGTGTCGGGATATATTATGGAGCGCTCAGGCCGCTAAAAAATCGGCCACTCGACACGTGTCTTTGCCCCGGCGAATTTGCGCATACACCAGAGGCGGGCGCTGGCGCGTGCCAATGTTTTGCACCATACAACACGTTTCCGCGGGGCTTGTTGAACGCTCTATTGAAAATGACCTCGCAGGAGCGATTGTTGGATGATCCGTCTGCCGTATCCAACGCAGTACAAGGCAACAGGCTGCAATAGGCAAACTCATTCTATCTACAAATGTCACAGGACTTGCGTTCATTTTGCGAATACTTAACACCATTCCCAGAAAATCTCGCATACCAATTCTTCCACAACTCGGCATCACCTCTGGTCCATAAACGAGAGGTTTCGCCTTGCCTACTTTGGTACAAAAAACTTACTTCCGAACGGATCAAATTGATTTCGGAAGACTCCAGATGCAGAAAAAGACCCCGAGAAAAACCGTTTGTCCGATGCACAAGCATCGGACAAGGTATGTTCCGATTTTTTTTTGTAAGCCGCTGTTATCACTATATAATTATCGTACTCAGCTATGTGGGTGCTTTTACATAAATGCTTCTACAATTAGCATCAGGGGCCCATTTGCATCAACTTTGCCCAAAACTGAGTAGAATGAGGCCATGCTCGCTCGTGCTGATGTTTGTGACTCGCAGCCAAGGGCTAGCACGATTTTATCAAGCAAAGAGCGCAAAACAAGTGTACTGCATGTTACAAATACATAGATGTGAAAACCCTGTTGTGTATCGTTCCGCTATTTCACACCCAGCCCGACATCTTCAATGTTGCAATTCCATCACCGAGACATTGCCGCAATGTCAGCCACCAAAATCGCACCCCAACAAAGAAAAAATTGTGCCTCTGTCAAGATGTATATTATAAGATGCGAAACAGGCAGGGAGGCTAGAATTTGATGCTGTGCGGCATCAAGCCCTTGGTGAGCTCAAACGGTTTGTTGAGGTAGGCGCAGATGAGGGCCTTCTCCCGGCTGCCGCTGATGGCCGCCATCACCTGGCTGTCCACGGTGTTCTGGTCGGATTTCCGCTGCTCCGTCAGCTCGTACTTCTGCCAGGCGGGCGGACACAGACTCGGTCACAGGCGGCCGCCACAACACGCGCCACCGAGAATGGATGGATCGCACGTGCAATCGTAATTCAAACATGGTACAACTAGCAGACGATACGAAACTACCAAGACGGTAGGTAACTTCATTTAATGCAGCACCTCTACTGTGGTATTTTAAACGGGATGACCAATGTGATAGGCCTTACAGAAAACAAATCCATTGCTTTGAATTTCTTCACTAAAACAAAGCAATATGTAGTGAAACAGCGCGTGTTTAGAGCTGCTCCGGTTCCGCCCGGTTCCGCGCCGGCACCGTTCTTCACCCAACCGATCTCGGCCGTGAGGCTCGTTGAAGGAAGAGAAGCGTAGGCGTGGAGATGCGTGCGTTCAAAAGGAGTACGCTCCTAACTCATTCGACCTGCATATGATGAAAAACGATGTCCCGGATAAATGAAAAATGCCACCAGCGTTTTACCCTGTTAACTTTAGCGCCTGACAGTAGAGTTCAAATCTCAAGAATGTGCCACATTCCCTTTAAGTCAATGATCACCATGATGAGTGTGTTTGGAGAGCACAATCCCGGTCAAAAAAGACCAACGCTCCCACTTAATTCCAGACCTCTCCAGCGGTTTTGGCCGGCCGCCAGTTGTCGAATGGAAAGTTGATTAGGATGTCGGCTGGCCATGTTTAGTGAGGTGTGCTGACTGAAACACCGTTCCAACCGTCGGATACTGAGCCGCCCAGTCCAGGGAGGTTTGGGATCTCCGTGCCAGTCATCATTACTGAGGTGCCCCAAAGCCCTAATGCGTTGGAGGTCCATTTCCCAACATCCAGCAACATGGGAGAGAAACGGTGTTAGAACCGCACGCTAGACTAGAATGTTCGCTAAGCCACCAAAGCGTAAAAACATACGCTGGGCTATCAGCGTTGAACGTGTCCAATGTTCATCCCCGCCTAAAGGCTAGATTTCTTTAAAAACGATTGCTAATTACTAGCCTCTAGGGTCTCTGGACCGAGTCTCAGCACCACGGCCTAGTCAGTAGTCTTAGAGCTATAACACGCACATACCGCTGAGGCCATGCGACATCGCTTACTCTCGTCCTGTTGAGCAGGTATTTAAGGGAATTGGAAAATTCTGCAGAATATCTGAATCAGGATTCCAACCTGGGTCAGCGGCGTGGAGAACGCCCTTCACCCCGCCCCCGCATTCCTACAGTTCAGTCGGGTTACACCATAGAGCAATCAGAAGAAAAAATGCCAATAGCCAACCGCAGTCCCTCGTCTGTCCCCTAAGACTTTACAAAAGAACAAATATAATGCGCCATAAAACGCTTCGGGCAAAATAATATGAAATTATAGCGAGAACGAAGAGCGCATCCCACCCAACGATATAAAGACACCACGTGACAGGAAGCGAGTCGCCCAGCGGCAGAGGAGCGATCCCTAGCCTTCCTCATCCGAACACGATTGTTTTTGTCCTCAACGGGGAGGGAGGAGGGTTCATGAAATCACTAGTATACTGGCCTGGAAAACACGCATCTTAACACACATGTAAGGTTAAAAGAAATACACAAATTTGTCCAAATTCTAAAAACCTTAATTCATTGACAAAATAGGTCTCAAAATCAGACAACCACTTTTTTGCTTCCACCTCTGACCACCCGAAACAAAAATATCGCCTTGTCTTACTACGCTGGGTTGACCCAAGCACCGCGTGTAATCACAATTCTGGCAGCAGCTTGCGGCGGCTTGCGACATACAAGGTTGCGTGGCCATGACATTTGTTAACATTTATCACGTGACGTGCGCTGGCACGTGGAAATTAATTATTTTATGGTTTAAAATAAGGTAGCTACCCCACCCTCCCCTACTTTGAACTTTCAAGCGTGCGGAAATTTTAGAGCTTCGGGTGAAAAGAAATATGCCAATAATTGTTTCTCCACACGCTCTACAAAACAGCTATCTCGGTTCAAACCCCATAATGAAAATGGGGAAACTCCCTTTAAATGTTAGATGTTTTTGATGGTTTTCTTGAAGACAAAGTACGTTTATTTATTACACAAGACATGCTTGAATGCGTCGTATCGCTCATATTTCTTTTCTTTGGTGAGATGAGCATAAGTTTTCAATCATTTTTCTTTAATTAATGATTTTCAAGCGAAACCCTACTAACAGCGAAGTTTTTTAACAAGTGTTTAAAAATCCGTCCTGTTCTGAGAGACACCTTATTGACTGACCAGCGGCTTCAGAGCCATCACCGTCCCGCTAGAAATGCCGTATCACTCTCGTGAAAACGCATTCGAATATGTTTGAAACAGAAATAGGGATCTCGTCAGCTGAGGAGTGCCACTTTTATTGCAAATAAAACATGTCCTGTCTTAACACGCGCATTGACGGGGGGTCTGAACCACCTTCGCCTTGGGGGAGGGCGGGTACCCGCCCCTCCCCCAAGATCTCGAGAACCGCGCTAGGAAGCGAAAAATGGTAAACGACGTTGGATAGCCCATCCACTTCTCCATCAAAAATATTTGAACCATTTTTTTCGGGTCACATTTAAGGTTACTAGAGGTCAAAACATGCCGTAATAGGGATAACATGTAAATTACGTTTTTCGGCAATTCCATCTGAACAAGTAAATATAGAGCAAAACTATTTTAACTATATGAATCCTCGCAGCAAGCCGAATCGAATGATATATAATATGACCTTGCTAGGTCAAATCAAGGATTTGATCTGACCTGAGGTTAGGTCAAAGTCAAATTTGGTAAAATACATATCATTAGAACCGCAATGACAAAGCGAATCCAATGCAGTTAAAACCAATGCTTTATCTCTATTCATTACTGAGTTATTCAGTTAAAACCATTTGTCCCATGTATTTCCAATGGAGAGGTCAGGGCTCGTGCCTGACCTTCGGTCATTGATATAAAAAATACCGGAATAAATTTTAGAGAGCTCTGTGGAGCCATTATATGATATGAGTTTCAATAGGACAACTTCACCCTCTTCCAACTTATGCTATCTTAATTTTTTTTTTTTAGGTCAAGTCACTTGACCTCCACTGGTGACCTGACCTGAGATAACCAACCTTAAAATTTTGACAAAAGTTTTAAAAATGATGAGGAAAAGGCATGCAAGTACGGCGGCGCTACGCGCCGCCGTTTTTATGATATCTCCGGAAAACCCGAGGGAGGGCCCCCGTCAACGCGAGTGTGTTAAAGATAATGTGGCACCTTGGTCGAATCCTGGAATTAAGTGTAATTAGGCGTACTTTTAGCCTAAAAAAATGAACCCACTCATTATGTCTCTGAAAAATGTACAATAAGCTCAATATTTTTATTTTTAAAATACTCCTCTAGGGAAAGAAACATCTGCCTATGGATGATGTCATGATCTGGCAACCACTACCATACTCAAAACGCTTCAAGGGCTTCGATTGGCTGATGCTCACTGTGACGTCAGCATATGTCGTCACACCAACAGCCATGACAACTGTGGCCTGCTGCTAAGGGTACATAAAGGGTATATTGCAGGTAGATTTTTGCTATTTTCTTCGGAAATCTCGAGTTCCAAGACAAATGATATATTGAGTACCGGGTTTTCCAACTCGCTTTACAACTTGGCTATCTCAGTTAAAATCACGTTATGAAGGTGCCACATTCCCTTTAATGGTTTCTTTCCATCCCAACAAAATCTGTAGTAAACGTGTTATACCCAAAACCGCTCAACACGCTTTGCACTGACCTTTTAGAGATCGGAAATCTACCTCATGAGCATTGCAGATTGGGTTTCCAGCCATTTTACTGACAATATTGAGGATTTTGATTGAAAGCCTTTTTCTAGTTATTTTGCACATGCCCGATAATACACGGAAATGACCAAGCTTGACAATAGTAAGCCAACAACCACTACACACCTGTTTGGGCTCCTCGAAGATATCTCCGTCCTTGGTTTTCTTCGCGGTGCTCTTGGGGCCCTTCTTCTTGCTGAAGTATTTGTCGTCCATGTGGTCGGGCACTTTGACTCCCGAGATGTCGATCTTCAGTGAGGTGGTCACCATCAGGTGCTGGGGCACGCGCCGCACGGGACAGCCATTCAGCTTGTAGGGACCTGTTGACAGAAAAAATACAGGTTGTAATACATGAGCCAAATACAGCGCACAAGGACACATGCAGTGGATAGGTACATCATCATGAATAGCTTATTATTACGTACTAAGATAAAATTAGCCTCGAAATCCAGGAAAGCCAATTCTAATATTTGACCACCTCCAGACTAAACAACGTTACTATTTCTGGAACCGAGTTGTAAAAAGAGGACTATTGCAAGTCCTCATGGAAAAGGGCGGACTCTCCCCTGATTGGCTCAATTAAAATGACACCACCAAACTTTACGTGTATATCACGTTAATACACAACTTATATCCGAAAGCACCTGCCACGCATCCTGTTACAGACCCATTTGGGACTGATCCATTCAGTTTTCATAGTAATTTGTAACGATGTAGATATCTGTTCAGGCCACCGTTGTATTAATATACAGGATACATTTTTCGAATCATTTTTTCGGTTTTAATCTCGACACAACACACAAACCAAACAAGTTAAATTGACGATCAATCACTCACCAGTCACCAAACATGTGCCACTGGGCATTTGCTTCAGAAAGATGACCCTCTTGCCCTTGTGAGTGCCAGAGAGGATGATGCAAACACAGCCGGGGGACATGTTCTTCTTCAGAGGTAGCCGCTTAGGCCTCCTCTTGCGGAGGGCAGGCTTAGGCCGCCTCCTTTCTGTCGCCAAGACATAGGCACTCTTGGGGAGGATCGGAACCTTCTTCACCTTACCATCCTTGCCTTTGGTCTCCCTCAACTTAATCTGAAACAAAGTCGGAGCGAATATTACACAATCTGCACAGTGATTAATGTTTCATGCCCTAGTAAGATTGGGAGAGATTCTTTGTCTACAGTTTAATGTCCTTCCCATACACTGCAAACCACAGTAAACTACGCTTGCCAAAATGCCAAACAATGAGTGGGCTCTCTAGTGATCTTACGAAAGTTGGCAGTGAAAACAGCACAAGTCGAGGCGAGTGTCGCAGGAAGTTTACCGATACGATCACCCAACCGTGCCAGCACCGTGAAGTCCACCGGATCAGTTTGTGGGGAATGTGTTCTTTTTCAGGCAGGAACCAATCCCCCTCTTCTTTGCACCCATTCGGTTGGAGGGGAAGCTCAGCAGGACTCCGCACTGAACATGTTGACGTCAATGCATACCAACATTTCCCGTCTTTCCCAGGCATTTCCAATAGAGGTAATGAAAGGTGATCGCACCTGACCATTGGTCATTACTATCGAAAATCCCGCTACCATACCTTAACATAATATACTACATAACGATTGGGCCTCGAATGTGATCTGAATCTCTGATCCATAGATTAAGCATATTCTCACAACTCCCGCTTCTCAACTGGCTTCCGTCTTGAACAGTCTTGAACAGTATATGCATAATCTCTTTAAAAATTGTTTTGTCAAACAGCAAAGACACTCAACTTCTAGACAGACTTCCCCACACTGATCGCAATTTAAGTATCTACCCTTCTTTTCTATTTGGACTATTGATAATATTTTCCATGTTCTTTTCCTACTGGGAAGCGACGCAACCTTCACACACCTGGATGCACACAAAAGATATCTGAAGCTGCCTATCTAATTATATCCTTGTCTTTTAAGACCAAGGTAAAATATGACTACAGTGTTTGCAAGACTAGACTTGGGTTTGACTTAGAATATAACTTCACAGCCTTTTGATGGCTTCTGATATCCAATTTTGGTTGAATGCCTTGTTAGATCTGCCGTTGGAAGGCGGAAAGCAGTAAGTCCAATTTTTGTTGATTTTTGGTTTTTGGTATCATTGGAAAGCTCTCGCTGCGGCGCGTTTTGTGGTGGTGACAGAAATTTTCAAAAATCCATATTTTTGAAAATATGACCAAATTTGGCATGACAAAAAGCCGTAGGCATCATGAACAGGGTATGCTTCGTCAGGCAAAAAGCAGTAGCCCGCTTTCAACCAATTCGGACGATTTTCAGAACCGGGGGTGACACAACGTCGTCAAGCAAAAGGCAGTATCTTCTATCACCAATTACAGGGAAGCTTGTGGAAACATTAACCAATCAAAGAGGCGGTTTGAACAATCTTGGAAGGTGTGCTCAAGCCGCACAATGTTTGGTCCAGTTATACTGTTTGGTGTTTAACGACGCACCAACTGCTGATATCATATAGCCTCGTAGGGGGAGGAGGAATGAGTTAGGCTTTCAAATCCTGTCTCTGGGCGGGCTCCTTGAACCCGAACCTCGAACGCTTCGAGAATGCCGTGGGCCGAGCCGAGTGCGCGCGCTAACCGACTGCGCCACCCAGACCCGTTTGGTCCAATTGTGCTTGAGTGTGTCAAGTGAGTTGATTTCAGGGTAGAGAAAAGTTAGGGAAATAAAATTCATGACGTTAGAGAAAAAACTCAGTAAGTGTATGTGTGAAGGTCGCGAATCAAAACACTCGAGACTAAACCTTGATTACACAAGCTTTGATGAGTCTTGGAATACTGAGATTCAAATCCCTTAAGAAAAATAAATCCGGCGTGAGTACTTTTGACTTCACTCCCCAAAATAGTTTTTCCGTCGGGGCCCAGGCCTCTAAAGCTGTGTTTCCTTGCGGTCTGACTACAACGAGTACTAGAGGGGGATGATATTAACTGTGACCCTTTACGAGGGGACGGTGCCTCCTGACCGGTAGAAAAACGTTCGAAACTGTAATTTCAACGAAGGGAGACGTTCGTTGAAAAAACGAACTCCTGTTTCTTTCCCGTTAAATCTCATCAACTACAACTGAACAGGCCACTGTCCGTCACGCTACATCCTCTGTGGCCAGGCATCCCCGTCCTCTCGACCCCTTACGTCGATACATAGGTGGAGCCAGGACTTCCTATCGGGGATGGGGTTACTCCCGCACCGGTCAGCCGAAGGGGTCGGTCCTTGCCCCAACCCGTGTCACCCCTTGGTCGGCGGACTTGGTGGAGGCCCTGCGGCGCGTTCCGGGCACCTCGGTGTATATGTGCGCCGATGACATGGCTACATTGAGCATCGGGTGCCTCGTTGACCTCGCCATAGAGCGCGCCATCCAGGCTGTCGACACCATGGTCGGCTGGGCGCGGGAGCGGAAGACGGCCATCGCCGGGTGCAAGACGCAGGTGCTCGTGCTGCCAGTGTTACCAGGACGCCCAGAACCTCTCCATCAAGGTGGACGGCGCCGAGGTCCGAGGTGGGCAGTACCTGAAGCTTCTCGGCCTGACTTTTGACATGCAACTTTATTTCGGGGAACGCTGTCTCCACCTCTGCAAGAAGACGGAGCCCTGCATCACCCAGCCCTGCAGGATGACGGGTCTCTCCTGGGGACTGAGAGTCACAGCTCCGCAAGGTGCCCAGCGACATGTGCGCGGCACAAAACCGCTGCGGCGAGTACGCCGCCGTGGCATGGCTGCCCGCTGCAGCCCAGTCACACGTGGAGCTCTTGGTGCGTGAACTCAGGGCTGTCGCCTGAGACATCACCGGCTGCCCCGTCAGCACCTCGCGAGACCCATGTTGACAGAGACGGGCCTCACAACCGTCAGGGTACGGCGTCAGCTGTTGGCAGTGAGACTGGTAGGATCGGCTCGAGCTCTGGGGAGGACGACCCACTCTGCGTGATGGCGGTGTTCACTGCCCCCTCCCCCCAGCGCCTGATCACCACCACAGGCTGGCAGGCTGTTGGCGCGAGGGCACTGGGGAGAAAGCGGTTGCGTTACCCATAGAAGCGAAGCTGCACACCACTATCCTGCCTGGGTGGACAGGACCCGTGTCCACATCCGCCTGGATGTAGGCCCGGACGACTTGCAAGGTACTCCGGATGCACAGCGCCGTGCCGCCGCAGAGGAGCACCTTGACACCCTGCCAGACCAGGCCACCTGACTGGAGCGACGGCTCAGCGGAAGGAGGAGTGAGTGCGGGGGGAGGAGGTGCTCCAGTCATGCTGCCCTCTGGAGAAGAACACTTGGTCACAGCCCTGGCGGGAAAACTACAGCAGCACTTGCGCCGAGCTCATTGCCATGCGAGCGGCGCTGGAGTCACTGCTGGAAATGGGAGGCGCTCCTGTCGAGCACCCCGTCGTTCTATGCACGGACTCCCAAGCTGCACTCACGACCCTTGCGAGCGGCCCCGGCGACCAACGGACCCTGATAGGCGCATCGGCTCCAAATTATGGCCAGGGTTCAAGACGCTTTCCTGCAATGAGTCCTGGCCAACGTTGGGCTTCCAGGTAATGAAAGAGTGGACGCACTGGATAAGGAAGCCTCCAGCTTTTCACAGGGAACCGCGCCTGTTGACGTCCGTGTTACGTCCGAGCCGTCGACCGCGCCATCTCACCGGTAGCCGGAGAGACACCGTCAACGTTCGTCAGCTGTGGGCGGGGCACTGGGGACTCACCCGTCAATACCTCCACCGCATCACTTGCTCGTGATCGAGTGCCGTCTTCCCACTTGTCCCTGTCAACAAGGCGCGGACCTGGCGCGCCCTGATACGCACTGTCTCTTCTGCCGCGAGGGCTCGGATACACCCGAGCACGTTCTGCTCCGGTGCCTGTCTATGGGGGGACTGCGGCTCCGCCTTTTCGGTACCATCCACCCAGACCCGGCGTAGCTCCGGGACTGCAGGGCCGTGATGGCCTTGACCCGATACTACCTCAGACACCGAAAGCCTGTCGGCTACGCCGGCCGTAGGCAAGTCCGGAGGACGGCACCATCACCCCTCTCCACCTCGCGTGTTACGCCATGGGTGGAACAATTTTATTGATTAGAGCCACTCCCAACAGGCTCATTTGCCCAATTACAGAAAGCACCGCACGGTCTAGATCGAATGCAACATTACCACATAAAATGACCTGAAAGAAGTGGTTTGTAGCAAGCTAAATTGCATCTTTCTGTTTTCTGCCTGATGCGAGAATGAATGAGGTTTCTAGTTACTGCTGTTTGCCTGACGTTGTAATGAATGAATTTAGAACTTACTGTTTTTTGCCTGACGATAAAACCACTAACTGCTTTTTGCCTGACAATCTTAGAAACAATAGCAGTGAGACCTCGAAGGGCAAAATTATTTTTCGATTATTTCGAAAACCATGAAGCAAACAATTTTAATCCATACCACAAAATTTGTCATAATCTGTGAAATCCAGTGGTAAAAATTTTCCATAGAAATTTGTTCAAATACAAGCTTAACACAGAAAAACACGTTTGGCTCTCCTGGACAATTGTGTGTTCCAAAACCAGGACTTATTGCTTTTTGCCTTCCAATGGCAGAGATCTGCATAATAAATTGGAATAAGAGCACTTAAACACCTTATTATCAGGGAAGTATTGATGCCAGACGTCCCTGCATTGATATTCAATGAAAATATCAACAAATATCTGGCAACCAAAAGTTGTTGCATTTTTTCCTGATGACCCAAGGCTATAAAAATGGAAATAAATCACAAGCACTCATAATGAGCAACAGTTCAGTTTTCAACCCACTAAACTTTACATAAATTACCCCCCCCTCCTTGGCCCATATCATTTTATTGAGCACTTCACTGAGTCACTTCCACTTGGACAATGTTATGGAAATTCATCCCCATTGTTACTGCTTTTACTAGTATTGGAGTTTATACTCTAGCACCGAAACTATGACCACCATTTTCATTGTTTCCAGTGTATTGCACATGTGCTGATATAACTAAAGGTTAACACACCTTAGGTTGAAATGTGTGCACAACATGGGCTGAGGAAATATTTCAAGGTTGTAACACATGTTCATTTTTCCACAGAAGCATGATTTTATGTTGTTAGCGTGAATGACCTGAAAGATAGATAAGCGAGCAAAGCATGTCCACTTGGGATGATTCATATCTGTGGCATGTTAAATGAATGACTCACATCAGCATGAGGGTCAAGATTGTCTCACTGCATGAAAGCTCAAAGATGTAGGTATTAAGCTTCATTTCTCTATTGGCATGGTGCACTTTGGCTTGTAATGTTTTTGCATGGGATTTTTGCATACTGTTTGGTTAACCTTTTTCTGATGCTGGATATTTGATCTGACGCTAACATGGTAACTTCAACTGCTAGATGACAGCTGTGTGCCCGATGATACAGATTCTACGTGTAAATATACGAAGGCACCGACACATCCTCTTTAGTTTTGTAGAAGCAGTCACACTCATTAATATAGGAAAGGGAGAATAAAAGCATTTGATGCATGGAATTTGTGTCCTATGCCTTAAATGAAGGAAAAACCTCTGTGTATTTGCTTAGCTCTCCAAAATATTGAATATGCCACTCAAACCCGTAAAGTGACATTCAGAGAACTCTCCTAGTCATGTGAAATTGATACTATAATCAGTTTACTCAGATCAGTCAAATTTTCATTCTGTTGGATCCCCAGTCAACATATCTGCTGCCCAATGGAAGAAAAACGTACATCACATTCAGAAGATTTTACAAGACAGCGCTTTTTCCATTTTGCTTAACATTAGTAGATCCTTGGTACTGAATTGAAGATGATATGACTAAAAAGTTAATGAAACTTTGTCAAATCATTTGATAAGTAGATGCAGCTTGTCTTTATGCATCAAATGATGCCAAAATCCAAAATAAAAATGTGACTTTCACTTTTCTTCTGTGGGATGGCAGATATGATCTACATGTCATTGGTAATTGAGAGTATACTTAAAGCCTGCTTTTGGGACAAAAATACAATCCTATAAAATAAAAACATAAAACTTCCTGATGATCATGAGAGATACACAGAAGTAAGTAATTGTGTGGGGGAAAAGTTCTTACCCCACTCTTGAACTTGTGGGCGCCACTTTTGGCTTCTGCCTGGGACGGCATCTGCAACAGAAATATCAAACATGTTAAACAGCTGCATAAAAATAATATTCATAAACAATGCCACACACCAAGCATAGTGAAATTCAGACATATCAAAGACTGAGAGATAGTGATTGGTCCACTACAATTCAACTATGACTACAAATTTAAATGTTCATCAAAAAATAAGTAATTTAAGTGGGTAGAGTACCAATATAACAATAATAACATTTCCATTGAAGCTATATTGATTGTTAATCCATATGACAGGAAAAGCGTACAATAAGGGAATGGTTAAAAAAAAATAAAGCTGGGTAGTGTCACCCATTGTTTGGAGGGGGACTTAACTGATTTACACAAAATTAATTATAGTGATTAATATGAAATGTCATTTGCCAAGGAAAACCCAAGTAAATAACAGTGATAAATCAGAAAATATTCCGTGCAAGCCCTTCTTTTCATCCTGAACTGTCATTCCGCCGACTTTTGAATGATTTATCCAGTTATCAGACAGCCCAAAAAAAAACACCATCCTGATCCCACAATGCAGCAAGACACCTCCTAGATGGGTGGATCAATCGGCAGTATTCTTTTTTAATTAATAGAGGGTGGGCGGTCAATATTAGTTTCTAATGCTCCCATCATCAACTTCCCATACAAAGTTAGTCATTTCATAATTACATTGCATAAGCCACACATCGCTATCCCTCTTGAAGAGAGAAGGGACGACCAAGTATGTCTATTCAGGGCATGTTTAATCGGAGTAAGACACAGAAAGCCGAACGAATGAGATAACCTTAGAATTCCAGGCCAAAATAATCCGGCAATCGGTTAATTTAATGTCACACCGTACCTTGTTTACACTGAAAAGGATGCTGCACGCTGCTGATTTTGAAAAAGAAAATATTTGTAAAGCATATGCAACATAATTCAGGAGAATAAATTCAGCTAGTGCCTCAAAACTGGCCAAAAAATTTATAAGTTATGAAAAATAAAGTATTTAATAATTATGTTTTCCAAAAAAGATAGAAAATTACAAAATATCCAAAAAGCAGATTATTGAAAATGCTCCTCTAAAAATGTGTTACTAATTTGTCAATAGCTTAAAAAATGGCTTTCTGCCAGACTTTACGGAGTTGAGGCATAAAAGTTGCAGAGAATGCTAAAGCTGATGAATGATTATCAGTTCTACCAGGCAAAAATTCAGTAATTTCAAACCAGTATTGAACATTCGTTCACCTTACTTATCGATAGGCATAACACAAGTCTTCATCTCTATATAACTGTCGCCATTTTCGCCGCAAACATTCTTTCAATAATTTTGGGGGCGGTGTTGGGTGGGGAAAAACAAAATTTTCCTGAAAAGGGCGTACATGAATGACAGTCAAAGCTTGCAACTTAACAATAAGGAACCCCAAACATCGAGAATATCCCTGCATCAACTTTTGTGTAGCCTGTGATGGCAGAAACTGACAAACTGAACATTGACAGCATAATCGCTCGTCTGTTGGAAGGTAGGTATCTGATTTCAATTTCAATTTTCTCCTGGGAAGGGGAGTAATAGGGGGGTTTCTCTGTATCTTTCTGATCGTGGAGGCAGTGCTTCCCTAAATTTTGTATCAGTGGTTAATTTTTCCCGACCAATTAAGTGGTGGGTAGTATGCTCAGAAACCGGAGTCTGGAATGTGAATCTCTTGACATTGGCATGAACCTTTGAATGCAATTGGTGAACACTGGCCCATTTAATATCACATCAGTTGTATAAATAGTATATATGACATGCAACCTACTTGAGTCTTTGGTGTTTTTTACTCAGCAGGGAGCCAGTTGCAAAGCAGTTATTGGTATGGTGCAGGGTTGGTGAACAATACACACTTTTGACTTATTATCTGAGAAAGGCAGCACCAGTATTATGGTAGTAGGCAGATCACATCTCGCTGTTCAAAGGATCACATCAGAATGTCCACTGATCAAAGGGTCTAATGTTCATAGGCTCTACACTTTGAAAGTTAGACCTTTTGAATAAAAAGTCCAACATTCAAAAGGTCCAAAAAAGGCGTGCTCAGATTCATGAGAGTGGGGTGCATGATGCCGCAGAGGCGTGCTAAGACACATTATAATAGGAGGAAATGTTTAGGTTAGGTCAGGTCAGGCCAGGCCAGGTCAGGTCAGTTGTGTATGCCCTTGGTCCCTATTTCCTAATCTGGGGATATCACCCCTTTTTCCAGATTCTGAGTGCGCCTCTGGTCTGGGTACCACTTTGGGAAATGTTTTAGAAATATCCCCACATTCTGCAAGAAAATCCCAGGAGGTGAAACAGACAGAAGGAGGGAGGGTTAGAGGAGTAGCATAAAGTTGTACTCAGACCAGAGGCACACTCAGATTCTGGAAAGAGGGGTGAAATCACCAGACTAGGAAATAGGGACCAAGGGCATACACACCTGACCTGACCTGACCTGACCTAACCTAACCTAACCTAACCTAACCTAACCCTCATTTCCTCTTATTTTCATGTGCCTTAGCACGCCTCTGCGGCATCATGCACCCCACTCTCATGCATCTGAGCACGCCTCTGGACCTTTTGAATGTTGGGCTTCTTATTCACAAGGTCTACCTTTTAAAGGGTGGAACCTATGACCATTAGAACCTTTGAACTTTGGACATTCTGATGTGATCCTTTTGAACGGTGAGATGTGATCTGCCTACTACCATAATACCGGCAGCACCGCTGGCCACTGCAAGTCTGCACCAGAACCAGAGCACTTTGCTAAAGGCGGCCATTGCTCTGAAAAATTTTCTATAGAAATGGTGACATTCTAATGCATTTTTAGGGTAGTATGGAACATATTTCAAGTATTTAGCACACTTACCAGTGTCAAATCCTTGAAAACACACACTAAATTACCCAGAGAAATCGCGGCATATTCACGGTAACAGCGCTGATCAAAGAGAAGAAATGAATGACGATTTTGTTGTTTATGTCTTCTGCGCAGCCAGTAATGTTAAAAAGTAAATATTTTCAGGAAAAAAAACATTATATACAAAAACTAGAAACAATAAAGTGTTCAAAAATATTTTTTGAAATTGTTTTTGCTAAAATTACTGATACATCTTTCATATGATGTATTTTTACAAACTGCTGCGGTACTACTTTCATACGCTCAAACTGTCTAAAATAGGCAGATCAAGTTCAGTGTGTGTGGTATGTAGAGACGGCGAAGATCTAGCAATGGCAGAGGAAGAAAAGTCTAACCTAAATCTAACCTGACCTGACCTAACCTAACCTAACCTAACCTAACCTAACCTAACCTCAATTTAGTGAGCCGGCCTCCTAACCTGCGGTGCTAACTATCGCCTGCGTCGGCAGCCGCATCGCCGGCGAATGCCGCGGCCTCCCCAGGAACTCACCTGATGCTCGCTTCGCTCGCATGTCTGCGAGCTTCGCTCGCCGCCTGTCCCGATTCTCTAGCCTTCCCCCTCTTTTCTCCCCCATTGGACTTTCACCGGCTTTTAATATTGTATCTATAGTTGGTGTTCATCCGCCAGCTTCCGCCCGCTTCGCCCGCTTCTGCTGGTTAGTGCCCGGCCGGCAGCCGTGCGCCCATCCGATATACATTATTTATTGGAAAACAAGATAAGGCTTTGCTATGGCTTTGCATTTACCTTAGGCACTGATATTTGTGGGGAGGGGCCTTGAGCTGCCCAACCCCCACTTGCATCTGCCACTGGTTTCCAGGGACTTTGTCTAGGTCTTGGAATTTTACTTGATCTAGGCATTGCTCTAACATTTCGTTTGCTTTTTTCAATTTTATCAAATATGGCATTGTTTTCCAGGAAAATAAAAGCATATTTCAAGAATTCATATTTATATTACATTTTTAGTTCTGGTATCTGCATGAACCTGTCTGTTTTGGTAAATTTTGCTTTCTTCTTTTTAAATGTAGATGTCACACTGCAAGGATAATTTGAAGACACTGGAGCAGAGTGCAACATTCAGTCAGAAATGTGCAAATGTGCCATAGTATGAACAGGCACATGGCAGATGGATCATTTAGAGGGAGGGGTTACTTTGGGAAATACTCTATATTAGCAAGAGAGATGGCATATTTTGACTGTGCTATAGAATTAGGAATGCAGGATCAACTTTGTGTGTGTGAGTGTGCTTTTTTGACATTTGTATGATGGTTTACTCACCTGGTAATGGGGATGGGAACACTATTTCAGGGCATGCAGATTTTCCATATTAGGGATGCCTTTTTTATTAGGGATATTATTAGAGAAGGCATCTGTCCTATCTTCACTATTTGGATATGGACATTAAATCACTTTCACTGTACAAATTGTTTCTAGAGCCAATTATAGGGTTTGTTCCAGCGCCTCCTTAGAAAAAAGATGAGAGTAGCTTAGAGGAAGTCAGAGCAGGTGCAAAAACCAGTGTCCGCTGGAACAAATTGGGAGCAGATATCAGCTGATTCTGCCTGATCCGCGCCAATACGGTGGACATGGCGAAGCTAAGGAACTAACAAGATTTGTTTAAGGCCTCTGATGGTTGTTTAATGTATTTTAGTGAAAGTGACATACAGAAAAACAACAAAATCAAAACATTTGACTGCTCACAAACGTCGTTTCTCTCTGCAAAACGATTTGTTTTAGATTACCATTTGAAATTCATGCGCCACAATTGAGCCTCCTCCTGCTCCGAAAAACCACCTTTCGTTTGAGATGAGGTTGGAGCAGGTTTGAGATGAGCTTAGATGAGCTTTGGGGAAGTTTAAGGAGGCGCTGGAACGGGCGAGAGGAAGTTGGAGAAGCTTTGAGGAAGTTAGAGCAGGTTTAAGGAGGTGCTGGAACAGGCCCATGATAGCATTCCCTACTAATGCATTTGTTCTATTGTAGATGTGGATGACTTCCTTATTTCCATATCTGTTAATTGTAATATTTGTGTAGCAGGTACCTACACTGTGATTTCTTCCTTAATATGTTTGCATTTTGTGGTGATCCAATATGTCTTTTTGCAGTGAGAGGTGCAAGGCCAGGCAAGAATGTTCAGCTCACAGAAAATGAGATTAGGGGCTTATGCTTGAAGTCGAGAGAACTCTTCCTATCACAGCCTGTGCTCCTGGAGTTGGAAGCACCACTGAAGATTTGTGGTAAGTTTTTGTTTCTAAGACGGCATTGTGTAAATAAGTCTTACATTTCAATTGATAACTGACTGCTAAGGAAAGTTATAGGTGCCTATCAAGCTTGGCCGGCAATTTTAGATATGCAACTGGTCAGAAATAAAGCTTTGATTGAAACTGTATTGAAAGACAATATTATTCTGAAAGATGCAATATTCCAATCATGGTTGTGGTGGAAACTTATGTAAAATGTATGTTGAAGGGAAACAGCAAAATATGTGATGATTTCCCTCAGACAAAAAATGCTGTATCATGCTTAGTCGTCTTTCTTATATTAAACTAACTGAAGTTGTTTCATCTTATTTGTTTGGTACGCCAATGGGCGTTGTAAGTGGGCCCCACATATATTGTATTCCATTAGATGCTGAATCAATAGGTATTGTATTATATATTCGAACGTCGGCAATATGCACAGAACTAGGAAGTTTTAATAATTTTTTATTGCCCTGGATGCAGGCATAAAGTTGTAACAAAATTATGTTTCTTACATTTACCCTTAATTTTGAACTTATCCCGAACTTAACTTAAACCATAACTTAATGATAAGTGCTCTGGTTCCTTGCATTTACTAGTCATTTATCCCATTGTCAGGTCGTCTTCGGCAGGAGTTGCCCTGCCACAACATACATTGTGGTTTTGGGGTTTGTATGTGTTGGGTTGAGTGGAGCACAGGTTTCACTACGGCTGGAGTGGCGTAGGCTCGGCTGGCTTTGGCATAGAACTGTAAGCTGAGATAGTCTCCAGCTGCGCACGCTGTGTAGCGGAACAGTTTTCATCTTCATTGGAGAATAAGTTAGGCACAGTCTAGACTTATCTGATGACTGTGTCGTTGCACTGCTCGAAGTAACATTAAGATTTTCTTTCTGTGTTTTAAGATCGTAATATTAAATTAACCTCAAACACTAAACTTTTTGTTTTCAAATGTTAACAACAGACGAGAATTATCATGGTCAGGACTTATGTGTGATTTGTAGCGTGGGAATCCGGGTATATGTACACCTCCATATCTACAATTGCTCATAAGCTTTAACAGACTGTGCTTTTTGCTGCCGAGGCCGTTGATTGTGTTGTTTTGGGGCTGCAGGCGACATACATGGCCAGTACTACGACCTGCTGCGGCTGTTCGAGTACGGCGGCTTCCCGCCCGAGTCCAACTACCTCTTCCTGGGCGACTATGTCGACCGGGGTAAACAGTCCTTGGAAACCATCTGCCTGTTACTCGCCTACAAGATCAAATACCCTGAGAACTTTTTCCTGCTACGAGGGAACCACGAGTGTGCCAGCATAAACAGGATATATGGTTTTTATGAGGAATGTAAGTACCTTTACTATGCGTGCTGTGATCTGTTAGTTATTAGTGTAGTCCGTATATTATATAATCAAATTATGTAGCCCATATAGTTAATGCTGATATTTTTATCGAGAGATGAAGTAGAATTAATTCTGGCAATGATTTAGTTTTTTGCTGAATGATCGAGCCGAAAATTCCGTATTCTTGCGTGCTTTCAGGTTTTTTTATTTAAGTGATGGGTGGTAGTTCATGGGTTCTGGGGGGTTGCGCGGCTTTTAGCCTTGCAAAATGGCACCTAATGCATTCTGGTTGACTCGATCGCTGTTGTTAGACGTTGTCTCTGATTTGGACGGGTATCGAGATGTTGCGGTTGGGCACTAATACTGTTTTTGGGACGTGGGAATAAATCTGTTAGTGCATGCATTTGAACCGTTACACTATTGTAGTGATTCTCATTGAATGAATGGGCGGCTCCACCTTGCAACTGTACGTCCAACGTAAGTCTCTGACGGCCATTTTAGCCCTATTTAAAGGCCTTGGTTCTGGGTGATCTGAAATGTTTTTTACAGCATGTTGTTCAGAAAGGGCACGTTTTTATTTACTTTCTAGCTTGCATTTGTCAACTCTTTCGCTAGATGCTCACACATTTTGGCAACTTGACTAGTGTGCTGCCTAGACTAGAGTCTTGACTAGTGTGCTGCTTTTTGTGAAGCTCTTTTATCTCAGTGTTTTTAGACATATATTATAGTTTCTGCTGTAGGTTGGGCGAACTGCTTTGAGAGTTAAGTTTTTGCGATGTGATAACTGCAGGGTGTTGCATGCTGTCTTGGAAAAGTAAATATAGGGTTCGTGAATCCTTCATTATATTAACCTATCCAATTAATCCTCTGTCTATATATCGCTACATTTGATTGATAAAATCACTTCCCAGATGAACATAATTAATTCTTGGCTCTTTTTGCCGGTGCTCAAATGCTTCGCCTGCTTCTCTGCAGGCCTCAGCCCCCCCCCCCCGCGAGATGCATCTGCGTGCCCCCTGAGCTGTTCCTCTCGAGGTTTGGCCACGCCCTGCAACGTGATCTAGACTCCTCTGAGGTGGCCAGTGTGCTCCTTACCTGTGCCAGACAGGCAGACCAGAACCAGTAGCCCGATGGTGGAGGGCCGGGGGTGCAGGAGGGTGAGGGCCGGGCGGTGAACCTGCTGATCTCCCTGTCTCCTAATTTCTCCACTAGTCACGTTCTGACCCTCGCCGCCGTGTGAGCTGTGGCGCCTCTGGCTACAGCACGATGGCTCAATGGCTCGCACGATAGTAAGGGTGAGATGGTGGCTGGGACAGTGCAGATATAGTATGATCAGCAGGCTGGCTGTCTAACTGCCATCCTCTTGTATCTTAACATTTCACCATTTGGATTCTGATACTGATTTGTCTAGCTGGTAGGGCTGAGGAGGAACCCACCAGCTACCTCGAGAGGAGTCCAGTGCCCAATTTTATGAAATGTGTGGAAAACGTGTCGTATCATAAGGGAGTGTCCGTTTTACTGTACCACGCCTGGTATATTCAGGGCACTTAAAATTCGGTATATTTGCCTCCTGTTTGTTACAGAGGTTCAATACATCCACATTCATTACATTCGAGAGATTTGTATGTTACGCCGCTTTTCTACAACTGTTATGAAATTGGGCCCTGCTCACGGTGTCGGTCTTCGCCGGGTCCTGGGAGGAGCTGATCAGTGGAAACTCCAGGCGCGCCCTGCGGAGGGCTGAGTCCTCCATAGGGGGGGGGAGTATTGGAGAACTGGTCGAAGAAAAACAATAGCACCGAGGAGCCATGCTATCCAAAGAACAATAGTGTTAATCAGATATACCCATATATAGTCTAAATCCATTAGACATGTCTCAAACGTAATACTTTCTCTACAAAGCCAGAATGTACTTTTCTGGTCATTTTCGTACACCTTATTTCTGGTCATTTTCCTACACCTTATATTTCCAGGTTGAGACCCACATTTTACGGCCACCTTCGCTTTTGCCTTAGAATTGTAAAAGGAACGAAGAAACTGGATAATGCCTAGTTCTCCGTAACGGTCTAAGGCAGAATTGGTATCCAGGAGCCTACCTGAAAGAAGAGTGAAGTGTCATGTCTCCTGGCATGCGAATGTCGCTAGTTACGTTACAGTCGTGGTCTTATATTTTTGTTACTGCAGACTTAATTGTTGCTTTGATACTGTTGAGTGACTATTTTTTGTGGGTCATTTTGAAAAGCATATGTTGTTTGGCTCCTAGATAACTCCAAAACAGTCGAATTTTATTTTTATTTTCCATATAATCTGTATTGAGAATTGAAGAACTCCCACCACCCCCAGTGATCACAAACCACAGTGGCAGTGTTATCTTCTCTGACCAGTTCCTAGCATTTCTGGACAGAGAGTGAGTTCGCACTTCAGACAGGGTTTGGAGTTGACTACCGCAACCGGCTCTCCGTCCTCGCAGGTAAGCGCCGGTACAACATCAAGCTATGGAAGACGTTCACAGACTGTTTCAACTGTCTGCCGGTGGCGGCCATCGTGGACGAGAAGATCTTCTGCTGTCACGGCGGCCTCTCGCCCGACCTGCAGAGCATGGAGCAGATCCGACGCATCCCGCGTCCCACCGATGTGCCCGACCAGGGCCTCCTCTGTGATCTCCTGTGGTCCGACCCAGACAAGGTGTGACGGCGCCCGAAGCAGCCCGCATGCTAACGGCCTCACTCGCCATCTGCCAGCATGGCCGGATTTGGTTGAGTTTCATCTTCTTGAATTGGTATTGTTTAGATGATGCCGATATTGAAAAGGGTGACTAGTTTTTATACTATATGATAATTTTTTCTCATAAAATCGTGATGAGCACCATCCATAGTCACTTATTAAAACACGCTAAGTGAGGGAGTTATCAATTGGTCGATTTATCAGGGAATTCCCCCGTTGCCTTGTATGACATAGCGCATATGCCGAGGTCGGACTCGTGCCGTACGCCCCGCGATTGTGTGCACCGTTTCTGATGCCTGCGGTGACGATTGCCCCTCCACGCAGGACACGATGGGCTGGGGCGAGAACGACCGGGGCGTCTCGTTCACCTTTGGGGCCGAAGTAGTGGCCAAGTTCCTCCACAAACACGACTTTGATTTGATATGCAGAGCACATCAGGTCAGTAGCAGCATCGGCTCAGGTTTGTCTCTTCACTACTGCGCTGCTGACCATCTGGTTTCCGGGACCGGTAAATAAAACTGTTTTGGAACAATCTCGCGTGGTTTGTAGCTGCATAATGATAAGTAACCACAACTCTTGTGGTTTTATACTGGTCAACGCAAATCTGTAACTCGCCTCATCTCAGCAGTATGCAATGCACTATAACGTAGAGCCCGATCTATGCGTGTCCATCCAGCGTATGCTTACCTTATCCGTTCACCCTGAGCGCCCCCGTGTTCCCTTTGGTTCGTTAGTCCCCTTACACGCTGTACAGCATCAGTGTCCCAAAACTGGTTTTACGCTAGAGTGCCGAGGAAGATTTATATTGGAAAATATAGGTGGCGAGTGGCAACTTCATAAGTTAGGAGATTGTGAGTCGACTGAAACTCTGATATAAACTCTTCTTCTAGTCCTTAGCTACAGTTTAGGAATAACTTTTTCACCAAAATTTCCCTCCTACTATACTTCTCATGAGTTGGTATGCATAAGGATTATTGTATTGTGCTAAAAAAAGCTCGATATGAAAAGTGAGTAAAAACACGATTAAAAATAAGTTTCAAGCGAGTGGAAAATTCAGCTTGCCCGGGTTTCGCTCTTCGTTTAGTGCGCTGGGATTTGGAACGCTACAGCATAGGACTGACGGTTCGTGCGTGGCGTATGTAACACTGTAAAGCATAGGACTGATGGTCCGTGCGTGGCGTATGTAACACTGTAAAGCATAGGACTGACGGTTCGTGCGTGGCGTATGTAACACTGTAAAGCATAGGACTGACGGTTCGTTCGTGGCGTATGTAACACTGTAAAGCATAGGACTGACGGTTCGTGCGTGGCGTATGTAACACTGTAAAGCATAGGACTGACGGTTCGTGCGTGGCGTATGTAACACTGTAAAGCATAGGACTGACGGTTCGTGCGTGGCGTATGTAACACTGTAAAGCATAGAACTGACGGTTCGTGCGTGACGCAGGTGGTGGAAGACGGGTACGAGTTCTTCGCTAAGCGTCAGCTGGTGACGCTGTTCTCGGCGCCCAACTACTGCGGCGAGTTCGACAACGCCGGCGCGCTCATGTCCGTCGACGAGACGCTCATGTGCTCCTTCCAGATCCTCAAGGTGAGGCTTCGGGCGGCGGTGCGCCCCCGACCGGCCAGCACGGTTAGTCTTAAGGTCCGACTGCAGCGTTGCCGCAGGCAATTTCCGCTCGCCGATGGCACCTACGGTCAGCTGACTGATTAATCACTATCCACTATCTGGCATTACGCAATTAACATATTAATAATGCGAAATAAGAAGAAATAGTTAACTTATCAAATTATAAACCAGTGTGTCCTCTTGCTGCCTAAAACTAAAACTGTTGCTGCTTAGAAGCTTATTTCGTAAGCAGCATGCACATAATACCATTTGAGAAAGCTTTTACACACAGCTCGATCGCACACAACTTAGGGAGGCGGAACGGATGTGTATGGATGGTCCAAGCGGAAGTCTGGGACGGAAAATCGGTGCCAGTCGAGCGGTTGATTAACCCATTGTATTGAGATAGCCCTGGCAGACGATATTTCGCTTGCGGAAACGCCGTGAACGGGCCTCTTCGCTCGCGGGCCGCGTGAGAGCACAGTTGATGTGAGCTGTTTGTCATGGTAGCGTACCGGTAATGCTGATTTTGCCCGAGCGTTCACGCAGATAATCTCCGAGCATGCTCCAGATGCAGTGTGCTGAACTCGACCAATGGTGATGGTTGCTCTTCGGCAGAACCATATCTAGATAGCATATAACCTGACCGTGCTGTCGGGCCTACCACTTTGTCACATTCACTCCCGTAACATCCACCCTCCAACGTAGTGCGTGGCCGTTGTCGTCCCTATCATTCTAGCACGCGTGAGCCTTTGCAGCACGCCTCTGCATGTTAGATTGCCCGTGAGTTGCCTCGGCAGGGGAGCGCCTCGGCTTGGTTGGTACATTTGACTCCGCTGTGGGCAACCCTGGGCTCTCGATGAGATGGCATGCTCCTCTCTGCATGGACGCGTAATTGGCTGATCGAGCCGATGCGTGTTAAAAACGTTATCTGCATGTGCGAAATATTTAGATTAGATGGATGGAATGTTGATTGATTAACTGTGCGGGGAGATCTCCATGCAAGCGATTTGCTTACATAAATTACGGTGCGTGCGAAGAAGGATCTTCGTTGCATGAGTGGTTCCTGAATCGAGCCGCAAACCAGTGGTGTTTTTAGGCTACAAGTATGAGTTGCTCTTCATTTTCCACAGATAACTAAATTAATAGTTCCAGACCCATTGATCCGCCAGCTGAAGTGTGTATAATCCGGTCTGTTCCTGGTTTGTCCTGGCTCTTATTTCGGATTTCACTCCGCCTGGATATCGAATCCGCCGTACTTCCTCCAGCCAGTGGAATTCAATATTTTTCCTAGACTTGCTTTCGTCGCGCACGTCAGTTTGTAGAGCCTCCGCTGTGAAAACTAAGAAGTGTAAAGTTCGACAAAACCGCCTGCTGTTATTTACGAAGACTGTTCCGTCCGCTGTTTTTAACACATGGCGTACTGTCACACGCAACACTCCGGTCAACTAGCCTACTGAAGCTGCGAAAAGTATTCGGTTTCTTATGTTAAATTAAGTTGTCTACGATTTCTTTACGTTATATTCAATAATTTCATTTGGAAAATATCCCTGTCGTTACGACGGCTTGTGAATGCGACACAGAAATGAGAGGCCTTTTCTAAATGTAAGGCCGCGTAGCGTGGCTTTAATATTTAAGCTGGTTTTAACACCGTCAAGTTGTAACCTGACACGTCCCTAGAGCTGATAAGTGTATTTGCCAAGTTTGCGTCTGATGTCTCAACAATCATTTCAGTTGTGATATGATTGTTGAAGAAGCTCTTAACGGAGCGTATATAGTTCACCCTTGATGTTTTCGCCTCATTTCCGCGCCTTTTATTTTCTCCAACCCTCGAACGTCACTATATTCCAATGATCCAGTATACCCTTACTGAACCCATTGCTCCCCATTGCTGAACCCGGTGATATTACCTTTGTACCTGGATTCCTTGCGCTTGTACAAAATTTTTAATCGTGTCATATTGCGCGAGATTTTTATGTGATTCTTAATTTCTTGCCAGTTTTCCCATTATACTTTATTCCTGGTTTCTTCATGTTCATATTTGCGTTTAAGACTTTGAAAAAATTTTGATGACAAGTGATAGAATCTACGAAATCGGTGATAGAATTCCTCTCGCAGCTAAAATAATGCAAGCAACGATTTTCCTCCCGTGGTTCCATTGGATGGACGTATTTTCCCAACATAAGCGCTGCGAATGTCACAGCCCTGGTTGTCGGTTAGGCATCGACGAAACATGTTAGCTGTTTTGGAGCATTTCAGCGTCGCCAATACTCATTTTAATGGACTAGTCTTTCGCTAGAATAGGATGTTAAATGAAGTCCAATCCCATTCATGTTTGGGTTCTCTGTTGCGATACATTCCTAGCCTTGTACTTAGCGGAATATTGCAAATCATTCATTTGAATGCTACGTCAATGTAAATGCTTCGTTGTGCTTTTTCTATATGGTTAGAAACTTTTCGATATGCATGACCCAAGCCGTTTTTAATTATTCGACTCATTTTTAGGTGTTAGTGCTACCATACCTACCGGTTGTGTATTCAGTCGAACATGTGTAATGGTCTAGCATTTGGTGGTTCTGTCTAGCTTCTGCATTGGTCCCCTGCCTTAACCGCCGTGGTGTTGAGAATGTGCATGTGTCTGGCTCCAGGTCAGAGAAGCATCCAGTTCCAGCAATTCAAATCACTGGACTCAAATCATCCAGCTTCTCGTTCCGTGGAAAATGACAGACGCGGATATTAGATGTTTGTTCGCGGTAGAATATCCCACATGTGTTGTTCGGACGTCTTTGTCTGAAACTCGCCCGACAAGCGAGACCAAAATATAGGATGCTTCGTCAACGGCTTCTGGCAAATAATTTGACGACTATCTCGTGACTTTTGGGCTCGGATGGTTTATGAAAACTATTTGTATCACATGGGAAGTGGCGGTTGGCTGGTTTGATTCATGCTGCCATTGTTTCGCCTGATTAGGGGCAATGAAATCAAGATAAATAACATGGAATACCCTCTTACACTTCCTATGCCGGTAAACTTTGGTGCCTGTTACAGATAAAAAACATGTCTGTTCAGTTGAATGGTATGCTCCTTCTAAACAGCTTTTGAAATAGCAAAATAGCCTGAAGTGCTTTGAATACCTAAATAGTTACAAATAGCCTGAAGCCACGGCTATTTTTGGCACCTTTCCACTGTTCAACTGATTATACCTAAATAAATGTTGTATCTTGGTTATGAGTTTATTTTCCGGTTTTATCCGTCTGGGTCAAAAGTAAGATTGAATTCATTGGACAAAACTGCCCCAGCCCCGGTAGCTTAAACTAATATCTAATAAATCCAATTATACCTTTCTCCTATTTTCCTTCTCGTGTCTAGAGCCATTTGATATGTGCAGTGTTCAGAATATTTATAAACCTTTCGTGGCTTGTAGAAACGACCCCAATAGGCACCCAGGGTAAAACTCAGTAAGGGGAATATGTAGGCTACATATGCCTTCCAAATTTTAGGGAAATCGAAAGGGGAAATAGCAACCGTGAGCGATTCCACGTGGAATGACTCTCTTGCAAGACAACCATTTACCCAAAACAGATTATTTGGCAACGGAAACAATGTATGAGTCGAGACTCACCTTTGATCCTTTACTTCGAGATGCTGATAGCCAAGCTACATTGATTTAGATGTACGTTCAGTGGGGATTCCTTCACGCCTGAGTAACGTCACACAGACATGAAATAATTTTTTCCATCGCTTGGTCTACCCTAAGATATGCCAAATTTTGAGATGCTCGCTTGCAAATGCGGGAGAACACAAGTTCAATTGTGTTCCAATTTTAGAAATAAAACAGTTTTTTATTTTGGCTGTCTTTTTAAATATTCTGGATGGTATTGATACACCCTTGATACAGACTTGGGGGTTGGGTGTTTGACGTCACACCACGGACCCACCCTTGCTCTTAGAGGGGCTGACTGATAGGTATAGGTTTTGTGAATTGTCTGATTTTTTATAGATTTAAGTTTTTTCCACTTGATGCCCTTCTCGAACTTCAGCCCAACAATGTTTCTGTGAACGCGGGCGAGAATGGGGCTTTTCGCCTGGCATCGTGGAATGCCGTGAAATAGATTTTAATTTCGTAAAATTGATGCAGCCACTTGAGAAGTATAGCATGGTTGTAAATGCTAGATATCAGCAAAACTGTTGTATGTCGGAGACTCATTGTAATGTAAGCTCTGAGAATATCAGGACGACGTAGGAAGCTGATATTACCGTGGAACATTGTGATTCAGCCGGTATTGAAAAACGGTTAAGTGTCTATATTATTTATCTGAATTTCTAGAAGGCATCTAGTTTTTCCATCAGTTCTGTGACTACCCATCGCCAAAATCATAGCTAAGCAGCGTTATGGAAGTCCGGGAAAGGATTTGAAGACTGCTTCGGATTTATCACGAAGGAAAATAACAAATTAATATTTCTGTGACTTCACACGTTTTCTTCGCTCTGCTTTCACTTATGAGTGTCTTGCCTTGTAGGTTAATTCAAATCGTATTTCTCTGCAGCCGAATGGAGAGATTTACGAAGTTCCACCAAGAAAAAGCCCTACCCTGCCCGGAATGCTGGGACCAGGAATGGCTCCGGGGCCGGCAGACTCCACCGCCCAGATGCCGGGCCAGCCATCAGCCCAGGTTGATCCGAAACTTCTGCTGGAGGTGGACCGGTTCACCCGAGAACTCGACGACATCTTGCAGCAGAGCAAACACGACAGCGCCGTGGAAGATTCCAGCCACTCCTCGCTCACTGGAGTCATTGGCGAGAAGACGCCCGCGGCCGAGCTTGTGTCCGTCTCTGAACGTGGCGAGCGACATATTTACCAGAAGCGTCCCGAGGATGACCCGTACGGAAGGCGTCGAAGTGCAAAGGCCCAGGAGCAGTTGTTTTCCTGGTACGACATAGGGAACATGGATCGCCTCCAAGCCATGTCACAACGTGCCGCAGCGCAAGCAAACACTGATGAAGTGGAGAAGATGCTAGACTTGTTTAAAGAAAGGAGCAAACACGGAGAGCTGCACATTGGTGAGGAAAATTCCCCAGACGTTGCGATGCGTGAACACCGGGGTGAAACCAGTGTTGATGAGGAGAGGCGAGTGGTATCGAACATTATCGACGATAATCTTTATGAAGAGACAGCAGATGAATCCGGCCGCGAAGTCAAAACGGTGTCGGTGGTAGATCTCGCCAATTCAGATCTCACCCGTGAAGTGGCTATCGATCCCTCACGCCAAGTAGTGATTGACCAGCACTTTGGCCTAGTGGTGAGCCGCAACGCGGCCAATGAGTGGCATGAGGTCGAAGACCCAACATCTCTTCCCCGGCAGAAAACTATTGCCGTCGATCCGCCGGATGCCCACGTGTCCTCTTCCCTGTCACATCCCCTCCATCTGCAGGTGGATCAGTAGACGGCTCTCGAGGTGTATCTATCCGACACACAAGTTCCGAGAGGGTGGTGGAAATCTCCAAAGGGCATGGCACTCCAAGTGATGAACGACTGAGAAGAGAGGAGGAACGTTTCCTCGCTCAAATACAGGGATTCGACAGGGGACGTGGCGCGAGGCGCAGTGCAAGCCCTCGATTGCCTCACAGAAATGAATCGCGACGACGCAGCTCAACACCTAGAAGATCCACGGAGCGTGAGATTATTCGCCACTCAAGGGAAAGGGACTCGTACGGAAGATCACGTGGAAGAGATTCCCCGCAAAGATTGCGTGGGAGAGATTCGAGAAGATCGCGGGACCGAGATGACTCAAGAAGATCGCGGGAAAGAAGATCGCCAAGGCGATCACGAGAAATTGACTCGCGGAAGTTGAGACATGAAGAATCGTCAAGAAAACGGAGAGGGTCTGATTCTCCCAGAAGTCGAGGACGGATGGATTCTCCTCAGAGACGGAGAGATGAGTTATCCAGGAGACGGCGTGAAGTGGATTCTCCGGGAAGACGAGTGGTGGATGATTCTCCAAGAAGACGAAGGGACAGTGATTCTCCGAGAAGACGAATGGGAAGTAATTCTCCAAGAAGACAAAGGGGTAGTGCTTCTCCAAGACGGAGGAGTGACTCTCCGTGTGGGCGAATAGATAATTCTCGAGAGCAGGAACGTTTGTTGTCAATGGCCCACTCGCCTGTCCGGATATTTTATGAAAGTCCACCACGCCTGCATCCTGATTCCATTAACAGTCTTTACATTCCTGGTTATGAGAATGTTATGCCGATGGAACTCCCACATGGCGACTATCCAATGGATGTCAGTCTCCACATGGGGGAGACAATCCGAGGGTATGACTGGCAACGGGAGTCGCTGGAGCATGAGCTGAGGGTACGTATGCATCATGGTGAGATCGACTACCCAGATCGCATTAGCGCGCACTTTCTCTCTCCTCGGTCCGGACGTAGCCCTCATGGCCTCGAAGATCGTGGACTGCAGCGTAATGAAGAACACTCGGAGCAATTGGGCACTATTTGGGACCAGCGCAATTCCCATGGTGAAGACAGAAGTCCACTAAGACGAGTCATAGAAACTGACGCGCATCGGAAGCGGGAGCGCTCAAGATCCCGTGGAAAAGAAGCTGATCGGCCGCGCTTGGAAGAGAAACGACCGCGATTTGATGAGCTCCACCCAAAGGATGCGAGAAGAAGGCTTGAGTCCCGCCGACTTGAAGATGCCCGAAGCAAAGGAAAGCGCGCACGTGAAGATTCTCGATCTCAGGAATCCCGTCGTTCAGGCGATGATAAGCAGACTCAGCATTCTGACTCGTCGCGAAGTAAGGACGTGCCTCGTGAGGATACGCGGAGCAAGGATGCACACCGTCGAGATGACTCTCGAAGTAAGGGCTCGCGCCATCATGAAGACGACCGGAGCAAGGACTCCCATTGGCGGAAAGATGACCGAAACAAAGATTCCAAACAATCTGAAGACTCGAGACGTACGGAAGCATCACGGAGCAAAGATTCCCGGAGAACTGAAGATGCTCGTTCCAAAGACTCGAAACAGTCCGAGGGTGCCCGAAACAAGGCTAAAGAATCAGCCAACAGCAGTCGCAGTGATTCCCGCCGTACTAGCGGTACAGAGAGCAGAGATTCTCGTCAATCGGGTAATACTAAAAGTAAAGACCAAGCCAAAGATAACCGTAAAACTTCTGAAGACTCTCGCGGTAGCCGTCGAAACGAAGCCAAGGACTCGTCCGATAAGAGAAAACCTGAAACAGGATCCAAGAAAAGTGCCAAAGATGAAGACAGCAAGAAAATTCCTAAGGATAAAAGCAAGTCAAGTAGGACCCGAAATGAGTCTTCTGTCGGCGCCGGATTCACAGTTTTGGATGAAGTTGAGGGCTCTGACGAAGAAAATATTGTCAATGTGTCTGAGGATGTGGCAAGTGATGATGGAGAAGATACTCGAGCACCCAAAAGTTCTTCTAAATCAGTCAAACATCCAGAAAAACATCACACAAAGGGAACTGCATTATCTGACGCGAAATTGATTAGTCAGCAGTGCTCTAACCAAACGAAAATATCAGAGAAAACGGAAATCAAAATCGATGCAATCGCTTCAAACAAAGAAACGTCCTCGTCCGTTAGATGTGGGATGCCGGGCACAACATCAGTTCATGACGGAACGATTGAAAACAGTGAGGCCCGCCTTCAAGAGGAGGGAGGACGCCAGGAGTTGGGGAAGAAGCAAGCCGAGAAGCAAGTCGTCAAGCAAGCCGAGAAGCAAGATGTCCAAGTCCCGAAACCTGAACCTCTCCAAGAAGCAGCAAAGAGTGTCGAAAGCGGCCCGATCGGCCAGAGCAAGGCAACGCAGTTTGAATCCAAAAACCCTGCAAAGCCTGAAACACCACTTGTGGCGGAAGCCTTGCTAGACACTGGGAACGTTCAGAAAGTGGTTGTTACTAGACAGAGGATCTCCCCACTAAGAACCGGCAGGAATAAAGGAAGGGCAAGATTAGTGGAGGCTGCGAAGGACTGTGCAAATGCCTCGGAACTGCTCAAGAAAGCATCTCAAGAGATACTGACGGCTGGCGGTACGACACTGGAGGCCAGCAACGATTCTGCGTTGCTACAATACAGCCGAGAGAAGCATTCACCCTTAAAGGAAACGATCCGAAAGAAACTTTTGCCTCAGAAGAGTGAATCCCCGGAGCGACTGATGCCTGAGGAGGAGGATATATACTGTAGGGACGTCTACTACGAAGGCCAGGATCCACCATTCGGCTCCCGGGTCGTCGTCATTGCGGACTATGCTCTGCGCAGACTGCATCTCCATGATGGTTTCGACCGCTCCATCCGTTTCTACTGCTTGCCCAACAAGCGGTTAGGCGATCTGATTGAGATGGCCAAGCAAGAGCTTCAGTACAGTTCACAGCCTATTTTCATGATTCTGTCGGCGGGCAACAACGACGTGTATGACGAGGAGTCGTTTGATCTTTATGGCGGCAAGGACTTCATGTACGGGAGCCTGCAAGGTCTGAGCGCTTTGGTCCGACAGCAGTCACCCAGCAGTAAGCTGATTGTCACGCGCATCGCGCCGCGGATTACAACTGGCGTCACTGGCGGGAGGCCCTATGCTGCAGCGGGTCAAGGGCGTCAATGCTATGATCGACGGAATCAATCTTTCCAACGGCATGGACACCATCAACTTCACATGGACGGTGTTCTTCAATCAGAAGTTCCGTCGCGACTACTTCCTGCCTGGCGGCAGGTTCCCCATACCGAAGGTGGAGAAGATATGGTATGAATTGGTGTTGGACAAGATTCGGCCGAACCTGCCTAACGCAGGGCAGTATTAGGCCAGTGCCACAAGTGCGCTGTGAGGTGTGAAAGGAGGACTTGAGAGTGACCCAAATATGATAGTTAAGTGATCCTTCTCTGCCGTATGGAGGAGAGGAAGCTGTTCTTCTTGAACGAGGTAGGTCTGCCGAATGTGAAATGTTTGACCCAGGACACAGCCACGTGACCAACTGACTTTTGTTGTGCCTCGGTATTACGATTGGTGGAAGGTTCCCACTGCCACCGTCCGTGACGGCTGATTTGGAAGGCGATGTGAAAAGGATGCAATCGGCTAATGAACAACCAAGTTTTATAGTTTGAGCGGAGAATAAGGATCGTCTGGCTGCCAAAAAATAAGGCGTGTAGATCTCAGCCATCAGCAGGGGCGTTGTCACAATTTTACTGGGGAACGGGGGGGAGCAGCAGCGCAGACCTGGGCATCGAAAGCATTTGACTTTCTGAATCTTTATAATTCTTTTTCTCGGAAATGTCTCAAGATATGATTTTTTTTACCTCGCTACCCCGAACTGCTGAAGAACTATGTGGATAGCTGTGGGTATGTTTTTAAAGAGGCGTTTGGCCCCGCCAATTTCCCCTGCAAGCTGATGTGCTTATTAAGGGGACACCTTCCTAGAGACTGCGGCACCTTCGTAATTGGATTGAAGCTTAGGGATAAACCCGTGTTGTATTTCGTTTGCATCAGATTATTTTTCCTTCTTTTCCAAAACTTGCTGTCCGCGGTGTGAACCGAAACTCACCCTCTTTTGACACCGTTGGCCCCGGGTGGTCACGTGACAATGTGACGCAATGCCGGTGCCACGCAGAGTCGACAAACCTTTATTACCCCGGTCGTCTCAAGGCCTGTGATATGGCGCAAAAATGGTGACTGAAAATGGTGAATGGTGCAAGTGCTGACTGTTGTATGGTTTCCCAGGTGTGCCTGCTCCATGCTGCTTCTCCATCATTCTGATAATACCAATAAATATTGAGAGTGACAAAATACTGCGAATTATTGTCCGACACACCGTATCCACACAACAACCCCGTGGAATTTGAAGAGAGCAAAAAAGCAGAATTCGCCATAAAGTGGGTTCATTCATGGCGCATGATCTTGCAGCAAATAGAGGTACAAAACGTGTATGATCTCCATGGCAACGAAGATTGATATGTGCGTGGTTATATGTCTGTAGCAGCCTGAACCGATATAATACGATGTCATGCCTTTAGAGTTTTTATTTCTTGGAATAAAAATTGAGACAGTACGAAATATACATCTTATTGGCTATTTCCCGCAAAACTGACCAAAATATTTTCCATTTAGAATATTTCCAGAACCTGTGCTGTCTCGAATTGCATCAAGGTGCCGCATTCACTTCAAACGTCTCTGTGTCCGTGACTCAGGACGTTATGCATCTTATTGTAATCGCATATCAGAAGAAGAATGCGAAAACGCAGCTTAGCCCATTCAATGCATTCCTGAATCGTTCCCAGTACTACTACACTGCTGCTCCCAACATTACTGGCGTATCTGTGGATGTGCGATCTGTGATCTGCGGATCAAATCCCCCGGTCTTAGCCGATTTTCTTTGAAAACACATGTTCACGATTTTGGGCCCCGTTGCCCCCCTCCCCTCCATCAAACCATTGGCCCGGATTCGGCACCGCCCAACATGACATATTTGTCCAAATTGTTTATAGGCGATATCCTGCCGGTATACTAGTTAGCCATGAACCCTCCGCGCTGCCATTCGATGGTTTTCTTACAGCTATCGCTACTTGTTATCATTCGTTTCAAATCTCAGTAGTGATACCTCCATGATATTGCTGCTCCTTTACGTTTGCTCTTTAGACAAATCTGGATTCCTTTAATCAATTGTTTACCTACCTTATAGTTAAACGAACTATTGCTAAATAAATCCGTGAGGATTAGCCGCATGGATTTCTCGTCTAAACCGGTAGCAGCCTGCTGCAGTCATATTCCTGTTTTCCTCTCAGCATCACAAGCACCACTGCACTACCAACCTGAACCCTCAACCCGCCGAAATTCCACCCTTTATCCGTGCATTCATCTTGAGCTCCACTGCGCTGAAACTAGGCTCAGCCGCCACCCTTCACGGTTACGTTTTCTCCCCCTCCTCGCTCTCCTGGGAATCTACTGGCGATGCCCCTGTCATTCGCTTAACCTTGTTTAGCTGTCCTCTGTGTTTGAATGAGTTACTTTCAGTGGGGAGAAACAAGATTTTAGCTTCTACGGACATTACAAGGCGTGTTTTTCTGGGCTTCATGGACGGTGGCGGGTGGCTCTACTACTTCCTCTGTGTTTCGTCCTTTTTGCCCCGTTTCTGACGGCCCCTTATCGAAGACGCGTGACACTCGTTTACTTTTTTTGTACGAGCACATCTGACTGGGTTGATGGACTGTGATCCATTCAGTACTTTCGCTGTTCCCGTGTTACCGACTGAGACGTCAGCTATGACTAAGCAGAATCTACTCGGGTCTCAACGAGCCATACAAACATGTCGAACCCATTCTGGAAATGTCAGATGGCAATTTGTCATTACAGATCTCGATGTTATTTATATTTTAGCACGTTCGTTGTAGTGCAGTGATTGAAACCAAATAAAAATGAAATAGCGTGTTCAAATGTTTACGAGTGGCCCGTGATTTGCCATTTCGCGTTGGCATACTCGTGATAGTCTGCTTTCAACCATTTCCTTCTCTCAAATATGTGAAATGGCCGTCGGTGTTGCATGCCTAACACTTAAATACCTTGTGGAGTGTTGAATAAGCTTCATTTCAGCTTGCCCGAAACAACGCTAGACGGCTGAGATGACGTACATCGATGCAATGAGATTTGCCTGCCCGGCTGACAGCTGGAAGACGTCGGAGCTCTTCTGGTTGACTGACGTATACCTGTCGTTCCACAGCCGATTGACCGTAAAAAGATTTACGGCGGCATCAGCTCTGGACGTCCGGTCACCCCGCCGCGCGGCGGCTTCCAGGGCAACAACAAAAACAAGAAGAAATGAAAATGCCCGCAGAAGCCCGGAACTATGTGGCCGTTTGATTTGGACTGTGATGGCTCGCTGGCCATGCGTAATCTGCGAGAAAAATATGGCGGAACGAATTTGTTATCACGTTTATTGGACAGTTCACATGTTGTCATCTCACGCGTGTTGTATTTGCAAACCCCCTTCAGGCGATTGCTGGCGTTTGTACAACAATTTCGGCGTGCTCTGTTACACATCCACGATCGTAGAAGCCGGTTTGGTAGTATCTATTTTCTCCTGATTGTTATAGTGAAACTGTTCAGAATGAAATGAATGACATTTGGTGACGCTGCATTTGATGGTAACGCCGTTTGAGGCAGTATTTTTGTACCCCCATTGGTGGTGTGTCGACCGTCAGCTGAACAGGGAGACTTCCGGGATAACGTTTGACACGTGTTGACCGCGCGCGTGGTACAAACGGGTGGCCGGGCTCGTACCGCCTGAACCGCGCGTCGTGCCAGGAATTGCCTGCGCTTGCAGCCGGTACCGGAGCTCAGTTAGTGCTGTTTTAACATCCGTTCACCCAAGTCACTGCAAAAATACAATAAAAGAAATGACGATCCCACTCTCTGCTGGATTATTTGCTCTACGTTCCCGGGTACGTTCCTGGGACGGGTTCGATGAAGGGCTTATGTATGATTAGTGATCCACGAACGACGACAGGCTTTATGATCGTGTTCCAGAGAAGGTGATCTGCCGCAAAATTTGGAAAAATGCAATGGGTCTCTATTTGGTGCGATGGGTTTAGGGTAGACTTTCACTTTTCACTCAATACCAGGAATCCGCTAGCATCCTAGATTTCCTGGTTCAGTTGAGGGGGCCAGATCTCCCGAGCTGGTCGGGGACCATTGATCTGATTGTTTGTCCCTGATGCTGATCTGGTGTCCCTTGAGCAGCTCTGGGACTTTTGAACTGCTTGGGCCCCGAGCTAATGAGGGATTCCTGAGCTGAATTAGTGCCCCTGGCTTGATCTTGCTGCCTGACCTGACTTGAGGCCCCTGAACTGATCTGGGGCCCCAAGAGCTGATCTGGGGCCCAAGAGTGGATCTAGGTTTGAGGGTACCCTGAGCTGGTCTGGGCGCTGAGCTTGTGAGAGCCCCTTAACACGCGCATTGACGGGGGTCTGAGCCACCTTCGCATTGACGGGGGCGGGTACCCGCCCCCCTAAGATCTCGAGAACCACGGTAGGTAGCGAAAAACGGTAAACGGCGTTGGGTTGCCCATCCACTTCTCCATCGAAAACATTCCTACCATTTTTTTGTCAGTTCACATTTAAGGTCGCGAGAGGTCAAAACATGCCGTCATAGGGATAACATGTAAATTCAGTTTTTCGGCCATTACATCTGAACAAGTAAAGATAGAGAAAACGACTGAAACGATATAAATCCTCTCAGCAAGCCGAATCGAATGATGTATAATTTGACCTTGCTAGGTCAAATCAAGGATTTGACCTGACCTGAGGTCAGGCCAGGGTCAAATTATATAAAATGCATATCATTAGAACGGCAAAGCCCAGGCGAGTCTAATGCAGCTAAAATAAATGCTCTATCACCATCCGTTACTGAGTTATTCCGTAAAAAAAAACATTTTTCCCATGTATTTCCAATGGAGAGGTCATGCCTCGTACCTGACCTTAGGTCATCGATATCAAAAATACCAGAACATATTTTAGAGAACTCGGTGGGGCCATTATTTGATATGAGTTTCAATCGGATAAGTTCACCCTGCTTTGACTTATGCTATCTTAAACTTGAGGCCGACCTTTACTGTTGACCTGACCTTGGATGACCTAACCTTAAAATTTTCACAGAAGTTGTAAAAATGAAGAGGGGAAAGGCATGCCAAGTACGGCGGCGCTACGCGCCGCCGTTTTTCTGCTATCTCCGAAAACCCCGAGGGGGAGGGGCGGGTACCCCACCCCCCGTCAATGCGCGTGTTAAGTTGGTTTGAGGCCCCCTGGGGTGATCTGGCGCCTTAAACTGTTCTGGAACTTTTTGAACTGGTTTAAGGCCCTATGAGCCTATCTGTGGCCCATTGAGCTAGTCTGATGACCTCATCTCTGGGACCAATGAGCTAGTCTAGTCCCAGGGTGAAGCATGAGCTGCTCTGTGGCCCTGATCTACATCAGGAGCCCCTGAGGTGGTCTTGAATAGACAGATAATAAGAACACAAGGTCAACTCCCATCATCTCGGGGCAGGGTCACTGAGCTAGTCTAGTCCCTGGAGGCACTGTTGGGGGGATGGGGGAAGCTGCTCTGGAGACCTCTGATCCACACTTGGGGGCCCCAAAACTGGTCTTGAATAAATGGGGAACAAGAACACAAAGGAAACTCCCTTGTAAAACGGAGCTATCGAGGAGTGAGGAATTTCTAAAACGGCTGGTGATACCTAGGCACCCCTGGTTATATAAATTGCTTATTATACTGGTGGTTTGTGGGAAGGGATGATAAAAAGGCATGTGCCCATGAGCTCAGAGCACAGTCCCCTAAACCAGGATTTCTACTAATCAATTTAAATGAAGAACTAGTTTTCATAATTTTGAGCCCTGTCACACCATCCCCATCCAAACCACCGTCCTGTTCACCTTTTATTTACTCTTAACTGGGACCGATCCGTGAGAATATGGAACTTAATAAACGCGTTCAAAAGGTATCTCCCAAAATTTTCCGGCAACAAAAATGTGTTCTTCCAAAGACACTATGCTACTCCTCGTCCCACGGCGATTGTGGGAGGCAAGGAACTTAATCCGCGTTCAGCCAGGGCTCACTCGTCACGACAAAACCAGTGGGCATAACAAATGAATTGTCGACTCCAATATGCCTTAATCTGCACATTGTAACAGATATCACATGCTACGCTGATTTCTCTGATGTTAAGTACTGGTATGAGTTGGCTGATTTGTCCTTAAATCTATCCAAAACAGTCGTGTTTCGGCTACTTCCATGACATTTTGGTGATATTGTTTTCCTTTTTTCGGTTTTAATCGAGTTTTCCTTCTCCGCCAATGATTTATTTGCATTTTTATTGAACCAAAGATGCCCAAAAAATGATGCAAACAAAGATATAATAAGTTTTTAGGTTACGTTAAAAAGTGCCCTTTTTTCCCGGGGTGCCCCTCAAAGTTGGTGTGCCCCCCATACCAAAGCTCTGGCTGCGCCCCTGGGTTGACGAGTTATGACGTGGGTTCGAGGGTACGGAGTGGGCATCGGAACTTGACGCCCCGACGCCTCGTGCCGGGCGCTCTCTGCGCGGCGTTGCCTGCTGGATCATCTGGGGTGTTGGCTTTTTTAGTAAAGGAGGGGCTGATGTTAGTAGTGTGTGTGCACTTCTCCATTTGCTTTGCCGTTCACCCGCACGGCGATGTGTTGACGCCAAATTGGTAATGAATCATTGAATCACGCGTTCGTCTTGTCCCACTTTTAGCAATTGTACTGTTTCGGGCGCTATATGGCCTCACCAGGTTGTTGCGCCCCCTAAGCCCAAATAACTAACGAGTTGTGACGTCATTTTTAAATCGACATAAGGCAATTTTTTCTTCTAAAATGAGGCTGACAAAACCAGGAAGTAACTCCGCTTCTAGAAGAGCTAGATAAAGTTTCTAAACATCATTCAGAAGCTCTTTGAAACTATAAATCTGCAAGCTCTCATCCATTTTGAGGTCAGGTCAAAACTTAGGTCACCAGAGGTCACCAATGGTCACGATAATCGAACTTGTTTTTGTCTATAACTTTTAAGTGCAAGAAGATACATTTTTTAATTTAGTATCATAGTAATGACATTTTCCAAAGATGCGACTGATATGCAAAATGACCTTGAAATGTCATTTGATTTCGACCTACGATCAAGATCATAATGTGACCTTACAAGGGCATGTCACATACCCTTTGAATCCGTGGGTTAAGAACACACTGGTGTTTGTTTTGTTCTGGGTTTCATGGTTCGCGAGTTAAGAGGGTTTTTAAGTGAGTTACATGGTGCAAATGTCGTAGTACATCACTTTGGAGGGGCAGCTGACTCCGGCTTTAGGCCATTGCCAATTGATGCTGATCACGGACGAATACTTTGGTATTCGAACGGGTCCTTATCTCGGGCTTGCTGTTCTCGTCTTTTTTGCCTATCTTCGCAAAGGGCAATGTTTTAGCAGTCTTACCACATACGAACTCATTCAGAATTTTCCGTTCACAAATCTATCAACCTTCTAATTACAGAGGAATTTGCTGACTTGAGAGGACCTAGCTGGCCATAAGGACCCCGATTGGCCACTGTTATGTACCCGGTCCGTCCGCTCCGTACAGAGACTCGGTCCTTGGCTGACTGTATTATCCCGCGAACCCAGCAGGTCGGGCAGGTCGGCGCACACAGCCCCCGGGCACGTGTGTGCAGAGGCGCACTCAGGACATCACAGCCACAGCAGGTCCTGACTGACGGCAGGGCCCTGACTGCCGCGAGTGTGGAGCAGAAAAATGGTGTCGCTGCCGAGCATTCGCAGAGAACGTTTCAGGTCGCGAACACGGTCTTACTTCAACCGTGCTGTGACAGAAATCAGGGCAAATTCATAAGAGTTAATCTTTTGAATTATTTGTCTTATACACTTGAAAAGTATTTAGAAGGCGCTATTTTGTCGTGACGATTCCGAAGATTAGCCGTATTAGCAACTTCCTGTTACATTTCGTTGACGAATGACAGTTCAGCCAAATTTGGCTCAAACTTTCTTCCACGAATTTGCGTGACCGAAAACCATGGTCTATTTTTGATGAATTCTTGCATGGCTGCTCGGATTAGTTGGACCAAAAACAGCCAAACAAAATATGAAGCTAATTTGAAGAAGTTGCTCATTGTAAATAAAATCAGACGTTTCAAGCGCAGGGCCTCTTCAGTGGCTAAAAAATCAGTTTCGTTGACACAAAACACCTTGACAAAACACTATAAATGAGCAAATGCAACCATATTCTTCACAATCTCAACTCAATTCAGTGAGGAATTGAGTTAGTGAAATTTAAATTTTATTGTCGATATTGTATCTACTTGAAGCCCTGTCTTTGAAACTTCTGTTTTTTTGTGGTAAATGATTTTTAATATAAATTTAATATTCCCATTTTGTTCCGCTGCATGTGGTCCAGGCAAGTTGTACAGTTTTTATGGTCTAGTTGGGACAAATCATAGGGAAAACTACTAGGGAGACAAAAAGCTCCAACCCTAGTGAGCTTGTATCGAAGCAGGCAGCGGTATTCCACGAGGAAATTCAATAGAAGAAACGCAGGTCTCAGTATTACACAAGGCATTTGCGCAGACATAATCAGCAAGCCGGGCTGTTCTGACTCATCGCACTGCCAATATTTAGTTTCACTGGTTGGGTTTGCTCTGAGGCGACAGCTGTCAGGATGACTGTTAGGTTTAGCTGTGCGGTGGGCTCAGGCAGCTGCAGTCAGAAATAAACCCGCCTGCTACAAATCACGGCATTTGTGTTTGATAGGTTCTGCTCTCCTCATCCTCAGTAATGTGTCCATAGCCGAGTCCCGCTTGCGACACCTCAGCGTCAGTCCACCCCGCGATTCGCTCTGGGCTCGCCTCTTCACGTACGCCGAGACGAGGGTCACTGCTTATCTTGGCGCCCTCGCCAACGGTGTGCGCCGGCACTTCAGGGTGCGACCAGTCGCCCGTCGGGTCCCGTCAGCCGTGTGGTTCAGTGCGCAGGTGTTCGGGGTGCGGGTAGAGGAGAGCTAAAGAGGTGCTGCAGCTCGGCTAACGTCGCCATGGCGCTGACCAAGTGGAAACCGCCCAGCTACTACGGAGGGGATGGGCGAATGGTGACAGACGCTCAGCAAAAGCGGTAAGTATTGGTTATCAGTCGCAACATCTCATCGCGTTGTGAGAAGAGTTCAGGCGAACGGACAGGGCCATGGCTTCTGTCAGAAGCAGACATTTCGCTGAGTCATGCACGAATGAAGATTTGCACCGTCATCCACACTTGTTAGAATCTGCCGCTTCGTCCTTTTTTATTGAGGGATGGAACACTAGTTGCAATATTTTGGAAGTCTTTTTTGAGTGAGGGTACCCGGATAATGATAATTGTAGAAAAGCAGGCGTTGACCGATATTGGTTTTTGCTACAACCCGCGGGCAACTATACTGCGACCGGGCATCCCAGTGAAGTCTAGTTAAATAAACTTGGACACCGGAAGGCATTTCAAGGGAAATACTAGAGGCGTTGCGGCCGTTAGCCGATTCATCCCCCTCCCCTTTTCGATGAAACATCTCCGAAATCCACCAAACGGCAGAATGCAGTGTGGCGCAGACTGGCGTGATTGTTTGCTCTACAGGCATGGTGTAAACACATTTTTCACAAATTTCCCCGGTGTTTGGGGGGCCAAAAGATAGTTTGGCCCCCCCTTCCAGCGCTTTGGGGGTCATGGCCGGAATGCCCCCCCGCGTCCGCCAATGACGTTTACACGATGCCAGACTACGCAAAATGGCGACAAACCAAGGTCAACATCGTCCTGTGTGTTTGGAGAAGGGAATGTCTCCGCGAGATGAAGTGTGGTAACGGGATTGCATGTAACTGCAATAGTTGGAGTGTGTCATTAGAAAGTGACTCGGTGATTTTTAACTCGATTTGCTGGAATGTGAAGTTATCATGAAAGTTTTTTTGTATTCTATCTTTCGTAACCAATTTTATGTTTAAATTGGAGAATGTCTCAAAGCTTTATATTTCATTTTCATACAATGTTTAGACATTTTTATTGCAGTCTTTCTTGAGCACTTTGCGATACTGGTGCGGCAACCGCTCCATCGCTGCCTTGTTGTTGTTTGGGGTTTTAGGGCGCCTCGACTACTAGATCATTTTGCGCCCATCTTAGTGTAAAAAAACAAAAATTAGTGGTAGTCAGCAGTAACCATTCAAAACATATCGAGAATGAAAACTAAGTGGATCAGCCAAAAACTTCTAATGTGACGAACCAATTACCCAACACTGACTAGGTCTCCCAGCTCCTGCCGTCGAACATTTCAGATACACACCAGGCTGTACGCGTGTTCCACTCTGCTGGTGGTCTGGCCATTCGTTCCGGGTATCCGAGACCCTTAGGCGGAGAGCGACGCACGAAAGTAGTGTCCCTATCCATGTAGGCCTCTCTGACTCTCGGCCCCGGATGCCTACCATCACTAGCGGGGGATGGGCGCGGCACATCCTGCCAGACGTGCTGGACGTTTCCGATACTCTCGGTGGAGCCCGAGTGCAGCCTTGGTTGAAGAACCTCTTTTTGTACCCTCGGTACCGCAATTCGCTTTCCCTTTGAATCCCGAAACACCAAATCTGTTTCCTCTTCTCTGTCTTGGGATTCTCTTTCCTCGAAACGTAGGTTTGGAGAGGAGAGCCTGCGCTTTCCTTCATGGGTGCCTGTGCTCAGGTGGTCCCTGCCTGTTGCTTTAGCGGGAGGTGTTGGTGGAGGCGGGGGTGGTGGAGGGTACGGCGGCGGCATTAGCCCCGTGTCCCCGCGACCTGGAGATGAAACGGCTTCACCACGCTCCTTGCGCATACGACCCTTTGGAGGCGCCGACGAGGACCGCTCTGACCCATACCGCTTGGTAAACACGTCTGGGGGTGCTGTTGTGTTCGATTGTATGGGAGTCTGTGGTGTTGAAGATTTGTCGGTGACAGGGGTGGATACTGTAGTTTCTGGTTGTTTGTGTGTGGATCCTAAGCTGCGAGCCGCAGCAGGATGTACCTCTGTGCCTGAAGAACTAGTATCTGTTTGATTGACTCTTGCGCGTTTTGCTGCAGGATGATCTTCCCACTGTTTTGCGGCTTTCTTAGTCTGTCACTGGCTGTTCCCTACTTCTGTCAGCTCCTGCATTGTCCTTGGAAGAACCTAACCGTTGTTGTTGTAGTGTGACGTGCGCTACCGTTAGGGGTTCCTTGGCTGTGGATGTCTGAGTACCCCTTTCGGCTGTGTGGTTGCTCAGATCCTCTGGCTTCGAACATGTCACTGGCAATGACACGTTCTCTGTGAAGCATGTTTGGGTGCTCTTTTCAGCTCTGAGCCTGTTTGGCACGTCAGACTGGGCGTCATCGGGTGTGCAGGTGGGGGTAATAGTCTGTGGGGTCAGACCACCGAATAGACCCATGAAATCGCGGACAGATAGGTGCATAATGTCTCGCATGGTCGAGTCTACACTGAGTGATGACTGCAATCGTCCCGACTCACCCACGAGAGCGTCGCGGAAAGTGGAGCTCTTTGTGGTCCAAACTTCAACAGCTGGTTCGGATGAACCAGGAGACCTGCGGTGATTGTCTACTCGCGCTCCAACTTCTCCGGAAGCCGTACCCAGAACCTTAGCCTTCAGCTTCCCTCTCTCGGAGAGAAACCTGGAGCACGAGCGTGACCATGCCTCGTGGTCCCCTTTACATGCAGTGCATTTTGCTTTGTTCGCAGTGCACGCGGTGGAGGTGTGACCTTCCTCCGAGCACCTTGCGCATCGCTCTTTTCCCTTGCATGATTTTGCGACGTGGCCGTACCCTTCGCTGCCTTCGTAGAAGCGGGCTGAACCGCACTGACTGCCGGAGCCAGGAGGAAGGGGGGCAATTCCCACTCCGATCGATCCTTGACGCCCCCTGGAAGGTCGATGGCGCCCCCTGAAGTGACGCTTCCCACCCCTTCCCCCCGCCCCGAGGGTGCGAGTATCAATGCCTCCACAATAGGATTTGGCGCCCATCTGATAGGTTTTGTATTTCAAAAGTGGTGCCCCTGGTCCAGATGACGCACCCAAACAAGTGCCCCCTCCTGCGGTCGGCAATCCCGCTTCCGCATATGCTGAATGGAGTGTTTTGGTATGGTATGTATGGGGACGAGTTTTGGTCCTCGGTTGCTCTCATCCCGCCGTTTTTTTCATTGGTCACTAGCTTTTTTACGTGACTAGTCATCAATGAGGCTTGGCGTCTGCAGACCTCTTCCTTGTCGGACTGGAGCAGTTGTACGCTTTGCTGCCAGTGGCGCAGCCAGAGCTTCAGCATGGGGGCACACCACCTCCGAGGAGTTCCCTGGGAGAAAAGGGGCAAGTTTACGCCGCTAAAAACCTACTGTAGTTTAGTGTTGATAGATTTTTGGGAATATTTGGCCCGAATAAAATCCAAACCAAGTGCTGAGGGGAGGGAAACTTTACCTAAAAAGCAAAATTCAAATTATTTGCTCATTAAAAATCCTTAAGGTATCATAAAGAGTGAAAATACTACATTTCTTAATAGATTTGAAGATGAGTCAGTTAGCCCATTGATCCAGTTGAATTATCAACCAAAACTATATAAATCGGCTGGAACTGTGGTGTTCAGGGGCGGATAGAGGATTTTCTCAGGGGGAGGGGTGAATGCAAGTCTCGGGGCCCCAGCTCGGGCACTCTATTTTCATTTATTGTACGTGAAATTGTTCTCAAACTGAATAATTTTTGAGGCGTCTTTTCAACGTGCTTTTAAGGCTTGATATTTTCAAGGGCACTGAGAGCAGCTTTTTTCGCCCAACAAGACCAACCAATCACTTCCCATGAATCACGCCAAAAGTCTATGCGCAGCTGGGCTTGTGAGTATAATTATATACTTAACTAAAGAATCGTTTAACCTTTGTTGCCAACCGGAATTTCCTTTGCACGGGCAGTGGAGGGGGTCCTAAAGTAACCCCAACCATTTTTCCAAGGTGGCCGAAGAACCGTTCGCCGCCAGAAAACGTTACTTGGCCACATTTGAGGGAATTAATGAGCGCGTCGATTAATGAAATAATTTTGAAAATCGGTCGATAATGTGTTGACGTATAGGCTTTCAAAGTCAGACCCATATTTTGACTGGACCCGATTTACCATAGTGCACCCAGAGTGGCTACAGGTGCGTTTAGGACGACACCATGCTCCAGCTTGGTGGAAGCAAATGAACCACCTCTTGCACGGTGCCTTGCACGGTGCGACGGTGCCTGCTCGGGCAGCGTTACGCCTATAAGCTCGCTCAGTCTCCGTCACACCCAACCTACAACGCAGTTTTCTCGCGTAACATGCTACGGCTATTTGTGAACTTGAAAAGAGTACTCCCACTGGGCGTACGTGTTCAGCGTTTCGGTCGAAAGTGGTATCTAGCGTCGTGTTATCAGTCGCAGCGAGCTTTCAGATATCCCTCCTTGGGAACTAATCTGCCCAAAAACCGACATGACTCGCAGGGAAAACCAAATCCGATACGATCCCTACTGAATTTAAACAATTGGCCCTCGAACACATCGCACTGTATCCAAATCATGTGTCGTTCTACACTGACGGATCAAAAACTGAAGTTTGAGTGGGATGCGCTTTTGTTACGGATACAGTAACAAGAAATTTCTCACTTTCACCTTTTGCATCGGTTTTCACCTCTGAACTCACCGCTTTGGATAAAGCTCTAAGTTTAGGAACGTATTGATGCCACGAAATACGTTATTTTCACCGATAGCCTCAGCAGCATCCAAGCTGTGAGTGGTTTTAACCCGCGATGGACTAGTTTTAAATATTGTCCTGCGCTGAACCCACCTCGCCAGACAGGGCAAAGATGTATCGCTCTGCTCGGTCCCAAGTCACGTCGGAATACGATTATTGAACGAAAGGGCAGACGCAGCAGCCTGCCGTGTTTCCCGAAGGCCCTGAAGGCGTGCGCAACGAATCCCCGCTAGATATTTCTATCCATATATGTCTTCTCACATTTGCAGCGTATGGCAACAGCAATCGAATCATCTAATCAATTACAAGTTGAAAATAATCAAACCTGAGATCGGTGAGTGGCTATCCTCGTTGCGCCCTAATCGCCGGAGGAGGTGGCTTTATGCCGATCGCGGACTGGCCACACGCTGGCCACTCACCGATACCTGCTGTGCGACGAACCTAGACTAGTGTCGCCGATGTGCAGCGCTCTTGTCGGTCCGACACGTGCTAGTCACGTGCCCGGAATATGATAGACACAGGTCTTTACACTTTGGCGTGCACCGGCAGGAGTCCACACGTTTTGGATTGATCGGCCGTGACTTCAGCATGGTTGAGCGGATGCTCTCCTATCTTGAGACACTGACTTCGCGATCATGTTTGATCCTGGTTGAAGGCGTGTGCTGTGGTAGACAGCCGCTCTGGTAGGCGCCTGGCGCCGACTTGGCGGGTCCTCCCTGGCGCTCCGGGTACGGGAACGCCGGGGAAATCCTCCGTCAGACGTCGGAATTGAGCCCAGCGTCTAGGCCCCCGCGCCCCTGGGTCCGCGGGTGCGGGGTGGGCGCCGGAAGTGATGCCCCGCCGCCCCGTGCCGGGCGCCTGCCGGCGCGGCTAACCTCGTTAAATCCATGGCTACATATCCACCCAGTGAGGACCGCCACAATTTGGAAGATTCACTTTTTAATGACAGTATTATTTTGCTAAAGATATGATTTTACTTGACAGCTAGACGATATTATAGGCCTTGGCTGAAGATAATTGATGTGGGCGCTATATGACCTCGCAGGTTAGCGCGCCCCTGAACTCAAATAATCAATCAAACTATATTTTGGGACCGTTGCAATCGTGCGGTTACACAAGTTTGCCTGCACTGTAGACCGAGTGGTGACCTTATAACGTCATATAATCAGGTCACACGTTAAGGTCAACTCACATGATGGTTAAGGTCGCAGGTCAAGGTCATTGGCCCCAGTATTCCGTTCAGATGACATTATTGAGTATTACGTATGTTATGCTGTGACTTTAAGGTTAAGGCTACTCAAGGTCAAACCCTCAATTCCTGCTCAAAGGCTGCTATAGTGCCAGTTAAATTGTACATTATTGGTTTGTTACGTCATAGGTCATTGACTTTGAATGTCCTTTACCTCACAATTTCAGACAACATTGTGTGGGACTTTGCATCTATGACCTTGTGCACTTTTGGTATATTCCCGACTTTTTCCGCATAATTACGGTATTTCCCAATGGGTCTCCAACACGGCCCGGACTTACCATTACGACCTGTTTGATCTTGGAGATCAAACGAGGCCGTGTAACCCTAGGCCAATGAAACTCGGATAATGTATATCACTGCTGCCCCCGCGTACCACCCAACGGGCGTTTTTCTAACTATTTTGGTTTCTGAGATCTCGGGGGAGGGGCACTTTAGGACCCCTCCACTGCGCGCTGACGCCAGGCCCCTCTCCTCTGCGCGTGCTAATTAGGTGGGTGAATGTAGACAGACCTGCATACAGTCCCAGCTGTATGAAGACAGCTGGGGCTTCTGCTAGGACAATTGCCGGTTTCCGGCCTCAGATGTCCGCTGCAGGAGAAGTCGTCCTGGATGTGATGGAGCGCGACCTCGCCCTTCCTGGGCGGACCTATTTCCGCCGCTACTCGGCCGCACGCCGATGACCTGAGGCGGCGGATGAACGGCCGCGGCGGGCCGGGTCGGCGGGCTGACACGAGTTGCTATGTTGGTTTAGTGGAAGCGTGTATAACACAGATAGCTTTCGACTTAAGTTTGCCTTACCTTACATAAAATGACAAACAAATGTAATGTAATTGTATCAATATCAAATTACCGGTTGTAAAATGCATTCGGATTAACGCATTGCTTATTGTGAGACATGTGACGAGATGCTTGTAGTTTGTGTCTTCAGACCCAAACAATCATGGACCATATTTATCGAAAATCGTTATGGTGCCAAGCCTTGCTTGGCAATAACAACTGCTAACATGTTTGCTTTGTTTTCTTGGTACACTGTGGTAAACGGCTTGTGTGAGTGGTATTGCATGGGTCCAGGCACGAAGAACCTGTCTGTGACGCGCACGTCTTCGTTGGGATATTTACCTGAGGAGCTACACTGATGGCGTTCAATCTCTATAGGGTGATCAAAGGGACTATGCATTGCCTGTAGGCAGTGGTGGATACTAGAAGGGCTAGGGGCTCAACCCACCCCGCCCCTCTCCCCGAAATGTCAGTGTCTTTAGTCAGGGGCGTAGCCAGGATTTCGCTCAGGTGGGGGGGTGGCGCCCCGAAATTTCGACAGCGTCAAAAGGTCCCCAAAATATATCGCTGAGCAAAAAAAGAACGTCGTGCGCAGTTTTTGTGTTAGCTAATCTAAAAAGTCGCCTTAAACCAGAACACAGCTAAGATATCTCAACTACGTAATGGCAAGCCATTTGTGCGCCTTGCACATTGCTTAAGAACCAGTCTCGTGCTCGGAAAGCCAAAAAGGCCTTAATATTTATTTCTCTTCCGGAGAAACTTCTTTCAAAGGTACACAGATTTCAGGGTGCACACCGAGGAGCATGATTGTGCTAAGAAAAGTTGTTGATTAACATATCTCCTCAAATCCCGGATGCATAATAAAGCAAAAACAGCGATTACTCTGAAATTCAAGAACTTTTCCAATCAATACTGATAAAGGCTGTGCCTGAATCTATAATCACTAAGTATGTTTTTCCTGTATTATGCATCCTGGATTCGAGGAGATAGGCCAATTAACAACTCAAAATGTTCGATGTCTGGCGCCGGCCATCTGTGGTGATTATGCAACTTCAGCGTTTTACCTATAGCGGCAGCCCAGCGCGCAAAGCGCACGCTCTCGTCACTTTTCCCTTAACGAACTCGACCTCATTTGGATGGCCCTCGGACATCCGCAGGACTCTGGAAACTTTGTGTTTGACCTGTACGCAGTGGTAGTACACTATGGCAGCTACCAGGATACACGGATAGTACACTAAGGGCCACCAGGACGCTCCGAATCTGCTTACGGGTGTCCAGTAGGGTGTCCAAATACCACTTTTCGTCTGTGCAAGCTTGCCGGTTGACACCGCATTCTCCTTTGAGTTAATAATGAGCATGCAAAATTTGGATTCGATCCTTTGAGGTTCGGTCCCCCCGCCCCCAAAACTGGTGAATATCGAAAATCGTTGAATTGGCTCGAAATGGGTTCATTCAAGCTTATGACAGAGGAAAACATATTTCCCTCATACAAATTGATGTAAAATCACTTTTTATCTTTTGAGAGCTAGAAGTTCCGAATTGTGGTATCACTGGCCAGAGGCGGATCTAATAAACCTTTTTTGGGGGTAACATGAGCAAAATGGAAAAACAGTGTCTTTTTCAAGAAAATAGACCACATGGCCAAAGCGGTGAGTTTTATCACTTTTAAGGGGATGGCTGGATTGGTTTTCCTTGCATCCGCTACTGGTATGGACATGACAAATTATACCTAAATTGTACTTCGCCTGATTTCGGAAACAAAGCCATTTGCGGCATCACTACGGATATAAGTGCATGGTACCATTGTGACCGTTGGAATGAATATTCCATGTGTCGTTCCTTTACGAGTTGTCGTGTCATGAGTAATTTGCATTTAATGTTGAAGCGGTCTTCCCGAAGCAAATTGTACGGTGCCCTCAGCATACTCGAAGAAAAGATCCAATGATGAAGAAGAGACAAGTCAGCAACGGGAAAACATGCAGGCCGACCTCTGAAGTACTCCTGTACACCGTTGTGACCGTTAGAAGAAATATACATGTTTGTTCCTTTACAGAATTGTCGTGTCGGAGTAATTAAGGTGTCCCAAAATACCACTTTTTCGTCTCTGCAAGCTTGCCAGTTGACACCGCATTCTCCTTTGAGTTAATAATGAGCATGCAAAATTTTGAATCGATGCTTTGAGGTTTGGTCTCCGCCCCTTTAACTGATGAAAATGGAAAACCGTTGTATTGGCTTGAAAATTGGTTTATATGAAAGCGTATGACAGAAAAACCTATTTCCTATTCAAATTGATGTAAAACCACTTCTTGATGCTTTTATGGAGCTAAGAAGATTCGAATTGCGAGATCACTGGCCAGAGACGGATCTTATAAACTTTTTGGGGTATCGCGGGAAATGTGGGGAAAATTATTGTTTTTTTCAAGAAAATGGACCGAATCATCACAGTCTGTAAATTTAACCGCTTTCAAGGGCATAGCTGATTGCTTTTCCCTGAGACTGTGAATGGCATGGAAGTGGGCGTTCATTGCACAAATATGATTGTTTCATTTTTTCGCAACCGATTGGTGCAGTCAAAACGACAAACCATATCATCACGCCAATGGCTTTAATGTGTTTATTCGAAGCCCATGAATGGGAAAGGAAACTTGTTCTTAGACAAAATGTTGTTAGACTGCTCCTTCTATTTCTATATTAATATTTTTACACGTGCACGCCATCGTCTTTTTCGAGATTCGGCGCTTGAGACGGTGAGCGCAGGCTACTGTCGTTCCGAGCCCTCTGTCACCTTCACGGGCAACGTCGGTGTAGTCCATGATGTATTTTCACCGATCGTTTCGTTTGATAGCTGATCCACTGCGAAATTTAAGCAATAGTTTTGTAACCTTTAAATGGTTCATTGTAGGCTAGGATAGGTTATGTTAGGCTAACTTTGAAATCAGGTTGGTTAGATAGGATAGATTTCTTCACCGCAGTGATACCTTTCACTGCGGGTCTATACTAACCACACCTATACTCTTACTAACAATCTAACTATCCTCTCACACTTCATTCTCTGCGCGGCGGCTGCCCGAGAGGGGAGCTGCAACTTCACCTCCGGGTTGCAGGGTAAATCGCGGCACCCTGGCCGGTGTTTGCGCACTTTCTAAAATACGAAATTCTTGAGTTAACGGAGGCTTTCGAGTAACGTATACAAGCGGACATCAATAGCTGACACACAAAATTCTAAATTCTAAATTCCAAATTCTAAATTTCAAATTCTAATTCCAAATTCTAAATTTCAAACTCTAAATTTAAGGTCTTCGCCACGAAATAACCTTCGCACTCTGCGGGTCTAAACTTATTAAAGACCTCCCTTGGCATGGCTATGCCATTGCCACGACGTCCATTTGCAAGCTAAAATATCTTGCAACCCATTACTTGAATAACTCCCATTGCTTTAACAGACTAACGTAGCTTACCCTCACACAAAATTCTAAAAATTCTCCCACACACTCCTTTGAGGCGGGCAAGGTGCTATGCACGAACGCCTAATAAAAAGCCATTGATTGATTCGTTTCGTTTGTGACTGCTAGATTTTCCATGAAAGCGTTCATACAGATGAAGTCTGTATCACTCACCGATTCCTGGGTGGTAAGCACTGGTTGCTGACGTTCATCCACCTGAATCCACCTGAGTGCGGTCGGACGAAGTCACGAGCCTCAGCTTATCTGCTCCTGACAACATCGGCTTTCCCTGTGCCAATGTTCCTGGCTATGTGACTGTCAGCGAGTGCAGCTGCTACCTCTGCATTTTCATCTGTTGACACACCCTCACCAAACAACCAGAGGACGGCGTTTTCCCCGTGAGATGCCAGGGTTGACATATGATAGAGCACTGTGTGGCTTTCGCGCACTTGGTAGCTGCCCTGAATAGGTCTTCATGTCCTGGAACAGCCTGATGTCAAGCCGTGGAGTTCCCGCAGTCGTAGGGCCTGCAAGAAGTATGGGTCATGACAGAGGGCGATTAGCTCTGCAATCTGCTTGACTTGAAGGTGCTCGGCGGGGACCATGGAGAGCTTGTCGAAGAGTATCGCCAGAAAAACAACAACAAAGAACAGCGTGAGCAGAAAATATTTTATCTAATTCTAGGATTAGGCACCTGGTGTTGATTCATGAAGAAACTGAGTCCTCTTGCGAAGAAGGATTGTTGTTAGACCTCATGATCATTTGCGGTTCCTTAAGAACTTGTCACTGTTACCATGAAAATAATAACCGACTGCCATGAGCTGGCGATGAAATTAATAGAGCTGGCGCTGAAATAAGTGTTTTTCGATTCAGATTTCAGTATTACTTTAACCACACGCCTAGCGTATGCATGACACATTTTTACAGCTGCTGTAAACAGTATTGCAGGGCACTCGAACGGTGACTTATATCGCCTGGACCTCTAAAGCGATCTATCCAGCTAGTTAGTGCTTCGTTGCACTGGGCTCTTGTATGCGAGGGCTCGGTACCTTTGGAGGATTTTACGCTTGGTCGGTAGCTGATTGGCAGGCAGCTGAAGGGATTTACCAACAAGGTCATCTCATCGTTTCAATTGATGCCTGGACTACTTCGAGGCCAGTCCGTATGTTTTTCCGTCGCTGACTTCTCCCTTCTTCATCATTGGATCTTTTCTTCGAGTATGCTGAAGGCATCGTACAATTTGCTTCAGGTAGACTGCTTCAACATTAAATGCAAATTAGTCATGACACGACAACTCTGTAAAGGAACGAAAACATGGAATATTCATTCTAACGGTCGCAATGGTACCATGCACTTATATCCGTAGTGATGCAGCAAATGGCTTTGTTTCCCGAAATCAGGTTAAGTACAATATATAATTTGTCATGTCCATACCAGTGGCGGATGCAAGGAAAACCAATCCAGCCATCCCCTTAAAAGTGATAAACTCTACTGCTTTGGCCAATTGTGGTCTATTTTTTGAAAACAAGACACTGTTTTTCCATTTTGCTCATGTTACCCCAAAAGAAGTTTATTAGATCCGCCTCTGGCCAGTGATACCACAATTCGGAACTTCTTAGCTCTCTAAAACGATGAAGAAGTGGTTTTACATCAATTTGTATGAGGGAAATATGTTTTCCTTTGTCATAAGCTTTCGAATGAACCCATTTTCGAGCCGATTCAACGATTTTCGATTTTCACCAGTTTTGTGGGGCGGGGGACCAAACCTCAAGGATCGAATCCAAATTTTGCATGCTCATTATTAACTCAAGGAGAATGCGTGTCAACGGCAAGCTTGCACAGACGAAAAAGTGGTATTTTGGGACACCCTAGTGTCCAGTTGTCAAAGTGCACCTTCATTGATGCGGTGTCTACGGTCAACTATGGGTTCAACTGGTATCATAGCTTCCTATAGTTACATATATTCATCTGATAACGCAGTAGGCCCTGCTGGCTACCAATGACCATGCTCACCACGGCGACTTGATCCTTAACCCTCGCCCCGGTGGTGGGTATTTGAACACCCCCTCACATTTTTCCGGCGGGAGGAAAAAACGGCCGCGCGAAGTGCCGCCGTACTTGGCATACCTTACCCTTGATCAATTCGGCAACTTTCCCTTACATTTTAAGGTTGGGTCATCTCAGGTCAGGTCACCAGTGCAGGTCAAGTGACCTCACATCCAAATATTTGTAAGGTGGTATAAGTAAAAAGTGACTGAATCTATCGGATTGAAACTTATACCGCATAATTGGCCCACCGACTGCTACAAAATGTTCTCCGGGATTTTTCATATCGATCACCTAGGCTCAGGCATAGATCATGACCTCTCCATTGGAAATGCATGGGAAAACACGAATTGGGCTTTATTTGAGTAGATACTGCTGCAAATACTTTTTCCAAAATCGTAGTCTCCTGGGGCCCCTTTCCAGGTTCATGTTAAAATTTGTGACCTGTGACATTTGAGAGGTCATCTGGGGCTACTAAAGCAGGTTTCAGACCTGGGTCAACAACTTTGCAGGAAATAACGATAGAGCTTTTATTTTGATGCCATTACGTGTGGATTGCTATTGCGAGTCGATCGATATGCATATTGACCATGATAGGTTGGAAGGTGACCTTGACCTGACCTGAGGCCAGGTCATTTTCGTGTTTTGACCTAGTATAGTGATATCATACATCATTCAATTCTTCATGACGAGAGGAAGCGAATGGTGCCTAAAAAATTATTAAAACTCAACTCTGTCAGACGCTAGAGCCCAAAAATATTATCTAACAAGCAAACTTCTTTGACCTGTCATGACCTCAATATTGACGTGAGCTAAAATGTGACCGATGTAGTTTCTTCATGAAATTGTATTAACTATCCAACAGCATTTGCGTTTTTTTCTTTTTTTGCTATCCCGCATAGGAGCCGAGTTCAAGGGGGTGTTTGGGTTCCCCTCACTATGGCGGAGGTGGCTTGGTGGCCCATCAGTGTAGAGGGGCGGGTGTGAAGCCAATTGCTGGGGCTGAAGAGGCGACAGGCGGATTCACCGCACGGTGCGTAGGCGGTGGGCTTAGACGAGCAGACTGCAGGGAGCAGTGAACGCGACTTCCGAAATTCACTATAGGTGGGCCAACCATCAATCACGCCCCGATGATGATAGGTGACAGTGTGGTGTGAGGGGTCGGAAACCGTCTCCGAGCGCGCTGGACGGTGCAGCGGGACGTGTTCCGCGCCGAGGGGAGCCATAACTCAATGTCCCCTACCACCTAACTCCAGAAATTCGGTGGATGTGCGTTTCACTTGTCTGATGGGGGGGGGCTGGCTCTGTCCCGTCCTGCCCTTTGGCTGTACGCCTCCCAGCGTCCTTTCCGGGCGCCGCCTCTGCCCCGAATTGCGCCTCTGATGAGCGCACTTGCGGCATGGCCGCTCGGCCGCCAGTTGTGGCCGAGTTCAGGCACAGACGTGACGCAGGAGATCCTGGAGCTGCGCTCGTTAGTGTTGAGTGTTTGTGAGGCGAGCAATGGACGGGTGATTGCACTCGATCTGAAGTAAAGTGGTGGACTTCGCGAGGCTTGAGTGGCCCTTGGCGCTGGGTATTTAATGACGCTGTGGGCTCAAGAGCATTGGGGCAGTGTAAGACAACGCAAGTAGAAAATAGGTAATAGATCGCATATTAGAATGTGCAGTGATTTAGACACAATTATTTGGGAATGATTTTTCTCGCTGGAAAGTGTAACCCACAGTGATATTTTTTGCAACATAGGAACGGAGTAATATTCCTAACTTTACCGCACACAGAAACAAGACTCAGCAAAAAATGGGACACGTGTCTGGAACGTCCGTTCAATAATCTATCCTGATAACTTCCCCATAATATTCTCACATTTTTTCGATTCAAACATTTTTCCTGCGACTACTAGTAAAACTGCATTAGCTAATTATGTCATTAGATATATAAACGCCCAGTTTGCAACGACGATCGACATTTTTCGAACCAACATTTCTGTGGTCTCTCTTGATATCCCCCTATTTCCTTTTCATCCCCTTATGTTCCCAAACCTCCCGTCTTGAGACTTGTGATCTGGCGCGGCGGTCTTAGCTGACGGGACAGTACACCCACCAGATATAGCCGAGGCTCCTCGGATGACTGGACAGTACACCCACCGGATTGCCGAGGCTCGCGATCCGGCGGCGCGGTGGCCCACCTCGTTCGCTTAGCGCACGGAAGAGGAGAGGCATCCTTTCCTTACCCTAGGTCTATCCCTAAGAATATCCGGATTAGTGTCGACTTCGGCAAAAAAGTGAGGGGGACCAGTAACTCTTCAGCCTCTTGCTGACAGGAAACTTGCTCATTCAGACAGACCTGGTCGAATTTGCGCTGCTTGTTGCGTTGCCCACATACTGGTTACAAGACTTTCCTAGTTTGTTTCCAAGTATGGCTGAAATCGGGATATTTTCGATATAAAGTGGGTGTCGCATCCTTGGCCCTTTTTCCGACCCGTAGTTCTGTGAAGAAAATACGGACTCTCAGAGGAATATGAATTGGTGGCCTACAAAGCAAAGGCTTAAAAAGACTTGAAATAATATTTTCAGTTTACTAGAAGCCCCCCCGCTGGTGATCAGAAACACCCCAATTCCCACTCACCGCATATCCGAGAATAGAAGGCCTCGGCTCATCAGGAAGCTCTCTGGCAGACTGATGAAGTGAGATGACCAGTTGGAATGCCAACACGAATGGGCCGCCGTTTCTTTTCCACTGAAATAGGCGGCGGTTGGGCAGAATACTAGAATATCAGTGCCGTAGAAATTTCTGCCGTGGTGCGTCGGCACAATCAAGATGAGATAGGATTTAAACCACCATAAATGTATTACAATGTTTTAATGAAACGTGTACACTGAGCAAAAACATAGTAACATAAACTCACTCTTTTATCACCTAGGTACTTATCAGGACCGATTTTCACCTGATAGATCCTGTAACGGGACCCTGCGGGCTCAGTTGGGAGTCGGCAGGTGCTTTCACAAACCTCTGACGTCACGTAAACAAACACCTGTAAGCTGCTGATACTCCTTGTGCCAGGTGATAGTGTTTACACCAGCCAATCATGGGTCATGGTACGCATGCCATAAGCGAATCCAGGGGGCATGTGGGGCACGTGTCGTCCTTGACACACCCCGCCCCTCACCCGAAGACGTCCAAAAGTGGTGCCCATCTGCTGCGAATGGCGCCCTCCTGACCCGGTGCCCCTCCCCCTTCCCCGATCAGCAATTCTAGATCTGCTTACGGTGTAAGTAATCATCAAAAAGTGGGACATTACGAAGTAGAAAATATTTCAGGCTTTGGTTTAGAATAGATCCTTTTAAAATTCACATGCCTATCTGTTTTACCCATGGCAAACGTGGCTCGATGCCCTTTGAAGGTATTTGACCCTTGTGCCGAAGTGTCAGGCGGCGTCAGTCCGACAGGAAGTGCATCGATACGGGTCTGGTTGGACGGTTAGCCTGGCTCCGGTGCCTGAGTGGCGGCCGCCGTGGTGTGACGTTCTCAGTGATAGTGCAGGCCCATAGTGTGCTATTCGTACGTGGTGGTCAAATATACAATACATGGGAATACCCGGGGGAACTATCTCGTAGTGTAAATATGCGAGATAACGGGATACAAAAGAGTCAATGTCAATACCCCTAATGTAAATTAGCTAGTTGCAAGGCGTTATTAGAGAATATCCCTCCTTTGGTCGGACGTTTCCCCCGCTTTGATAACGGCTAAGACGGGTCCCTCGCAGGTGGCTTGCATCGCCATGCTTTGCTTCTTGGGGAATTTCTGGCTAAATGGCTAAAGCTCTGAACTTAGCCGTCCGTCCATCAAAATGACTCTAAAAATCTCGTGCCAGCTATACCCATTGACAACAGCAAATAGAATACGTAACCATTTTTGTATCATATGAAGCACACAACATTGCATCATTTTAAAACCAAATCAGATTTCATTAACTTAACACGAACCAACGAACAAGTTTTGACAATATTCAACCAGATCTTAGATGAACGAATCACAAATCCCACAAGTTATAATTCTCTCATCTCAGCTGCGAGTTCACCTTCACCTTCTGAGGTGTTGGTGTGTGTGATTCGAACAGATCACACGTGACAACGGACGTGTCAGATGGCACGTTTAAGCCAGCGTGCCGTTCAGAGCACGTGAAGTGAAGTGCCCAGCTAAGTGAATAAAAGCCCTGCGAACGACCCAAACACCCGGACCTGGAACTACGCTGCAAGGTCGATTGGTTGACAAACCCAGCGGAAGTCTGGTTATTGTGCTCGAAGACGAGACGTGCTGGCAAACACTCATCATGACGAAAATTCTTGTCACGTAAGTGCAGCATGTTTGTAATGGGTGGAACTCCGGAGCGAGGGGGTGTGCTCAGGACCCATCCCCTCGATTTTGGGTCTCACCTGGGGTTTGTGAGAACGTTGTGTTACTATTCCAGGGTTAACTGGAAATGTTTTAACCCTTGCCCCGGTGGCGGGTACGAGCCACCTTCGCCCTGGTGGGGGGCTAAAAAAGACCCCCACGATCTCAAAAACTAAGAGAGCTAGAAAAAAGCACAAAACGGCGATCGAAAGCTCTTCAAAAATGATACCAAAAATACTTCGGTCATTTTTCTTGTCAGGTCAATATCAAGGTCACCAGAGGTCAAAAATAGGTCAAAATCGCTAATATGAGGTGTACTAAGAAAACCTCATATCTCAGAAACTATGATAGCTAGAAACATTTTTCTAACACCATTCGAAAGCTCTTGAGATGCGCTTTCATTGCAGTGGCATTCATTTTCGTGTCAGGTCAAAACCTAGGGAGCTACAGGTCACTAAATATTGGGCATATTCTTGGGAATGTCCATAGCCACCCATGTATAAGGGCGTTTACTTTTTCGCTAATAGCTTCCAAACCAAACAAGATACAGCCATAGTTGATGCACCATTGCAATCCTCTCGTCAATACGAATCGAATGATATGATATTGCTATGCCAGGTCAAATTTAAGAATTTGACCTGACCCAGGTCAACGGTCTGGCCCAACTTGACCTGGTATAGTCACGATGTATATCATTTGACTTCCAGTGACTATACAAACACTTCGGTGACAAAATAAAAGCTCTATCTTAGTTTATTCAAAATTTATAGAGAAAAACACCCAAAAATACTTATTTGACCTAAGGTGACCTTTTAAAGGTCACAAGTCAAAAATTTTGGCATCAGCTTCAGAAATGGGCTAAGAGCAAGTCGCAACCGATATTTGAAGTTGATTCTATCCATACTTACTGAGAAAAGCTCATTTCGTGATTTTCCCCAATGTATTGACAATGGGGAGGTCATGCTCCGCACATGACCTTAGGTCACCAATATCAAAAATCCCGGAACAAATGTTGTAGCTCCTGGTGGGCCCAATATGTGGTATGAGTTCCAACTTGATCGATTAACCCTTCTTTTAGTTATGCGGTCCTAAGTATTTTTTGAGGTAAGGTCACTTCACCTGGCCTGGTGACCTGACCTGATATGACCTTGAGCCAAAATTTTCAGGAAAGATGTAAAAATAATGAAGGAACAGCTAGACCAAGTTTGGCGGCGCGTGCGCCGCCGTTTTTTGGTTCCTTCGGAAAAACCCGAGGGGGTCTAAAAGACCCCCCACCCGGGCGAAGGTTAACGCATCTAAGAAACCTGAATACGGCGAATAACCTAAGTTGCATGAGTTAACTTGTCATCGATGCATAGGATTTTGACATTTTTTGTAACCCTGTCCTGCTTTTAAAACAGCAGTGTCATGCAAAGATGTGATGACAGTGTTCTGTTTTATTTTATCACTTCAGCTGTATATGGAAGCATATCTGTTCTAGATTTGAACTTAATAAGCACATATAAATAACACACAAGTAGACAAACCCATCTAGGACTGTCCTTGGATCCAGCCGAAATGTCCAACCCTGATGATAGCGTTGAAGATGGCAATCGTATGTAGGTATGGTTGCACCGATATTCGTGAATGTCGCCATCCAGGCAAGTGTGCTTTCATTGAATTGTTTGCCACATCACAGGCCATACGGTGTGCAAAAAGTTGAAGATGCCACGAATTTCGGAGATGGCTGACCACCCTGTACAAACGAGTAGCTATGCTCTATAACAGGTCAGCGGACTGACAACGTCTGTTGCTGGGGCTGCGAACTCTCCCTTACAGGAGGGCGGTTGCACCCATGGCAGATACCTACAAGGGGAAAGGGACACGTGCCCCTTCCGTCTAGATCAAATTAAGTATGTGACGGTGGCACCTTTTAGTAGCTGAACACCCAAAAAGCGAAACTGTAATTGCTCGTGTACACTTAAGCTCATCTACTCTAAATATTATGATTAGCTTTAACAGTAGACTATAATCCTGAGGGATGAAGAGGATCTGGGTGCAGCCGATTTATTGATTAGTGTATTGTAATATAAATATACAACGTAGGTGATTCTTAATTGTAATGTTTATTGTAGTAGTTAGTGGTTTGATTTTTAAGCCCAGAATAAATTTACTAAGTATTTTATGCTCTATACATTTTTGTTTTTACTTATTGTACCATCTCTTTTTAATGGAGTGTGTCAAACGAATTATTTGTTTCTGTCCTCTATACTGTGAGTGATTGTGGTGTTGCAGTGCGAGGTTCCTCAGTGTGTGCATTGTGCAATCCATGATATGCGTGTTTAATCTGACGAGGAGACTGAAAAGCCTTGCAAGAGAAGTAATCCGATAATATACTGATACTGATGCTGTCCGGGGTACTTCAGTTCACTCAGCTTTGACGTCATTCCCGGAAGTGTATAAGGCAGCTTTTAAATTTTGTCGCGGTTTGTGTTGAGTTCTCTCGAACAGAGGTTGCATGTAAGGAATTGTATTGTCTCAGTGGACATTTTGTTCCCTTTAGTGACCTATCGTAAACTGTGTCAACTGTTTGACCTTTGTTCATCTTTGGTGAGCTCTATGGAGGATTTGGCCAATGTACCCTATATCTTAGCAGTTCTGGGAACTAGTTCAATGTTTGGAGGTCGTAAACGATTATTATATTATGTTTAGTGTTTAATTCAAATTCAGCTTTCAGAATTACCCAGTCGGGGTGAAAACCAAACATCTTTGGAAACTTTTGAAGGTGAAAAAGGCCGGCTTTTGAGGGCCCAAGTAAATTTTTTTTCGATTCAAATGCCCACAAAAGAGCTAAGAAAAATCCAAATAAAAAACAAGAGCCAACCGGGAAAAGTTTGGGGCCAGCCACTGGAAGTGGGCCACCTTCGTGATGAAAAGGATTGGGGCCTATATATATATATATATATATATATATATATATATATATATATATTAACAGTTTAACAGTTTATTAACAGTTTAAATATTCTTCAATGATGGAAGATGCCTGATATATTGCCGTGATTATTGTTGTGTGATACTTTTGTATTTTTGAAGGGTATTGTCATGTTTAAAATGTCCACTTGCTTGAAAACGTTTATTGAATTTACGAAACCGGTCGCATAATGGATATTTTTTACTTTCATAACAATGACTAGAATTGGAGATATACTTGAAAACTTTCAGAAATACGTAAAAAAACATTTAGAGGCTTAGAAAAAGTTAACAAGAGATTTGTTAATTAAAAAAAAAACGCGGTCATATTCAATCATACTTGTATACTTAATAACTTACTGCCAGCCTTCACAAATATATATATATATATATATATATATATATATGCAAGTGAGGTTCAATCAGCGTTTCCAGAAGTCACAAGTGTCTTGTTTATTTTTCCAAATCTCCAACTGTTCTTTGCAAGTCCAACTGATGGTTTTGCAAGTATTAGAAGATTTTGTTACAGTCAGTACTTGAAAAATTTCTGACATACCTAAAAGAACAGTAAGAGCTTTCAAAAAAGTAGGCAAGAAACTTGTGACTTCCGAAAACGTCGTTCTATTCAACCTCACATGCATGATCAACAACTTACTGCTAGCTTTCAGAAATATATATATATATATATATATATATATATATATATCCATTTCTCTCTTCCTTCCCCCCCACCCTCTCTCTCTTACTCTCTCTCTCTCTTACTCTCTCTCTTACTCTCTCTCTCTTGCTCTTTCTCTCTTACTCTCTCTCTCTTACTCTCTCTCTCTCTTACTCTCTCTCTTACTCTTACTCTCTTACTCTCTTTTTCTTTATAAATACAAAATGACATCATCGGTTCTAAACCAAAAATGGTTTGCCTCCACCCATTAGTGGAGTTTCCGCTGGGCCATGAGCTTTAAACCATGTTTTTTCTGGACCTTCTCACCAATATGGTGCTGGAAATGCGAATTCGACACATTCACAATATGATTTTAACTGAGAAAGTAATCGTGTAGACCACCGCGAAAACTCACCTCATGATATGTCAATCGTCTAGTGTTGCGCATGAAAACTTTAATACCGTGGTGTGATTTTCCTGCCTTGAGATTGTGTATATCAATGTCAGCAGAAACATGTCTCCAGAGATACAGCTTTGCAAAGGCCACACCCTGCAACACTGATATAAAACGGCGTGGGCTACTGCAACCGCGTCACACTCTGCAACAGCCTCTAGTTCCACCTCCACCACATCCATGATGAGGCTGCTGATCCTGTTCGCTCTCCTGGCTGCTGCCACGGCCAGCTTCAGCCACAGCTTAGGCCCCGTTGGTTTCGGAGGCGCCGGTCATTTTGGTGCTGCTGGTCTCGGACTAACGACTGGATTCCACAGTCGCTTTGGATACGGCTGTGGCATTGGACGGTTCTCGTGTCCCTACCTGAAGAGATTCTACTGCAACTCGCACCGTCCTCCGTACACAGTGGGAGGCTCGAACGGAGTCTTCCACCGGTAATTTTCACGCCCCTAAAGTTAACTAGAACTACGCAAGTTGGAGCTGGCCATGGATACATCACTAATATCGCCAAACCGGCAGCCAACATGAGCAACCAAATACTCCAGCTTGACATGGACGACTCAGCAAACGTGTAATAAGACTAGCGGTGGGCACTTCGACGACTTCTTTCGGCAGCGACCATCGAAACTTGTATCGACAATAAGTCTTCCTGGAAGTCAACTATCGCTATGAAGTTAACTGTCTTTGCCATTCGATAATGATCACTTCTGAGGAAATTTTTGAGTATCATTTTTTGTAGTGTAAAATATCTATACCGACAAAAAATGTGAAGTTTTCACTACATAGTGCATATCATATAGTTAGCTTCGCCGTGTTATCAATATCATCTAGTGACTGTCCAATTACCAAATTCAGGTTTTCTGTCTCAACAATAAAGTTATCGAGTTACTATCATCAAACTCTTAAAGAAATTATTGATTTTTCGCTGTTTAAGTGTGAATGTTGCTTAGATGTACGTTTGGTGTGTGCTGTGAGTTGAGTGTGGTTTTCAGAATAAAAAATTGCAGCTGTATTTTGCATTATCGAATGAAAATTTTCCCAAACCGTACTGCCAACTCACGATGCCTATTTTAGCCACAGAAATGTAATTGCTTGATCCCTCTACTTTAAGCCACAAAATATGAGGCCAAGGGCGAAGCCAGGATTTCGCCCAGGGGGTGCGTTGCCCCGAAAAGGGCCCCTGCGACAGCGCCAAAGTGTCCTGATGGGTAAAAAGGGCCCTTCTTGTTATAGAATAGAGTGCTGAAGAGGGATTAAGAGGATCCTGTCTGGTATGAGATTTCAAATTTGGCCACAGAGCATAGTGCGGTTGAGCCGCGCTTCGCGCGGCCCGTGTACTCAGGGGGCCCTTCGGTCCCTCAGGGGGGATGGCTGTCCTTGTTGCCCCCCTCCATTGGCTACGCCACTGTACGAGACTTTTGCTTCAAGCCGTTGAGAGACTTTCCACCCCAAGGAGACTCCGATCCACCTTTGCCCCAGTGCAGGAGTGGATTTGCAACTCCTCTCGATCTCGGGTCCCTTCGCGAGATAGCGAAAAATCTCATGGTAGTGGATAGCTTATGACAAATGATAGTGAAACTGTGCTGGAACATTATGGCTGAGTTCAATATTAAGGTCATAACGGCTCAATAATATAATTGGCTAAGGACAGCTTTATTACCTCAAACTTCAGATTTAGACTTTCATCTACGGACATCATGATGCCTTTGAGAATCAAACTATGTATGATATGACTGTATACGTCAGCATACAAAACTGACCCGCTCCAAAGTGAGGTCAAGGCCATGATCAAACTGAATATAGTTAACATACATTTCAGTCAATAGAAAATGGCAATACGAACACAATGATATAGAAATAAGAGATATATCACCATTCCTTGCGAACTTATCAACCAGACGGATGGCCTTTCAAAAGTCACAGGTCAAAACTTTTGACTTAACCCTCGAAAGTGCCACTGGATAGCACTATTTTTAAGACAGCAATGTCGTGCTAGTCCATATCTATAGAAAACATAGCGATTTTAGGTCATTTCTCACTTTGACAAAACATTGCCAGGCATAGGCGTAGGAACCGGGGGGGCCAGGGGGGGCCACTGGCCCCCACTTTTCTGTGGGGGCCCCCACAGAAAAGTGGTATTGATATGAAAATACCAGCAACTGTAACATAAAACAAGAAACCCAAACGGACTGTATAGCTTGCTCGGAAAACCTCTTATAAAGCTGGCCTGGACTCCTGAGCTGATCTGAGGTCTTATGAGTCGGCCTGGGGCCCCTGAGCTGTTCAGGGGCCCCTGAATTAACCTCTGATGTCCTATGAGCTAACCTGGGGCTCCTTGAGCTAATCTAAGGTCCCTCGAGCTGGTTAATGCCCCTCTGAACTGTTGCATGGTCCCTAAGCTGAACTGGGAGCCATCAGCCTGAATGGGCCCCTTGAGCTAGTCAAAGACCCTATACAAGCCGATCTGGGGGCCCCTGAGCTGAGCTGGGCCCCCAAAGCTAATCTGATGCCCCCCTTTGCTAAACTGGGGTTCCTGAGCTTATCTGGGGCTCACTCAGAGTTATAGGGCCCCTGAGCTGAGCTTGAAGTGGCCTCCTTGAGCTGTTCTGAGACGCTACATAAGCCGATCTGGGACCCCTGAACTGAGCCGGGCTCCTAAACTGATCTGGTCATCTGAGCTAATCTATGACCCACTGTGCAGAACTGCCCCCCCCACCTCCCCCTTAGATGGACTGGGACCAGTAGAGTAGCCAAGGAGAGTCCAAGGGGTTCGCGGACCCCCTCCCCCGCCCTTGGGCCGCTCGTAAGCACTCTAAAGGATTCTCTGATCAGGGGCCCCCAGAGTCAGTCTCAGGGGCCCCTGAGATTGGTTCATAGGGGCCCCGAGTCGGTCTCATGGCCCTCCGCCCCGATAGTTAGCATTAGGGGGCCCAAGAGTTGGTCTTAGGGGCCCCCGAGAGGTGGTCTCAGGGGCCCCCCGAAAGTTGGTTTCCAGGGCCCCTGAGAGTTGGTCGCAAAGGGACCCCCGAAAGTTGGTCTCAGAGGGTCCAAGGGTCGGTCTCAGCCTCCCACTCCCGAGATTAAGTATCAGACCCCCAAAGTCGGTTTCAGGGGGTTCCTGGAAGTCAGTCTCAGGGGACCCCCAAGAGTCGGTCTCAGAGGGCCTCCGAGAGTCGAGCTCAGGGGGCCACGACATATAGTCTCAGGGGGCCTGAGAGTTAGTCTCAGGGCCAAAATTCTATCTCAGAGCCCCCCAGAAGTCGGTTTCAAGGGCCCCTGAGTCAGTCTCAGAGGATCCCAAGAGTTGATCTCAGGGGGCCCCGAGAGTCAGTCTCAGGGCCCCCGAGAGTCAGCCTCAGAAGCTCCGCCCCCCTGAGAATCGGTCTAAGGGGTCCCTCGAGAGTCTTTCTCAGGGGGCCCCTGGGAGTCGGTCTCAGGGGTCCCTGGGAACTAATCTCGGGATAAGTTATTATCAGATACCCCACCAATGTTGGTCTAAGGGGGCCTTCTCTCAAGGGCCTCGAAAGCTAATATGGGGCCCGAGAATTAGTGTCATGAGTGCCGCCAAGTGCTGGTCTCAGGGGCCCTCATAGTCTCAAGGGTGTCTCTCTCAGGAGACAATATTTACTTTCAGGGGGCCCCGAGTGATCATCTGGAGTCCCGAGAGTTAGTCTCATTTGTGCAGCAGAGTGATGGTCTCAGGGGGCCGCGGAGAGGTGATCTTGGATGCCCTCGAGAATTGGCCTCAGGTTGTCCCCTCAAGTTTTTGTCTAAGGGGCCCCAAGAATCAGCCTCGGGGAGCGCTCAAAAGCTAGTCTCAGAGGCCCCCTCCCCCGAAGTCAGTCTCAGGGGCATCCGAGAGCTAATTTTGGGGCTCCGAGAGTAATTACAAGAAGTTCTCCCGAGTTTTGGTCTCACGGGCTCCAAGTTGGCCTTAGACCCCTGAGGGCTAATCTGGGGCCTCCTAGAGTAGGTCTCAGAAGCACCAATTGCTCAGTCTCAGGGACACCCCCTGAGTGTTAGTCTCAGGGGGCGCCCCAGTGTTAGTCTCAGATTGCTATCGGGAGTCAGTCCCAGGGTCCCCGAAAGTCAGTCTTAGGGAACCCCAAGATCTAACCTGGATGCCCCGAGACTCTATGTCTAGGGCCACCCGAGAGCAAATCTGGGGGGTCCGGTAGGTAGTCTCAGAGGTGCTGCCGAGAATTTGTCTTAGGAGCTCCGAGCTATACTCAGGGGCCCCTCAGTTTTGGTCTAAGAGTCCCCGGTAATAAGGCCCAGGGGCCCCTGACAGCTAATCGGGGAGGGGCCGAAAATTAGCCTCGCGAGTGCCGCTAAATGTTGGTCTTAGGAGGGCCTCAGAGCTAAACTGGGAATTCTGAGCTTATCTGGGACTCACTTATACGGCCCCTGAGCTAAGCTGGGGGCCATGAGCCTAAAGTGGCCTCCTTAAGCTGTTCTGAGACGCTATATAGGCCGACCTGGGACCCCTTAGCTGAGACGGGCTCCTAAGCTGATCTGGTCATCTGAGCTAATCTGGGGCCCGCTGTGCTGAACTGGGGACACCGAGATGGTCTGGGATCCCTGAATACTTTAGAGTCACTGAGCTGGAACCGTTGAGCTATTCTGAGACCGTACATTAGCCGACTTGGGACCCTGAGCTTATCTAGACCCCTAAAAGCTAATTTGGGCCCTTAGTTAATCTCAGGCGCCCTGTGATGAACTGAACAGCCCCTGAGCTGGTCTGGGGCACCTGCACTGTCATTAAGTCCGCGGAGCTGAGCTAGGGGCGATGAGCTTGAATGGGCCTCTTGAGCTGCTTTGAGCTCTATACCAGCCGACCTGGGGTCCCTGAGCTGAACTAGGCCGCCAAAGCTAGTTTTGGGCTCTAAATTAATATGAGGCTCCTCTGCTGAACTGAGCAGCCCCTGAGCTAGTCTGACGCCCCATGCCCAATTATAGGACCCGCTGAGCTAAGCTGGGGGCCATGAGCTTGAGTTGGTCCATTGAGCTGTTCTGAGACCCTATATCAGCCAACTTGGAGGCCCCTGAGCTGTGCTGGGCCCCACAGCTAATTTGAGCCCTAAGCTAAGCTGAGGCCCCCTGTGCTTATATGAGGCCTCTGAGTTGGTCTGGAGCCCCTGCACAGTTCTAGCGTCCCTGAGCTAAGCTGGGGGCCGATACCTTGAATGGCCCATTGGGCTGGTTTGATACCCTATATCAGCCGACCTGGGCCCCTGAGCTGAGCTTGTCTCCCACAGCTAATATGTGGCCCCTGTGCTGAACTGCGGTCCCCAGCTGGTCTAGCCCCCTTGAACTCTGCTAGGGTCATTGAGCTGGGATCCGTAGACTTAAACGGGTCCCTTAAGCTGTTCTGAGACCTTATATAAGCCAACCTGGGGGCCCTGAGCTGAGCCGGGCCCCTAAGCTAGCCTGGCTTCCTGAGACAATCTGGAACGCCCTGTTCGGAGCTTTTAGGGCCCTGTGCTTATGTGGGGTCCCTTAATAAGGTGGTCCCATGAGCCGGTCCCTTAGCCCATGAGCAGGTTTGGGGCCCCCAGAGCTGACTGATTTGGTTCCTGAGCCATGGTTTGGGCACTGGGGGCCTCTATGATGACTTGGCGGCTTCTGAGCGGCATAGGCATTAGCCTGGTCCGGATTTAGGTTTTTTTCTTCAGAAAGTAACGGATCGTTGTTCATTAGATGCATTTTTTGATGCTGATAACGATGCGCTCATCAGAAATGCAATTTTCGAAAAACTTTTGGTGGCCCACTCGAGTTGAAGTTTTTTCATTTTGCCAGATTTTCCACTTTTTGGCTCACCATCAACCCATATTACCAACAAGGCGCAAAAAATTGCACTGGGTTGGTAGTTTGGTTCATTGGTGTTCCATTCGCTTTGTTTTTGTTGTTATAACTTGCACACATAACGGTTATTTTTTGCTTATCATATCCGCTTTTAGTTGAGCTTGCACTGGCTCTCCATAGATGGCGCTAGCGGCGTGACATGGTAAATGAATACTGATTTCCTCGGGGACCGGGAATGTGAACAGCAACGTGAAAGGTGAGAAACAATTGCGAATTGGATTGTATAAACGCACTTAAAGAGCTGTTTTTAAGCAGCACTGAAGTTGTTAACACTGTTTCTCAGGTATTTTGCTTCCACGCAGCCGACCCGGGTTCAAGGCCCGGCGGCTTCCCTGAGCAAGGAGCAAGCTGGCTCCCAAGAAACCCTTCCAACAGGGAAAGAGTTGGCGACACCATATGACCCTGGCAGTTGGTGCGTCGATAAGCCCCACAAATTATTATTATTTCAGGTATTTTAAGCATGCCATGTCCAAATATGCTGCTGCTGCTGAAGTCCCGACCATAACCCTTTACCAATAGACGCAGGAACCGTGGGGGCTGTGGTGGTGGCTGTTGCACCCAACTTTCAGAGTGTGGCAGCAGCTCTAACCCCGTCCCCCAGTTTGAGCCGATTCTGGAACTTCTCTATTAACATTTAAGTGATATGCCTAATCACCCCCGGCCATACCAACGTGGAAGCCCCTTCCTCCAACTTACACCTTTCCTCCGACTAAAATAGTCTCTCCACCTATGCCTTCACCGACTGAATTCTTCCGTATTTGCGCCAAAAAGAGTCTGCAGCAACCCTACTTTGACTGAAGTGCGAGGGTATCAGCATTGGTCACCAGGTTTTAAGGACTGAAGGAAACATGTTGTATGAAATCACAAAATAAGCTTTCCAACGTTTCCGCACCTTGCACTAGCTGCATTGGATAATAATCTATAATCATATGATAATCGATAATCATCGGCATAATCTAAGTGCTTACGTTATCTTTTCCTTTCAGTTCTCTGATCGAAATTGAAAATGGAGGAACGGTTATATCTGCAAGAAATAAAGGAGTCTTACCGTGAGTTTTGTATATCATAGGGCGCCTTCTTATGACAAGAATTGAACTCATGGAGGAGCGGAGCAAAGATGAGTGTCATATTCCTATGGAAGAATGGAAGAACAGGGTAACAGCAGGGGTTATGGATGTGTGTGCCAGCGTATCACTCCATACACGTGCAAATCAGGCCATACTGAAGGAACTAAAAGGGCTTTGGAAAGAAAGTACAAAAAGAAGCATGCAAACAAGTTTGGCAAGCGAGCTGCTATACCAACTGCTGTGATGGATTGGCTGTTATATAGAACTTGAGCCTGGACTAGCAGAAGACAGTGTTTCTGGCCGACCAGCCGAGTGCCAGACGTCTTCAGACAGGCAGCCTCGATCAGGAAACCACAGCACGATGGCAGAGGAGAGCTCAGCGAGCGGGTCGAGCAGTCATGAGAGGAGCAGCCGTCACCTCCCCGAGTCAACAGGCGACGGCCGAGACAGCAAACACGCCTGAGGAAACTCTATCATCTGCTAAGCTATAATGACTCGGTAATCCCGATCAAAGGGATATTATCTGTGTATGAGCAATGCTATTTTCAAAAACCAGTCTGCTCATCAATTCTAACAAAACACCCACAAGCTATATGTATATATATTTTTTCAAAACACTGTCCAAGTCGTTCACTGTCAATAGCTCATAAACCATAAGACATGGGACGTATTGCTTGTCCTTCTCTTATCCTTCCTTACGGTTCCATAACTCATAAAACATAAAAAATGGTAGGCATTACTTGTCGTTCTTCTACGGCCTATCCTTCCTTGTGGTTTGTGAGTTATGAACTGTGAACGACTTGGGCAGTGTTTAAAAAATATATAAATATATAGCTTGTGGGTGTTCTGATAGTATTTATGAGCAGACTGGTTTCTGATAATAGCATTGTTCATACACAGATAATATCCCTTTGATCAGGATTACCAAGTCATTATAGCTTAGCAGATGATAGCGATACCTGAAACACCAGTTTCCACAGGCGTGTTTGCTGTCTCGGCCGTCGCCTGTTGACTCGGGGAGGTGACGGCTGCTCCTCTTATGACTGCTCGACCCGCTCGCTGAGCTCTCCTCTGCCATCGCGCTGTGGTTTCCTGATCGAGGCTGCCTGTCTGAATACGTCTGGCACTTGGCTGGTCGGCCAGATACACTGTCTTCTACTAGTTCAGGCTCACGTTCTCGGCTGCTGATATCAATCAGCGAATCCATCGCAGCAGTTGATGTAGCAGCTCGCTTGCCAAACCTGTTTACATGCTTCTTTTTTGTCTCTCTTTCTTTCTAAAGCCCTCTTAGTTCCTTCAGCACGGCCTGTTTTGCACGTGTAGGCAGTGATACGCTTGCACATACATCCATAATCTCAGCCGTTACCCTGTTATTGATACTTTCATAAGAATATGGCACTCATCTTTGCTCTGCTCCTCCATGAGTCTAATTCTTGTCATAACAAGGTGCCCTATGACATACCAACTCACGGTCAGGCTCTTTTGTTTTTGCAAATATTACCGTCCGTCCATGTTAAATTTTGTTCAGAGGAAACATAAAACTGCAAGGAGAACATAACGTAGAAGTTGGATTATGCCGGTATGTGAATTATTCAATGCAACTAGTGCAAGATGTCTAGTCGTTGGAAATTTTAGGATTTCATGCAACATATTTTCTTCGGTCCTTAAAACCTGGTGACCAATGTCATGTTTGTAATGAAATGTTTGCATAATGCCAAACCGGTCGATTTTTTCTGCTGGACCACAACGTTAAAAATTATCAATCCCTATCCGTATACGTAAAACATATAATTCTCCTCTGGGCCACAACGACCTCTAAATATGTCAGAGGAGACTGGGCTAGACGTCACTAGCCTCAAACTGATGCCCTCTCTCTTCAGTCAAAGTAGGGTTACTGCAGAGTCTTTTTGGCGCAAATACGGAAGAATTCAGTCGGTGAAGGCATAGGCGGAGAGACTATTTTAGTCGGAGGAAAGGTGTAAGTTGGAGGAAGGGACTTTCGCGTTGGTATGGCCAGGGGTGATTAGGCATATCACTTAAATGTTAATAGAGAAACTGGGGGAGGGGGTTGGAGCTGCTGCCACACTCTGAAAGTTGGGTGCAACAGCCACCACCACAGCCCCCACGGTTCCTGCGTCTATTGATAAAGGGTTATGGTCGGGACTTCAGCAGCAGCAGCATATTTGGACATGGCATGCTTAAAATACCTGAGAAACAGTGTTAACAACTTCAGTGCTGCTTGAAAACAGCTCTTTAAGTGCGTTTATACAATCCAATTCGTAATTGTTTCTCACCTTTCACGTTGCTGTTCACATTCCCGGTCCCCGAGGAAATCAGTATTCACTTACCATGTCACGCCGCTAGCGCCATCTATGGAGAGCCAGTGCAAACTCAACTAAAAGCGGAGATAATAAGCAAAAAATAACCGTTATGTGTGCAAGTTATAACAACAAAAACAAAGCGAATGGAACACCAATGAACCAAACTACCAACCCAGTGCAATTTTTGCACCTCGTTGGTAGTAAGGGTTGATGGTGAGCCAAAAAGTGGAAAATTTGGCAAAATGAAAAATCTTCAACTGGAGTGGGCCACCAAAAGTTTTTCGAAAATTGAATTTCTGATGAGTGCATCGTAATCAGCACCAAAAAATGCATCTAATGAACAACGATCCGTTACTTTCTGAAGAAAAAAACCTAAATCCGGACCAGGCTAATAGGCATAGGAAACGGGAGAGTGGCGGGCCAGGGGAGCCACTGGCTCTCCACTGTTCTGTGGTGGACCGCTGCAACGCATAAGCAAATATCAGCAACTGCAATATAAAACAAGAAACCCGGGCGGGCACGACAGCTTGTCTGGGAAAGTCCAGTTTTGGCGTATGCCCTCTGCAAACCCCTGGACCGAAAGCGCTTCATGAAAAAGGCCAAGGCACCTACAACCCGAGTGCTCCCAGATGGACCCCGAAAACTGGACCCAATCAAACTCTGGCCCAGACCGCTCCCAACACAGAGCGCTAATTCGGACACGCAACCCGCACCACAAGCCGAGCAGCAGCCGTCCCTCGGTCATCAACGGGCGTGAAGAGCCGTCTACAGGCCGTCTTCCACTACGAAGTGAAAAAATATCACCACAGAGCTATTCGATGCGAGGGAACTGTTGGAAAAGTCGTAACTAACACGCAATGTATGGAAATACCTAGTGTAGGCCGGTGTGTATGCGTGTATTATCGACACCAAATGAACAGTTTTAAAACTGCTCATAATTATGGGCCCCTTAGGCTGGGGGCCCCCCTTGAGCTGGGCCCCCTCTGGGGTTGGCCCCCCCCACTTTTCAACCGGTTCCTACGCCCCTGTTGCCAGGAACAAGTCAGGTTTCAATGAACAAACCGTTACCACTTGTGGTGACATGATTTTTTATATTGATGACGTGGGGTCGATTGCGGCTCATCATGATCTCTCTCTCCATTGGAAATACACGGGAAAAGCGGGCATTGCGGGAAAATAAGTCTATGCTTGTAGATCCAGATAATAATATATTTCTGTTCTCCAAATGCAAGTACTTTGTCACTCCCCAGGGTCATGTCGAAGGATTTAGACTTTGAAATCTAATATGTCATAATTGACCTAACATATGTCAATATGTTATCCATATCTAATATTTAGCATCTCAGTTTGTAGTAATGAATAATTTCAATACATGACTGCAGAAAATGGTGAAAACACTTTTATTTTGATGCAATGACGCCTAGATTGGCTTTGCAAACTGATTGAAATGCATATTGACCGTGTTAGGTCGGATCAGGTGTTAACCTTTACCTGATCTTAGGTCAGATTATTTTTTAATACATTTTGGTCTAGTCTAGTCATGTTATACATCATTCATTTGTTGCGACAACAGGAATCGAATGATCGATAAAAATATACTCTAACCTAACCCAGTCAGCTGCTACAGTAAAAAATATTATCTAAGCTGTCACTTTCTTCGACTTCAATTTTGTTTTGAGCATATGTTTCAGCATATGCAATGTTTACTATATATTTCCATAACTACTTAGCATAATTTGTTGTTTTATCAGCTGTATTGACATCATTTTCAGATTCTTCGGCCATGTTTACTCTTGGAGACAAAACTTTGGTCAATATTGCTTCCAGTCAATTCATGGTCGCATTTTGAGGCCGCAGGCACATGCGGCAAACTATTGTAAGCGGTACATGTGGACTGCCAGTGTCCGTTTGAAGAAGACGCACGAGACACAAATCTCCGTCCAGGTGATTCACCCGGCCTCTAAATCCTCCGCCCCGCTATCAATTGACACGTGAGGCCAGCCAGCCCGACCTGTGCCATCACTCGTTTCGGCACTTCGCAGCGTGGTGGCGTTCAAACTGATGAGTGGTTGGCATTAACGTCACGCACTACACCACTGATGTGTCTGCATTATTTTTAGGTGTGTGTTCATCTTGGTAGTGCTGAAAGCAAGGGAGTGGATTTTTAACATGATTGGGAGTAAATTTGAAATATTATCAATAACCACCATCTTAAAAGGTGACATAACGTGTGCATAACGTGTGTTTCAGGGTTCGAACAGGTCTGTTGGACTGAATAATACCAAGGAAATGTCCTCAAAATGAAAAACTCGACCATCTGAAGAATATTTTGGGCTACTGGAACGTTTTTTGGGGGAGGGTAACACTGGTACCCCCAAATATATGAATTGACATCCCTGGCTGAGAGCTTTGCCATTACTCCTGAAATTTTGAAAAGTGAAGCTATGTCAGTATGACTTTCAGGCCAATTCGGGCGAATTAATGATGATAATCTGGTAACTGCATGACCATATCATCCAGTGCCTCCCTCATAAGGTTTCGAGAACCGGATAGGGTGGTATTCTATTTTCATTCACGAATATACTGGCACTGTAAAACATTTGCTTGCCACTGGGCCAGAGAACATCAGCTACTAATTTGTATGGAATTAATATATATATATATATATATATATATATATATATATATATATATATATATATGTTTCCTCCTCTCTCTCTCCCTACCTCCTCCTCTTCCCTCTCTCTCTCTTACTCTCTCTCTCTCCTTCTCTCTCTCTTTCTCTCTCTCTTACTCTCTCTTTCTCTTTATTAATACCAAATGACATCATCCATTCCAAATAGAAAATGATTTGCCTCCGCCCATTATTTGAGCTTCCGCTGGGCCATGAGCTTTAAACCATGCCTGCTCTGGACCTTGGATTCAATGTGGTGCTGGAAATGCAAATTTGACACACGCACAATATAAATTTAATTGAGATATTAAGCTGGTATTGCACCGCAAAAATCACCTCATATATGTCAATCGTCTAGTGTTGCGCATGAAACCTTAAATACCGTGGTGTGATTTTCCTGCCTTGAGGTTGTGTATATCAATGTCAGCAGAAACATGTCTCCAAATATACAGCTTTGCAAAGGCCACGCCCTGCAACACTGATATAAAACGTCGTGAGCTATTACAACCGCGTCACACTCTGCAACAGCCTCCAGCTACACAACCACCACATCCACGATGAGGCTGCTGATCCTGTTCGCTCTCCTGGCTGCCGCCACGGCCAGCTTCAGCCACAGCTTAGGCCCCGTTGGTTTTGGAGGCGCCGGTGATTTTGGTGGTGCTGGTCTCGGACTAAGGACTGGATTCCACAGCCGCTTTGGATACGGATGTGACATTGGACAGTTCTCATGTCCGTACCTGAAGAGATTCTACTGCAACTCGCACCGTCCTCCGTACACAGTGGGAGGATCGTACGGAGTCTACCACCGGTAATTCTCACGCCCGTAAAGCTAACTAAAGCTACGCAGGTTAGAGCTGGCCATGGATACATCACCAATATCACCAAACCGGCAGCCGGCATGAGCAACCAAATACCTCAGCTTGACATGGACGACTCAGCAAACGTGTAATAAGACTAGCGGTGGCCACTTCGACGACTTCTTTCGGTAGCGACCATCGAAACTTGCAGCGAGAATAACTCTTCCTGGGAGTCAACTATCGCTATGAAGTTAACTGTCTTTGCCATTCGATAATGATCACTTCTGAGGAAATTTTTAAATACTTTTTTTGTAGTGTAATATATATATATATATATATATATATATATATATATATATATATATATATATATATATACATCGGTCAGAAATGTGTGCAGTTTTCACTACGTAGTGCATATCATATAGTTATCTTGGCTGTATCATTAAAATCATCTAGTGAATGTCCAATTACCCCATTTAGGTTGTCTGTCTTAACAAATAATTTATCGAATTATCATCATCAAAATCTCAAAGAAATTATTGAGTTTTCGCTGTTCAAGTGTGAATGTTGCATGGATGTATGTTTGGTGTGTACTATGAGTTGGGTGTGGTATGCAGAATACAAAAATTGCAGCTGTATTTTGCATTATCGGATGCAAATTCTCCCAAACCGCTCCGTCAACTCACTATGCCTATGTTAGCTACAGAAATGCAATAGCTTGATCCCTCCACTTTAAGCCATAAAATGCGAGGCTTCTGCTTCAAGCCGTTGAGAGAACTTCCACCCCAAGGAGACTCTGATCCACCTTCGCCCCAGTGCAGGAGTGGGTTTGCAACACCTCTCGGTCTCGGGTCCCTTCGCGGGATAGCGAAAAAAGCCTGGTAGTGGATAGTTTATGGGAACTAATAATGATACTGTGCTGGGAAATTATGGCTGAGGTCAACATTAGGGTCATGATCGCCCAAAAGTATTATTGGTTAAGGACAGCTTTATTAACTCTAACTTGAGACGGGGTAAGAATAAGACTTCGTCTACAGACATCCTCACGCCTTTGCGAATCAATTTATGTATGATATAACTGTATACGTCAGCATACAAAACTGACCCGCTCCGAAGGCAGATCAAGGCCATAATTAAACCGAGTATACTTAGCATGCATTTCAGCAATACAAAATGACAATACGAACACAATGATATAGAAATAAGAGTGGTATCACCAATCCTTGCGAACTCATTAACAAGACGGATGGCCTTTCAAAATTCACAGTTCAAAACTTTAAACTGAACACTCGAAAGTGCTATTGGATACCACTATTTTGAGACGAAAATGTCATGCTTGTCCGTATCGATAGACAAATAGCCGTTTTAGGCTATTTCCGGCTTTGACAACACATTTCCAAAGAACAGGTCAGGTTTCAAAGAACAAATCGTTACCACAAATTGTGGTGACATATATTGTGACAACAGGAATCGAATGACGGATTAAATATGCTCTAACCTAACCCAGTCAGCTGCTACAGTCAATAATATTATTTAACCTTCGCCCGGGTGGGGGTCTTTTTAGACCCCCCCTCGGGTTTTTCCGAAGGGACCAAAAAACGGCGGCGCGCAGCGCCACCAAGCTTGGTCTAGCTGTTTCGTCATCATTTTTACATCTTCCCTGAAAATTTTAGCTCAAGGTCATATCAGGTCAGGTCACCAGGCCAGGTGAAGTGACCTCACCTTAAAAAATGCTTAGGACCTCATAACTAAAAGAAGGGTTAATCGATCAAGTTGAAACTCATACCACATATTGGGCCTACCAGGAGCTATAACACTTGTTCCGGGATTTTTGATATTGGCGACCTAAGGTTATGTGCAGAGCATGACCTCCCCATTGTCAATGCATGGGGAAAATCACGAAATGAGCTTTTTCTCAGTAAGTATTGATGGAATAAACTTCAAACATCGGTTATGACTTGCTCTTAGCACATTTCTGAAGTTTATGTCAAAAATTTTGACTTGTGACCTTTAAAAGGTCACCTTAGGTCAAATAAACATTTTTTGGTGTTTTACTATATAAATTTTGAATAAACCGAGATATAACTTTTATTTTGTCACCAAAGTGTTTGTATAGTCACTGCAAGTCAAATGATATGCATCATGACTATACCAGGTCAAGTTCGGTCACACCGTTGACCTGGGTCTGGTCAAATTCTTAAATTTGACCTGGGATAGCAATATTATATAGCATTCGATTCGTATTGACGAGAGGATTGCAACGGTGCATCAACTTTGGCTGTATCTTGTTTGGTTTGGAAGGTATTAGTGAAAAATGAAACGCCCTTATGCATGGGTGGCTATGGACATTCCCAAGAATATGCCCAATATTCAGTGACCTGTAGCTCCCTCGGCTTTGAGCTGACACAAAAATGAATGCTACTTAGTGAAAGAGCAGGTCAAGAGCTTTCGAATGGTGTTAGAAAAATGTTTCTAGCTATCATAGTTTCTGAGATATATGGGGTTTTATTAGTACACCTCATATTAGCGATTTTGACCTATTTTGACCTCTGGTGACCTTGATATTGACCTGACAAGAAAAATGACCAAGGTATTTTCGATATCATTTTTGAAGAGCTTTCGATTGACGTTTTGGCTTTTTTCTAGCTCTCTTAGTTTTTGAGATCGTGGGGGTATTTTTAGCCCCCCCACCAGGGCGAAGGTGGCTCCTACCCGCCACCGGGGCAAGGGTTAAGCTGTCACTTTCTTCTGCTTCAATTTTGTCCTGAGCATATGTTTCGGCATATGCAATTTTCAGCATGAATTTCCATAGCATACTTAGCGTAATGCGTTGACTTATCAGCTGAATTGACATCCTTTTCAGATTCTTCGGCCATGTTTGCTCTTGGAGACAAAAACTTTGGTCAATATTGCTGCCAGCCAATTCATGGTCGCATTTTGGAGGCCACAGACACATAGCGGCAAACTATTGTAAGCGGTACATGTGGACTGCCAGTGCCCGTTTGAAGCCCCATGAGGCACAAGTTTCGGTCCTGGTGATTCACCCGGTCTCTAAATCCTCCGCACCGCTATCAATTGACACGTGGGGCCATCCAGCCCGACCTGTGCCATCACTCGTTTCGGCACTTCGCAGCGTGGTGGCGTTCAAACTGTTGAGTGGTTGGCATTAACGTCACGCACTACACCACTGATGTGTCTGCATTATTTTAGGTGTGTGTTCATCTTGGTAGTGCAGAAAGCAAGGGAATGAATGTTTATTATGATTGGGGGTGGTTAAATTTGAAATATTATCAATAACCACCATATTAAATGTGATGGTATAACATAACGTGTGTTTCAGGCTTCCCACAGGTCGGTTGGACTGAATAATACCAAGTAAAAGTCCTCAAAATGAAAAACACTACAATCTTAAGAATTTTTGGCATGCTGGAACGGTTTTTTTCGGGGAGGGTACCACTGGCACCCCCAAACATGTAAATTGACATCCCTGGCTGAGAGCTTTGCCTTTACTAACGGAAAGGTGAAAATATGTCGGTACCACTTTCAGACCAATTCGGGCGAATTAATGATGATAATCAGGTAACTGCATGGTAATATCATCCAGTTCCTCCTTCATAAGGTCTCAAGAACCAGATTGGGTGGTGGTATATTTTCCTTCACGAATGTGCTGTGAGTGTAAAATATTTGCTGGCCACTAGGTCAGAGAGCATCAGTTACTAATTTGCATGGAATTGTTTCCTATATATATATATATATATATATATATATATATATATATATATAGGAATAACCAAATAATAAAGACACACATGTCAACATCCAGACCGGTTTCGATATATTACAATATCATCATCAGTGTAATAAATGAACAACCTACATAAGGAGCAGAGCAGTAGACAAGAAGGCCAAAGGCGCAGTTTCACGGATAATTGCTAAAAATATAAGACACTAACAAACACACACATATATGTTGAAGGTACTTGCTATACAAAGATTTGAAGAGGGAAAGCCGAAGACATTGTGTTCAACCTAGGTTTGTTTTTAGATATATAAAGAGACTCGAGAATTCTTAAATCTACACCTGTACCACACCTATCCAGAATTTTGAAATCATCAATGGTAACCGGGGTATCACATTGATGTGAATGTTCGCGAATCGCAGACGGATCTGGATTCGCCACCATTCGGTTAGTCCGGTCGGACATACCTAAGTGTTGTTTAAGTGTCCGACCGGACTAACCGAATGGTGGCGAATCCAGATCCGTCTGCGATTCGCGAACATTCACATCAATGTGATACCCCGGTTACCATTGATGATTTCAAAATTCTGGATAGGTGTGGTACAGGTGTAGATTTAAGAATTCTCGAGTCTCTTTATATATCTAAAAACAAACCTAGGTTGAACACAATGTCTTCGGCTTTCCCTCTTCAAATCTTTGTATAGCAAGTACCTTCAACATATATGTGTGTGTTTGTTAGTGTCTTATATTTTTAGCAATTATCCGTGAAACTGCGCCTTTGGCCTTCTTGTCTACTGCTCTGCTCCTTATGTAGGTTGTTCATTTATTACACTGATGATGATATTGTAATATATCGAAACCGGTCTGGATGTTGACATGTGTGTCTTTATTAATTGTTAAGTTTATACTTCTACTACAACTTAAAAAGGAATAACCAAATAATAACTACCTCTCTTCCTGCCTTTTTCTCTCTTGCTCTCTCTCTCTCTCTCTCCCTCTCTTTGCTCTCTCTCTCTCTCTCTCTCTCTCTTTCTCTCTCTCTCTCTCTCTTTCTCTCTCTCTCTCTTACTCTCTATTTCTGTTCATAAATACAAAATGGCATCATCCGTTCCAAAACGGAAATGAGTTGCATCCACCCATTATTGGAGCTTCCGCTGAGCCATAAGCTTTAAACCACGTACTTTTCTGGACCTTGGCGCCAATGTGGTGCCGGAAATGCGAAGTTGACACATTCACAACATAATTTTAACTGAGAAAGTAATCTTGTAGACCACCGCGAAAACTCACTGCATGATATGTCAACCGTCCTAGTGTTGCGCATGAAAATTAAATACTGTGGAGTGATTTTCCTGCCTTGAGATTGTGTATATCAATGTCAGTAGAAACATGTCTCCAGAGATACAGCTTTCCAAAGGCCACACCCTGCAACACTGATATAAAACGGCGTGGGCTACTGCAACCGCGTCACACTCTGCAACAGCCTCTAGTTCCACCTCCACCACATCCACGATGAGGCTGTTGATCCTGTTCGCTCTCCTGGCTGCCGCCACGGCCAGCTTCAGCCACAGCATAGGCCCCGTTGGCTTCGGAGGTTACGGTCATCTTGGTGCTGCTGGTCTTGGACTAAGGACTGGATTCCATAGTCGCTTTGGATACGGCTGTGGATACGGACAGTTCTCGTGTCCGTACCTGAAGAGATTCTACTGCAACTCGCACCGTCCTCCGTACACAGTGGGAGGCTCGAACGGAGCCTTCCACCGATAATTCTCACGCCCCTAAAGTTGACTAAAACTACGCAAGTTAGAGCTGGCCATGGATGCATCACCAATATCACCAAACCGGCAGCCGACATGAGCAACCAAATACTCCAGCTTGGCATGGACGACTCAGAAAACGTGTAATAAGACTAGCGGTGGGCACTTCGACGACTTCTTTCGGCAGCGACTATCGAAACTTGTATCGACAATAAGTCTTCCTGGAAGTCGACTATCGCTATGAAGTTAACTGTCGATAATGACAGAAGTGCCTCAGATCCTCAGAAGTGTCGATATCCTCAGAAGTGCCATTCGATAATGATCACTTCTGAGGAAATTTTTGAGTATCATTTTTTGTAGTGTAAAATATCTATACCGACAAAAAATGTGAAGTTTTCACTACATAGTGCATATCATATAGTTAGCTTCGCCGTGTTATCAATATCATCTAGTGACTGTCCAATTACCAAATTCAGGTTTTCTGTCTCAACAATAAAGTTATCGAGTTACTATCATCAAACTCTTAAAGAAATTATTGATTCTTCGTTGTTTAAGTGTGAATGTTGCTTGGATGTACGTTTGGTGTGTGCTGTGAGTTGAGTGTGGTTTTCAGAATAAAAAATTGCAGCTGTATTTTGCATTATCGAATGAAAATTTTCCCAAACCGTACTGCCAACTCACGATGCCTATTTTAGCCACAGAAATGTAATTGCTTGATCCCTCTACTTTAAATCACAAAATATGAGGCCAAGGGCGAAGCCAGGATTTCGCTCAGGGGGGGGGGCGGCGTTGCCCCGAAAAGGGCCCCTGTGACAACACCAAAGTGTCCTGATGGGTAAGAAGGGCCCTTCTTGTTATAGAATGGAGTGCTGAAGAGGGATTAAGAGGATCCTGTCTGGTATGAGATTTCAAATTTGGCCACAGAGCATAGTGCGGTTGAGCCGCGCTTCGCGCGGCCCGTGTAATCAGGCGGCCCTTCGGTCCCTCAGGGGATGGCTGTCCTTGTCGCCCCCCCTTGGCTACGCCTTTGTATGAGGCTTCTGTTTCAAGCCATTGAGAGATTTTCCATCCCAAGGAGACTCTGAGCCACCTTCGCCCCAGTGCAGGAGTGGGTTTGCAATTCCTCTCGTTCTCGGGTCCCTTCGCGAGATAGCGAAAAATCTCATGGTAGTGGATAGCTTATGAGAAATGATAATGAAACTGTGCTGGTACATTATGGCTGAGTTCAATATTAAGGTCATAACGGCTCAAAAATATTACTGGTTAAGGACAGCTTTATTACCTCAAACTTCAGACGAGATAAGATTTAGACTTTAGTCTACAGACATCATGATGCCTTTGAGAATCAAACTACGTCTGATATGACTGTATACGCCAGCATACAAAACTGACCCGCTCCAAAGTCATGTCAAGGCCATGATCAACCCGAATATAGTTAACATGCATTTCAGTGAATAGAAAATGGCAATACGAACACAATGATATAGAAATAAGAGTTGTATCACCATTCCTTGCGAACTTATCAACCAGACGGATGGCCTTTCAAGAGTCACAGATCAAAACTTTTAACTTAACCCTCGAAAGTGCCACTGGATAGCACTGTTTTGAGACGGCAATGTCGTGCTTATCCATATCTATAGAAAACATAGCCATTTTAAGTCATTTCTCTCTTTGACAAAACATTGCCAAGAACAGGTCAGGTTTCAATGAACAAACCGTTACCACAAGTTGTGGTGACATGATTTTTTATATTGATGACGTGGGGTCGATTGCGGCTCAGCATGATATCTCTCTCCGTTGGAAAAAAAAACACGGGAAAAGCGGGCATTGCGGGAAAAATAAGTCTATGCTTGTAGATCCGGATAAGAATAGATTTCTGCTCTTCAAATGCAAGTACTTTGTCATTCCCCATGGTCATGTTGAAGGATTTGGACTTTGAAATGTAATATGTCATATTTGACCTAACATATGTCAATATGTTATCCATATCTAATATTAAGCATCTTAGTTCTTAGTAATGAATAATTTCAATACATGACTGCAGAAAATGGTGAAAACACTTTTATTTTGATGCAATGACGCCTAGATTGGCTTTGCAAAATGATTGAAATGCATATTGACCGTGTTAGGTCGGATCAGGTATCAACCTTTGGCTGATCTTAGGTCATATTATTTTTACATACATTTTGGTCTAGTCTAGTCATGTTATACATCATTCATTTGTTGCAACAACAGAATTCGAATAACCGATAAAAATATACTCTAACCTAACCCAGTCAGCTTCTACAGTCAAAAATATTATCTAAGCTGTCACTTTCTTCGACTTCAATTTTGTTTTGAGCATATGTTTCAGCATATGCAATGTTTACCATATATTTCCATAACATACTTAGCATAATTTGTAGTTTTATCAGCTGTATTGACATCATTTTGGGATTCTTCGGCCATGTTTACTCTTGGAGACAAAAACTTTGGTCAATATTGCTGCCAGCCAATTCATGGTCGCATTTTGGAGGCCGCAAGCACATAGCGGCAAACTATTGTAAGCGGTACATGTGGACTGCCAGTGCCCGTTTGAAGCCGCACGGGGCACAAGTCTCCGTCCAGGTGATTCACCCGGTCTCTAAATCCTCCGCCCCGCTATCAATTGACACGTGAGGCCAGCCAGCCCGACCTGTGCCATCACTCGTTTCGGCACTTCGCAGCGTGGTGGCGTTCAAACTGTTTAGTGGTTGGCATTAACGTCACGCACTAAACCACTGGTGTGTCTGCATTATTTTTAGGTGTGTGCTCATCTTGGTAGTGCTGAAAGCAAGGGAGTGGATTTTTAACATGATTGGGGGTGCTTAAATTTGGGATATTATCAATAACCACCATATTATATTAAAAGGTGACAGTATAACATAACGTGTGTTTCAGGCTTCCCGCAGGTCAAGGGGCCAGAGAGTATCAGCTACTAATCTGTATGGAATTGTTTCGAATATATATATATATATATATATATATATATATATGTATATATATATAAATATATATATATATATATATATATATATATCCTTCTCTCTCTCTCTCCTCCTCTCTCTCTCTCTCTGTCCGTCTCTCTCTTCCTCTTTATAAAAACAAAATGACATCATCCGTTCCAAATTCCAAATTCTGTTCACCACTCCCTTAACTTCTACCGGGGCATCATCAATGCCCCGGAAGTGTCCCATCTCTCTGATGTGGACCTTGAGCACATGTTTGACTTTAAAGGTCAAAATGTGCTAGCCCTTGAAAAGTTGAACCCCAACAAAAATTCTGCGCAAAAAGACCCACGTCTACGAGACCACCGATTTATTGTCACCTTCGACACAAAGTGTCGGGATGACTGCGGCCAAATTAAACTGGGCGACTGTGTCTACCCAGTTAGGCCGTACTACCCCCCCCTATTCGTTGCCAAACTTGTCAAAGGTACGGGCACGTAGAATCAAACTGTAAGAACCCCACCCCACGATGCGGCAAGTGCAGTGCTAAGCACCGCACTAAAGATTGCACCTCAAAAAGCCTCAAGTGCGCTGCCTGTGGCGGCGCTCATGGGGCAGATAATCCCAAGTGCCCGACCTGGCTCCGAGAAAAAGAAGTTAACGTTTTGGCTGAGGAAAAAAAGCTCCCGTTTGACCTGGCCCGCAAAGAAGTGCTGCAAAAAGAAAAGAGCCGCACAGTCCCAAAAAGCTGTGGTAGCAAGGCTACCACAGCAGCCCCCAGCACAGCCGGCCAGGAACACCCCATTTCCAAACATCCTCAGCCACCCAAAAACACAAGCCGCCACATCCGCCCCTAATGGAGCCCCTTTTCTTGGCGCCCATCAGGCCGTCCGTCCCCCTCCCCCACCACGTGGCGCAATCACTTTTTGGCGTAGGTGGACGCCCGCTGCGGGCTGGGAGGATCTCCCGACCCGCACTAGTTCTCCGCCAGGTCTTCCGACCGAAAATCCTCCCGCCCCTCAGGCACCTAAAATCACCAGGAAGACCTGGACACCAGCAGCAGGGTGGCAAAGCCACTCTGCACGAGTGACTGAAAAGTCTGATTTCCCCTCGCTACCTGCCCCCAAGCACTCTAAATTCACCGGTGCTCCTTCCCAGGCGCCGCCAAAGGCAGGCTCCGAGAAGGCCTTTAACGAGTGGCAGCCTACCCCCTCAGGGTAAAACGGCTGCCACTCAAACCAAAAATCCAAAAAGTAAACATTTCAACCCAAACTGAAACTGCTCCTCTCTCCTTGGAAAGAAGCGATGCTTCTTTCCAAACAGCACCAACCACCCGCACTTGCGGATCCCAAACCGACCTCATAGGTCATTATATGCAGTTTCAGTTCTCAAGTGACTTTGAAACGTCAGACGGCAAAAGTCAGTCTGACAACGAGCTGTCCGGGACAGAGACCGTCTCTGACACCAGCAGTGCTTCAGAGACGAGCTCTGCAAAAACTGTTATAAACACTTCCAGAGCTCCCCTCCTGGAAACCCCCAGCCCCGGCTCCTCCAGCCCCGGCAGCTCACCCGTAGCGAGGAAAATTAGCTTTTCCAGACACTCCACCCCAGTTTCTCCTGCTAGCGATAGCAGCAGCAGCAGGTGCTCGTATAACCTTCGCAAACGTAGATCCCCTAATCACAAACGTTAAAAACCACCATGGGTTCAATTCTGCAATGGAATACAAATGGCCTTATCGGGAAATTCCCGCTTTTTTCATCAATATTTGCTGAGAAAAAAACCGGCACTAGCAGCATTACAAGAGACCCACTTTTCTGATAAAGATAACGATAAATACAAAATCTCGGGTTACTCTTGGTATCGCCATAACGTAAACGCTGCAGTCCGTAAGGGAGGCACAGCCATCCTAATAGAAAATAGCATCCCACACAGTCACGTGCCTTTGGTAACATCACTGGACTGTGTAGCTATTAGTTTGAAAATACAACACGTCCAATTGACGGTTGTCTCAATATACATATCCCCTAGCGACCCTGATCCAACGGATCAGGACCTCGCACAACTGTTTAATCAAATAAACGGGCCTTTGTTATTACTTGGAGACTTGAATGGTCACCACCCATCCTGGGGCAGCGCCACGCCAAATCGTAGAGGTGAAATTATATATGACGCAATAGGTTCTCAAAATTTAGTTATCCTAAATAACGGCGCACCAACCCGCCAAGCAACGCAAAGCGGATATTTAGACACAGCCATTGATATTTCGTGCTGCACGCCTAGAATTGCGTCACTGTTTACCTGGGATGTCGAAGACAACCCAGGCATGAGCGATCACCTCCCAATCAAAATCAATGTCCCCCAAGGAGCACTCGACCGCGTTGATCTCTATACCCCTTCCTGGAATCTAAAACGAGCGGACTGGACAAAATTTGAGGCAGAGGTCGACCTCACTCTGGTCACCGAAGGTGACCCACACTCGGCAGATATTGAATTAATACTAAGAGCCATAAGCTCAGCAGCACAAGTAGCAATACCAAAAACCAGAGGACCCCGAAAGAAAAACGGAGCCCCATGGTGGAACGCAGAGACGGCACACGCCAAAGCTCAAATGATTAGAGCCCGCAAGGCATATGAGAGGAGGGCACACAGCCCTACTCGATCCGCACTTCGGGCAGCAAAAGAACACTTTCGAAACACGTGCAAGCGGGTTCAAAAGGACAGTTTCAACTCTTTTGCCTCCAAATTCAACCGCTTCACTCCCACCACCCAAGTCTGGAATACCATTAGAGCTTTCTCTGCGAAGCGACCACCCCGTGGACCTTTCCCTCAACTAAAAATAGCTGGCCAACCCATCACCGAACCTAAGGAAGTCATGGATAAATTTGCTGATCATTACGCCAGTGTCGCAGCTAATAACTCATACAGCCAGCGCTCCAAAGACCAGGCAGAATGGTGCAAAAAGCACACATTCATCAATTATGGTAATCAAGAGTATTATAATGTACCATTTACAATGACCGAGCTAAATTACGTCATTAGCAAGTGTGGAAACACTGCAGTGGGCCCTGACGAAATTCACTACTCTTTCTTCAGGCACCTCAGCCAAACAGCACTAAAGTACCTGCTTTCGGCCATTAACAACATGTTTCTTAGCGACTCTTTCCCCACATCGTGGCGAGAGAGTATTATAATTCCCCTTCCAAAACCTGGCAAAGAAAAAACAGACCCAAAGGTTATCGCCTCAATTTCGCTTACTAGCTGTGCTAGCAAGCTTGTCGAGCGCATGGTAAACATTAGACTTCACGAGATCCTCGAAAAGAAGCTTGATGCTATGCAATCAGGCTTCCAGCGCGGGCGAGCCACCACTGACAATTTGGTGAAACTAGTCAGTGACGTCCAAAATGGCTTTTACAAAAAGCAAGTAACAATAGCTGCATTCTTAGACATTAAATCGGCGTTCGATCGCGTACAAAAAGACGCCCTGTTGTTTAAATTAAGCAAACTAGGAATTCGTGGCCACCTTGCAAAATTCATCGAAAACTTCCTCAAGGACCGAAAATTTAAAGTCCGTTGTGGCACCACATTCTCCTACCTGGCAACCCAGGACCAAGGCACACCCCAGGGTAGCGTTCTGTCCCCCACCCTCTTTTTAGTAATGATCAATGATCTCTTCGCCAAAAAGCTACCGCCTGGAATAAATTACTCCCTCTTTGCGGATGATGTCGCCATTTGGAAAACCACTGCAATCGATACCAGGCGGTATAACGAACCAGAATTCCAACACGCAACTACGCAGTTGCAGGACAGCTTAAACGACATCGATAATTGGTGTAGCTTAATGGGTCTATCACTCTCGGCAGAAAAATCATCAGTCGTTGTCTTTGCCAGAGCGCATTCCAGACACGACCCCCCACGGCTCCAAATCTCGGGTAAACCTATTGAATGCACCAATAGCTTCAAATTCTTGGGCGTCACCCTAGATTCCCGATTGAGTTTCAATGAGCACATCACCAAAGTCGTCTCTAGCTGTCAAAAGCGAGTCAACATTCTCCGCATGCTCGGCGGCACAGAGTATGGCGGGGATCGAAAGACCCTGCTTATGCTCTACAAGTCCCTGATTCGGTCCATTCTCGAATATAATTCGTTCGTTTTTGACTCGACGAACAAGACCAATAAATTAAAGCTAGAGCGAGTCCAAAACGCCAGTATCCGGGCAGCCACAGGCGCGCTCAGAGAATCCCCCATCACCAGCCTTCTAACTGATAGCGGGCTGTGCCCACTACAGACAAGACGCGACGCCCAGCTTATTTCTTACTACATCAAGGTTCAATCCACCGAAAATCACCCGGCAAAACAATGTTTTGCCCATCCCAGACGAGCAAATAAAACCACTCTACAGAAGTGGCCCCCATTTAAGCACAGAGTAGCGAAAACCCTGGAAAGCCTAAATCTTGCACTGCCAGCGACAATAGGCAAACCCCCACTCTCCCGCTTCTGGACTCGAAAAGAGCCCAAAGTGGAATTTCTTTTCACCTCCCGTAAAACGGACTTCTCAGAGGAAGAAGTCTCCCAAAAATTCCTAGAGTTCCGATCTTGTAACGCGGACAAGACCTTTATATTTACAGACGGCTCCAAAATAGGCGAAAAAGTAGGCCTTGGCATCTGGGGACAAAATATTTGCCTTCAGAAAAGACTTCCGGACAACTGCTCCATCTTCACAGCCGAGGCTGTTGCCATCCTAAATGCATTAGCCATAATCAGAACCCAAAATATCAACTCAGCCGTCATCTGTTCAGACTCTAAATCTGTCCTGCAGGCCATCAGTAACGTAGTCAACCCCAGCCACCACGTTATAGCAGATATTCAGAAAGGTATCGATGATACCCCTGATGTCTCTTTTCTTTGGATCCCGGGCCACTGCAAAATTCAAGGAAATGAAAAGGCCGATGAGCAGGCAAAAAAGTCCCTAGAACTTAGAGAGATCGCACCCTTAACGTGGTCTGGAGACGATAGCAAAGCTCTCCTCCAGGACACCATCCGGAAGCAAATTCAAAATGACTGGACTACAAACCACAGCGCCCACCTATTCTATATCAAGCCTAACATCGGCTACTGGCCCAGTTCAAACCAAAAGAGTCGCCGGCGCGAGGTTATTCTAACCAGACTCAGAAATGGACACACAAAATTAAATGCCTATTGGAACGCGGGTACCTGTGGTACCTGCGACGCAATGGAGAATCCCTATCACATTCTCATCGATTGTCCCCAGCACAATACCCATCGGCAACCCATGCTAGATTACTGCCGAATCCAAAACATCCCTGTAGACCTAAAAACTCTGCTCGGGAACGACCATCCTGAGCTACTCGAAAAAGTCTTTACATTCCTAAAGGACTCTGGGCTAGAGAAGTTTCTATAAATCACCCCTCCCAGTATATATGATGGAGGGTGCATGGTGCACCCCAAAGTAGGACTTGCCTATTTTCCAATCATAGATGATCCACTGCGAAATTTAAGCAATAGTTTTGTAACCTTTAAATGGTTCATTGTAGGCTAAGGATAGGTTATGTTAGCTAACTTTGAAATCAGGTTAGGTTAGATAGGTTAGATTTCTTCACCGCAGTGATACCTTTCACTGCGGGTCTATACTAACCACACCTATACTCTTACTAACAATCTAACTATCCTCTCACACTTCTTTCTCTGCGCGGCGGCTGCCCAGCCGAAGAGGGGAGCTGCAACTTCACCTCCGGGTTGCAGGGTAAATTCGCGGCACCCTGGCCAGGTGTTTAGCGCACTTTCTAAAATACGAAATTATTGAGTTAACGGAGGTTTTCGAGTAACGTATACAAGCGGACATCAATAGCTGACACACAAAATTCTAAATTCTAAATTCCAAATTCTAAATTCCAAATTCTAAATTTCAAATTCTAATTTTCAAACTCTAAATTTATAAGGTCTTCAACCACAGAAATAACCTTCGCACTCTGCGGGTCTAAACTTATTTAAAGACCTCCCTTGGCATGGCTATGCCATTGCCACGACCGTCCATTTGCAAGCTAAAACATCTTGCAACCCATTACTTGAAATAACTCCCATTGCTTTAACAGACTAACGTAGCTTGCCCTCACACTAAATTCTAAAATTCTCCCACACACTCCTTTAGAGGCGGGCAAAGGTGCTATGCACAGAACGCCTAATAAAAAGCCATAAGTAAGTAAGTAAGTCCGTTCCAAAACGAAAATTGTTTGCCTCCACCCATTAGTGGAGTTTCCGCTGGGCCATGAGTTTTCAACCATCTTTTTCTGGACCTTGGTACCAATGTGGTGCTGGAAATGCGAATTTGACACATTCACAATATGATTTTAACTAAGAAAGTAATCTTGTAGACCACCGCGAAAACTCACTGCATGATACGTCAACCGTCCTAGTGTTGCGCATGAAAATTAAATACTGTGGTGTGATTTTCCTGCCTTGAGATTGTGTATATAAATGTCAGTAGAAACATGTCCCCGGTGATACAGCTTTAAAAAGGCCACACCCTGAACACTGATATAAAACGGGGTGGGCTACTGCAACCGCGTCACACTCCGCAACAGCCTCCAGTTCCACCTCCACCACATCCACGATGAGGCTGCTGATCCTGTTCGCTCTCCTGGCTGCCGCCACGGCCAGCTTCAGTCACAGCTTAGGCCCCGTTGGTTTCGGAGGCGCCGGTCATCTTGGTGTTGCCAGTCTTGGACTAAGGACTGGATTCCATAGTCGCTTTGGATACGGCTGTGGATACGGACAGTTCTCATGTCCGTACCTGAAGAGATTCTACTGCAAGTCGCACCGTCCTCCGTACACAGTGGGAGGCTCGAACGGAGTCTTCCACCGTTAATTCTCACCCCCTAAAGTTGACTAAAACTACGCATGTTAGAGCTGGCCATGGATACATCACCAATATCACCAAACCGGCAGCCGACAGGAGCAACCAAATACTCCAGCTTGGCATGGACGACTCAGAAAACGTGTAATAAGACTAGCGGTGGGCACTTCGACGACTTCTTTCGGCAGCGACCATCGAAACTTGCAGCGACAATAACTCTTCCTGGAAGTTAGTTAACTGTCTTTGCCATTCAATAATTATAACTTCTGAGGTAATTTTTGAGTACCATTTTTTATAGTGTAAAATATATATACCGACAAAAAACGTGAAGTTTTGACTACATAGTGCATATCATATAGTTAGCTTCGCTGTGTTATCAATATCATCTAGCGACTGTCCAATTACCAAATTCAGGTTTTTCTGTCTCAACAAAAAAGTTATCGAGTTATTATCATCAAACTCTTAAGGAAATTATTGATTTTTCGCTGTTTAAGTGTGAAAGTTGCTTGGATGTATGTTTGGTGTGTGCTGTGAGTTCAGTGTGGTTTTCAGAATAAAAAAATTCAGCTGTATTTTTGCATTATCGGATGAAAATTTTCCCAAACCGTACCGCCAACTCACGATAACTATCTTAGCCACAGAAATGTAATTGCTTGATCCCTCTACTTGAAGCCACAAAATATGAGGCCAAGGGCGTAGCCAGTATTTTGCTCTGGGGGGGGCGTTGCCCCGAAAAGGGCCCTGCGACAGCACCAAAGTGTCCTGATGGGTAAAAAGGGCCTTTCTTGTTATAGAATAGAGTGCTGAAAAGGGATTAAGAGGGCCCTGTCTGGTATGAGATTTCAAATTTGGCCACAGAGCATAGTGCGGTTGAGCCGCGCTTCGCGCGGCCCGTGTACTCAGGCGGCCCTTCGGTCCCTCAGGGGAGGGTGGCTGTCCCTGTCGCCCCCCATGGCTACGCCACTGTATGAGGCTTCTGCTTCAAGCCGTTGAGAGAACTTCCACCCCAAGGAGACTCTGATCCACCTTCGCCCCAGTGCAGGAGTGGGTTTGCAACTCCTCTCGATCTCGGGTCCCTTCGCGAGATAGCGAAAAATCTCATGGTAGTGGATAGGTTATGAGAAATGATAATTATGGAGCATTATGGAGCACATTATGGAGCATTATGCTTAAATTTGGGATATTATCAATAGCCACCATATTAAAAGGTGACAGTATAACATAACGTGTGTTTCAGGCTTCCCGCAGGTCAAGGGGCCAGAGAGTATCAGCTACTAATCTGTATGGAATTGTTTCGTGTTATATATATATATATATATATATATATATATATATATATATATATATATACGAAGCAATTCCATACAGATTAGTAGCTGATATCTCTGCTGTAATAGTAACACACGTTATGTTATTATATACAGATATAGTTATATATATGCATACAGATATAGTTATATAATTGCATACAGATTAGTAGCTGATACTCTCTGGCCCCTCGACCTGCAAGAAGCCTGAAACACACGTTATGTTATACTGTCACCTTTTAATATGGTGGTTATTGATAATATCCCAAATTTAAGCACCCCAATCATGTTAAAAATCCACTCCCTTGCTTTCAGCACTACCAAGATGAACACACACCTAAAAATAATGCAGACACACCAGTGGTGTAGTGCGTGACGTTAATGCCAACCACTCAACAGGTTGAACGCCACCACGCTGCGAAGTGCCGAAACGAGTTATGGCACAGGTCGGGCTGGCTGGCCTCACGTGTCAATTTATAGCGGGGCGGAGGACTTAGAGACCGGGTGAATCACCTGGACGGAGATTTGTGCCTCGTGCGTTTTTAAACGGACACTGGCAGTCCACATGTACCGCTTACAACAGTTTGCCGCTATGTGCCTGCGGCCTCCAAAATGCGACCATGAATTGACTGGCAGCAATATTGACCAAAGTTTTTGTCTCCAAGAGTAAACATGGCCGAAGAATCCCAAAATGATGTCAATACAGCTGATAAAACAACAAATTATGCTAAGTATGTTATGGAAATATATGGTAAACATTGCATATGCTGAAACATATGCTCAAAACAAAATTGAAGTCGAAGAAAGTGACAGCTTAGATAATATTTTTTACTATAGCAGCTGACTGGGTTAGGTTAGAGTATATTTTTATCGATCATTCGATTCCTGTTGTCGCAACAAATGAATGATGTATAACATGACTAGACTAGACCAAAATGTATGTAAAAATAATCTGACCTAAGATCAGGTAAAGGTTGATACCTGATCTGACCTAACACGGTCAATATGCATTTCAATCAGTTTGCAAAGCCAATCTAGGCGTCATTGCATCAAAATAAAAGTGTTTTCACCATTTTTTGCAGTCATGTATTGAAATTATTCATTACAAAAAACTGAGATGCCTAATATTAGATATGGATAACATATTGACATATGTTAGGTCAAATATGACATATTAGATTTCAAAGTCTAAATCCTTCAACATGACCCTGGGGAGTGACAAAGTACTTGCATTTGGAGAACAGAAATATATTATTATCCGGATCTACAAGCATAGACTTATTTTTCCCGCAATGCCCGCTTTTCCCGTGTATTTCCAATGGAGAGGGAGATCATGATGAGCCGCAATCGACCCCACGTCATCAATATAAAAAATCATGTCACCACAACTTGTGGTAACGGTTTGTTCAATGAAACCTGACCTGTTCTTGGCAATGTTTTGTCAAAGTGAGAAATGACTTAAAATGGTTATATTTTCTATAGATATGGATAAGCACGACATTGCTGTCTCAAAACAGTGCTATCCAGTGGCACTTTCGAGGGTTAAATTAAAAGTTTTGATCTGTGACTTTTGAAAGGCCATCCGTCTGGTTGATAAGTTCGCAAGGAATGGTGATACAACTCTTATTTCTATATCATTGTGTTCGTATTGCCATTTTCTATTGACTGAAATGCATGTTAACTATATTCGGGTTGATCATGTTCTTGACCTGACTTTTGGGCGGGTCAGTTTTGTATGCTGACGTATACAGTCATATCATACATAGTTTGATTCTCAAAGGCATCATGATGTCTGTGGACAAAAGTCTAAATCTTACCCCGTCTGAAGTTTGAGCTAATAAAGCTGTCCTTAACCAGTAATATTTTTGAGCCGTTATGACCTTAATATTGAACTCAGACATAATGTACCAGCACAGGTTCATTATCATTTCTCATAAGCTATCCACTACCATGAGATTTTTCGCTATCTCGCGAAGGGACCCGAGATCGAGAGGAGTTGCAAACCCACTCCTGCACTGGGGCGAAGGTGGATCAGAGTCTCCTTGGGGTGGAAGTTTTCTCAAGGTCTTGAAGCAGAAGCCTCATACAATGGCGTAGCCAAGGGGGGGGCGACAAGGGACAGCCACCCCCCCCCCTGAGGGACCGAAGTGCCCCCTGAGTACACGGGCCACGCAAAACTCGGCTCAACCGCGCTATGCTCTGTGGCCAAATTTGAAATCTTATACCAGACAGGGCCCTCTTAATCCCTCTTCAGTACTCTATTCTATAACAAGAAGGGCCCTTTTTACCCATCAGGACACTTTGGCGTTGTCGCAGGGCCCTTTTCGGGGCAACGCCCCCCCCCTGAGCGAAATCCTGGCTACGTCCTTGGCCTCATATTTTGTGGCTTAAAGTAGAGGGACCAAGCAAGTACATTTCTGTGGCTAAGATAGGCATCGTGAGTTGGCGGTACGGTTTGGGAAAATTTTCATCCGATAATCCAAAATTCAGCTGCAATTTTTATTCTGAAAACCACACTCAACTCAAAGCACACAACACAAATATATCCAAGCAACATTCACACTTAAACAGCGAAAAATCAATAATTTCTTTACGAGTTTGATGATAGGAACGCGATAACTTTTTTGTTGAGACAGAAAACCTGAATTTGGTAATTGGACAGTCGCTAGATGATATTGATAACACAGCGAAGCTAACTATATGATATGCACTATGTAGTCAAAACTTCACATTTTTTGTCGGTATAGATATTTTACACTATAAAAAATGGAACTCAAAAATTACCTCAGAAGTTATAATTATCGAATGGCAAAGACAGTTAACTAACTTCCAGGAAGAGTTATTGTCGCTGCAAGTTTCGATGGTCGCTGCCGAAAGAATTTGTCGAAGTGCCCACCGCTAGTCTTATTACACGTTTGCTGAGTCGTCCATGCCAGGCTGGAGTATTTGGTTGCTCCTGTCGGCTGCCGGTTTGGTGATATTGGTGGTGTATCCATGGCCAGCTCGAACTTGCGTAGTTTCTAGTTAACTTTAGGGGCGTGAGAATTACCGGTGGAAGACTCCGTTCGAGCCTCCCACGGAGTACGGAGGACGGTGCGAGTTGCAGTAGAATCTCTTCAGGTACGGACATGAGAACTGTCCGTATGCCACAGCCGTATCCAAAGCGGCTATGGAATCCAGGCCTTAGTCCAAGACTAGCACCACCAAAATGGCCGGCGCCTCCGAAACCAACGGGGCCTAAGCTGTGACTGAAGCTGGCCGTGGCGGCAGCCAGGAGAGCGAACAGGATCAGCAGCCTCATCGTGGATGTGGTGGAGGTGGAACTAGAGGCTGTTGCAGAGTGTGACGCGGTTGCAGTAGCCCACGCCGTTTTATATCAGTGTTCAGGGTGTGGCCTTTGCAAAGCTGTATCCCATGAGACATGTTTCTACTGACATTTATATACACAATCTTAAGGCAGGAAAATCACACCACAATATTTAATTTTCATGCGCAACACTAGGACGGTTGACATATCATGCAGTGAGTTTTCGCGTGGTTCCGTCTTTTTGGACATACAGATGTAACTGGCTTGTTCACCAATGTACCAATTAACAAAACCATAGACATCATAGTAGACGAAGTTTATTACTCACATACTAATGGCCTCCCAACGCTTAACCTACCGGAGAAAATTCTCCGAGACCTCCTCTATGCATGTACAGCAGACTCTCCATTCAGGAGTCCAGACGTTTGCCTGTATGTCCAAAAAGACGGAGTGGCCATGGGGTCACCCTTGGGACCACTCTTCGCAAACTTCTACATGGCCCACATTGAAAACAAAGTCTTGCGGGAAACGGAAACCGCCCCATTAACATATGTTCGATACGTTGACGACATATTTACAGAAATCACAGACTTAAAACAGCTCAATCACCTTATCAATAAACTTGAACATGCATCGGTGCTCAAGTTCACTTTTGAGCTCAGCCGTGACAACATGCTACCATTCCTAGATGTTCTCATTGAAGCAACAGACAGTAAATTTCTAACCAGTGTGTATAGAAAACCCACAAACCAAGGTATTACAATGAATGCGGATAGTGAATGTCCTGAGCAGTATAAACGTAGCGTACTTAAAGCCTTCATTAGAAGAGCCCTTAAACACTTTTCTACCTACCAAAAGATGCATGAAGAGCTGAATCGCACAAAACAACTTCTAGTATCCAACGGCTACACAAATCATGACATAGACACAGAAATAAACAGAAAACTATCGAAAACAGAAAAAAACAGAGACAACCGTTACACAGACACATCACATCTACTACAGAAACAACATGAGCAGCGCACACAAAACAGATGAGAGAATACTTAAGGATATCATTAGGCGCAACGTAGAGTGCAAAAACCTAGAAAGACTCCAATTTCACATATACAACCAAACACAGAAAACACGCAACCTTGTCATGACTAACAAGCCAGTCGAGACAGTGCTGTTGAAGCGCACCAATGTGGTGTATAAATTCTCATGTCCACATGAGGGTTGTAGACCTCATGCCGAACACTACTTTGGTGTGACTACAAAGACATTGTCTCGACGTCACACCATGCATCTGCAGGATGGAGCCACCAAGCAGCATATGCAAACTACACACAACACAGAACTCACGAGGCAAACACTAGTTCAGAACACACACATCATCACTTCCACCAATGACACACGAAAACTAGCAGTCCTCGAAGCACTACACATACACGAAAAGCCCTCACTCAACATGCAGATAAACACACACCAAACACTTACGCTTTGGGGGGGATGAGATGATGATCAATGTTCATTGTTAATGAATATATGCCACATGTAACTAATGTAAAATGTAATTAATTTATGTAATTCGTGTATTAAAATGTAGTAAATGTAAGTGTTATATGCTCAAACTATGTCAATGTTCTTATAGGAATGCCTAGATGCATCGTTTATAATAGGTAAGGTAGCTAATAAGGAAGTGGTACTGTTATAATGCTCGTTCTCGCGATATTTAAAAAAATGTTTTCGAAATGTGAAATGAAAACTATGAGCAAATATTTAATGCTGGAGATGACTGTTGAAAATACAGTGGAAACTAGTCCTAATTAATGAGTTTTGGTGACCTTTTAAACGAATTAACGACTGACATTAAAAACAACGTGAGAAAAGTAGAAAAACTCCAAAGAAAAATATCTAAGTGCGCGAGTGCTATACAATTTAACTGTCATTGCCTCAAAGAGAACATATTGCCGAACTATTCGAATATATATATATATATATATATATATATTATATATATATATATATATATATATATATATATATATATATATATCCTTCTCTCTCTCCTCTCTCTCTCTCTCCCTATCTCTCTCTTTCTCTTTATAAAAACAAAATGGCATCATCCGTTCCAAAACGAAAATTGTTTGCCTCCACACATTATTGGAGTTTCCGCTGGGCCATGAGCTTTCAACCATCTTTTTTCTGGACCTTGGCACCAATGTGGTGCTAGAAATGCAAATTTGACACATTCACAATATGATTTTAACTAAGAAAGTAATCTTGTAGACCACCGCGAAAACTCACTGTATGATATGTCAACCGTCCTAGTGTTGCGCATGAAAATTAAATACTGTGGTGTGATTTTCCTGCCTTTAGATTGTGTATATAAATGTCAGTAGAAACATGTCTCCAGTAATACAGCTTTGCAAAGGCCACGCCCTGAACACTGATATAAAACGGCGTGGGCTACTGCTACCGCGTCACACTCCTGCAACAGCCTCTAGCTCCACCTCCACCACATCCACGATGAGGCTGTTGATCCTGTTCGCTCTTCTGGCTGCCGCCACGGCCAGCTTCAGTCACACCTTAGGCCCCGTTGGCTACGGAGGTGCCGGTCATTTTGGTGTTGCCAGTCTTGGACTAAGGACTGGATTCCATAGTCGCTTTGGATACGGCTGTGGATACGGACAGTTCTCATGTCCGTACCTGAAGAGATTCTACTGCAACACGCACCGTTCTCCGTACTCAGTGGGAGGCTCGAACGGAGTCTTCCACCGGTAATTCTCACTGCCCTAAAGTTAACTAGAACTACGCAAGTTCGAGCTGGCCATGGATACACCACCAATATCACCAAACCGGCAGCCGACATGAGCAACCAAATACTCCAGCTTGGCATGGACGACTCAGCAAACGTGTAATAAGACTAGCGGTGGGCACCTCGATGACGTCTTTCGGCAGCGACCATCGAAACTTGCAGCGACAATAACTATTCCTGGAAGTTAGTTAACTGTCTTTTCCATTCGATAATTATAACTTCCGAGGTAATTTTTGAGTACCATTTTTATAGTGTAAAATATCTATACCGACAAAAAATGTCAACTTTTGACTACATAGTGCATATCATATAGTTAGCTTCGCTGTGTTACCAATATCATCTAGCGACTGTCCAATTACCAAATTCAGGTTTTCTGTCTCAACAAAAGAGTTATCGAGTTACTATCATTAAAATCTTAAAGAAATTATTGATTTTTCGCCGTTTTAGTGTGAATGTTGCTTGGATGTATGTTTGGTGTGTGCTTTGAGTTGAGTGTGGTTTTCAGAATAAAAAATTGCAGCTGTATTTTGCATTATCGGATGAAAATTTTCCCAAACCGTACCGCAACTCACGATGCCTATCTTAGCCACAGAAATGTACTTGCTTGATCCCTCTACTTTAAGCTACAAAATATGAGGCCAATGGCGTAGCCATGATTTCGCTCAGGGGGGGCGCGTTGCCCAGCAAAGGGCCCTGCGACAACGCCAAAGTGTCCTGATGGGTAAAAAGGGCCCTTCTTGTTATAGAATAGAGTGCTGGAGAGGGATTAAGAGGGCCCTGTCTGGTATAAGATTTCAAATTTGGCCACAGAGCATAGTGCGGTTGAGCCGAGCTTCGCGCGGCCCGTGTACTCAGGCGGCCCTTCGGTCCCTCAGGGGAGGGGTGGCTGTCCCTGTCGTCCCCCTGGCTACGCCACTGTATGAGGCTTCTGCTTCAAGCCCTTGAGAAAACTTCCACCCCAAGGAGACTCTGATCCACCTTCGCCCCAGTGCAGGAGTGGGTTTGCAACTCCTCTCGATCTCGGGTCCCTTCGCGAGATAGCGAAAAATCTCATGCTAGTGGATAGCTTATGAGAAATGATAATGGAACTGTGCTGGGACATTATGGCTGAGTTCAATATTAAGGTCATAACGGCTCAAAAATATTACTGGTTAAGGACAGCTTTATTAGCTCAAACTTCAGACGGGGTAAGATTTAGACTTCCGTCTACAGACATCATGATGCCTTTGAGAATCAAACTATGCATGATATGACTGTATACGTCAGCACACAAAACTGACCCGCTCCAAAGTCAGGTCAAGGCCATGATCAAACCGAATATAGTTAACATGCATTTCAGTCAATAGAAAATGGCAATACGAACACAATGCTATAGAAATAAGAGTTGTATCACAATGCCTTGCGAACTTATCAACCATACGGATGGCCTTTCAAAAGTCACAGATCAAAACTGTTAACTTAACCCTCGAAAGTGCCACTGGATAGCACTGTTTTGAGACGGCAATGTCGTGCTTATCCATATCTATAGAAAATATAGCCATTTTGTCATTTCTCACTTTGACAAAACATTGCCAAGAACAGGTCAGGTTTCATTGAACAAACCGTTACCACAAGTTGTGGTGACATGATTTTTATATTGATGACGTGGGGTCGATTGCGGCTCATCATGATCTCTTTCTCCTTTGGAAAAAAACACGGGAAAAGCGGGCATTGCGGGAAAAATAAGTCTATGCTTGTAGATCCGGATAATAATATATTTCTGTTCTCCAAATGCAAGTACTTTGTCACTCCCCAGGGCCATGTTGAAGGATTTGGACTTTAAAATCTAATATGTCATATTTGACCTAACATATGTCAATATGTTATCCATATCTAATACTAAGCATCTTAGTTTGTAGTAATGAATATTTTTAATACATGACTGCAGAAAATGGTGAAAACACTTTTATTTTGATGCAATGACGCCTAGATTGGCTTTGCAAACTGATTGAAATGCATATTGACCGTGTTAGGTCGGATCAGGTATCAACCTTTACCTGATCTTAGGACGGATTATTTTTACATACATTTTGGTCTAGTCTAGTCATGTTATACATCATTCATTTGTTGCAACAACAGGAATCGAATGACCGATAAAAATAAACTTTAACATAACCCAGTCACCTGCTAGAGTCAAAAATATTATCTAAGCTGTCACTTTCTTCGACTTCAATTTTGTTTTGAGCATATGTTTCAGCATATGCAATGTTCACCATATATTGCCATGACATATTTAGCATAATTCGTTGACTTATCACCTGAATTGACATCATTTTGGGATTCTTCGGCCATGTTTACTCTTGGAGACAAAAACTTTGGTCAATATTGCTGCCAGTCAATTCATGGTCGCATTTTGGAGGCCGCAGACACGTAGCGGCAAACTATTGTAAGCGGTACATGTGGACTGCCAGTGTCCGTTTGAAGCCGCACGAGGCACAAATCTCCGTCCAGGTGATTCACCCGGCCTCTAAGTCCTCTGCCCCTCTAGAAATTGACACGTGAGGCCAGCCAGCCCGACCTGTGCCATCACTCGTTTCGGCACTTCGCAGCGTGGTGGCGTTCAACCTGTTGAGTGGTTGTCATTAACGTGACGTACTACACCACTGGTGTGTCTGCATTATTTTTAGGTGTGTGTTCATCTTGGTAGTGCTGAAAGCAAGAGAGTTGATTTTTAGCATGATTGAAGGTGCTTAAATTTGAGATATTATCAATACCCAACATATTAAAAGGTGACAGTATAACATAACGTGTGTTTCAGGCTTCCTGCAGGTCAAGGGACCAGAGAGTATCAGCTACTAATCTGTATGGAATTGTTTCGTATACATACATACATACATATATATATATATATATACTCTCTCTCTCTCTCTCTCTCTCTCTCTCTCTCTCTCTCTCTCTCTCTCTCTCTCTCTCTCTCTCTCTCTCTCTCTCTCTCTCTCTCTCTCTCTCTCTCTCTCTCTCTCTCTCTCTCTCTCTCTCTCTCTCTCTCTCTCTCTCTCTCTCTCTCTCTCTCTCTCTCTCTCTCTCTCTCTCTCTCTCTCTCTCTCTCTCTCTCTCTCTCTCTCTCTCTCTCTCTCTCTCTCTCTCTCTCTCTCTCTCTCTCTCTCTCTCTCTCTCTCTCTCTCTCTCTCTCTCTCTCTCTCTCTCTCTCTCTCTCTCTCTCTCTCTCTCTCTCTCTCTCTCTCTCTCTCTCTCTCTCTCTCTCTCTCTCTCTCTCTCTCTCTCTCTCTCTCTCTCTCTCTCTCTCTCTCTCTCTCTCTCTCTCTCTCTCTCTCTCTCTCTCTCTCTCTCTCTCTCTCTCTCTCTCTCTCTCTCTCTCTCTCTCTCTCTCTCTCTCTCTCTCTCTCTCTCTCTCTCTCTCTCTCTCTCTCTCTCTCTCTCTCTCTCTCTCTCTCTCTCTCTCTCTCTCTCTCTCTCTCTCTCTCTCTCTCTCTCTCTCTCTCTCTCTCTCTCTCTCTCTCTCTCTCTCTCTCTCTCTCTCTCTCTCTCTCTCTCTCTCTCTCTCTCTCTTACTCTCTCTCTCTTACTCTCTATTTCTGTTCATAAATACAAAATGGCATCATCCGTTCCAAAACGGAAATGAGTTGCATCCACCCATTATTGGAGCTTCCGCTGAGCCATAAGCTTTAAACCACGTACTTTTTCTGGACCTTGGCGCCAATGTGGTGCCGGAAGTTGACACATTCACAACATAATTTTAACTGAGAAAGTGATCTTGTAGAGCACCGCGAAAACTCACTGCATGATATGTCAACCGTCCTAGTGTTTTGCATGGAAATTAAATACTGTGGTGTGATTTTCCTGCCTTGAGATTGTTTTTATTAATATCAGCTGAAGCATGTCTCCAGTGATACAGCTTTGCAAAGGCCACACCCTGAACACTGATATAAAACGGCGTGGGCTGCTGCAACCGCGTCACACTCTGCAACAGCCTCTAGTTCCACCTCCACCACATCCACGATGAGGCTGCTGATCCTGTTCGCTCTCCTGGCTGCCGCCACGGCCGGCTTCAGTCACAGCTTAGGCCCCATTGGTTTCGGAGGCGCCGGTCATCTTGGTGCTGCCAGTCTTGGACTAAGGACTGGATTCCATAGTCGCTTTGGATACGGCTGTGGATACGGACAATTCTCATGTCCGTACCTGAAGAGATTCTACTGCAACTCGCACCGTTTTCCGTACTCCGTGGGAGGCTCGAACGGAGTCTTCCACCGGTAATTCTCACGCCCCTAGAGTTAACTAAAACTCCGCAAGTTCGAGCTGACCATGGAAACACCACCAATATCACCAAACCGGCAGCCGACATGAGCAACCAAATACTCCAGCTTGGCATGGACGACTCAGAAAACGTGTAATAAGACTAGCGGTGGCCACTTCGACGACTTCTTTCGGCAGCGACCATCGAAACTTGCAGCTACAATAACTCTTCCTGGAAGTTAGTTAGCTGTGTTTGCCATTCGATAATTATAACTTCTGAGGTAACTTTTGAGTAGCATTTTTTATAGTATAAAATATCTATACCGACAAAAAATGTGAAGTTTTGACTACATAGTGCATATCATATAGTTGGCTTCGCTGTGTTATCAATATCATCTAGCGACTGTCTAATTACCAAATTCAGGTTTTCTGTCTCAACAAAAAAAGTTATCGAGTTACTATCATCAAACTCTTAAAAATTATTGATTTTTCGCTGTTTAAGTGTGAATGTTGCTTGGATGTATGTTTGGTGTGTGCTTTAAGTTGAGTGTGGTTTTCAGAATAAAAAATTGCAGCTGTATTTTGCATTATCGGATGAAAATTTTCCCAAACCGTACCGCCAACTTACGATGCCTATCTTAGCCACAGAAATATACTTGCTTGATCCCTCTACTTTAAGCCACAAAATATGAGGCCAAGGGCGTAGCCAGGATTTCGCTCAGGGGGGGGGCGGCGTTGCCCAGAAAAGGGCCCCTTGCGACAACGCCAAAGTGCCCTGATGGGTAAAAAGGGCCCTTCTTGTTATAGAATGGAGTGCTGGAGAGGGATTAAGAGGGCCCTGTCTGGTATAAGATTTCAAATTTGGCCACAGAGCATAGTGCGGTTGAGCCGAGCTTCGCGCGGCCCGTGTACTCAGGCGGCCCTTCGGTCCCTCAGGGGAGGGGTGGCTGTCCCTGTCGTCCTCCCTGGCTACGCCACTGTATGAGGCTTCTGCTTCAAGCCCTTGAGAAAACTTCCACCCCAAGGAGACTCTGATCCACCTTCGCCCCAGTGCAGGAGTGGGTTTGCAACTCCTCTCGATCTCGGGTCCCTTCGCGAGATAGCAAAAAATCTCATGCTAGTGGATAGCTTATGAGAAATGATAATGGAACTGTGCCGGGACATTATGGCTGAGTTCAATATTAAGGTCATAACGGCTCAAAAATATTACTGGTTAAGGACAGCTTTATTAGCTCAAACTTCAGACGGGGTAAGATTTAGACTTCCGTCTACAGACATCATGATGCCTTTGAGAATCAAACTATGCATATGACTGTATACGTCAGCACGCAAAACTGACCCGCTCCAAAAGTCAGGTCAAGGCCATGATCAAACCGAATATAGTTAACATGCATTTCAGTCAATAGAAAATGGCAATACGAACACAATGCTATAGAAATAAGAGTTGTATCACAATGCCTTGCGAACTTATCAACCATACGGATGGCCTTTCAAAAGTCACAGATCAAAACTGTTAACTTAACCCTCGAAAGTGCCACTGGATAGCACTGTTTTGAGACGGCAATGTCGTGCTTATCCATATCTATAGAAAATATAGCCATTTTGTCATTTCTCACTTTTGACAAAACATTGCCAAGAACAGGTCAGGTTTCATTGAACAAACCGTTACCACAAGTTGTGGTGACATGATTTTTTATATTGATGACGTGGGGTCGATTGCGGCTCATCATGATCTTTCTCCTTTGGAAAAAACACGGGAAAAGCGGGCATTGCGGGAAAAATAAGTCTATGCTTGTAGATCCGGATAATAATATATTTCTGTTCTCCAAATGCAAGTACTTTGTCACTCCCCAGGGCCATGTTGAAGGATTTGGACTTTAAAATCTAATATGTCATATTTGACCTAACATATGTCAATATGTTATCCATATCTAATACTAAGCATCTTAGTTTTTCGTAATGAATATTTTCAATACATGACTGCAGAAAATGGTGAATACACTTTTATTTTGATGCAATGACGCCTAGATTGGCTTTGCAAACTGATTGAAATGCATATTGACCGTGTTAGGTCGGATCAGGTATCAACATTTACCTGATCTTAGGACGGATTATGTTTACATACATTTTGGTCTAGTCTAGTCATGTTATACATCATTCATTTGTTGCAACAACAGGAATCGAATGACCGATAAAAATATACTTTAACATAACCCAGTCACCTGCTAGAGTCAAAAATATTATCTAAGCTGTCACTTTCTTCGACTTCAATTTTGTTTTGAGCATATGTTTCAGCATATGCAATGTTCACCATATATTGCCATGACATATTTAGCATAATTCGTTGACTTATCACCTGAATTGACATCATTTTGGGATTCTTCGGCCATGTTTACTCTTGGAGACAAAAACTTTGGTCAATATTGCTGCCAGCCAATTCATGGTCGCATTTTGGAGGCCGCAGACACGTAGCGGCAAACTATTGTAAGCGGTACATGTGGACTGCCAGTGTCCGTTTGAAGCCGCACGAGGCACAAATCTCCGTCCAGGTGATTCACCCGGCCTCTAAGTCCTCCGCCCCGCTATAAATTGACACGTGAGGCCAGCCAGCCCGACCTGTGCCATCACTCGTTTCGGCACTTCGCAGCGTGGTGGCGTTCAACCTGTTGAGTGGTTGTCATTAACGTGACGTAATACACCACTGGTGTGTCTGCATTATTTTTAGGTGTGTGTTCATCTTGGTAGTGTGAAAGCAAGAGAGTTGATTTTTAGCATGATTGAAGGTGCTTAAATTTGAGATATTATCAATACCCAATATATTAAAAGGTGACAGTATAACATAACGTGTGTTTCAGGCTTCCCGCAGGTCAAGGGACCAGAGAGTATCAGCTACTAATCTGTATGGAATTGTTTCGTATACATACATATATATATATATATATATATACTCTCTCTCTCTCTCTCTCTCTCTCTCTCTCTCTCTCTCTCTCTCTCTCTCTCTTACTCTCTATTTCTGTTCATAAATACAAAATGGCATCATCCGTTCCAAAACGGAAATGAGTTGCATCCACCCATTATTGGAGCTTCCGCTGAGCCATAAGCTTTAAACCACGTACTTTTCTGGACCTTGGCGCCAATGTGGTGCCGGAAATGCGAAGTTGACACATTCACAACATAATTTTAACTGAGAAAGTGATCTTGTAGAGCACCGCGAAAACTCACTGCATGATATGTCAACCGTCCTAGTGTTTTGCATGGAAATTAAATACTGTGGTGTGATTTTCCTGCCTTGAGATTGTTTTTATTAATATCAGCTGAAGCATGTCTCCAGTGATACAGCTTTGCAAAGGCCACACCCTGAACACTGATATAAAACGGCGTGGGCTGCTGCAACCGCGTCACACTCTGCAACAGCCTCTAGTTCCACCTCCACCACATCCACGATGAGGCTGCTGATCCTGTTCGCTCTCCTGGCTGCCGCCACGGCCGGCTTCAGTCACAGCTTAGGCCCCATTGGTTTCGGAGGCGCCGGTCATCTTGGTGTTGCCAGTCTTGGACTAAGGACTGGATTCCATAGTCGCTTTGGATACGGCTGTGGATACGGACAATTCTCATGTCCGTACCTGAAGAGATTCTACTGCAACTCGCACCGTTTTCCGTACTCCGTGGGAGGCTCGAACGGAGTCTTCCACCGGTAATTCTCACGCCCCTAGAGTTAACTAAAACTCCGCAAGTTCGAGCTGACCATGGAAACACCACCAATATCACCAAACCGGCAGCCGACATGAGCAACCAAATACTCCAGCTTGGCATGGACGACTCAGAAAACGTGTAATAAGACTAGCGGTGGCCACTTCGACGACTTCTTTCGGCAGCGACCATCGAAACTTGCAGCTACAATAACTCTTCCTGGAAGTTAGTTAGCTGTGTTTGCCATTTGATAATTATAACTTCTGAGGTAACTTTTGAGTAGCATTTTTTATAGTATAAAATATCTATACCGACAAAAAATGTGAAGTTTTGACTACATAGTGCATATCATATAGTTGGCTTCGCTGTGTTATCAATATCATCTAGCGACTGTCTAATTACCAAATTCAGGTTTTCTGTCTCAACAAAAAAGTTATCGAGTTACTATCATCAAACTCTTAAAAAAATTATTGATTTTTCGCTGTTTAAGTGTGAATGTTGCTTGGATGTATGTTTGGTGTGTGCTTTAAGTTGAGTGTGGTTTTCAGAATAAAAAATTGCAGCTGTATTTTGCATTATCGGATGAAAATTTTCCCAAACCGTACCGCCAACTTACGATGCCTATCTTAGCCACAGAAATATACTTGCTTGATCCCTCTACTTTAAGCCACAAAATATGAGGCCAAGGGCGTAGCCAGGATTCCGCTCAGGGGGGCGGGCGGCGTTGCCCCGAAAAGGGCCCCTGTGACAACACCAAAGTGTCCTGATGGGTAAGAAGGGCCCTTCTTGTTATAGAATGGAGTGCTGAAGAGGGATTAAGAGGGCCCTGTCTGGTATGAGATTTCAAATTTTGCGACAGAGCATAGCGCGGTTGAGCCGCGTTTTGCGTGGCCCGTGTACTCAGGCGGCCCTTCGGTCCCTCAGGGGGGGTGGCTGTCCTTGTCGCCCCCCCCTTGGCTACGCCACTGTATGAGGCTTCTGTTTCAAGCCGTTGAGAGAACTTCCACCCCAAGGAGACTCTGATCCACCTTCGCCCCAGTGCAGGAGTGGGTTTGCAACTCCTCTCGATCTCGGGTCCCTTCGCGAGATAGCGAAAAATCTCATGCTAGTGGATAGCTTATGAGAGATGATAATGAAACTGTGCTGGGACATTATGGCTCAGTTCAATATTAAGGTCATAACGGTTCAAAAATATTACTGGTTAAGGACAGCTTTATCAGCTCAAACTTCAGACGGGGTAAGATTTAGACTTTCGTCTACAGACATCATGATGCCTTTGAGAATCAAACTATGTATGATATGACAGTATACGTCAGCATACAAAACTGGCCCGCTCCAAAGTCAGGTCAAGGCCATGATCAAACCGAATATAGTTAACATGCATTTTAGTCAATAGAAAATGGCAATACGAACACAATGATATAGAAATAAGAGTTGTATCACAATTCCTTGCGAACTTGCCAACCAGACGGATGGCCTTTCAAAAGTCACAGATCAAAACTGTTAACTTGACCCTCGAAAGTGCCACTGGATAGCACTGTTTTGAGACAGCAATGTCGTGCTTATCCATATCTATAGAAAATATAACCATTTTAAGTCATTTCTCAGTTTGACAAAACATTGCCAAGAACAAGTCAGGTTTCAATGAACAAACCGTTACCACAAGTTGTGGTGACATGATTTTTTATATTGATGATGTGGGGCCGATTGCGGCTCAGCATGATCTCTCTCAGTTGGAAAAAAACACGGGAAAAGCGGACATTGCGGAAAAAATAAATCTATGCTTGTAGATCCGTATAAGAACAGATTTCTGTTCTCCAAATGCAAGTACTTTGTCACTCCCCAGAGTCATGTTGAAGGATTTAGACTTTGAAATCTAATATGTCATATTTGACCTAACATATGTCAATATGTTATCCATATCTAATATTAAGCATCTTAGTTCTGAGTAATGAATATTTTTAATACATGACTGCAGAAAATGGTGAAAACACTTCTATTTTGATGCAATGACGCCTAGATTGGCTTTGTAAACTGATTGAAATGCATATTGACCGTGTTAGGTCAGATCAGTTGTCAACCTTTACCTAATCTTAGGTCAGATTATTTTTACATACATTTTGGTCTAGTCTAGTCATGTTATACATCATTCATTTGTTGCGACAACAGGTATCGAATGACCGATAAAAATATACTCTAACCTAACCCAGTCAGCTGCTACAGTCAAAAATATTATCTAAGCCGTCACTTTATTCGACTTCAATTTTGTTTTGAGCATATGTTTCAGCATATGCAATGTTCACCATATATTTCCATGACATATTTAGCATAATTCGTTGCTTTATCAGCTGAATTGACATCATTTTGGCATTCTTTGGCCATGTTTACTCTTGGAGACAAAAACTTTGGTCAATATTGCTGCCAACCAATTCATGGTCGCATTTTGGAGGCCGCAGGCACATAGCGGCAAACTATTGTAAGCGGTACATGTGGACTGCCAGTGCCCGTTTGAAGCCGCACGGGGCACAAGTCTCCGTCCAGGTGATTCACCCGGTCTCTAAATCCTCCGCCCCGCTATCAATTGACACGTGAGGCCAGCCAGCCCGACCTGTGCCATCGCTCGTTTTGGCACTTCGCAGCGTGGTGGCGTTCAAACCGTTGAGTGGTTGGCATTTACGTCACGCACTTCACCACTGATGTGTCTGCATTATTTTTAGGTGTGTGTTCATCTTGGTAGTGCTGAAAGCAAGGGAGTTGATTTTTAGCATTATTGAGGGTGTTTAAATTTGAGATATTATCAATAAACATCATATTAAAAGGTGACAGTATAACATAACGTGTGTTTCAGGCTTCCCGCAGGTCAAGGGGCCAAGGAGTATCAGCTACCAATCTGTATGGAATTGTTCGTATATATATATATATATATATCCTTCTCTCTCCCTCTCTCTCTCTCTCTCCCTCTCTCTCTCTCTCTCTCTCTCTCTTTTCCTCTTTATAAAAACAAAATGACAGCATCCGTTCCAAAACGAAAATTGTTTGCCTCCACCCATTATTGGAGTTTCGCTGGGCCATGAGCTCTCAATCATCCTCTTTCCTGGACCTTGGTACCAATGTGGGGCTGGATATGCGAATTTGACACGTTCACAATATGATTTTAACTAAGAAAGGAATCTTGTAGACCACCGCGAAAACTCACTGCATGATATGTCAACCGTCCTAGTGTTTTGCATGGAAATTAAATACTGTGGTGTGATTCTCCTGCCTTGAGATTGTGTATATAAATGTCAGTAGAAACATGTCCCCGGTGATACAGCTTTAAAAAGGCCACACACTGAACACTGATATAAAATGGCGTGGGCTACTGCAACCGCGTCACACTCTGCAACAGCCTCTAGTTCCACCTCCACCATATCCACGATGAGGCTGTTGATCCTGTTCGCTCTCCTGGCTGCCGCCACGGCCAGCTTCAGTCACAGCTTAGGCCCCGTTGGTTTCGGAGGCGCCGGTCATCTTGGTGTTGCCAGTCTTGGACTAAGGACTGGATTCCATAGTCGCTTTGGATACGGATGTGGATACAGACAGTTCTCATGTCCGTACCTGAAGAGATTCTACTGCAACTCGCACCGTGCTCCGTACACAGTGGGAGGATCGTACGGAGTCTTCCACTGGTAATTATCACGCCCCTGAAGCTAACTAAAGCTACACAAGTTAGAGTTGGCCATGGATAGATCACCAATATCACCAAACCGGCAGCCGACATGAGCAACCAAATACTCCAGCTTGGCATGGACGACTCAGAAAACGTGTAATAAGACTAGCGGTGGCCACTTCGACGACTTCTTTCGGCAGCGACCATCGAAACTTGCAGCGACAATAACTATTCCTGGAAGTTAACTGTCTTTGCCATTCGATAATTATAACTTCTGAGGTAATTTTTGAGTACCATTTTTATAGTGTAAAATATCTATACCGACAAAGAAATGTGAAGTTTTGACTACATAGTGCATATCATATAGTTGGCTTCGCTGTGTTATCAATATCATCTAGCGACTGTCTAATTACCAAATTCAGGTTTTCTGTCTCAACAAAAAAGTTATCGAGTTACTCTCATCAAACTCTTAAATAAATTATTGATTTCTCGCTGTTTAAGTGTGAATGTTGCTTGGATATATTTGTGTTGTGTGCTTTGAGTTGAGTGTGGTTTTCAGAATAAAAATTGCAGCTGTATTTTGCATTATCGGATGAAAATTTTCCCAAACCGTACCGCCAACTCACCATGCCTATCTTAGCCACAGAAACGTACTTGCTTGATCCCTCTACTTTAAGCTACAAAATATGAGGCCCAGGGCGTAGCCAGGATTTCGCCCAGGGGGGGGCACGTTGCCCCGAAAAGGGCCCCTGGGACAACGCCAAAGTGTCCTGATGGGTAAAAAGGGCCCTTCTTGTTATAGAATAGAGTGCTGAAGAGGGATTAAGAGGGCCCTATCTGGTATGAGATTTCAAATTTGGCCACAGAGCATAGTGCGGTTGAGCCGAGCTTCGCGCGGCCCGTGTACTCAGGCGGCCTTTCGGTCCCTCAGGGGGAGGGGTGGCTGTCCCTGTCGTCCCCCCTGGCTACGCCACTGTATGAGGCTTCTGCTTCAAGCCCTTGAGAAAACTTCCACCCCAAGGAGACTCTGATCCACCTTCGCCCCAGTGCAGGAGTGGGTTTGCAACTCCTCTCGATCTCGGGTCCCTTCGCGAGATAGCGAAAAATCTCATGCTAGTGGATAGCTTATGAGAAATGATAATGGAACTGTGCTGGGACATTATGGCTGAGTTCAATATTAAGGTCATAACGGCTCAAAAATATTACTGGTTAAGGACAGCTTTATTAGCTCAAACTTCAGACGGGGTAAGATTTAGACTTTCGTCTACAGACATCATGATGCCTTTGAGAATCAAACTATGCATATGACTGTATACGTCAGCACACAAAACTGACCCGCTCCAAAGTCAGGTCAAGGCCATGATCAAACCGAATATGGTTAACATGCATTTCAGTCAATAGAAAATGGCAATACGAACACAATGATATAGAAATAAGAGTTGTATCACAATTCCTTGCGAACTTATCAACCATACGGATGGCCTTTCAAAAGTCACAGATCAAAACTGTTAACTTAACCCTCGAAAGTGCCACTGGATAGCACTGTTTTGAGACGGCAATGTCGTGCTTATCCATATCTATAGAAAATATAACCATTTTGTCATTTCTCACTTTGACAAAACGTTGCCAAGAGCAGGTCAGGTTTCATTGAACAAACCGTTACCACAAGTTGTGGTGACATGATTTTTTATATTGATGACGTGGGGTCGATTGCGGCTCATCATGATCTCTTTCTCCTTTGGAAAAAACACGGGAAAAGCGGGCATTGCGGAAAAATAAGTCTATGCTTGTAGATCCGGATAATAATATATTTCTGTTCTCCAAATGCAAGTACTTTGTCACTCCCCAGGGCCATGTTGAAGGATTTGGACTTTGAAATCTAATATGTCATATTTGACCTAACATATGTCAATATGTTATCCATATCTAATACTAAGCATCTTAGTTTTTCGTAATGAATATTTTCAATACATGACTGCAGAAAATGGTGAAAACACTTTTATTTTGATGCAGTGACGCCTAGATTGGCTTGCAAACTGATTGAAATGCATATTGACCGTGTTAGGTCAGATCAGGTAACAATCTTTACCTAATCTTAGGTCAGATTATTTTTACATACATTTTGGTCTAGTCTAGTTATGTTATACATCATTCATTTGTTGCAACAACAGGAATCGAATGACCGATAAAAATATACTCTAACCTAACCCAGTCAGCTGCTACAGTCTAAAATATTATCTAAGCCGTCACTTTATTCGACCTCAATTTTGTTTTGAGCATATGTTTCAGCATATGCAATGTTCACCATATATGTTCATGACATATTTAGCATAATCCGTTGCCTTATCAGCTGAATTGACATCATTTTGGCATTCTTTGGCCATGTTTACTCTTGGAGACAAAAACTTTGGTCAATATTGCTGCCAACCAATTCATGGTCGCATTTTGGAGGCCGCAGGCACATAGCGGCAAACTATTGTAAGCGGTACATGTGGACTGCCAGTGCCCGTTTGAAGCCGCACGGGGCACAAGTCTCCGTCCAGGTGATTCATCCGGGCTCTAAATCCTCCGCCCCGCTATCAATTGACACGTGAGGCCAGCCAGCCCGACCTTTGCCATCGCTCGTTTCGGCACTTCGCAGCGTGGTGGCTTTCAAACCGTTGAGTGGTTGGCATTAACGTCACGCACTTCACCACTGATGTGTCTGCATTATTTTTAGGTGTGTGTTCATCTTGGTAGTGCTGAAAGCAAGGGAGTTGATTTTTAGCATGATTGAGGGTGTTTAAATTTGAGATATTATCAATAAACACCATATTAAAAGGTGACAGTATAACATAACGTGTGTTTCAGGCTTCCCGCAGTTTAAGGGGCCAAAGAGTATCAGCTACTAATCTGTATGGAATTGTTCGTGTATCTATATATATATATATCCTTCTCTCTCTCCCTCTCTCTCTCTCTCTCTCTCTCTCTCTCTCTCTCTCTCTCTCTTCCTCTTTATAAAAACAAAATTACAGCATCCGTTCCAAAACGAAAATTGTTTGCCTCCACCCATTAGTGGAGTTTCCGCTGGGCCATGAGCTTTCAATCATCTTTTTCTGGACCTTGGTACCAATGTGGTGCTGGAAATGCCAATTTGACACGTTCACAATATGATTTTAACTAAGAAAGTAATCTTGTAGACCACCGCGAAAACTCACTGCATGATATGTCAACCGTCCTAGTGTTGCGCATGAAAATTAAATACTGTTGTGTGATTTTCCTGCCTTGAGATTGTGCATATAAATGTCAGTAGAAACATGTCCCCGGTGATACAGTTTTAAAAAGGCCACACCCTGAACACTGATATAAAACGGCGTGGGCTACTGCAACCGCGTCACACTCTGCAACAGCCTCCAGCTGCACCACCACCACATCCACGATGAGGCTGTTGATCCTGTTCGCTCTCCTGGCTGCCGCCACGGCCAGCTTCAGTCACAGCTTAGGCCCCATTGGTTTCGGAGACGCCGGTCATCTTGGTGCTGCCAGTCATGGACTAAGGACTGGATTCCACAGTCGCTTTGGATACGGCTGTGGATACGGACAGTTCTCATGTCCGTACCTGAAGAGATTCTACTGCAACTCGCACCGTCCTCCGTACACAGTGGGAGGATCGTACGGAGTTTTCCACCGGTAATTATCACGCCCCTGAAGCTAACTAAAGCTACACAAGTTAGAGCTGGCCATGGATACATCACCAATATCACGAAACCGGCAGCCGACATAAGCAACCAAATACCTCAGCTTGCCATGGCCGACTCAGAAAACGTGTAATAAGACTAGCGGTGGGCACTTCGACGACTTCTTTCGGCAGCGACCATCGAAACTTTCAGCGAGAATAACTCTTCCTGGGAGTCAACTATCGCTATGAAGTTAACTGTCTTTGCCATTTGAGAATGATAACTCTGAGACAATTTGTCATTGCTATTTTTTGTAGTGTAAAATATCTATCGACGTAAAATGTGTGTAGTTTTCACTACATAGTGCATATCATATAGTTATCTTCGCTGTGTTATGAAAATCATCTAGCGACTGTCCAATTATCCTGTTCAGGTTTTCTGCCTCAACAAAAAGTTACGGATTGCCATCATCAAAATTTTTTTTAAGAATTGGCACCTTGGTCGAATCCTGAATTTAGTGAATTAGGCGTACTTTTAGCCAAAATAATGAAACAACTCATGATTTCTCTGAAAATGTTCGATAAGCAATATCTTGTTTTTAATATTACTCCTCTAGGAAATAAATAAATATCTTCCCGTGGATGCGTCGATCGCAACCATACCATCTTGAACGCTTCAAGGGCTTCTTTGGCTGATGCTCATCGTGACGTAGATATGTCGTCACACCAGCAGCTCAAATCGCCGCCGGTGGGGGCTGGGTGGTGTAGGTTTTTGTTTTTTTACGAAATATCAGTTCCAAACAATGATATATGGTTCGTTTGACTTGCTTTACAAATTGGCTATCTCAGTTAAAATCACGTTATAAAGTGTTAAGTGTGAATGTTTCATGGATGTATGTTTGGTATGTGCTATGAGTTGGGTGTGGTATGCAGAATACAAAAATTGCCGCTGTATTTTGCATTATCGGATGCAAATTCTCCCAAACCGCTCCGTCATCTCACGATGCCTATCTTAGCTACAGAAATGCAATAGCTTGATCCCTCCACTTTAAGCCATACAATACGAGGCCTCTGCTTCAAGCCGTTGAGAGAACTTCCACCCCATGGAGACTCCAATCCGCCTTCGCCCAAGTGCAGGAGTGGGTTTGCGACACCTCTCGGTCTCGGGTCCCTCCGCGAGATAGCGAAAAAACTCCTGGTAGTGGATAGCTTATGAGAAATGATAATGAAACTGCTGTGCTGTGGAACCTTATGGCTGAGGTCAATATTGAGGTCATAAGGGCTCAAAAATATTATTGCAAATTAGGTTTAGTGACTTTTCTCCATCCAACATGGAACAAAGCAGAACGTGTTTCCCTCTTCTGGAATAGTATCTGGTTTTACTTCGGCAGCGCTCTCATTACTTCACACTCGCTATAACTCGTCCGACGGTTGGTTTAGTTTTAGGAACCTACGTCTCCTCCTCTCCTGTCTGTTACAATCGGGCCGGGCCCCACTGCTTTTCCCTCAGCAGAAACCCATCTCGCGACTCTCCTGACTTCAGCGAACTCGGCCGCCGGCTAGCTGGTGCTGACTCTGCCGCTGTCTCGCCTGTACCAAAGAGGATCGGATGGTGGCGGAGATAATCAAGCTAATGTAGGGCAAAATATGGCTAGTAATGCTTAAAAAAGATTATGTTAATGTATCTCTTGATTTATGGTTTAACTCCTATTAGTCGCATGGATAAATTTCTGCTGCATTTCTCGCTATACAAGTGAACGCGCCTCCGCCAATCAAAAGCCGCCATCCGCTGGATGCCAATTGCCCGCGGGACACAAAGGTTAGAAAGGTCACGCTGTAAGGCGCCGCTGGCGTCGAGTTCAAGCCTCGTTGGGGAGGGGTCGGGTGGCAGATTATAAAACGTGCACGTGTGGTTTTAAGAATAGTGGTCGTTTTGCCTGCTGTTGGACTGAGGGAGGACGACAGATGTAAGAGACATTCTGTGCGCATGGGTGAATGTATGGGTTAGGTGTTTGTATAGTGTGCGGTGTCGATATTACTGGAAAACATGAGTATGAGTTCATTAGATGAGTTCAGAATGTGAATACGCTTGGCGGGTAAAATTGCAGGTACCAATTTTGAATCCGTAGTACTTTCGGCATCGGGGCAAAGGATGCAGCTTTTTATTTTTTCATTGATTGACACTGATGGCAATACAACACACACGGTACATGTGACGTACACGTCAAGCTGACTTTTCATGTATGTGCAGCACTAGAAGCTTAAACTGATAAAATGACTAGTTGTTAAGATGTTCCCTGGCCTCTCCCCTCGAATCCGGAAATGTAAAAAACACTGAAGATTATATATTCGGGCACAGCCCTTCATCAGAATCGTGGAGTAAATATCAATAATTCTCAGTCCTAGTATAGCCAGACCTCGAATTGAGCTTCACACAAAAATGCCTTTTAGAATGAATCGTTAAAAATAAGATTGGATGTCGTGACAACAACCATATTGGTACCTCTAACCTAAAAGTAATGCCGACAATGCGACAAACCTAGAACAGTATTTGTGACAGTCTTTTCTATTATTTCAGCCAAACACTAGCTTTTGATTAACAGTGAAAAACTCGCTGAAGTACCTTAATCGGTTATTTTAATATTTCTGTTATTCTTATATACTATTTTTCCGTCGACTGCAGCTAAAATGCTAACCAAAAACTACCTATTAAGCACTAGTAGACGTGATACTAATTCGGTGTAAAGACTGCATACTTTCCCCTTTAAGATGATGCTAAATTTTTACAATAAAAGCCTCCCTCGAATTATTTAGTTAAGATTGTACCTAGTGGTCAAGGTCAAATCTTGACCACTAGGTACCTAGTCACTAGTGATTGTACCTAGTGACTAGGTACATGTGACATCTTGACCAAATCTTGACCACTAGTGATTGTACCTAGTCACTAGGTCAATCTTAACTAAATAATTCGAGGGAGGTTTATTGTAAAATTGCATCATCTTAAGAAATGCGTCTTCCGAATTAGTATACGTCTACTAGTGCTTAATAGGTAGTTTTTGTTAGTTGTGAAAAATAGTATATAAGAATAACAAAATATTAAATAACCGATAAGTCTGAGTTCACTGTTATAAAGCTGTGTTTGGTGAAATAATAGAAAGACTGAATACTGTTGGTTTCATGTGCAACTGTTAGGTAATATGGTTGTTTCGACATCCAATCTTATTTTTAACGATTCATTCTAAAGATTTTTTTAAGCTCAATTCGAGGCCTGGCTATACTAGGACTGAGAATTATTGATATTTACTCCACGATTCTGATGAAGGGCTGTGCCCGAATATATAATCTTCAGTGTTTTTTACATTTCCGGATTCGAGGGGAGAGGCCAGGGAACATCTTAACAACTCATCATCATGCTCCTCGCCGCAGCACTTCAAAACTTATCAACGATAAAATGACTATTTGAAGCAGAGGGATAAGTAGCTCTGACCATTCAAACAAGGAGGGTCCAAGGCAAATCGCAGTATGCACGAGGCAGAGAAGATATGTATATTTTAATGGCATTTACATCACTGTATTCCTTTTGCATGGGTCACTTCACTATCACATTCTCTCAATGCTGCTGCCACCCGGCCTACAGGCAGCCAGAAGTCACTGTGCACTGCCGTCTAACCATGATTGTCCGCCTTTCTATTCTGAGGCAGAAAAATTCGTTTGTATGCTACAATACTCCGCTGTTCATCTCCCGGATGACGTCATGTTCCTAGTTAGTCATTGTGTATTAAAGTGAATGTGGCACCTCGGTCGAATCCTGGAATTTTGTGTTAATAGGCGGTACTTTTAGCCGGAAATCATGGAAGCGTCCATTATTTCTCTGAAAAATTAACAATAAGCTCAATATTTTGGTTTCGAAAATGCTCCTCTAGAAAAAGAAATGAATATCTGCCTGTGGTGATGTCATGATCTGGCAACCACTACCATATTCAATACGCTTCAAGAGCTTTGATTGGCTGATACTCACCGCGTGACGTCGGCATATGCCGTCCCACCAATAGCCATGAGAACTGTGGCCTGCTGCTAGGGGTACATGAGGGGTATATTTCAGGTAGGTTATAGCTTTTTTCTACGGAAATCTCGAGCTCCAAGACAAATGATATATTGAGTACCGGGTTTTCCGACTTCCTTTACAACTTGGCTATGTCAGTTAAAATCGCGTTATGAAGGTGCCATATTCCCTTTAATGTCGTTTGTTGCACCGTTATTAGATTAAGACTAGAGGTGGGACATTCCAGGCCCGGGGCCCGGGGCAAAAGCCCGGCCCAGGCCCGCGGGCTTGGACCGGGCCTGAAGGCCTAATTTAGGCCAATGCTGGGCTGATAACGGGCTTCACCCAGGCTCATTCCGGGCTTCAACTGAACTGGGACTTCAAAGTAAATTTTCTGTAAGTTAAATAAGCCTTTTCCAGTACAGACCTAGTTTTTTTCCACTGAAACATAATCTTATTCATGCATCTGCAGCTTTTGAAAATACATTTACAATTAATTTTGTTACATGGACTTTAAGACATACATCAGGAATGTAAAAGCATGAAGCTCTAACTTTCTATCTGTTACTCATGCGGCATGCCAGGGTCAAAAGCAAGTTACTTAAACCTGTATGAATATTTATAATCAAATATTGAGTAATGCCTACAGTTGCACACATCCATGCTGTACTGTCATCTTATGAATGTCCTAATGACTTCCAAATCTTCAAGTCATATATGGGTGAACAAAATATAAATTGTGATAGCCTATTTGTTACTTCCATATTGTCAGTATACCATTTCAAATGAAGTCATTTAACCAAGTTGCTGCTGTATTAATACTAACACCTAGCTCTAGCTAGATCATTCTTTCCAGAAGCTTTCTGTTTCAGGTAAAAAGAAAATGTCATCTATGGAGCCATTCCTACGTCCTCTGCGAAAAATGGCGAAGTGAATGTCAGGTACAAACTATCTATTGGGAGCCCATAATTGTCAAATTTGCCTGCTAACTCTAGATGCAAGAACAAATGTTGATAAGTTTGACCCTTCCACAGCTTCATCTTGCTCTTTCATTGCCCAAAAGATGCAGAATCCACTCAGAAAAGGCTAGTATAAGCAAGGGAATAGGCACAAAGAAAACATGTTTTTGATTGAAGTACTTCAAAACATAAATTAGTTAGTTGTGGGGAGATACTGGGGAGAGCAGTCAGCCTTAGAAGGAACCTTTGAAATTGCACCAAAACATGAATATACTTGACATTATGTATTGCATTTTCCTTGTGGAGATACTTCCCTGGCCTCTATGAAATACAACTTCTATTATAAGCTTTGAACATAACAGCACTTCCTTCCCAAGATATCTTTACTTTACACTACCCTCCTGTCCTGTCCACTAAAAAAATGTACAGAAACATAGAAACACAGAACACAAAAACAGAAATATCCAAATTATGATGGACTTTAGATACGCCAAATTCCGCGGGCTCGAGAGCAACTGGAAAATCTTTGCAAAGCCAGAAAAGCGTCATATATGAAACAACTGCGCAAAAAGTGGCCTATTCTCAGGAACAAAACAAATGCACCACACCCTTTGTGCTTATTTTTTAAATCCGTGAAATTTTGGAAATATATTTTCAAAAGTATTGAAATAGTTTTACTGAAATAAACTTACTATTCTGCTAAATTTTAGTGAAAAATATTTTCATGAATGATCGCTCTAATGTAGACAAGCACGGCGCTTCAGATACCTTCCAAGCGCAAGCCCCTAAAAATACAACAAAACAAACAGAACTAGTGTTCAAGCCCGCATGGTGATGGTAATGTAATGTGGATGGACTAGAGTTGTTTTTTTGTGTCGAGATTTACTTTTTGGTGGAGATTGGTGCAATCTTTTTATACCATGTTTCGTGCAAACCTGTGGAAAACTAGTGGTTCTTTATCAAGATAGGCTGATGGACCTTGTTGGCCTGTTGGCTTACATACTTTGCAGATCGGGCTGACCCAAGCAGGACAATCTTTTGACTATCTTCCAAGCTGTTTAGTGACTAAATTAAAATAAAATGCTCACATGTATCAATTCAGGGACAATGTGAAGGATCTTTGGTTCATTCACAGCCATTCTGCCATGATATTCTGAAAAGGTTTAGCTGAAAACTTGTCACTACTCCCTCCTCTATTCATAAACATTATTGGAACTCAATTGTGAGGCTCGTGCGAGCATATAATGATTTATAAAAGTGCAATCATGGAGGAAATGTCTGTGAGTGGGCTTATTTCATCCCGATTCTTATAGCTGCCATGTGCATACCTCTATCTAGAATGCCCATTGTTTTATAAGGTGATGCTGGTCATTACCATTACCATATACCTTTCTCGGCAATGATCACCCTGAGCTGCTGGACAAGCTCTTTACACACCTGAAGGCTTCTAGGCTCGAGAGCTTTATCTGAACGTACGGAACAAACGTCTATGGTGGCAGGTATTTGTATCCGAAGAGCACCCCTCATATAAGAAATACCAATTACACTATAGACGTCCCCCTGACAAATTTCAACAATAGGTGCTTCAAACTAGGCTTTAACTGTCTGGTCCTAAGGTATGGTAGACTCCAGAATAGCTCCCACCATAGGCAAAAAAAGTTCAACTAACCAACTAACCCTAACTAACCATCCGTTCATGTTTACTAACCAACTAACCCTAACTTAAGGACTACTTAACTACTAACCATATCTAAGACTCACAACTAACCAACTCACACCCCTCCCTAACACTCTATCTGTTCTATTACCCTTCTCTCTTCCTCTATGCGGCGGCTACCCAGCCAGACGGTGCTGTAACCTCACCTCCTTGTTGCAGGATAAATACCCGCGGCATCACGTCATGGTGCTTGCGGTTGTTTCTAATTACCCAAAATTATTATTTTTCAATGGAGGAACTCGAGTAACGTAAGCAGAACGGTCATTCGATAACAAGGAACAAAATTAAAAAAAACCTATCTTTACGCTGGCAAGCCTCTTCACGTACCCTTTTAAATCCTATCTGTGCACCAGGCTCGGCGTCCCTGCCGTAGCAATCCCCTTCCCTCGCAAGTGTTGCTACACTTCGCGACCCATTCCTTGAAATAAGATTCGCCCATTTGTTCTGCGACATTAAAGTTAACACCCCTCCCGGCAAATTCTCCCCCACACTTTAGAGGCGGGCAAAGGTGCTTCGCACAGAACGCCTTATAAAAAGCCCTTAACACGCGCATTGACGGGGGTCTGAGCCACCTTCGCATTGACGGGGGGGGCGGGTACCCGCCCCCTAAGATCTCGAGAACCACGGTAGGTAGCGAAAAACGGTAAACGGCGTTGGGCTGCCCATCCACTTCTCCATCGAAAACATTTGAACCATTTTTTGTCAGGTCACATTTAAGGTCACGAGAGGTCAAAACATGCCCGTCATAGGGATAACATGTAAATTCAGTTTTTCGGCCATTACATCTGAACAAGTAAAGATAGAGCAAAACGACTTAAACTATATCAATTCTGGAATATGGATGTGTCATCTGGGGCGGAGCTGCAAGATGTCATTTGGATAGATTAGACAGGGTCCAACATAAATTTTTGATTTGGCTCGCATCCAACATTCACACATCTCGACCATCTCAGTCCTTGTCATACCATGATCTCTTAAAGCTCTTCAAAATTAGCAGTCTGTCCCAGAGGAGACTCCAGTACGACATTTGCTTCGTACTCAAAATCATAACCGGGAAGGTGGACTCCGCCTGTCTGCTCGGGAGCTTCCCACTCCATGTACCTCAGCGGCGAACCAGGGGGATGCAAAGCCACCTTTACATGTTTCCCTGCCTCGTGTGGAGACCGTCAAAAGAGGCTTATTTCGCAGGGCAGCGATTGCTTTTAATGGCCATCTTGGACGCTGTCCCGAGGCAGACCCCTACGCTTCGACCTTTAGTAGTTTTAGAGCCAGGGTGAGGAAATATGTTAAAGCTCATCCATTTTAGGCTTCTTATCGTATTTTATGCCGTTTTTCATGTCTTAATGTATTGCAGTGTTTCTGATGTATTTTCATTTGCTTCATATTCATAGCTTCGTGTATATTTTATATCGAGTGTTTTATATTACTGTTGCAGGAATAGGTTGCATTACATTGTTACACGGTTGCATTGTAAATATTCATTGGTGTGCTGTTTTATTGCTTGACTTCAGCTGTAATTGGGTTTTCACATACCTGTTGCTGATAAGCCTGAATAAATGAAATGAAATGAAATGAAATGAATCCTCTTAGCAAGCCGAATCGAATGATATATAATTTGACCTTGCTAGGTCAAATCAAGGATTTGACCTGACCTGAGGTCAGGTCAGGGTCAAATTATATAAAATGCATATCATTAGAACCGCAAAGCCCAGGCGAGTCTAATGCAGCTAAAATAAATGCTCTATCACCATCCGTTACTGAGTTATTCCGTAAAAACCATTTTTCCTATGTATTTCCAATGGAGAGGTCATGCCTCGTACCTGACCTTAGGTCATCGATATCAAAAATACCGGAACATATTTTAGAGAACTCGGTGGGGCCATTATGTGATATGAGTTTCAATCGGATAAGTTCACCCTGCTCCGACTTATGCTATCTTAAACTTTTTTTGAGGTCGGGTCACTTGACCTGTACTGGTGACCTAACCTTAAAATTTTCACAGAAGTTGTAAAAATGATGAGGGAAAAGGTATACCAAGTACGGCGGCGCTACGCGCCGCCGTTTTTCTACTATCTCCGAAAAACCCGAGGGGGGGCGGGTACCCGCCCCCGTCAATGCGCGTGTTAACTAACTAACTAACTAATTACCTGAAGTAAGCTTGCATCTTAAGCAAGCCATGTTTTGTACTGTGAGTTTTTTCAGTATCATTTTCTGCTGAATTATTAACCCTATTTCCGGCAGGGGGCTAATATTGCCCCCCCTTCAGGTTTTTCGAGAATATCTCCGAAACGGCTTGCGATAGAACTTTGAAACTTCCTGACTTTTCCTAAAACTAGTACAGGCAGGTTTTCTGAAATTTTCAAGATTATATATTTACCAGGGGCGGAGCTATGGCTGGGTTTTTGGGGAGGTTCTATCCACAAACCAAGTATTATCGTATGCGATGGGTTTTTTGTAAAAGGAAGCCGTCTCTGCTGATCCTGATACCAGTTATATGGTTTTATTATATTATTTTTTATGTGAGATGATAGTGCATTCACAATTGTTACTATTTGTATTCATCAGGGGCGGTTACAGCAGTTCAAAATGGGGGAATGTTATCAAGAAGGACTAAACGTTAGTAAGTGAGAAGACTGCTTACAGCCGTGTCAGGGCGAATACAATTGGGTATATGAAAATTCAAAATAGTTATAACCCAATTCTAGATTACCAGAGGCGTGTCCAGTCACTACACATTTTCAAAATGTATATTCCCAGCCAGTATCACCGCCGCGACTCAATATCGTTGTATATTGAAAATGTGTTTCCAATCACCCCCACCCCCACGACGAGTCCTTGATCCGCCTATGTCACCCCCTTTCCCAGAGCTGCCATGGGAGGGTAAAAATTATCAGAAATTAAATTTCAACTAGTCGAGGGACTAATATACTCATGCATACCATTCGCATATTGTTGGTATGTATTTTACCCCACTGTTTTACCTTACTGCATCCGCCCCTGATGAGTTTTTCACTTTTTTTCTCATTTATTTATGTTTCAAAGATGCCAAGCAGTATATGACGGCTTCTAATCCGCGTAACAAAAACTTTTTAGGTTGTATATATTTCCCCTCATAGTCCTGGTCCTGGAACTGCCATTGAATTTCGAATTTTTGCGTAACTCGAGTATATGAAAATTTTGGGTCAATTATTTGTAAATCTGAACTAGTTTTGTGAAAATCGTACAACAGAGACAAGGGTTATGGAAAATCTAAAAAATACACAAAAATTGTATATTTTGCACGACCTTCTCCTAAAAAATAAAAATTTTGAAATTTTCTTTTTTTCAAAATAAGGTTTAGCAGCAGAGGAATCTATGGCACTTTGAATTTTCAAAATCGGCCGGTTAGATTACGCGATCTTAGGGGGGCCGATATTGCCCCCCTGCCGGAAATAGGGGTAGCCGGGAGCCTGACGGAAATAGGGTTAAGATAGCTGAGGATACTGATGCTGCATGCACCTTTTAATATGGCTTTGGGTGAAACCAAAACTTTTTTCCAGGATAAATTGGCTTAAAACATGTATTTGAGACAGCTTTAAAGTAAATAAATGCTGTATATAGTCGTTTATGGTTTTTTCATGATACTGGGCCTTCCCGGACTTGATAAGCCATTTCTTTCACAAACCGGGCTTGTGACGGGCTTCTAAAATCAGCAGCAGACCGGGCCCGGGCCTGCAAAATTGCCCGAAACTCTCACCTCTAATTAAGACGTTCAACACTCAGCTTTCGAATTATACCTAATTTGTCGGAACTGGGGCAGTGAGTGACTTCACAAGTCATGCCAATTATTACAAATGGTGCATTTTAAGAAAATATACATTCTTTGTTATATTTTGATTTTTCAGTCAAGAAATTTCGTATTAACCGAAACAATACAGCAAGTGTAAATGTTGGTACGAGGATTGGAGAGGACGCTTATGAATATCAATTAATTTTAGACAAATTATTTTAATCGGCGGTAGCTCTTGAATGGCTAGGTCTTTAAGTATGTTCAAAATGTTAAACGTTTCATTGTGAAATCTTGTTAGTACGGAAATTGCCAATAGAAACGATAAGTGAACGGTCTCGAATAGTGAGAGGTTGTTGCTTGGACCTTAACCCATCACCGCCTGGGGGCGGGGGGCGATCGCATCCCCTCGGTTTTTCGCAAATAATGCTGAACCGATTCAGATGAGACTCGCGTCCAGGAGTGTGGATTTATATCTCTTTGGGGGTGCCCGAGCACCCCCAAAGAAAGGTTGAGGTAATGTTAAAAAAAATCCCTCAAATTTAACTGTTTAAAATTTTTAGGACTTAACACTGGTTTTATTTGCTTCAGCAGGCTTGTGTGAGGGCCAAAAAGATAAAATAATGTTCATTGTTTTTGCGTGATGACATTTGGGCACTTCCAATGATTTTCGGAAATCCACGCCCCTGCTTGCGTCGCTGTGCAAGCCTCTAGGGCTGTCGATTCGAAAACTTATAACCAAAAATTAGCATCAGGTAGGTCAGCTTAACTAGTTGTGACGACATTGCTAGCTAGGCCCGCGTAAGGCAATTCCGTTTTTTCTTAAATGAGGCTGACAAAACCGGGGTGTACCTCGGTTTCTACAAGAGTTAGATAAAATTCCTAAACACCGTTCGAAAGCTCTTGACAAAGCTGCATGCTGTCATCCATTTTGAGGTCAAATTGATACCAAGGTCGCCAGAGGTCACCAAAGTTCACGGTTTGCGAAATTGTTTGTGCCTATAAATTTTTGACCAAACAAGATACAATACTAAATTTATTACAGTAATGAACATGACCCAAGGATTCAAACAGTATGCAACATGACCTTGAAAGGGTACGCTTTAACCTTGAGCTAATGTCAAGGTCATAATGAGACCTTACAAAGTCACGCAGCATAACATTTGAATCACTAGGTCAAGACGAACACACTGCTTACTTTTTATTCTAGGTCTCTGGCTCCAAAGGTATAAATAATTTTCTAAATGAGTCTAAATTTGACCTATTTTGGCCCACTGTAACGCCACTGGTCAACGGATACGCTTCAAACTCGGATCCAGAGTGGAAGACGGTAAGGTGCTTCCAGCGCCATTTTCATTTTTCCGATCACATCCGGTTCCCGAGATCGTAGGAGGTTTTATCACACCCCAGGCGGCGGTGTGTATGAAAAGAACCCAGGCGGTGCCGGGTTAATGGACAGAACCATACAAGGGTGCCAATTTATATCCCTTTGGAGCCCGCGCACCTGTAATGAAATATTCATTTGGTGCTAAAATATCCTTTAAGTTTTCTTGTTAATCATTTTCAGAATTCAAAAGGACTGTGTGATAGCTAAAACAAAAATAAAATTACGCTTTATCCTTTCATGTGGCGGTCATTTCTTTTTTCAAATTTTGGCAATCCAATGGTTTTTGGAAATCAACACCTCTGCTCGTTACCTCAGTTCAGCTAGCAGATATAGGTCACATTATGCGTAGATATAATCCTACACCAGCCTGCAATCCAATTTATTTTTCTTAGGGGAAGAACAAAACACCAGTATTCGTGTCTGGGTGCATCTCTTTAATTGTCCATATCTCAATATCCCCAACGTCTAGTTGAGCTTTCTATGATGTTGGTGACTTCCCAGTACACGTGTACCCACCGCGCGCGTCGTCTCCGCCCTCTGTACCTCCATTTGATCTGTCTCTTCCGGTGCTCTGGGCCAATCATTGAATCGGAACTTCAACCAGTCACACGGGGGACCTCGCCGCACAGGGCCTCGCATTTCCGTACAGACACTTTACCCTCCGGCACCGGCTCTCTGTCTGAGCCGGCTCGCCCACTCGCCGCCGTTCCAAAGCCGGAGCCGTTGCCTGGAATCGCGAATTGTGAGTCCAGGTGACGCGGCGGAGTGCAGGTTTGTGGGGCGAGGTGTGTGTGCGGGGAGGCTTCAGACGGTGTATGTCAAGTGAAGCGGTGCCGGTTTTCACGTGGTGTTATCGTGCTTTCTGCGGTGGTGCTCTTCGGTCGTGAAAGGAGAAGAGGTGGCCACCTGTGCTTTGCGTTGCTGGCTAAGTTCAGGAACAGGAGCGACGTGCAACCGGCCCCGCACAATCGAACAAGTCGATTGTCCGGCTTTTCATGGGTTCAATGCAGCGGTGACCGTGTGTTGTCGGACGGTTGAGGGTGTAGGCCATAGCCATGCCACCGTCTAGGCCCAACCGGAACGAGCGGAAACACGCGCGGAAAAAGCGGCAGTTGGAAGAGCGGCAGCGCCAAAACTCCTACACACAAATCACAGACTGGAACGGCGACCTGCCTGTTACCGTCACCGAATCGCCAACGCCGAAAGTGCGCATCACAAACAGGTAAAGATGGCTGGCCGGGGCTATGTCACAGTTGGTGTGGGTGACGTCACTGTTGTCCGGGATACTGGCGTCGTTTGTGTCGCCGTCGCCGTCGCCGTCGCCGTCGAGCCGTGACGTGCCCGGTTCAGCTGCTACGGTGCAGCGCCGCCGCTGTTGCTGCTGCTGCTGCCGCTACTGCTGCTGTTGCTGCTGCTGCGGCTGTCGGCCGTCACCTGTGGGCTGGCTGTGACCCCAGGCCCGGAACACAGCGTCAGACCTTCTTCCTGATCTGATCCCGGCTTGTATTTATCTATGATGATGACAAATGAACGTTTTACAATATGATTTCGGTGGGAAGACGATGGTGGTTATGGCGTTTTGGACTTTTTATTCTGACCAGAATATGCGTCCTCAAAGCTTTTTGATCGTGGCTTGCTCCTCAGATTTTGTGCTTGCAATGTGGTTCCTAAGGTCTTCTCGAGTTAAACCCACTCACAGCCAAGCACACTTTCTACGATTGGACGGGGCTCTATTAGTGAGAGGGGGAGTTGATAAATGGAAACGATTCATAGTATTCAAATTTCGTCTTCTGGGACGTTTCATGGTCAATTCTAAGGAATGCTGTAATATAGAATTTTTCGAACCTTAAAAAGTTAGCTTCGATAAATGAAAAAGTCCGTCTTCCTGCCTTGTGTTGTATTTCGATGTCATTCTTGCTCGGCAACTAGAATAAGTACGGTATGTGAACATGCCTTGCCAGCCATGTTTACCTACAGCACTGATTTGAAATCTGGATTCAATTTTCATTACCAGGATATGGAATAAACCAGGTTACTTCTTTTAAGATCTTTAGATTTTGCTATTTTCTTCGGTTCAATTTGGGGGGGGCTACAGGTTCCTACCTAGGTAATTTAGTGGGTCATTTCCATTGCGTTTTCAATGCTCAGAGCTCTCTAATAACACCTTATTTGTTTGTGCTGGTCAGAAAATGGTGTCACAAGTCACAAATGTGCATAGTTGTTTAAAAAAACCGATAGACTTTTTAGATTTGGATATTTTCCGGGAAAAATGTTATTCACAATAGAAACATCCCGTCAAAGCCATCGATTGAAACACAGTTTGATCTATTTTCAACCTTTCTCTGAAACTTAGGCATGAGTGACGCTCGCACTTCCGTTACTGGGCAAATTGCGTTTTTTTCGCTGTTCGGTACCGCTTGGAAATAGCAGAAAAATGAATGGATCCCAGAATCTTGATAGTCCCACGTTCGGAGTTCGGGATCGGAGAAAATGGCAGGGTCCTGAGATCCCGATCCCAGCATTGACATCCCTACATCAGCCACCTGAGCGATGTCAGTCTTAGTGTGACTGATCGAACCGTATCCTGACCCTTCGCCTCGGCTATTCCAAAATGTCCAGTTGATTTCATCCCTCCCCTCCCCATAGAAATAGGTCGTTTATGATGTCCCTTGTTACAGCGTTCTTGAGACCAGACTGGAAGTGTTGTAAGGACGGTCGAGGCAAATGTACCGGTCGGCTGATAAGTCAGCATTCATTGTTAAAAATGCCCCGATAATTTTTGGGCGACCTGGAGATAAAAGGAGCCATTTTGCATTTTACGTAATGAAGAAATATCTGGAAAAGAAAACATCTCTGTTTATTCATTGCACTGGCCCATGCGGTGAAAGGATCACTTAATTACACGCTGCGAGAGGGGAAACGTGCCCTGTTATCTCATCAACAGCTTGCACTCGGGTTATTGCTCCCGAGAGCTAGTTAAGTTTCATACCAAAGTACTTCATGGACAACAGATTTCAAATCCAATCCGGTAAATATCCGATGTTTTCCCGACAAAACTGCACTGGTGAAGGCTTTTCGTCATACCATGATTAGTTATCCAAGTACATTCCACATCCGAAAAGTAGCACTAAATGAAAAACTTTGCAAGCCAGGTCCCTATCAGATCCAAAAGTGATCCCTGTTGCCCAGTTGGCGGAACGCTGGGCTCTGTCCCGCTGCTTAGAAAACATGCATTGGCAATTCACTGGTGAAGGCTTGGAATCGATTCCCCAGAGAAGCTCCGGCGCTCAATATTTAGCCGACGTAGGCTGGCTGGTAGCTGACTAGAAATGGCCGGGACAGCCGTCTCTGTGCTTTGTGGGACATTCGATGTTGATGTTGAAATTAACCCTTCGTTGCTCGTTATGATGGTAGGGCTGTAGTCTCTGAGATTAGTGCTTTGATGACGTAGAGGGAATATACCACTTTGTCGAAACTCTAAAAGAGAACAATCTATGGACGAAATAGGTCTGCAAAATTATGAAATATTTTGTTTCTACCTGAAATTGCTCAAAATAAATATATCGCCTCTTGTCTTACTACTCTGGGTAGTGGGCTGACCCAAGCATCGCGTGTGATCACGAATCTGGCAGCTTGCGTCGCCATGCGACATGCAAGGTAGCGTGGCCATGCCATTTGTTAACACCTAACACGTGACATGAGCTGCCAGATGGAGAGGGGTTTTTCATGGTTTGAAATATTGTAGAAGCTCCTTCTACTTTGAACTTTAAAGCTTGCGGATTTTATACAGAGAGATTTGCTTGAAATTAAATATGTCACTAGTGGTTTTCGAGACGCTCTACAAAACTGTTATCTCAGTTCAAAACCCGTGATAAAGGTGGTATATCCCTTCAAGTGCGGCTATGATGGCAAAAGATGAACGTATGATAGCTCTGAACAAAACAAATCAGAATAGCTAATTTTAGAGAACAAGAAAAAAACAAGTTTTGTGAAAGAGAACATCAGCACTGGAGATTAAAGAAAAGAAAAAAACGCAACAATTGAACAGCAGTGAAGCATGGAGGCAACGCTGTCACAGACAAGATGGAGCACAAACAACGAAATTCATCAGATCGAAAACAAAATGAATGCGAAGACGAATAATCAAACATTTTCACACTCATATTGTTTTAGTTTGAATGTTACTCAAGTGTGTGTGCGATTGTGTCTGTGTGTGTGTGTTTTTTTAATCGGTACCTAATCCCTGTCCTTATCCTTACTCTACCTGGAGGCTGTGAGCGCATTCGCCTGTGGCTGCAGCGACCCCTCCAGGTAGAATCCCATCCTCTTTATCCTCACCTTCCTCATCCTTACCATCTCCTTCCATAGTTTATAATCATTTCATATTTATCACGACAACACTTTAAAAGCCACCTCAGTACTGTGGAAGTGTGAGTAATGCATAATGATATAATAATATAATTATGCATATGATAATAATAATAATAATGATGATGATGGTAATAATGATGATGATGATGATAATAATGATGATGATAATAATAATGATAATAATAACAATTTATAATAATAATAATAGTAATATCAATAATAATTTGTCATAATAATTAATAATAATAAACTAGCCGCATACCTGGCGAATCAAATTCCCTCCAATCGAATTCGCAGATGGTTCGGACATCCGTGTAGATATCCACACTATCACGTGTTGCAGTATATAAGGACGAATGATGTGTGTTCGGCGCACGTTTGCGGGGGAATTAGCCAACGTTTTTTCAGTATCAGCGGAGTTCAAAATATTGAATACATTTCAGTATCTTTGTAGCTGACAATCGCGCTGTTTTGAGGTTAAAGGGACTGTGACATTTTCGTGGGTTTTAAACTGGGCCATCAGGCGCGTAGAGCATGCCGAAAAACACCCTTCGACGGAGCAACAGCGCTCCATCAGTCTCAATGAGATTCTGCCTTATTAGAGGTTCTGCTCTTATTAGAGGTTCTGCTTCCCTCCTCCCCCATGTGCCTGACGGCCGTGGGTAACTGTTTGGGTAACTGGGTAACTGCTGGCAATTGTGACTGAAGGGTTTTTCATGAACGCTATTTTTTTCATTTGGGTATACTCATGACTAGTATAGGTACTGACGGTTTACGTGGAGTAAACAATACATATATTGCAGAGAAAAATGTCGAAGCTAATCATTTCTCACGTTCTATCCATTCATGTTGGACGTTTCATCTAAACATTGCCACTAGTAAAACCTGAGAACACCCATGGACGGGCTTCGCTATGGTGATGTTTCAGTGGAATGGCGTCCTCTGTTGCAGATGTCTGGTGAAGAAGAGTCACATTGTCGTCGTAGCACTGCTGCTGGTTCTCTGCATATTGTCCATCGCTCTAACGCTCGGCTTCGGTAAGTGCTAGGCGAAATTAGTGTGTAGGTACATAGCCAGTGGCAGTTTCCGCTTATCGGAAAGGAGAATGGACGTGACTTTGGAGGGAATGTGGCACCTTTATAACGTGATTTTAACTGATATAGATAACCAAGTTTTAAAGCATGCCCGGAAAACCCGATACTCAACATACCATTTGTCTTGGAACTCAAAATTTCCGTAAAGAAAAGCTAAGAACCTACCTGAAATGTATCCAAAATGTACCCAACGAGCCGGCCACAGTTGTCAGCTGTTGGCGTGACGACAGGCTGACGATACGGTTAGAAGTCAGCCTATTGAAGCCCTTTGAATATGGTAGTAGTTGCCAGATCATGACGTCATACACAAGCAGAGGTTTATTTCTTACCGTAGATAATTTTAAATATAAAAATATTGAGCTTACTGTACAATTTTCAGAAAATTCATCGACTTTTCATGATTTTTTTACTAGAAATACCCCTTATTACACTAAATTCCGGGATTCGACCAAGGTGCCACATTCCCTTTAAGGAATAGTTTTCAACATTGAATTATCGATGTTTTTGTGCATGACGTGAAAGTGGGAAGGGGTGTAGTGCAAGACGACTTCCCTGAGTGGAAAACACTTTACCAGACAGAGGGAGATGGGGAGGAGTGGTTTAGAACTTGCAAATTCCATTAGCGGACAATGAAGGGTTAGGTTTTTCCCATCCTGCATAGTTAAGAATTTACCGGATTTTCAGCATTTTGTATGCTCCCTTAAATACCCTTAATCAGTACTTGAATATGGATGTGTTGTCTGGGCAGGTGCAGCCAGGGTACACTTAGAAAGACTGGAGAGAGTACAACATAAATTTTTGATATGGCTCAACCATCACTCTCCACATCGTGCTGCGTCCCACACCCTATCATATTCTGACCTTCTCCAACATTATCACATATCATCTTTAAAATCTCGTAGAAATTATTATGATCTTATGTTCTTGAGAAACCTTTATCGCGGACGCATTGACTCTTGTTTTTAGTCGCTCATTTTCACTGTCCCTCCATTAGAATCAATCGCAATTTGTCGCTGTTTAAAGTTCCGTGTGCCGAGTGAACACTGTTAAGAACAGCCTTTTTGTAAGGATGCCCCGTGAAGTCAACAGTTTTCTACAAAACGCCCAACGTCTGACTTCTTTCATGACGATTATTGCACGTTTCGGAGGGGTTTTGAATATTTAAGAGCATTGTGATTTAGGGTCTGTTTTAAACCTCCACAGTATATTTTTAGCGTTGTATTAGATTTTATTATTCCGTATGTGCTTTTTTATAAATGTATACAATATGTTTTGGGGCACTTTTAGCGATGTGAGCATGATGTTTTATTATTCTGTAAGTGTTGTATCTTTCGTGCATGTATGTATATAATTTTATCACAATGACTTCGTCCTAATTGGAATACCCGTGACGATTGAATAAATAAATTGAAATTGAAATTGAAATCCGTGTTTTATAGTTTGTAGCTTATATTAGATTTAGAGGTGGAAGGGGAAAATGACCTTTCTAGCCTTTGGAGCCAGCAAATACGCCTGTGGATATTTAAGCTGTTTTTTGTACATGCAGACCGACATTTCACGAGCTCATGGGAACTGATATCGCACGGTCCCCGCACGGTGAGAACAGACTGTTCTGGACTGGGAAGTATTTTTCTTAAAAAACAGGCCTTATGTTTAGATAGGGCCGGAGAGATGATGCATCGGTCGCTTGCGTAGTGACTTGTGTCGTTTAGTCAATTACTAGCAATGGTGATTGGCATGTGTTTTGCTGTGCCATATTTTTGACCGTGCTCACTAGACCTGACCAGAAAACATCGAATTTTGAAATTGATAGGTGGACAACGTTTATCTCATGGTTTGGCTAATTTATATTGCATGTGGAGGTTTTACCGAAATATTTCAATATTTAGGGTTTGCCCAAACTGGGGGAAAATTACATGTTGCACGAAAAAAATTGATAATTAACTTCTCACCATGTTGAGAAAAAGCAAGCATATAGAAACTCTTTCGAATCCTCTCAATGAGGGAAATCCAATGGCGCTAACAATTTTTTCAGCAACAACCATATTTTTTAATAAATGTGGTCAAATTTTCAATAATTGCACATATTTTGGTCATATCTACTGTGAAACCAGGGAAGACCCGCGTAAGATAAAAAAACTCTCAGGCACACATCACGATGGTGCGTTACAGCCGACGAAAAACGGGCTGGGGAAAAGTACCACGTGTGAAATAATCCAGCATCTCGTGTTCATATATATTCGCTAAACCCATGCATGGGAACCAAGCGGAAGCAAGCAAATTATTTACCTTTTTGAACTCTGGGTGCCCTCAGTGTTCTTGAGACTGACTTTCATGATTTTGGGAACAGCCTGCCGGTGCCTCTCCACTACTTGCAAAAGCTGCTGGAGCTGGTCCTCATGCCCGGCACCGTAAACTGAGTCAGCGAAATCCCGCATAAGCTTAACCCCTTTCTCAGCAGCATTATTTGTGACACATCGATCGTCAATCGATCGCCGATCGTCACAATCGGGCAGCCGTCGAAGTCTTTGGTCACTAGGACACTTCAGTCACCTTTTTGTTATCCTATTGTGGGGGCGCCCATACTCGCATTCTGTGGGCGGGAGGATGGGAAGCAACATCTCAATGGCGTCATCATCCATTCAAGTGCACGCCGTAACCACTTCAAGGGGCGCTGAGGGTCGATCGGGGAGGGGGCAAGTGCCGTCACTCGTCCCCTGGATCCGCCCATGTAGGCACTATCCAACTGTGGATTTTATCCAGATAACTCGGATGTGCAGGACTGCAGACGTTACCGCCATGTCCCGCATCTAGAGCATAAGTAATGCACTGGTTTACGTCAGCGACGAACCGGGAGGACGTCAGCGAGACGTCAGCGAAGCCCACATGACTGCGCTAATGCCATGTAGGCCTCTGAAGCTCATTTAATTTACTCATGCATACTTTATAGTGTCTGGAGCTCAACGCTCTTCAGTTTGGGGATTTTTAAGTCAAAGGGACGTTCTAATTTGTAAGCGACACGTGCACCCGTTCACATTGTTTTCAAACCTTTCATTGCGTTATTCTTTGTTTCCATTCACGAGATTTGATTTGCTGTACTCTTGCCTTTAATTGGTCAAAGTTGAAGGGTCTAACGAAGCCCCAACCTGCCTCCATTTCCGTCCATGACGATTGCCATGATCTGGCTATGAACGATCCTGACCAGGATCCCACAGTATCAACCTCTGATCCACAGGCGTGATTACGTCAGAAGGATTTGACCTTCGCCCCGGTGGGGAGTCATTTTTACCCCCACCCCCTCTGCTCATCTTATCATCATATCATATCATATTTGGCGTTTTTGGGCGCGCCGACATCTAGGGTCACACGGCGCCCATAACAGTAAATAGAATAGATTAAGAACACATATCCGCACGAGTTACAACCAGTCAGGTGCAAACAGGTCAGGTTGCTGGAATTATGTAAAAAGGTCATATAGAACATAAAAAATTAAATAAAATCATATATAAATGCTGAGAAAGGCATTGACAATTTCACATCACATACGAAGGTCAGCGAGTAGGTAGCATGAGCTTCGACGTTAAGTAAAACCTGAAGGACTACGAGGATGAATTTATGACATTAAAGGGAGATACGCGAGAAAAGTTTTATTGGCTAGATCAAAAGGTCACAAAAAATTGTTTCAGAAGTCCTATTCTCATTTTTGCGAATTCGGCCTGCAAATGCCTTAAAATTGCTCTCAAAGTCAACATTTCTAGACGACTTTACCTGTACACCTCTTATGGATGTAAATGACGTACCCCCGGCTAAGGCTATCAAATTCTCTAAAAACTCGGTCACATTTTTCCTAAGCAGTGACTTAAAAGTTTTAAACTATCAAATAAGAAGATATTTTAAAAAAAGCTACAGACAAAAATAACATTAAAACAAAAATATAGGACTTTTAAGAAATCACAATTGACCAATCAGAACGTACAGCCACCTCATAGGGGGGTCACGTGACCTTTCGGACGCAAAAGGTTTGTCATCCTGGGGCTGAAGCAGAAAACGACTCGAGACCCGAGGTACGAAACGGCTGAAAACTAGAGTAATTATGTGTTTTTCCGTTTCTAGGGCAAACTAATTCATGTTGTATTTTTAAAGGCTTTGTAAAATGAATTCAAATACAAATACACGAGAACAGACATTTTTATTACAAAATAAACAATACTTTTCAACTTGAAATAGTTTTCGAAATGTAAGTGATGGGTGAAGATTTCTGCATTTTATCGGAACTGTTAACCTATTTTGATAATAAGTGAGTGGCTTCCCAAAATTTTGCCGAAGATACAAAAATGATTGACAGTTTCGTAATCAGGATTTTTCAAATAGCAAGAAACCACAATAATGATTTTTTTCGCGTATCTCCCTTTAAAAACAACGATCCTCAGACATGACATGATGGTAGTAATATCCACCGAAGGATGCTGCCCCAGAAGATAATTCTGTGTCGGAGACCCCTACAGATATCGGTTTCTCTCTATCTCATAGTCATTGGATCCATTAAGAATGATTATGCGCTATACGATTTCTGTCAAATCAATCAAAATATTGCCGCGCAATTTAAATTGTTGCCAAAAATTTATATTACCAAAAGCAACTAAGTATAGATTAAACTATTATTAACAATTTAAAATTTAATCCTATATATTTACTAAGATTAAACACGTTTGATAAAAGATGATAATAGAGGCATGAGCGCGTAGCGGGTAGTGTTACAAAATAAAAGGCTATAGATGCTGTATAATTGATAATAGCATTTACCTTCATAAATGATCAGATTTTTGTTGTTTAATATAATTGGTAATGGTTGCTTAAGAGGCAATTGTGAGGAAATAGATTAGTATCTGCATGAGTACTGCAAAATTTAGATTAAAGATGAGTGATTATGTTATTACTTGCTTTAAGAGATACGTATCAAAATACTACAACCGGTCAACATGCGTTGTGTGATTTATGCTCGTTTAACTAGCCAAACAATTTCATTTTCAATAGCTTAATATTCGAACCGACCGCTGATGAATACAAAAGCATCTGGCCGCAAAAACAGGAAAGTTCCTAAAATAAGAGCTTTATAATTTGAAGGAAACGATCAAGGCGCCTACAAAACATGAGATATTGTAAGCATGGACAGATGAACCATTTACATATCAAACAGGCTCACCAAAAGAAAACAAAATTAAGACCAGTGAGAAGGGTATATTGATGAAAAAACAGAGCGGAAGTAGCAAGCTGTAGAAAATTAAGACGCTGGAGCCTATGACACACGAACGCGAGTTAAAATCAAAACTTAATGTTAAAGGTTATACTTGTCGTATTTTAATACACCCCTGATCTTGAGGGGGTCATTAGATCAATAAACCTCTGGTCGTTTTTCAAATGTTATTTGGATGCTTTGATGGTAAGCTGTTTATATGTCAAAAAGGGTATTTTCGTGTTAGATACCTTCATTTTGTAACGCTTTATGCTTCTTCGTTTAGGTGTTTTATTTTACGGAATTTGTACTTTGTGCATGTTTAAGTGCACTATAGGGTGCATCAGTATTAACGCGAATGTCCTCTTTGGAGCATCATAATGTCAGACAATAGCTGTGGGGCATGCATGTGAATTGTTAAGCGGCTTGACGGCGGCGTGTGAGCTTCTTCCCGAATGGGTATTTCTTAGTGATAGCAACTAATCTAAATAAATCGACTGGCTCTTGCATACATTTTAATACTTGAATTGATCCGCAGTACTACAGCTTAGATACCTAATCTATATAGGCTGGCTCTGATAATACCTGTAAGCAACCATTACATAATATTTAAACTGCAAGCGAGAGAAATCTAGATCATCTTGTGAAGGTAAATGTTCATCATCGAACTCAAAATAGGCTCAAATCCTATATCCAGCTCCTTTGGCTAATAGCTTCGTAAAGCGACGGGACGGGTGCAGGCCATTATTATCATCTTTTAAGCTCAAACATCCCGTCTTTTAAGGTACTTTCGTATATATTTCAGAGTAAAAGGTTTGAAATTGTTCGTAATGTAAGTTCTGGGGCCTTTAATACATCGCTTATATGAATATAAAACATCGAAATTGGCAAACCAGAACAAGCGGGGCAAATATCAATCAAACTTTCGACCAGAAATCGGATCGCACAAACATTAGAAAACACCGAAGATCCTGTAAAGTGAAAAAATAGTCATTCAAAAGGATTCGAAAAGGCATTCGATCAGCATTCGAAAATGATATGTTTGGCTGTGAGCCTGCCGCCACAGTGCGGACAGTGCAGCCCCCCCACTGCAAGGTTTTTTTATATATCTAAAAGTAAAATGGTAGGGACGCGAAACCCGGTCTAGCTGTTTATCAATCAATTAAAGGAGAATGTGGCACCTTGGTCGAATCCTGGAATTTAGTGTAATTAGAGGGACTTTTAGCCGAAAATCATCGAAGCGTCCATGATTTCTCTAAAAAATGTACAATAAGCTCAATATTTTGATTTGCAAAATGCTCCTCTAGGGAAAGAAAAATATCTGCCTGTGGATGATGTCATGATCTGGTAACCACTACCATATTCAATACGCTTCAAGAGCTTCGATTGGCTGATACTGACCGTGATGTCAGCATATGGCGTCACACCAACAACTGACAACTGTGGCCTGCTGCTAAGGGTACATGTAGGGTGCATTTCAGGTAGTTTTTAGCTTTTCTCTACGGAAATTTTGAGTTTGAATACAAATGATATATAGAGTACACGGTTTTCCGGCATGCCTTACAACTTGGCTATCTCATTTAACATCACGTGATAAAGGTGTCACATTTCCTTTAAGCACTGTAACATTTACGGCAAGATCATGTAGTCTAGGTCGATTACATTGAAACTTCGGTGCCACGATACAGTTGTCAGGGCTCAAGGACTTCAGTTGTTCTATCTCGTCAAGTTGATTTTGTTCTGTTTTAGGTACATACCGTTAATGGTCTGCGCCTCCGCAGGATCACGCGAATCTGGGCGGCGCGCGGGAGTCTACCCAGTCCCCGCTGGAGCGCGCGCCTCCGCCGTCTGCCGCGCCGCTTCGCCGCTTCAAACACGCGGCCATCGCTTCCGACGCCAACGAGTGCGCCGAAATCGGCAAGTGAGTAACCAACGAGTGCGCCGAGAGCGGCAAGTGAGTAACCACCGAGTGCGCCGAGAGCGGCAAGTGAGTAACCACCGAGTGCGCCAGGCGGCAAGTGAGTAACCACCGAGTGCGCCGAGAGCGGCAAGTGAGTAACCACCGAGTGCCCCGAGAGCGGTAAGTGAGTAACCACCGAGTTCGCCGAGAGCGGCAAGTGAGTAACCACCGAGTGCGCCGAGAGCGACAAGTGAGTAACCACCGAGTGCGCCGAGAGCGGTGAGTAACCACCGAGAGCGGCAAGTGAGTAACCACAGAGTGCGCCGAGGGCGGCAAGCAAGTTCTGACTTGTGTGGTGAGCGTATTCTAAACTGAGGGCCGTCGCTGAACGTAAGACCTCCGATAAGCTAACAGTATCCCGCATCAGAGCCGAAGGTCTCTGCTGTGGGTACAGTATCAAGGCGGAGGGTCTCTGCTGTACATACATGCCTTAAATCAGAACTGACGGTCATGGTTCGCCGCTTGATATCAGATCTGACGGTAATGATTGTCTGCGTAGTGTCGGAACCGACGGTCCTAATGCTCCGCGTCGTGTCGGAACTAACAGTCGGCGCCGTGTCGGCAGGCAGATACTGGTCCGCAATGGCTCGGCGGTGGACGCCGCCATAGCCGCCATGGTCTGCGTGGGCGTGGTGAACACCCAGTCGGCCGGCATAGGAGGCGGCTTCCTGATGACGGCCTACGACCGTGCGTCCGGCGAGGCATCAGCGCTGGTGGCTCGCGAGGCGGCACCCGCCGCCGCCCACCGAGACATGTTCAACGACGCGCCGATGGAGGCGCAGGACGGTTAGTGACGCCACCAACCTGGAAAACTGATGGTGCCGCTTGTTTTTAGTCAGCTGCAAACTTCTCCCTGTACTGGTTTGTCTCTGGTTCGGAGACGCTGTCGAATGGCTGACAAGCAAATATAAATGCTTCGGATGAGTGGTCCTAGTGTGTTGATCGAGCTCGAGCTATTTAACACGTGCATTGACGGGGACAGGTACCCGCCCCTCCCCTCGGGTTTTTTGGAGACCTAATAACGGCGGCGCTACGCACTACCGTACTTTATATAACTTTGCTCTAATAATTTGTTACAAGTTTGGGCAAAATGTTAAGTTTGGGTCATCTCAGGTCAGGTCACCAGTGCAGGGCAAGTGACCTCGCTTAAAAAAGCTCAAGATAGCATAAGTCAGAACAGGGTAAACCTATCCGACTGAAACCCATATGACATAAAGGCCCCATCGAGTTCTATCAAACATATTACGGTTTTATTGATATCGATGACCTAAGGTCGGGTAAGAGCCATGACCTTTGCATTGGAAATACATGAGGACAATGGTTTAACGCGCGCATTGACGGGGGTCTGAGCCACCTTCGCCTTGACGGGGGGGGCGGCTACCCGCCCCCTAAGATCTCGAGAATCCTGCTGGGTAGCGAAAAACGGTAAACGGCATTGGATAGCCCATCCACTTCTCCATCGAAATTATTTGAACCATTTTTTTGGCAGGTCACATTTAAGGTCACTAGAGGTCAAAACATGCCGTAATAGGGAAAACATGTAAATAATTTTTTTCTGCAATTACATCTGAACAAGTAAATATAGAGTACAACGATTTAAACTGTATGAATCCTCGCAGCAAGCCGAATCGAATGATATATAATATGACCTTGATAGGTCAAATTAAGGATTTGACCTGACCTGATGTCAGGTCAAAGTCAAATTGGACAAAATTCATATCATTAAAACTGCAATGACAATACAAATCTGATGCAGTTAAAATAAACGCCGTATCTCTATTCACTAGTTGTTGAGTTAAACCCATTTTTTCCATGTATTTCCAATGGAGAGGTGATAGCTCGTACCTGACCTTAGGTCATCGATATAAATAATACCAGGACATATTTTAGAGAACTCAGTGGGGCCATTATGTGATATGAGTTTCAATCGGATAAGTTTACCCTGTTCCGACTTCTGCTGTCTTAAACTTTTTTTGAGGTCAGGTCACTTGACCTGTACTGGTGACCTGACCTGAGATGACCCAACCTTAAAATTTTGACAAAAGTTTTAAAAAATAATAAGGGAAAAGGTGTGCCAAGTACGGTGGCGCTACGCGCCGCCCTTTTATGTTGTCTCCGAAAAAACCCGAGATGGCGCGGGTACCCACCCCTCGTCAATGCGCGTGTTAAACTGAATAACTTAGTAATGGATATAGTAGAGCATTTATTTGAATGGAATTATGTTTGCCTCATCTTTGTGGCTTTAATGAAGCGAATTTTGACCTAATTTGACGTTGAACTGACTTCAGGTCAAGTCCTAGATCTGACCGGATTTGACCTAACGAGGATATATAATTCAATTCAGCCTGCCGCGAAGGTTCCAATGGTCTTGATTGTTTTTCTCTTTGTTTACTAGTTCAGATGTGGTGAATGAAAACCTTCATCTACATGTTATCCATATGGTTGCATGCCTTGACCTCTAATGATCTCAAATGTGACTTAAAAATAGTTCAAATGTTTTCATAGAAAATTTGATTGGCTATCAACGCCGTTTACTGTTTTTCGCTATCTATCGTGGTTCTCGAGATATTAGTGGTTGGCGGTTACGTGGTGGGTTTAGTGGTGGTTACCCCCCCCCCATCAAAGCAAAGGTGGCTCAGGACCCCGCCAATGCGCCTGTTAAAATACATCGTTTATATCTCAGGCCACAGATGAGGCTATAAACTGTAAATTCAGGGGTATGAGACATAGTTATATCTCCGTTTCGCAGCAAGGTCACAGCAACAGGATCAACTCAAAAATGTTCTCAGCCAATCGCTGGTGTTGGTGGACGGGGGCTCTGTTATGTACGCACTCTCGAATCAGTCCCCATTACTTGTCAGCAGAGGTTAAAACATACATATCTTGCCAATTTAGTCTGGGAAAATTTCGGGGAACTAGACGATTGTATCTTTTTAAAACTGACACTGGTGCCCATTGAGGTGTAAATAACCCTTTCAATATGGCGAATCATCGAAATCTGGTGCCTGAACAGATCATTCTGTGCTTTTGGAATAATACATTTATATCTGGCCTAAAACAATTTTCGTGGGGGTACTTCCTTATCGGGTGATAAAAATCTAGCTCCGTTTGGGAAAATATATTATTTCTGTGACCTCTACTTGTCAGGTTGGCGGGCCATCGCTGTGCCAGGAGAGGTGGCCGGCTACTGGGCGGCCCATCAGAAGTACGGCAAACTGCCATGGAAGGAGCTCTTCCTCCCAACCATAGAACTCTGCCGCGAGGGCTACAAAATGAACCAGCACCAGAGTAAAAGTCTGGCGAAGTATGCTGAAGACCTTCGGAAGGACGAGACCGTAAGGTGAGTCGTGACCCACATGCATTCGACGGACACTGAAGCTTCAGAGCTGATGAGCTTGGCGAACCGTTCCAGATGACAGTGGAGTACGATGTACTTCTGTTTGGTGTGTGCTCGTTTTAGTGCTTTGCAATGGTGCGGAATGTCAGAACCTGACCGTTGATGGCGACGACGCTTATCATTGTTTCTGACTCGGAAACTTTGTGTGCTGGATTTCTGTCACACGGCCTGTGTTGTGGTGACGACATGTGTGCGACACGATGCAGGTCTGTGTTCTTCAACACCACAACGGGAGAACCGTACGTCGAGGGTGACCTGATTCGGCGTCCGAAGCTGGCTGACTCTCTGCAGGCTATTGCTGACGGTGGCGCCGAGTCCCTCCATGGTGGCGAAGTCGGGAAACTTATGGTCGAGGACATCCAGGAAAATGGTGGCATTGTTACTCTAGACGATCTCAAGAGCTACAAGTAAGAAGAAGAACAGTAACTTATGGAACTTTTCCTTATTATGATTTGTCGGAAAAGGTAATAATTAATGATTATTTGTCACTTTACTCAGGGAGTGTGAGCAGGGGCGCCGCCACGGAATTTTAACAGGGGGCGGACCCGGGCTGATGCTGACCGGGGAGGCGAATTTTGAGCATATCTGGTGCTTGACAGCATTAACGGCAAGGCACCAAAAATGTTTGGGGGACGTCCCCCTGGTTGGCTCCCAGGGGAAGCGTCCTCCCGTCCCCTACCCGCTTTCGGCGCCCATGAGTGTGAGTGAAGGTCAGAACGTAGAATTAGGGGAAAGTGAGGCAAGGCAAGATTTCGCGCTATCAAGTGTTCGTTTTTAATGTAACGTTAAGTTTTGAGTTTTTCCCGATCCATTGTATATACTCTGGCAGAGGAGTGATTATTCTGTTTCACAAATTTTTTATGATATTTGGCTTGAAACACAATGTATTTTGCTCATCTTGCCTCATAGGTAGGGCAAGTTGAACCATCGCATGGGAAAGTTGAGCAGTTCAAACGCTTCGAATGATGAAAATGGCAACAACAAAAAAGTGGTACTTTTTATTCAGATTAGCAGTTATGACAACACGCGACTCTGCTGAAAACACACTAACACTGGGACGGTGTTATTCAACATCATTCTGAATCCAGTCGTGTCCTGGGCGCGGAGCTGGCCGGACGCCCCCGCTGCGCTCTCGGCAAGGTCAGCGGTCGGTTACCTGTGCGCCGAGCTATGGCCTGCCCTCGGCCTAGCGAGTGACCCACCAGGCAGGGCATGGATTGTGAAAACGGTGACTATTAATCGATTTAAGTGGCGGGGACTGTTGTGAATCTGTGAATAATGGCTACCGAGTCAGATTTTGATGAAGAGGTCGTTACAGCCGATGCTGCTACCTCCGGTGACGAGCGTACAGTGAGTGAGAGAGCCAGCCGAAAAAGCAGCTTTCAGTGCCGGACCTGATGCGCCGTTCAGAGGCCAGGAAAGCAAAGCGAGCGACCCCAGGTGAGAACTTCTCTTCTCCTCCAAACAGTGACGTGCCTTCTGCAAAACGGCGGTCAACTAGAAACTCTCCGCCAGCTCCTCCGATAAGTAGTGAGCTTTTGGACGTCATACAACGTATGATGGATGGCGCTGTTGGAAAGGTTATAACAGCGTTTAACTCGAAGTTTGATGCAATGGAGAAACGTCTGAGTATCTTGGAGGCTGAAAATGTCGAAAAGACAAAGAGATCAATCAACTGAAGTCCAGACTGTCATCGCAGGAATCCAAGATGAAGGATCTAGAAGAACAGGTAGAGGGCATGGATAACAACAGAAGGCTTTCATGTCTCACCTTTACCTGCCGAGATTTCGAGGTCAAACACCGAGAGGAAAATCTATACGAAAGATTGGTAGAGACGCTCAACCGACGGCTCCCGAACCTTCGTCTCACCGAGACAGATATCAGTATCGTCCACCGCCTTCCCTCAGACAACAAGGTGATAGCCAAGTTTGTGCGTCGATGTGTCCGAGACAGAGTGTTTGAGAGTCGCTTCGAGCTCATGGGAGCTGCAGCAGCCGGCGGTAGTGCAAATGGTCGGAGCTTCACGACCGGGCGACAGATGGCACCGCTATACATCGGAGAATGTCTAACGCCGGCAAATAACGCGATCTTTCAAGAACTTCTTCGTGCCCGGCGAAGTGAAAATGGTGCCGTGATCTCATCGGTGTTCACCCGTCGTGGAACCGCGTGGTGCAAAACGGAGCGTGGAGGTGCGAGCATCCGAGTGCCCGACGAGAAGACCCTCCGTCGCGTGCTCCGCGGTGCACGTTTTCCACCGCCGGCAAAGCGACCAGCAGGATCTACCAAAAACACATCTGTGCTATCTGGAGAAGACCGACCTCAGCAGAGTGGAGCCCGGCGAGACTTCCCTGTTCCGAAGTACGCTCTTCTCCTTCAGCTGACCCGGCGCGTGTCACTGACGGAGAGGCGCTGGCACGAGTGATGTTGCGTCGGGACGTCAAAGAGACCACCTTCCCGGTCTAGTCGGTAAAGTGACTTCAAGAATCAAAGCGGTGAGGCCCTTGATTTGGTTTTTGTTGCGAGAAAAGTGACACTTTTTGTGCTATGTTTTCCTTGAAGCATCCAAGAGACTCGTTTCTAATATGTGCTGTGTTGCGTAATGTGTAGCAGTTAAAACACACATCATATGGCTGATAATTACCTCCAGATGCAGTAACGGATGTTCAGGTCATACAAAAATTATGCTCTTTCATCTCAGTTTTTTTTTCTCATGTCTGAGTCTTTATTTTTCCACGTGAACGGTGTAAATTTATAAACCCTACTGTACTAAACGCTGGGAAAGTTAACTGAAGTCAGCACAATGTCTCACATTATGGCTAGCTGGAGTGTTTTGTATAGCTAGACATGATGCATCACAATAAGCTAACAAGCGAAGCTAAAGTTTTGAACACGGTGCTTGCTTTCTGTACATTCCACACTCTAACCTATAACTTATGCCTGTTTCACTGCAGAAACAACAGGGCGGCATTCCTGTTTTTCGGGCGGCATTCGTGGCGCCCTCGTCGCGGCCGCGGCTTCGGTTGGAGCTCCTCCTCTTTGTGTTCACTTCACTAACAGTTAACTTCCGGGCTGGGCCGCGGCGGGGGCGTCGTCGTGGCCGTCAGTGCAACAGGTAATGTAAAACAATATGGCAGTGTTGCAGATTATACAATCTTCATTGTTCAGTATATAACCGGTGTCAAAATTAGGTATTTAAAACCTGAACACCAAGCTCTAAAAACCAAGTCAATAAAACTGTGTTGTACTCGTATCCTACAGAAGGTTGCTGAAATGTGTTGAAGTCATGGACTTATGCTGCTCTGTAATATTTGTAATATGCTTTAGTCCCCGACCCATGCCCCCTGCCTGCAGGGATGCACGCAAACGCCACCTATCAAAACAGTTGGTTTACTGTGAGCAGGGAGTTTTGTCCGCCAAGTTCCTAGCGGCTTGTCGCGTACTCCATTTGTCGGAGCTGCTGCGATAGATGTCGCTGGTGGTCGTATGTCGAGTGTCTCTTTATAGTCCCTTCGGACAACAACAGTTCAAGGCCCAGTCACAACTATTAATACACACACATAGGCTTCGGCCGTACATGCACACATATACACACAACGTTGCTGTCTACACCTTGTATGATGAGCAAACATTTTGGTGCATTTACAATCATTATGCTGGTTCACTTATCAGGCGTATTTTCCTAGTCAGCAAAGCCTCCCTTCTCTTCGCATGACAGAACTGAAGTTCATGAGTATGAACTGTAGAGGACTTGGATCGCAGAACAAAAGACGAGATGTGATGCACTTCCTGAAAAAATCCCCCGCTGATATAATATTTCTACAGGATACGCATTTGACCACACGTACTATTCCGTATTTTGATATGTTGTGGAATGGCAAGGCTACCACTCTTGCAAATCTAACTTTAGCCGAGGTACTTCAATATTAATCGAAGTTCAGTTTCACATAATGTGATTGTCGAGGAGAGCTGCCCCGAGGGTAATTTTAAAATTATTGTCTGTGAGATACAAATGAATAGGTCACGTTAGTTAGCGTATACGGTCCTAACGAAGATCAACCTGAATTTTACGAAGGTCTAGAAAACTGTTTAGAAGCTTCACTCTCGGAGAATATGATAATTGGTGGTGATTGGAATTTTGTTTTAGATAGGACTCGAGATTCCAACTAGGTCTACGATAATAACAAATCAGCAAAATCGCGTTTCCTAGAGACAGTAGCAAAATATAATCTAATTGATGCATGGAGACAATCTCACCCGCATGAGATTCAATATACTTGGATAAAACAAAACCCTTTAAAATGGGGTAGACTAGATATGGTATTTATTAGTGACCACCTTCAAAGTAAACTTACCAAGTGCGAGATCGAATCAAGTTACAGAACTGACCACCGAAGCGTAGTTTGTTCATTAAAGGACTTAAATTCAGAACGAGGCACATATCTGTGGAAATTTAACGAAAGTCTTTTAACAGACCCAGACTATACATCGGCTGTAATTAACTGCATAAACCAGCAGATTAGTCAATATGCAATACCTTTATATACTGAAGAGTTTCTTGCTGACACCACCAATTACGATAAAATAGAGTTTACAATTGATATTGGTTTGTTTTATGAAACGCTTCTTATGATGATACGAGGAGAAACTATACAGTTCTCGAAACGGAAGGCACGACGTGTTAGAGAAGAAGAAGCCAAAATTATGAAAGAAATCACAGAACTTGAAAATAGCTTCACAAAAAATGGCTCTGGTGCGCATGCAAATAAAATTTCGTTAGCACAGGACAAGCTGGAACGGATTCGATCCCCAAAAATTCAAGGTCTGATTACCAGATCAAGAGTAAATTGGTATGACCAAGGTGAAAAGTGTACAAAATATTTCCTGTCCCTTGAAAAGCGAAATGCTTCGAAAAGAGCGATAGTTTGCTTACGAAATGAAGATCAAATATTTACAAAAAAGCGCGATATTCTTCGAGAATTTACTAACTATATGACTACCAGATATAAAAGCAACGACGAAAGCTCTGACTCAAATGAATACTTTCTCAGGAACACAGTTCAGAAGTTAACTGTTGATCAGAAAACGGTCTTAGAGAAACCTTTGGACCTTGTTGAACTAACAGAAGCCTTGATGTCAATGAAAAAGGAAAATCTCCTGGTTCTAATGGTTTCACTGCGGCCTTTTTCAAACATTTTGGAATCATTTGGGAGTTTTTGTATTGAAGGTTTTCAATCATGGCATGAAACGTAGTTCCATGATCGAGTCATTTCGTGAGGGAATCATCACCTTAATACCTAAGCCGGGCCAGAATCCTGAGTCATTTAAGGCATGGAGACCTATATCTTTACTAAACACTGACTTTAAGATTATTTCTGCAGCTATCACAGCTCGGCTGAAATCTGTAATGAGCACTCTTATATCCCCATCGCAATCCGCATACATAAAAGGTCGTTATATTGGTGAAAATAGTAGATTGGTTTATGACGCTATCGACTTTATCTATGAGAACAAAAGGAATGGAATAATACTAGCTGCAGATTTTGAAGCCGCCTTCGAAACCGTGTCTTGGCCATTCATGATGCAAGCTCTCAAGGCGTACAACTTTGGAAACAATTTCATTTCCGTGATTAAGAGTGTTTACATGAATAATAACAACTTTGCATGCATTATGCTTGATGGTTTTTTGGGAGAAAAGATCCACCTGAATCAAGGAATTCGCCAGGGGATCCAGCCAGCGGATACCTCTTCAACCTTGTAGTCGAGCCGCTAGCTATACAGCTTAAAGCCTCTCAAAAATTCACAGGACTCAGGATAAATCATAACATAGAATTCCGAGTTTCACAGTACGCTGACGACCTGATCGTGTTTCTAGAAGCCAACGAGAGCTCCTTAAAAGGTGTAGTAGAAGAAATAAACCATTTTTCGTCTTTCTCAGGACTGCGCCTCAACATCGCAAAAACAAAATGTTTACCCATTGGCTGCATTAGTGATTCACTAGTATCTAATTCACTTGGGATCAAATTCGTCGACGAATTGAAAATACTCGGGATAGTATTCAATAAAACGAACACAAATATCTCCTCGAGAAACATAGAAAACAAAATGTTATCCATAAAAAGTGAAATAGCACAATGGAACCGAAGAAACTTATCGCTGATTGGAAGAGTCACTGTGATCAAATCATTATTGATGTCAAAGCTGGTTCACATTCTAACGGCGTTACCAAACCCATCAGATAAGGTGATTAAGGAGATAGAATCCGTTTTTCATTCCTTTTTATGGAAGAATAGGAACGATGCAGTAAAACGCACGAAATCAGCACAGCAGTATTGTCATGACGGCATCAACATGATAGACATCTTAGCGTTCATCAAAAGTATGAAGATAAGCTGGATGAAACGACTTCATTGGTCACAGAGTGATTGGTCATTATTAACAAAATCTTTTGTCCCCTCAACTGAACAAATCCTCACGTTCGGCACCAAAAAGATAAATAAAATAGCAAATGATACAACTAACGTGTTTTGGAAAGAAGTACTACAGGCGTGGGCCCAATTCATCCAAATATATCAGCCCCTTGATGAACAGATTCTGACCGATACTATCTGGTTCTCAAATTTCACTAGATTTCAAACGAGCATTGTTAACAAGTGGAACGATAAAGGGTTAAGATTCATAGGTGATTTGATAAATGTACATACCAGTCAATTATATACGCTATGTGAACTCCGACACAAGTATAATGTTTCAATGACTTTTATGTGCTATCAAGCTCTAAAACATAGTCTACCCACCAACATTAGAAACAGTAGTAATCTTCCACATTTCAGACTGCCCACGATACCATATCAAATAACTTTAATGGGCACCAAGATTAACTTGAGTCGATTAGCATATCGCGAATTTGTTGTTGCCCTGCGGGACAAATACCAAGATGCCCAACAGGCGTGGCAAAACAAATGGCAAAGTGATGGTGTCACTCCATATGAGGGTAGTATCCACAGCCTCCGCATGGCAACGAAAAATACTTATCTTCAGTCTTTTCACTACCGAATCATCACGCGAGCGATTGCCACGAACAGGTTTCTGTACACCATAAAACGAAATGATAATCCTTTATGCACATTCTGCTCAAACTCAATAGAATCATTGGTGCATCTTTTCTGGACATGTCCTCTTGTTCAATGTTTCATTCAAAATTTACGGAGGAGCCTTAATGACAATTTTGAAATAACGTACCAACTAGAAAAATCAAAGTGGTTCTTTCCATCACCTGAAGATTGTTCTAAATTGGAAATGTTGGTGATAACAACAGCTAAGTCGGTAATTTACAAAGCCCGTGTCAGAAGAAGTCGTCCCACGACTGACAATTTCTTCAACATTCTGCGACTTGAAGCGGAAAAAGAAAGAGTTTCGGCTATGCAGAAGAACAAAGAACTCCTTTTTAGGGAGAAATGGGGAAATCTTATCAGGGTACTGAACTTATCTGTAGCATAAAACTCATCTACAGGTTAAGCAGCAACGTCTACATCCACACCTACACGCAAGTACACCCACAACCCACACGCACCTTCCATCCCCCTCACACGCAATAACACACCTCATCGCACGCAAATACACGCACCCCTCTACACAGACACAAACACACACGCACACACATACCTACACAATGTCATCGCCTCATTTTGTATCATCATATATCGTAAATGTTTGTGTTACGCTGATCAAACTGCAATGCAGCTTTGTGTTTCACTTTCACCCTTGATCTGAAACGAATGATGTTTGTTTTGTATCACAAATGTATATAAGACACATGGATTAGAGTGGAATATGAAAAATATCATTTGAAATGAAGAAATAAATGGACCCCTTAAGTGGGGAAAAGCGGAAAAAAAATGAAGTGTATTAGTGTATACACGATATGTACCAGCGAATGTACATACATGGTGGAATTTGTGTTGAGCTTTGAGCGTGGTGCTATGGACAATTTTTTTCCGCTATAAGTGAATACATGCATATGTACATACAAAAAAAAAAAAAAAAAAAAAAAACATCATTCTGAATCACAGTTGTGGCGAATGGTCAGTGGCGGATCCAAGGGGGGGCAGAAAAGGCATTTCCCCCAAACGAAAAAAAACTCGAGGCAAAACTATGTGTTTGCCCCCCCCTAAAGTGATCGACCTCCTTTTTCCGCTGACTCCTTTTAAAGGGAATGTGGCACCTTCATAACGTGATTTTAACTGAGATAGCCAAGTTGTAAAGCAGGTCGGAAAACACGGTACTCCATATTTCATTTGTCTTGGAACTCGATATTTCCGTAGAAAAAAGCTAAAACCTACCTGACACCAGCCCCCCCTCAGCCCCCGTCGCCGGCGGCCATTGTTTTGAGCTACTGGTGTGACGACATATGCTGACGTCACGATGAGCATCAGCCAATCGAAGCCCTTGAAGCGTTTCAAGTATGGTAGTGGTTGCCAGATCGTGACATCATCCACAGTCTGATATTTATTTCTTTTTCTAGAGGAGTATTTTTAAAAACCAAATATTGAGCTTATTGTTCATTTTTCAGAGAAATCATGAGTGCAGTGGTTTCATTATTTTTTACTAAAAGTACGCTTAATTACACTAAATTCCAGGATTCGACCAAGGTGCCACATTCCCTTTAAGTTTATAAGTGAGATTTTGGTACTTCAACTCTCAACTCTGACTAGAACCAGTTAAATTCAGTGTAAATTTTAGGCCTTGGACTGGAAAAAGGATCTCGAGCCCATCTTTTTACCCCGTGACGTTTTTTTGCTTTTCGCTTTAAATACCCAAAATTCTACCGGTAGTGGTATTGTAGCGCAGCTTTCACGGCGTGACGTTTTTTTTGCTTTTTGACTTTTGAACTTGATTTGCCCCTCCCAAACCGACCGGCTAGATCCGCCACTGGCAATGGTATTTTGACACCTAACTTTGGCCTCTGTAAAAATGTGCAGGACATGCATGTAATGCATGTATACACAAAATGCATGTAGGTCATTTTGTCCCACATAACTAGATCACAGCTGTGACTCCGGTATTCACATGCAGTCCGATAAATTTTCGTCGCTATTTTAAATTAAATTATCTATAAAATATTGTCAAAGCTGCTTTTTCTGAGAAAATGCACGAAATTAAGCTGAAACATTAAAAGCTAAATTAAATGAAATGATACATAAAATACTGTATACCTGAATACTTTTTTCAAAACTTGGGCAAATTAAAAAAATCATCCACAATACCTACCGTAGTTACTAGGCAGCAGGCACTCTGTGCAGTGGTTTGAATTGTTCGCCTCTGTCCTGACAGGGTGCGTTGGCTTGAGCCTGCAACCTCCTCACTCAGCGATGGTACCATGCTGTACAGCGTGCCTCCTCCCGGCTCTGGGAGCCTTCTCACCTTCTTCTTCAACATCATCGACGGCTACAACTACCAAAAGAACCCTCCCAGTGAGTGCAAACGCTTGGTTTGAATAAGTGGCGTATGCAGACATTCGTCAAGGGAGGCAATAGTGTGATGACCCGAGTTATTTGCAAAAGGCCTGCACGCTTAATGCAAGGGAAAAGTTGACCAAAGAGAAGAGCCAGGGTCCAATGACAACCTGGCTACGCCACGGGTTTGAAACCCGCACATCAGTTCGACCAAAGTGATCAATAATTTGGATACTGTTCGCAGCAGTGTTTGGTCCTAAGCATGGCAACTTCCACGCCTTGCTGCTTAAGTGATTACATTTTTGAAAATATGCTATAGCTAGCGCAAAATCGTTTCTGTGAAATTTTGTTACAGCACATGATCACCCCTGTCATTCGGTAATGATGCGGGACAAATGCACTGATGCCATTTTTAGCTAGTGCTTGCTCAATATATTATGCTGTAAAATCCTTATGTTCATTAATAGTTGCTGAGCGTAACACGTGTGTTTTCTTTGCAGGCACAAATGAAGAGCTGGACTTGATGTACCATCGCATTGCTGAGGCATTCAAGTACACCTATGCGAGAAGGACGGAGCTCGCGGACCCCGAATTTGTCGACATTGCGGAGGTGAATGACGCTATATTTACCAATATTCAAACTTTCTTCCCGGTCCTTAAGCTCGTGGTTCAATATGGAGTGAATACGTTATTTACATTTTAAACTTTTTCTTCGTGGTTCAATATGGACAAAATTATGATTTGTGTTATTCTGATTCTAACGACATTTATTTGTATCAATGGGGCCAGAAGACGAAAACCCACATCTTGTATTTTCCCGAGGTACCCAAGAGGATCACTTTCCAGGCGAATGCAAGGTCTCGATTTTTGCTGCCCTGGGTGTTTATGATCATCTGTATTTTCCACCGTCGTCAGCTGATGCAGAATCTGACGTCACCGGAGTACGCGCGGTCGATCCGGGAGCTCATCCGAGATGACCGGACGTTCCACGACGAGCGGCACTACGGCGCAAAGGTGTCTCCAGTTCAGGACGCTGGTACAGCTCACGTGTCCGTCATAGACCGCTACGGCAACGCTGCCTCCCTCACCAGCACCGTCAACCTTTACTTCGGCGCCAAGGTGACACACTGATGGAACTTCAATATTCTGTGTCACCCCCGTGATCTCAGCAATGAAGCTTGCGCGGATGAAGCCGTCCTGGTGCCCGATAAAATATTTGAGCTACATTTGGATGCAATGTCGGAGCAATCAGTAATCACAGTGCCAAAGAAGGTTCAAATATTTCAGATATAGGTTTTGGGCTGCGCCTCGATTATACATGCGACGAATTCGCCTCTTTAACTTTGGATGGTTATATGTATTTTTCATGACATTTTGTTCCAATTTTACCACAAATGAAACGTCATTTATTTCTCACGAAGACTTGCGAATTGCAATAGCTATGATTAGATTTGCCTTGAAATGTTTAAGATAGATGTGAGGGTTGGACGAAGAAACGTTAATTGTCGTTTCTACGTTTCCACTTTCAACATCAATTACGTATTAATCCCGCTCCATTGTGATGTACACCTGAACATTTGACGATCAATGTTATTAAAAAACATGGTGGATAAGCTGACCTAAGAAACGGATTTTCTTTGGAAAAGCACGCATAGTAAAGGCTTTCTCCGGTCTAAGATCAATATTCTTCGTAAAATATGTTATATTCAATTACATCTAATCGAAGTGTAAGTGACGTTTAGTTCTAGCTTACCAACAAAAACTTGTCACTTGTTATGATAATTTTATCATTGTGATAACAAGTGACAAGTCTTTGTTGGTCAGCTAGAACTAAACGCCACCTACACCTCGATTAGATGTAATAGAATATGAAATATTTTACGTAGAATATTGTTTTTAGTCCGCAGAAACCTTGTCTAGCCGTGCTTTGCCAATGTAACTTCTGTTTCTTAGGTCGGCTTATCCACCATGTTTTTTCCTGCGCCAAGTTCTCATCACTGATTCACAGGTCATTTCTGGACGAACTGGTATTTTGCTCAACAACGAAATGGACGACTTTTCCATACCTGGGGTCAAAAATTACTTCGGCCTACCGCCATCGCCGTCCAACTTCATAAAGCCAGGTGAGCGTGAACCACTGGAACCAAGCGCCTGTAACAAATATCCAGCACTAATATGTGCTTCAGAATGAGGTTTAGGGCCGCCAACCATCAATCATACTCAAAAGGTTGAAAAGACGTATGAACTTCGACTTATATATGTTGTGCGAAAAGGGCATGGAGTTGTGTTCTTAAGTCCACTTGTATACGTTGTAAAGCCGCAAGCGTTATCTAAAGGCAAAGACCTATAGATCACAACGTGTTGGCAGCTTGGCAATCAGAGTGCAAAACACAGGTGTTTCGCTTTGTTTTGAGTGGTTAGGTTTTGTGTGTATAGGTTTTACATCTGTATTTTAAGTATCTTTTAAGACTCTTATGTGTTTTTTAGGTTTTTATACCGTGTATATTTTATATTTTGTCTGTCTTAGGCTATACTTATTTTAAGTGAATTTATGCATTTACTTATCGATATTTTTACGGGTAGCAGTGCATATTTTAAATTTTGGAACCCTTCCAGGCTCATTTGTTCCATCAACTTTTAAGAATTGTCCCGCCGTTGAGCCTGCATTGTATATATTTTTATGAGATTGACTTCATCTGTAAATGGGCACTACGTTCGTTGATGATTTGCATCCAATAAACAATAAATCGTTGCAAATTATCAAATTATTTTTTGGGTATTCCCCGTAGATGTAAATTATCACAGTATTTTTTGGTTGTTTCCTTTCAAGTTCGGCTTTGCATACCCACTGCTGCGTGCTGCGACGATTCACGCCGCAGCAGAAATCCTCTCCGAGAATAAACAGTGCCTCCTGGTGTGATTTCAGGGAAGATGATGGTGTCCTCGATGTGTCCCGCCATTTTTGTGGATTCCGATGGGGACGTGCGACTAGTGACTGGAGCCGCCGGTGGATCCAGGATTACGTCCGCCATCGCTTTTGTGAGCAACTATTGTATGCTTTACCATCAGTTTCTGTTTGGATTCTTTTGTGCACATCTGAGGAGATTCCTGCTGTGAAACGAAAAAGTGGTACACCCAAAATGCAACGATATGTATTCTCTAAAGGTAAAAGAACAGCCGCACAATAGGTATGCCCAGAAAATATCTTAATTTGTAATTTATAGGTGGATAACTTTTATTCCGTAGTTTGGTTAATTACAATTGTGTGTGCAAGTTTCTACGGAAATATTTCAATATTTAGGGATCGCGCAAAATCGGGAAAAATTACATGTTCGATTAAAAAAACAAAAAAATCAACATCTCGCCAAGTTGAGAAAAAGTAGGCATATAGCAGCTGTTTCGAATCCGCTCATTGGGAGAAACCGATTGGCGTCAACATCATTTCTCTGCAGCAACCAGATTTTGAAGTAATTGTTGTCAAATGTTTGATAATCGCACATGTTTCGGTCATATCCATTGTGACACCAGCAAGGACCCTTGTAACTTGTAAAGAGACAAAACTCTCAGACTCAAATCACAATGATGCGTTGCAACCGACATAAAAACAGATTGAAGAAAAGTACCACGAATAAAATGAAATAATCTTTCATTTTTATATCTCTTTGCTAAAACTGTTTGCTCTCCCAACTGAGTTGCCGCCCCGGTCGCTCAGTTGGTAGAGCGTGGGGCTCCGGCCCGCTGCTCAGAAAAATGCAGTGGCAGTGCATATCCAGGATTGGCATCGGTTCCCCTGAGACGCTCCGGCGTAGGTCAACTGGCAACTGACTGGTGAGAGGGTGACCTGAACAGAGCGGTCGTCCCTGTGCTTTGTGGGACGTTAAACTTTGACTTCTAAATCAACCCTTCATTGTGGAAGATGCTCATTCGGGTGGGGGAGTCGAGGTTTTCATGACAAGTCCCTTGATGAATAGTGAGTCGCCGACTCCAAAAATCGAACTTGGACAAATTTTGGAAACTTGGACAAAACAAAAAAAAATACGCGTGCGAACCGGGCGGAAGAAAACAAATAATTTACCTTTTCTCGAACTCTGGATGACCTCAGATGTTTTTGAGAACTGACTTTTTCGATTTTGGGAACGGCCTGCCGATGTCTCTCCACTACTTGCAAAAGCTGCTGGAGCTGGTCCTCATGCCCGGTACCGATAAACAAGTCAGCGAAATCCTGTATAAGCTTAACGCCTGTCTCAGCAACATCATTTGTGGCACATAAGGCCTGCTTAACATTTTTCTAGGCACTTCACCCTTCACTGTCCATTCATGCTGCTACTGGCAAGCCCATCCAGGCCGTATAGATATATAAACGTGAAAGCCACATCCACAAAGACTCATCGAATAGGTCAGGAAGTGTCGTCTCCTGGTCGATCGTCACATTCGTCCAGCCGCCGAAGTCTTGGGTGACTCGGAGTCTCCGAGCCACGCAAGACTTCGGCGGCTGGACGAATGTGACGATCGACCAGGAGACGACACTTCCTGACGTATTCGATGAGTCTTTGTGAATGTGGCTTTCATGCTGGGATATTTCTACGGCCTAGTTGAGCTTGCCAGTTGCAGCATGGGTGGCCAGTGAGGGTGCAGTTCCTAAAAAATAATCTGCAGGACTTATGTATCGCAAACTGATGTTACTGAGAGAGGCGCTAAGCTTATACAGGACTTCGCTCGCCCGGCTGTCGGTGCCGGGCAGGAGGACCAGCTCCAGTAGCTTTTGCAAGTAGTGGAGAGGCACCGGCACGCTGTTCCCAAAACCGGAAAGCCTGTCAGAAGAACACCTGAGGGCATCCAGAGTTCGAAAAGGTAAATTATTTGCTTTCTTCCTGCTTGGTTTGATGCATGGTTTTAGCAAAGACATTTGTAAATGAGATGTTATATTATTTCTTTCGTGGTACTTTTCCACAGCCTGTTTTTATGTCGGTTGGAAGTGTCACGTCGTTTTTTCCTCACTTGAGTGGCTCATATCGCGACTGACTCGGCCGGCCTCGACCGGCCCCACCCCGGCGACCTCAGGTCGCCTCCCTCCCAATAGGGTGTCAACACCCAGAAAGCATCATCGTGATGTTTGTTTGAGGGTTTTGTATTTTACGAGGGACCTACCTTATGTCAGAGTTGATATGGCCGAAACATGTGCGGTTATGGAACATTTGACTACAATTATCTTAAAAACTGGTTGTTTCAGAGAAATGTTGTCAACGACAATCTATTTTTCTCGTTAAGAGGATTTGAAAGAGGCACTTTTTTATCAATTTATTACTTTTTCTCAATTTGGTGAGAAACAAATTTTTTAGTCGAGCACGAAATTTTCGCCGATTTTGCGTGACCCCTAAATATTGACATATATCGGTAAAAACTTGAAAATTAAATAGAAATGAACCAAATCACGGGCCAAAGGTTCTTCAGCTATCAATTTCAAAATTCGATGTTTTCTGGGCAGGGCTACTGCCCAACTCTCAATATAATTGAAAATGTATAAAAAGGCTTAAATAAATTGCCGATTTGAATGTTTATGCTTGCTCGCAATTTTCCATTCTAGTGACGTGTGCTTGCGCCAGAATGTGCTTGAAAATTATGTATACTAATGATTGTTAAATCTCAATTTTCTTTCTGATGAGGACATGTTGCAAATATGATAAACTCTATCGGGTTTTTCAATTTTGGATTGCTAATTTGCGCTAAGAGAAACCATCGTCCAATGGTCAAAGGATGTTCAAAGTTCATGCACGCATTTTTTCTCCTTATATTATTTTCAAGGTCCATAGAATTTAAAAAGCAAAACTCCAGAAGGAAAATCTGCCGTCTCAGCAGTTACAGACCGCAAATCACGTTCATTAGAAGATCTCGCTATTTTGGAGGATGGTTTTTCTTGGATTAAATGGACTACAGTATCAGATGATTATTTTCTTAACTCTTGATATATGACCACCGTCATTGTAGCACTTCAAGCTATTTAATCATTTGTATTATCTGAAATGAAATTGTCAAAACAAGCCAGTAACATTCTTTTAATTGAAGAAAGCGTGTCAAATTTTTACGATACCGATGTATTCAAAGATTATTTTGAGGTGGAAAAATAGTTGTGCAAATCACAAAACTATTAATGTTCCACTATCAAGGGAATTTGTTCCCAACTCGACTTCCACCCTGACACGTATATATGTGCTGCAGACCGCTATTCGTCACTTCTTCCTCGGGGAGGACGTAAAGCAGGCCAATGACTTCCCGCGGCTTCATCATCAGCTGCTTCCCATGACCCTCAAGTATAACGAAGGATTTCCACCGGTAAGTGGTGCTACCTGTGATTTTGATGGCCTCAGACGAGTGCTCACTATTTCTGACCAAATGGCACCATTGGTCTTTGCAAATATTTGAATACTTCAATACTATCTGTCGTAGATTCACTTTGAATGCGTTTAAACTTCTTTTCAAAGAGAAGGGGGTCTTCAAATGTTTGTTTGAGTGTTTTGCTTGAGGTTTTAGGTTAGACCGCATCAAAACACAAACTGTTTAAGGAGTAATGACGTTTTAGCACCCCTGTTTAGGGCTTTTCCGAGGAAGGTGACGGCAAGGTGGTGCCGCAATACTTTACATACATATTATCATTCTTGCGAAATTCCTCACAATTTAAGTCCCGGTCATATCATGCCAGATCAGGTAAAATAGCATCTTACAAATTGCAGACCGCACTCCACTAGTAATATCTTTTAAGTGAAGAACATTTATCCTGCTTAATAAAAGTCTTAGGTATTAATTTTTCCAAACTAAATGTTAAAAGCATTTTCTCAGAAAAAGTGACTTCTTACTATAATCATTTCCTTTATAAATGTCGTGTCATGTTCATGTCGTGAGGCCATCAGATACTACGTAGTTCATCTCTAGGCTCTTAATTCCAACCCGTACCAGTCGTGGGAGGGATTCTGAAATGGTTTATTTATTTTCTCTTAGCTGATATTTGGATGCGCTATTTTAGTATAGTTTTAAATCTGAAGAAAAATACCAGGATTCCATTCTCAAAAAGTATATCCTACGTGCGACGAGAATGAGCTTAGATCTTCCTGCTCAATAAAAGTCATAAGTAGCAATTTTCTTTAAAAACAAATTGTTGACAATCATTTCTCACGAAAGAAGGCTTCATACTGTAATAATTTCTTCAAAATATAACGTTTGTATATCAAAAAGGAAAGCTTTCCATAAACCACCTAATCTTGCAAACGATTCTTCGGCAGACCTCGCTGGCGTACCTATCCAGCCAGGGACACAACGTCGAGGTGGGAGGCAAGTCGGCAGTGGTAGCGCTGAGTGACCGCAATGGCGTCATCGAGGGCAACGTGGACTTTCGGAAAGGCGCCGGTGATGTCAGCGGGTTCTAACCGGTTCTAACCGGTTTTAACCAGTGCTGCCTGAACTGGTGTGTCCAAAAGCCCAAATAACAATACCGTGATATCAAACCGGTGGAGAGCAGCTTCACGGCCAGTAGGTTACCTAACAAGCCTGTGTTTCATCTCTGTGCATCGGCATGAACTGTTTGCTAGCCGATTGAGAGCATACACACCAAAATAGGCAGCTGCTCAGAGCGCGTGAAGCCTGGTATAATCCTGTTGAACCCACTGCGCAGTAATTTTTGTAAATTCATCACTGGCGCCAATTTCAAACCAACATCGCTTGCCGTAATAAAGATGTTCTGAAATGTGTCTGTGCTAATGTTATACAGACGGTCATGTAACATTGCCTGACCAACCGCGGTTCTAAGAAAATTCCGGTAGCAGTCGCCTTCAGCGCCGCATTAGCCTGGCTAATCACTCCGGGTGAAATCAGGGACACACGTACTTCCATAGGCAATCCAAAGGGGAAGAGGAATTCCCCAAATCAACCCTCGACACCCTTGAAATGGTCACGGCGCCCCCCTGAAAGGTCGATACCCCCTGAAACGTCGCTCCCCCTCTCCAGCATGCGGGTATCGGGGACCCCACGATAAGATTTGGCGCCCATATAAGTTGTGCCGTCCAAAAGTGGCGCCTCTTAGTCCGAATGACGCCCCCTGACCATGTGACCCTCCCAATACCACTTGCTTTCACGAATTTGACGGTCAACCCCCTCTCCTGGACCAAAATCGGAGTGTCTAGCTGAGCCCTTGGTAGAAACAGGACGAAGGGACCACGCCCCCATGTGCAGAAAATTCAAAGTCCTCAATACTGGCGTTGTGAGGTGAATTGAACGAGAATTTCTGTTTCTGCCCCCCCTCAATTTAGAGACGCTCCTTCTGGCATGTGTCTACTACTGAGGCTGATAGCAGGGCTGTAACGGGTTTATATAGGGAATTTATTGGCCAGAGTGTGAGGCCTGTATTACGGTCGTGCTCCGAGCTGGTGCTGTGCTCAAGTTTTATATAGAGAAAGGGAGAAGTGACCATGTGTCGTGCAAGGTGTATGACATTGACCGTGTTGACTGCCGATTAATATACTCGTGATTATGTGTACACACATCGTTTGGATGACATTTTTCGGAAGTAGCCGGACATAGTATTCCCGAACATGCCGGGTTCAATCTCCGTGGAGAGAGAGAGAGAGAGAGAGAGGGGGAGGAGAGAGAGAGAGAGAGCGTAAAAGGATGTGATATGTTTGAGAAAAGTATCGGGGCTCGAGTGTCTGATAGTTGAGTTAAAATAAATTTTAGGCACCTTTTGCTTCCCCTCGTTACAGCGAATCAAATGATGTATGATATGACTACACAAGGGAAAACAAAGGACCTGAGCTGAGGTCGGGTCAAGGCCACTTTCTGATATGGCATAGTCAACATGCATATCATGCGACTTCCAATAGCAATCAAAACGTAATGTTATCAATGTTGTGTTCGCCATGTAGTGTATTATCACGGGTTGATAAGGACGACAAATTAAACAGCGACTACAATATAATGAACCCAAAATATCAGCAGTAATATTAATCGCATCTTCGGCAACTGTTATGGCTGTTGCCACGCCACGCACTGCCAGCCGTTATGTCGCCGGCATCTATCACGGCTGATGCCAAGCCACACTCACTACACTGCAGTGTAGTGCACTGGGTGCACTGGCATCCATTGCGGCTGATGCCACGCCCTGCCGCACGCACGCTTCCCCCGCCCGGTGCGGCCGCAGACCCCGGGTCACAGCGCGGCACCACCCCACCAATCAGGTGCGAGCGGTTCCCGTCGACCGCCAATCAGGGAGCACTTCACTCGGACGGGCCAACCCGCCGCCGGCTACTGGGAAGTCCAGCTCGTCAACCAGGACCGGGCGGCAGGGGATACAACAATAAAAATAAAAGCTTTATCGTCATTTCCTGTAAAGTTATTGACCCACATCTGAAAACCTGTTTAATAGCCCTAGGTGACCTTTCAGACGCCACATGTAAAAAATGCAACATGAACCTGGAAACGGGGCCTAGGATACTACGATTTGGAGAATATTATGTATTCTCAGCTGTATTACACAAATGCAACCCAATTAGTTTTCCCCATGCGTTTCCAATGGAGAGGTCATGATCTGTATCTGACCCTGGGCCATCGATATAAAAAATATCGGAACATATTTTGTAGCACTCGGTGGGCCCATTATGTGAGTTTATTGGATATTAACCCTGTTCTCACTTATGATATCTTATACTTTTTGGAGGTCATGTCACTTGACCTGCACTGGTGGCCTGACCTGAGATGACCTGACCTTAAAATTTTAATAAAAGTTGCATAGTTGATCACGGATAAGTTGTGTCAAGTACGGCGGCGCTTCACGCCGCAGTTTTCTGGTTTCACCGAAAAAACTAAGGGGGTGCTCAAACACCCCCACTGGCGCGAGGGTTAAAGCCGTCTCGCAAAGTGAACGCTATGAAATAGTAAATGGAACACTGTCCTTCAATCTTTGAAAACAAATCGTCAAATGTTAAAAGAAAACGTTATCTGGATCACTGAGCTGTTAACCCTCGCCCCACCGGGGGCCATCGATGGCCCCCTAAGGTTTTTCCGGAATAGCAGAAAAACGACGAGGCGCAGCACCGCGGTTGAGGGCTCTACCTCTTACTGCATCATTTTCCCACCATCCCTGAAATTTTTTACTCCGGGTCACCCAAGGTCAGGTCACCAGGCGAGGTCAACCAAGGTCACCTCACTTCAACTTTAGAGGAGCTCTGTAAGAGCTAAATTTCGAAGTCGATCGATTTGAAAATTCCTACACTTCATGACCCCTCCAGGGTCTACAAGGTGTATATCCGGGATTTTTAGATTTCGTGACCTGAGGTCATGTCACGAGGTGACCTCTCCCATTGACAAAGCATGGGGAAAAGCTGTCTTGTGATCTAAAAGTCACAAAAACGATTGAAAATGCTCGTCTTCGACAGAAAAGCGTTCTTGGCCACCCTTTCACGGATTCCAGGGGTCATATTTGCCCTTTGACCTCTCCAAGGTCATCCAAGGTCACCAGGGGTCAAAAACAGTATTTTGACAATAACTTTTGACCTATATTAGCTAGAGCGCTGAATCAAACACCATCGTGTATGTCGTGTCACTGGCTTTCGTTTGATATACCGCAAGGTCACTTTCTGACCTTTCGTGACCTCAGGTCATATTAGGTCACGAGGTGACCTCTGGAGGTCAAACCACTGGCGGGAGGTCATTACGTTCAACATAGCGGGAAAAGGTCTGAACATTTTCCTATCCAATGTACTTGACCACATCTCAATAGCTCTAATGGTACAAAAGTTATGCCCAGTTTGCTTAAGCATTGCATATTTGAGTGAAAATAGCCGATCTTGACCTAATTTGACCTCTGGAGGTCAAACCATCGACCTGAGCGCTAATACATGCGAAGTAATTTCTTACTGAATTCACGCGAGCTTTCTAATGCACTTTGCAGATTTGAGCTAAAGCCCATACTTTTGGAGTTAGAGGGGGGCCATCGATGGCCCCCGGTGGGGCGAAGGTGGCGCCGGACCCCCGGTGGGGCGCGGGTTAAAGGTTGGTGCGCGTGCGGAATCAATGTTTAAATTAAAGCCCCGGCTCTGAGTAGTGACTTCCAGGGGCGGATCCAGCCGCGGGGGAGGGGGTAAAAAGGCATTTGTCCGTCATGTTTTCCTATTTGCTTAACTATATGTATTTCACAATTTTGAGCCCCGTCCCCACCCCCTCCCCAACCATTGGAATGTCAAGTCCTGGTGAGTTCACTACCTAGAACCTTGGTTCTAGTGTGCGCCGTGGATTTAATTTTTGAGATCATATCTGATCCGCTTGCGGGCCAGATCAGATTCGCCCAAAAGTGGATGTGGATAGGGATATAGATTCCTTTCTTTGAATGTTTACGTTCATTTTTTGGGCATGTCTCAAATTGGGATTGATCCGCATCGTGCAAAGGGCCTGAGTTTGCCACAGAAGCTTCAGATGAAAAAGGGATTGGGTCTTTATTCTCCTCACCATGACCTGCTCAACTTGCAGCTGTTCCGGTTTTCTGATGACAGACATTATGTCATCACTCGAACAGTTCATCCAGCTTTCCGCGCGGCAGTTCTGATGTAACGCCGTCGCCGCGCTGCGTCAGCGTGGCGTCACCACGCCTGCTGGTTCTGCCATGCCCCGGGGCAGCGCAAGCTGACGCCCATCTCGCCTGTCCGCGAATCAGCCGTGGGTATTGGGGCGCTTGCAGCGGGAGCAGGAGCCTCACCCGAGTACGAGGAGCGTCGTAGGCACAGGAGGGTTATCAACGGGGAGAGGGAAGGAGGCACGGCCTGGCTAAATGGGTGGATAAAGATCAGTGTAGGAAGAGAGTGCACTGAACCCATCAACTGTCGACGCGGCAGACTGCGTGGCCGCTCATTACTTTTACGGTAATTACAAATGCAGAGAGTATGCATACACATTGTGCGTTCATCGTGGCTGGGGAGTGGTGTGCGTAGGGTCTTGTCAGCTAAATTTGTTTGAGATTCTCAAAACGATTTTGAATTTTACAACTCCAAGCACTGGCGGACGCAGGAGCGCCGTTTTTGGGAGGGTGGCAACTCGGGAATAATGGTAAAAACAGTGTTGTCAAGAAAATCGGCCAAAATGTCGCTATTTTGGGGGAATGGCCCTTTGGCCCTCCCCCTGCGTCCACCAGTGATCCCAAGATAAGAAGAATAGGTATCAAAGGATCACGTCTCAGGTAGACACTTACCAGTAGGTATCAGTGTCTCGTGTTTTTACATGCATTTGCCGAATAATTCACAAATTGAATCCGTATTTTACGCCTGAGCTCATGTTACCCAATGTTTTACAATAAGAACACATTCTGCTTTTCAGTTTCTATTAGTAACCAACCTGCGTGACAAGCTGTTCACTTTAATTCAAAATTTTCCTTCAATGAATTTCTTTTTAAGATGTTCCCTGGCCTCTCCCCTCGAATCCGGAAATGTGAAAAAAACTGAAGATTATATATTCGGGCACAGCCCTTCATCAGAATCGTGGAGTAAATATCAATAATTCTCAGTCCTAGTATAGCCAGACCTCGAATTGAGCTTCACACAAAAATTCCTTCTAGAATGAATAGTTAAAAATAAGATTGGATGTCGTGACAACAACGATATTGGTACCTCTAACCTAAAAGCAATGCCGACAATACAACAAACCTAGACCAGTATTTGTGACAGACTTTTCTATTATTTCAGCCAAACACTAGCTTTTGATTAACAATGAAAAACTCGCTGAAGTACCTTAATCGGTTATTTGAATATTTTTGTTCTTATGATTTACTTTTTTCCGTCGACTGCAGCTAAAATGCTAACCAAAAACTACCTATTTAGTACTAGTAGACGTGATACTAGATCGGTGTAAAGACTACATACCTTCCCCTTTAACATAGTTCTATATTTTTACAATAAAAGCCTCCCTCGAATTACTTAGTTAAGATATTACCTAGTGGTCAGGGTGAACTTTTTTGTAATTGATAAACCCATTTTCCACAGCCTGCTCCTCTGGCCCAACGTTAAGCGTCGAAAGAGTATACGTGTGGCTGCAAAAAAAACAATATCAATTTTATATTATATTTATTCAACAACCCTTGCCCATAGTATGTACCTCTTAAACAAACGCAACTTTTATAGTTAGTTATGTGATCAACCATTGGTAAATACTTTTCCTCAGCCTGTACCTCTAGCCCAGCGTTAAGTGTCGAATGGGTATACGTCTAGCTGCAGAAAAGTATTATCAATAATTAGTTGCATATTTCAAAAACCCCAACCCCAGTACGTACCCCTAAAATCAAACCATCTCTTTGAGCTAGTTAATCTGATTAATCATTAATAAACCCTTTTTCCCAGCCTGTACTTCTGGCCCAACGTTAAGCGTTGAATGAGTATACATCTGGTTGCAGAAAAGCACCATCAAAGATAAATTACAAAAAAACTGAGCCTTACCTGACGTCCATCACTTCTGACTAGTTAAACTAATTCAACCATCATAGCCCTTTTTCCAGAAAACTTATCAACGTTTGAATTTCCTTTTGAAACAAACTCAATCGTAGATGCAAGTTCAGTTTGATTGTGTCCTTGCGTCATTATTTGGAAGTTCTCACGGATACTTCACGGAAGAATTACGCCCGAGCCTGTATTTTTGTGTCCCTATATGTGACGAAAACAAACAAATATTTCATTTCTAACATCTTGCTTTAACCAGTTAACAAAAATGACGCAATCAACCTGATAAGTGCACATTTTCTCTCTTTCTTTTTGCTTGGGACTAATGAAGGAAAATACCATTATCAGGGCTATTTGGGGCACATTTCATTAGTCGAAAGGACACTCCTGTTTTCTTTACCAGACACTCTTGGGTTCGGCTTTGCACAAACAAACCAAGTTGGAGTCCGTAACAACTGTCAATAAAATACACACAAAACATTCCGAGAGGAGAACAGGCCTTCAGGCATTCAGCATTAGAAGCGCACTGGGTCGCAGAGGAGGCAAATTCAAACGACTGGGGACCATCGAGAGGGACTCGGGACCAGAATGGCCCTCGGTTTGTATAATATTCCCTGGACGCTGGACGCAATGATATAATAACAATGAACGCAACTACCCGAACTTCCTGCTCAATACAGTGCAATCCGCCACCAGTCGGGATCCATGGGGATATCAGTCCATGTCACTCACTTCCTGAGGTTCCGGCTTACCTATGATTAAAACTAACCACTCGTGTGCGCGTGCGACGCGGCCCTGCGCGTGGAGCGTGACGAGAAGCAGCGCTGGACCAATGTGCAGGCGACTGGAAAAGGACAGCTGCCCTGCTCAGCCGGATGGAGGAGCTCTTCAATAACCACTCCACGCCGACCGATAACACCCATTATGATTGTCACGCCTGCTTGTGAGCAGGTGTCCTTCCTCCCAGGGAGAGGGTCGGGTGAGATCAACAACGGTTTGAAGGGGCGTGGATAAGCAGCCCTGGCAGCGCGAGTGTTATCGTGGTCGGCTCTGACGCCGCCGTTTATCGCGCGACTGTCGTGTCAGGTCGAGCAGTCTGCTTCCGAGTGCTGAATCAGTAACTGTGAAAGAGGACCTTTTTGCGAGCCATGCATTCAAAATTGGTGGTTATGGAAGCTATTGGTAGGGATTTGGATGTATATATCTTTGGGGGTTCCCGGGCATCCCTAATAAAACGCGTAGAAATAGTGCAAAACATTGTTTCGTGCTTTCCATTTTGGAACTTGAAATCGGTTTTATGCAGTCTTACAGGCCTGTGAGAAGACTACCCGTTTAGATATTGTGGTTATTGGAATTGTTTGAAATTTGGGCACCCAGAGTCCTTTAAAAGATTAACGTCTCCGGTTGTTGGGATTTGAAGACACGCAACTGCCCACAAGGTTAAGCAGCGTCACCGACTCCACGCTGTTGGGAGGGTTTTTAGGATTTTATTGGCAGACGCAAGGGGGGGGTCCGGCCGTGGCCCCCAAAGCGCTGGAAAGGGGTGACAAACTATCGTTTGGCCCCCCAAAGGCCGGATTTTTTTAAAAGGTGTTTACACTAGGTCTGTCGAGCAATTAAATCTTCACTCTCACCCCCCCTCCTCCCCCTCCTCAGGAGAGCGATCATGTACTTGCAGAGGTAACCTATACTAGGTCTGTCAAGGACCCAAATCGCACGTCCCACCCCCCCTCCCCCTAGGAGGAGAGGCAGACATGGGTTTGTCTCCCCTCAAAACACAGGCTGCGTCCGCCTATGTAGGATTTGATCAAGTTTTTTAATTGGCGTTTATCAACACACCAACTGTGAGGTTAAATAGCGGCGAGGTTATGCAGCGTCGAGGGGGAAAGGAGCTAACTGAGCTGGGGCTTGGGCGGGGTGCCTAATCCTGCCGCTGGGCGGGTTTGACCCCGGGACCCTTTGCTCACCGCGAGTCACGTGATCAAGCCGATAGCGCGCCAGTCGACTGCGCCAGCCAGACCTCAGTCCGGGTTTGGTGGGTCGTGAAGGGCAAACCCGGGGTAATTACCCAGAAAAGCAGATTATCCTAACGTTCCGGAATGAGTTCGTGTAGTGCTTCCGGACAAGCGAAAGTGGTCCCACAAAACTTGGTGATAGTCTCTCTGGGATGTCTATGTTAGCCTCGTCCAAATCCTCGTAATACGAAAATCGTTGAAAGCAAGTCAAAACTGAGCGGACGCTCAACCTACGCAACGCGGACAAGGCAAAGAATTTACAATTTGTTTAGCTGCTGGGCTGGTTGACATCACGGCAAAGGTGGTCAGCAGACAATTACATACCCACTGCGACATCGCCGGCCTCTCCTTTCCCAGCTTCTTCCTCATCACTATTCGGAGCCGCCGCTCCTTCGTCCCCGTTCTCAGGTGCGGCTGCCTTTGAATGCAGGGGTCGTCAGGGTCGGTGTGTGGCCTCAGGCGCCGGCGACAACAAAGGCTCGCGCCAGCTGTCCCCCGCGTGGGGACAAATGGGGACGCCGTGCGAGCGCGCGGGGTCGTACTGGTCACTGTCGCTGCCACGAGAAAGGGACGGGAGTCGACAGGGAAGGGTGAAGGGAACCAGGGATTATCCCACCAGCTTAACGGGATCCATCATGTGGTCACTGTGAACACTTGGGCGCGCCCCAAATCGTCTCCAGTGGCTTTAGCGCCCAATACGTGTTCCAATAATACGATTTATCACATTACTATGATGTTTGCTTTTAGCGGACTGTTGAAGAGAATTTTCATCTGAATTGTCTGAGCCACCCTGATGGTTCCCTGCGACTGATTTTGCAATGATTGGAGCTGAATGTTGATGTATTATCCCTTATTTGGCCTAACATCTACGGGGAGAGATTTCCATTTACAGATAAAGTCGACAGAATTAAACCCAAGCTAAAGAGCAAGCGACTGAGCAGCTCAAACACACACTCAAGATAAAGTACTTAATTCGGAGCGTAGACGCGTTCTGTGGGTAAGGCAGTCCACAAGAGCAGTTTTGACAAATACCCTGAATAAACAAAGTTGTTCTCATTTAAGCAGGCACGACCGTTTCCCGTGAACAAAATACCTCTGTTGTACTACGTTGCAGCTTTTTCACTGGTCCGACCCGAAATTTCCATTCTTTTGCGATTCTCCAAAAGAAAAGATCAGTCAACTCGCCAACCATGGTCTAAATGACCAGTTTGGGCGATTAGAAAACTCCTCTTAAACCCGGGATTCCACCACTATGAAGCCCTGGTCCCTCAGGGAGTTTTAGGAGGTCTTCCGCTGGACTCAGGAGGCTCCTCCAATGTTGGAAGCTCGTGATGGCTTCAGTAATTTTGAAATATGTTTCTCACAGCCCTATAAAACTACGTATTTCATGTTCTAATCTCTTTGGCTGTTACGGGAGGCCCCCTAGCCGGCGAAATAGCTCCTTGACCATTTCAAGGAGGTCTCATTGGACGGTGCTAGCGACACGAAGAGACCCTTACAAAATACAAAAACACGCCCATCGCCATTGCTGACCAGGGGATGCGTTCCGTAGTCGCAGAAGGATGATGGTCATCCAAAGTTCTGGGCCCAGTGATTGAGCTGTAGTTTTCGCGGTATAGTCCCAGTAATGTGAGGCACAAAAAAATAACGAGAAAGTTGTGGGTTCCTAAGTTGAAGTTACGTGCCTTTTCCCCATTCAACACGAAACAATGCTCCATGCGCTTTCGTAGGGAAAGGTATTTGTATGGCGCCTCCTAGGAGGGAATTGCTTGCAAGTCGGATATCTTGCATTTGATACCGGTGTTGCAGATATAGAATTGGCCACTTTCTTGTTACTTAGAAATATTTCCTGACTTTTACATTGCCTATTTCAAGATTGATCTCCGATTTAATCAAACGTATGCAAAGGGCGCATTTGCCAAAGTATTTGGGCAATTGTGCCTGGGGGAGAGCGCATTGAGATTTAATTGCGCCCGTCTCGCATACCATGCTCAATAAATAGCATGACAAAATAAGGACTAGAATAAGAGCGAATGGGGCAGGGTTACCTCCCTAGCGTATGTGGCTTTCCTGCCAAGTCATTTTAAGGTTGAAATCTTGCATTCACAATGACTTTTTGACAGTGCATTTTTGTTAATTTTGACAGTGCATCTGTGGTGCTTTCGAGCACGGTTATAAAATAAGTTTCACTTTGAAACGCCCCTTCCTTTCATCCATCGGTTTTCTTCTGGACAATGCACTCGTCATATGAGTACCTATACCCCGTTCCACTCTTGCGTTGAACGGTGAACAAAATAATGCAGCCGATAGAGAACAAGTCGGGCTAAGAAGTTCTCCAGATGTCAGTTTAAGTAAATGAGTACGTACGTATCAGATGCTAGTACCATTTTCATGAAATATACAAACTAGATTTATTGCAAGACACATAAACACGCCTCCACTAACCAGAGTCCTCCATACATCAGTCTGCGCACGCCCGCAAGGCACATGGGCGAGAAAGATCACGATTGCAGGACGCCGGCGTGGTGTTTAAGCCTCGTTGAGGAGGGGTAGCATGATAAAAAGCGGGAATGCTCCCTGACAAGTCGCTTTCCATCCCCCTTTCTTACCCTATGATGCGAGTATCGGGGCTCCCTCGAGCGATACAATTCGGCAACCACCTGATAAGTTTTGCTGCCCAAAAGTTAAACCTCCTGGTGCGGATTGTCCCTCTCGACAATGTGCCTTCGCCCGATCGGAAATCCTGGATCGGCCTGTAACTTATTTGTAAGATACGATCTATGTTATAGGTATCTCGAATACGGTCCAGCTAACCATACCATAACGAGGGTTTCGAGTCTTATACAATTAGCACTTTTATGCGATAGATTTCAAAAGCGCGTGCGGGCTAGCCCACAGAAGCCCTCCGAACTGGACACCTGATACACACGGGGTCGCAGGCAGGCCTATCAGCTGACCGCCCACGGAGCCAAGTTTGTTGAACCTCAAATTGCAGACGGTGAACGATCGGGCGCGGGCGGCGGTGGCCGCGTTTACGCCGCGGGCGTTACGCACTTCCCCGCCCAGGTGCGTGAGGCAGCCGCGCAGAAAGCACTTTTACTACACGCCCCGGGCGTCCAGACCCAGACGCAGACGGAGGCGCTGTACTGTGAAACAATTAGAGACGACGCGATCGCGCCACCTCGCGTGAGAGCGGTTCGCGGTACTGCATCCTGTCCCTCCTGCTGGGTGCTGATGCCGCCAGACACCGAACCCAATTAGTTTGTGTCCTCAGGAATTACCTGCTAATGGCAAAAGTCGGGAGGAATGATGGAGGACTGATTTGTTTCTGTGACTGCGAGGCAGTCCGGTCTCTGATGACCGGATTATCATGCTCTACGCCGCACCGGTGAGGTTCTGTGGGTTTGTTTTATATTTTCCATTAGCATGATTAGAACTCATCAGTGATTACAAAACCAGCATGTTATTGTAAACATATGCGAAGGAGTCGGGTGCTAGGGCATTGGCCTCCCTCATATCAGGACTTTTAACCCTTACAACTAAGCCTTGCGTGGGGATATATAAAACGTACGCTATAAGCCCCCAATATTCTGGACATACCTACATCTGATGTCCCATTGTGGCACAAACAATCTATAGATCCTTCAAGCCGATAGATTTACTCATTATTCGCGTTTAGCGCGCTCCAAAGACTCCGACTGCGATAGACCGTAAAAAAGTCCGACACCCATTATTAGCCCAGCACGATGCCAGAGGAGATACCGAAAGCCGGCGGCGGGCTGGACGGCGGGACCGCGGTACGCGCGCCCGGCGTCGCCAGTTCCCACATCTTCCGGTCCCAGGAATGTCCCTCCGCTCCTCCCCCGCGCCACGCACCTGGCTCAGAGCAGCCGCTCCTCCACCACGGCGCTGACCAGCGCGCGCAGCAGTGTCGCAGTGGAACCCGACGTGGGAGGGCCTGACGCATCCGACTGCACAGGACCGCACACGTGACGCAGGGTGGCCGGGGGCTGATGGAGAGGTGATCTGAGAAATGATGGACAAGGGGACCAGCTTGTGGTCAAAGTGGGGACAAAGAAATGAGAAGCAAGATATGACGGATTAAAGCAAGCACAGTGCAAGAGGTTATTCTGAGTTGAAACAACATACCTGGAAGATTCGACGATGACTTAGGAGTTCCAGATTTTCCCTCCCAAGAGACAGCAACGGCTAAACAGGTAAGTAGCTTTTGATTATAATAATTATTTCCGAGCGGACGCGAAGCGTCCGCGAGGTCTACCTTCGAGTTAGTAGACACATTACCATATGACCCAGCCCAGCCTGGCCCGGCCTAACCCAGCTGTACTAAGGCTATTGGTGAACTTATTACTCTGCGAGTAATTAACGTACGTAAATGAAATGACACCGTCAGGTAGCTGCAGCAATTAAATCTACTGTATCGATATTTCAAGCTGAACCGTTACAATACATACCAGGGCCGGCCGCTTTCTCGGGACCTTGCAACACCCACTGAACAGTGATTTTCGAAAAATTCCATGCGTGCTCGAAAAACGAAAGATTTGCAGGCGTTTTGTGCGTGAGCTTAGATAAAGAAGCTTGTATTTCTAAACAATTGGCAATGTGTATACTGGCCTGTCTTCTCGAATCCTGAATGTAAAATACGCTTGGATTATATATGCGGGCAAAGCCCCTTCATTTCAATCAGGTAGGTCAGATCACACATTCTCAGTCTGAGTGTAGCCACACCTCGAATATTCGAGGTCTGCAAAAGTGTTTTTTTCATTCAGGATTCGAGGAGACAGGCCAGTATACACCTTTTCAACTTACAATCATGCTCCTCGCCTCAGCACTCCAAAATCTATCAGCGTTTCTAAAGAGTTGTTTGGCTCTAGGTAGCCGTAAACGATAGATTTGAATAATTAATTGATTCAGAAGGTCCAATGCCAAAGAGATAAAGTCTGGTAAAATTAATTACACCATGACTTATTTGGCAGGAATTTTGCGAGATCTATTTTCCGTCATTTTTCAAATGTGTTTCATGTTGATTGGTTACAAGTAAGGGACGAATTCAAGGCGGCTGAACTGCTTTGCGACATCGTCATGTTTATGTTAACTGGCCCCGGGGTCGGGCCTTCGGGGGCACGTGCCCCCTCTCCCGAAATATGGGCGTTGGCAATCTGAAGTGATGAAGTTGCGTGATTGTGAATTCTTGCTGTTTTGTTGGTATGGTTTGACCTCGGGTCAACTAGGTCGATGGCTATTTTACTAATATGTGATTGGCAACTGGGTACTCTTTGTTTTGATATTGGGCCTGGTAGATTTGTGAATTGGTCTTTTCGTTGTGGACGTAAGCCTCCCGCCGTGGTTTGTGGGTCCTGTGTATATGTTGGGTCCGAAGGTAAAGTGATTGCGTATATAGTAAGGTGGACACATGGGTTTGTTGTGTTTAGGTAGTTTTGAATATGTTTTGCCTTGGTGTGGATGCTGTCGGATGCCCGGTCCGGGGGTGTCTTGTTGGGGGTTTATTTTTGTGGTTATATTGAATTTGCTTTAGGGGTGCCTGTGCCGCCTGGAAACCGGTCCTGGCCTGGGGGGTTTGGTGGGTTTTGGTTGTCGTGGTGGTTGGTGTGCCGCCGTGCCGGTATTGGGTGTGGGATGTGGTGGGGGGCCGGGGGGCTCGTGGTTAAACAAACACCATGAACCATCTAATAAAATTTTAGCCAACCCTCACATGTCATTTTGCCACAGAAACGTCCGCTCGGTTATCGTAAAAAAGGCGTTTTACGGGTTATACTTAATCATACGTGTAATGTAGGTACTAATAGAATCATACCATCAATACTTATACTTTTCCAACAAGGAACAATAACAACCATTGTAAACTGAATTTAAAAACCTCCGTTTCCTTGGGAAATGGAGGAATCTCTGGGGAATGGGAATGGGAAAATCTCTGTTTGATCTCTGTCAATAATATTGACAGAGATATCGCATGGTACACTATTTATTGTGCCTTAACTTGCAAGTTAATTCTTTGAAAGTTCAGAAAATATGAATGGATCACGGAACTGGCAACTAGATCATACATGCAGCTTGAAACGATAAGTTGATTCATTAGCGACGAAACTGGGGGCACTGGGTCCCCGTGCTCCCCACACTTAAATTATGAATTTTTACACCAAATCTATGGCGTTTACTGGAAATAACTGAGTTGAAAAGTTCATAATGTCCCACCCCCTTTAATCCGGACCCTCCACTGCCACCGAGTTGATTACGGCGTATTTTAAGCACACAATGCTATTGCAATGGGCTGACCAAACTGGTTAGTGCGTTCCTAAACCCAAATAAATAGAATCTAAAAAGGTTAGGACTGCAATCATACCACAATGCTCACCAATATCTTTTTAGGCTCTCTTGAGTCTATAAGGTATTTCGCGGGTCTTTGCTTTTGACCTGGCTTGCAGATACAGGGCCACTTCCAATAATCGAAGTCCTAGTTATTGTAAATCTGGTAGGTAACATTCCTTGCTATCCGGTATATTCCCACCAAACAAACTGTTTCTTAGTAAACATTGTTATTTTTTTGCTCCTGCAAAAGCTTCCATTCTGTTTATTTTGTCAATGGCCTCGTGTTATGGGTAAACAAAAACTAATAAAAATCTTACGAACTCAAATTGAAGACTCGAAGAGGTGCATTACAAAAACTTCAGTTACTACGTTGCAAGTCATTAAATAAGTTGCAAATCTTCGGAAAGGAGGGAAGGGCGGTGGTGGAAGAGATCCTAAGTACCGATAATGCTGAATATTGCTATGTGATGTGTCTAGGCTGCTAAGATGTTGCTTGGCCTATCTTCCCAAATCCGGGATGGGAAATTGAGTGAATAAATCACACATTAACCGTATGTTTGGGCGCAGTCCTTCGCTAAAATATTACTTTGAAAATTACTTGGAATTTCCAGTCCTTGGAAAAACTGCGTGGTTACCGTATGATCAGCGAGATAGCCAACTCGAATAACATTTCAGGCATGTTCGATATTGAATAATAATATTAGGAAATGAATAATTTTCGAAGTCATAGATAACACCATGCCTAAGGATTTTTTCAAACAGCTGTTACAAGATTCTGACGAAGGACTGTGCCCGAACATATACAATCATTGATTTACTTATTGATTATGATCGATTGATCGAGTAAAAATACATTGGTGTGCGCACATTGCCAATCTATTACCCGGTACCAGGAAGGAGTTAGTTGAAGGTGATGGGTGATCTCACAAATTTATCCCACGACGAGAAAAGATGGATAAAAAGGCCGAGCCAAAAGAGGATGTTAATGAAAAGTGAAGTGTTGTATGACTTGTGGTAACACACTTATCCGATTGAGCTTTAAAACATTTCCCAATACACAAAGTAGCATCTAAACTCACCGGCTTGAATTATTTTTATTCATAGCTATGATATCTCAGAAAACGCCAACTGAATGCCACTAGCGTAAATCTATGAATTGCTTTACCATGATATTCACGAATTTTATATGAACGAACTAAAACTCCGGGACAATTTACATTGGAAGACAACTAGTGTCACAGTGCGATAAATACACAATTTTATTTTCAGAAAGGATGACGGTCGTCATAGACGCTCGATCACTGCTGACCAAGGCCATCAGCACTTCTCGGCCCAGACCCACCGAGGAACTGCTGGGCCGGCGAACCAGCTGCTTCCACCAGGTGAGGTGCTGGACTGTTGGAGCTGGTCCACAAATCAAAGTACACATACAGGCACATCCATTCACGCATGCTATTATCTAGCTAGAGCCTGTAAGAAATGTGATAATTCAACGAAATTTAAGCGCCGTTGAATACGGCAAAATATTTTTAAAATCCCAATGCAGAGAACAAACAAAATATTCAATAGAAAAGGATGGCGTCTGCACAGCGAGACAGAGCATAGATCCATCTATTGTCACCGATTTGGTTAAACAAATATAAACCAAACTCTTTCAGTCCAACTAGTCCCAATTCTATATTCGACAGGTTCTGGCGACGGTGGCCGTATCACTGGGCTCACTGGCTGTAGGCATGGGCAAAGGCTACAGCTCACCAGCGCTTCTCTCGCTGGAGGCGCCACACGCTGACGGCGGCCTGGCCATCTCCGCTGAGGAGGGCTCCTGGGTGGCCAGTCTGTCGCTGCTGGGTGCGCTGGTCGGCGGCCTGCCGGGCGGTATGGCTCTGCGGCTGGGTCGGCGCCGGCTCCTGGCAGCGGTCAGTCTGCCGTTCGCCGCTGCCTGGTGGCTGGCGGCCGCCGCCTCCAGCGTCACCCACCTGTACGCGGCGGCTTTCATCAGTGGCCTGTGCTCGGCGCTGGTGGCGCTCGTCACGCCCGTGTACGTCAGCGAAATCGCGCAGCCGGCCGTGCGCGGCGGCCTCTGCGCCGTCACCAAGGTGGCCTCCAACGCCGGCCTCCTGCTCAGCTTCAGTCTGGGGGCGTGGCTGGACTGGCGGCGACTGGCGCTGGTAGCTTCCGCCGGACCGCTGCTGCTGCTGCTCGGCTGCTGGGTGATCCCGGAGACTCCCAGCTACCTGCTGGTGCGCGGCCAAGAGAGGGAGGCGCGAGCGGCGCTGCAATGGCTGCGCGGCCGGCACGCCGATGTCAGCGCCGAGCACGGCGTCATGCGCGGTAACATCGCCTACAGCGCCGCCGAGCCGACTGTCTGCGGGCAGACTGCCGGACAGCAATCGCGCGGGCTGCTCCGACCTCTACTCATCACCACCGGCCTGATGATCCTGCAGAAGTTCTCCGGCGTACACGCCTTCAGCTTCTACGCGGTGACCATCCTGAGCAAGACGTTCGCGCGGACGTCGGCTCACGGCGCGGCGGTGGTGGTGGGGCTGCTGCAGATGCTGGCCGGGCTCACCTCCAGCGTGCTGATCGACACAGTCGGCCGCAGACCGCTGCTGGTGGTCAGCAGCCTGCTGATGTCGGCCGCGCTGGCCGGGTTCGGCACCTTCGTCTACCTGGTGGACTGCCGGCCGCAGGCGCTGACGGACGGCCAGCAGGCGCCGCTCGACTGGATACCCATGTCGTGCGTGCTGGTGTTCCAGGTGGCGTTCGCGCTGGGCGTGGGTCCAATCTCGTGGTTGTTGATTGGAGAGCTGTTCCCGCTCCGGCAGCGAGGCTTCGGCGCCGCGGCGACCTCGGTCAGCTACGGCTGCGCCTTCGTCAGCGTCAAGACTTTCGTAGACTTCGAGCGCAGGCTTGGCCTTCATGGTGTGTTCTGGCTGTACTCAGTGGTTTCAGTGCTGTGTTTATTGTTTATTGTGGCGTTGGTGCCAGAGACAAAGTGTAAGGAGCTAGAGGAAATGGAAGAAAGGACTACAAGTGTTTGATGTGTGTAGGAACAAGCCATAGGCATTGTAGTACATACAAGAAGGCTGCCAAGTGCCAGTTAGCACAAACATCAACAACTTGCTTTACCGCGAATGCTGCAGATTCGTTCTGGCAATTTTGTGAACAGAAACTTTGTAGATATTATCATTTTCATTTAATATCATTTATTGCACTGCGTATTTATGTCCATCGTGACTACGTCATTATATTTGTGTTTTAAGTTGACGCCAAAACTGATCATGAGACAAATCATCAAGCTGAAGGAAACAGCTAAAATGAATAATATTACGTCACTTTTATGATATGTGCGGTGTCAGAATTCGCTGGATATCTTGCTTTGCATCGACTTGGGTGAAAAGCACGGGGACATTTTTTTTGCATACCACAAACCAAAACAAAACCCGTTGTTATAATCGTGCTCGCTGCTTCAGACCTGGCGTTTCGAACACATGGCCCTGACAGGTCTCTTGGGTTTAGAAGCTATCATGATCACCATATCCAATTGTGTCGTGAAGACAAAGCCTAAAAATAATCATGCTGTTCCTTTCCAAAGAACAGTTTTTTGTCGCTTATGACTAGCACAACTATTTCACTTGGTATTCAAGATAATCGTACCGGTGGTCATAATGTATGAATTTACTCACATACACTGAAAAAAGTTTTAACACCCTCACACCTTTCGTTTAACACCCCACACACCTGTGCAAGATGTTAATATCACCATAGACGGACTTCAGAGTGTATGCGAACCCCGGGGAGCGGTGTTAAGGACCGGCAACACCCCGAGCGGGTGTTGATACTGCTACACCTCAAAGGGGTGTAGATAACACCCGTTCAGCTCGCACCTTCCTGAGGTGTTAAAGGGAATGTGGCACCTTGGTCGAATCCTGGAATTTAGTGTTATTAGGCGTACTTTTAGTCAAAAATAATGAAACCACTCACGATTTCTCTGAAAAATGTCCAATAGGCTCAATATTTGGTTTTTAAAAATACTCCTCTAGAAAAAGAAATAAATATCAGCCTGTGGATGATGTCACGATCTGGCAACCACTACCATACATGAAACGCTTCAAGGGCTTCGATTGGCTGATGCTCATCGTGACGTCAGCATATGTCATCACACCAGTAGCTCACAACAAATGGCCGCCGGCGACGGGGGCTGAGGGGGGCTGGTGTCAGGTAGGTTTTAGCTTTTTTCTACGGAAATATCGAGTTCCAAGACAAATGAAATATTGAGTACCGGGTTTTCCGACCTGCTTTACAACTTGGCTATCTCAGTTAAAATCACGTTGTGAAGGTGCCACATTCCCTTTAAACACCCTAAGAAGGTAAAAAACACCCCAGCGGGGTGTTACCATGGGGTATCGAACATTCCGTTATGGTGTTGGCACGTGCATTCGGGCGTCGTTTTTGTAAGCGCAGGCGCGAACAGACGATGTTCAAGGCCACCCTGAAGAACAACAGGCAGTGTGAAAGTGTAGCTGAAAGGTGCTGGTTCTCTTTGATTTTTGGCAGAAACAGGCATTCAAACCTTAACATTCCTGCATTGGTAAGTGTTGACTCATCCAATAGGTCAATAGGACCGCCGTAGCTATCATTGGAGCGATTTTTCCTTGTGTGTGTTTAAGTCACTTGTACATGCAACCACTTCAGGTGTTTGAAACCTCCAAAGCGTGAGTTCAGCGCCCTATTTGGTTACCTTATTGGCAGTGGCGTAGCCAGGATTCGGCCAAGGGGATCCGACTGGGCCCCCAGGCCGGGGCCCCCTTAGTAACCGGGGCCCATCTCCTATATTTTTCGTATATTATTTTAACATTATAACATAGTTCTGACCATAACGGAATACATTCCAATACACTTCCGTATTGTTTGTTGACTTTGTTGTAGTGATAGTCCACGACAGCTATTTCTCGAATTATGAGTAAAACTAATGCGTCCATTTCTCTTTGGATACCCTGCATATAACATAGGTATAGCGACGTATGACATACCAACATAAATGTGTTCCAGACCCCATGGCACTCTTCTAAACCTGATCTTATCACCGGTGGACGCCGAAGGGCGGAGGGACAAGGGCCCGTGCCCCCAAAATGGCGAAATTTCGACCGATTTTCTTAAAAAAACACGGTTTTTACGATTTCCCCCCAGTTGTCTCCTGCCCAAACGACGCGCCTGCGTCCGCCCCTGAATCGTAAACAGTCAAATCTTCAAAAGAGGCCACAACTTCATCTAAACACCCAGTTTGCAAAGCCTATTATGACGGGCACAGGGCGGGAGTGCAGTTGCACAGTAGCCCTGGGAAAAATCAGCCCGGCAAGCCCCAGACTCGGTCTGCAATGTCCTGCCTGGAGTCAACGACCATTAGTCGCTACGTGAGCAAGTGAGTCAATCAACCGAGCCAGTCGCTAAAGCGTCTATAAAGCCACAACGGCTGCCGTCCGAACCACGCCGTCCGTCTTGTTTCGTCATCGTGTGCAGTGGCGCCGTTAACAATAGCAGCTGCCATAGGCGGATCCAGGGAGGGGGCAAGGGTGGCACTTGACCCCCTGATCCTCCCTCGGCGGCTCCTGAAATGCTCACGGCGCCCCCTGAAACGTTGGCTCCCAGTTCCCACCCAAACCTCCGCTACCAGGATGCAAGTATCGGCACCCTCACGTTAGCATTTGGCGCTCTCCTGATAGCTCTTCCGTCGTCAGAAAATGGCGCCCCCTGACCATGTGCCCCCTCCTCGATCGGAAATCCTAGACCCGCCTATGGCACCAGCAGTCGTCCGTCAAAACGTCAAAACCAGCCCAGCCCACAGAGGAGATGCAGATGACGTTGTGTGCGGGGAGGCCGGACGTGTTCGGACTCCGGGTGTTGGCCGGATGCCGTCACAGAGGGCTCTGTTCAGCCGGACACAGCACGTGGCGGCTCGGAGGGGCACAATGGCCGAGGTGTCAGTGCGGCCTCCCAACGATTAACGTGCTACCGCCTCGGCTATTCCGGCACATACCACCTCCTGGGTTACATTTATAACTCCCCCTTCTATTTCCGAAAGTGATTCACCGAAAAATCGGAATACGCTGCAACTGCTTTAGCGTCTTTCATTCTGGTACAAAGTTTGATCTGTAGCCTCACAAGGAGCTAGAATGGTTCAAATTCAGTACCAGGGGGTGTGGAATTATATCTCTGTGGGTGCCTGGGCACCTCCAATGAAACGATGTGTTATTGTTTAAAATTGATTTAAATTTAACACGCGCATTGACGGGGTCTGAGCCACCTTCGCTTTGACGGGGAAAACTCGCGCCCCTAAGATCTCGAAAACCACGCTAGATAACGAAAAACGGTAAACAGCGTTGGGTAGCCCATCCACTTCTCTATCCAAAATATTTAAGCATTTTCCAGGTCACATTTAAGGTCATTAGAGGTCAAGACATGCCGCCATAGGGATAATATGTAAATGAAGGTTTTCGGTCATTACATCTGAACAAGTAAAGATAGGACAAAATAATTGAGACCGTTGGAATCATTGTAGCAAGCCGAATCGAATGATGAATGATATGACCTCGCTAGGTTAGATATGGGATTTGACCAATATTTGATATTTGGATTTGACCTGACCAGAGGTCAGGTCAAGGTCAAATTAGGTAAAACGTATATCATTAGAACTGCAGGGACGAGGAAAATCTAATGCAGTTAAAATAAACGCTCCGTCATCATACATTAATCAGTTATTCAGTTAAAACAATTTTTCCATGCACGTATTTCTATTTGTATTTATTCACTTAGATCAGCAACAGGTATCTGGCCCAATTACAGCTGAAGTCATTGACATAAAAGAAAACACTAGATGAGTATTTACAATGGCATATCTCTTATTCGAGGTAAAGGTACCCAATAACTAAAAATATAAAGTAAAACACATTCAAAACGGTAAAAGTATGACTTAAACCATCTTAAACAGTTCATTCGAGGAAAAAATTCTAAGGCACACGGATGATTTAAAAAAGGATGATCTTTAACGACTAGGCTTAAAACTAGCATGTGGCAAATGAAAAGGATCCGCCTCGGGGCAGCGACCGACGTGTGCGTTAAAAGCAAGTACCGCCCGGCGAAACAAGCTTCTTTTCACCGTCTCCGCTCGAGACACCGGCTCGTGCAAGAAATGGTGAGGTGCCCCCTGGTTCTTCGCTGGGGCACATGCGGTGGGAATTTTCAATGGAGAGGTCATGGCTCATACCTGACCTTAGGTTATCGATATAAAAATGTCGGAATATATTTCAGAGAACTCGGTGGGCTCATTACGAAATATGAGTTTCAGTCGGATATGTTTACTCTGTTCTGACTTATGCTATCTCAAACTTTTTTGAGGTCATGTCACTTAGCCTGTACTGGTGACTGAACCTCAAAATTTTGACAGAAGCTGGTAAAAATGACCAGAAAAAGGTATGCCAAGTACGGTGGCGCTACGCTCCGCCATTTTATGCTATCTTGAAAAATCCCGGGGGCGGGTACCCCCCCCGCAATGCGCGTGTTAATTGCTATCATTTCCACGACTTTTAACTGGTTTTATTTTGTTTCTGCAGGCCTGTGTGAGGTCCAAAATAAAGACAATATCATGTTATCTGTTTTTGCGTGATGTTTATTCTTTCCAATTAGGGCACCGCCAGTGATTGTTGGAAATCCATGCCCCTGTTCAGTACCTACTAAACTTAAGTACGGGGTTAGCTTCGCAGTAAAAGTAGATTAAAATCAAAGGCATGTTTATACAGGCCTAAGACAATTAATGATATGTCGGCATGACCTCGTTAGCCACAGGGTAGGTTCAGTGGCGGCGGAACGTTTTCGTCCAAGGGGGGCACCTTCAATGGGGTCCATCTCAGCAGCGGGAACTGTCCTAGAGGATTGTTTAACGGTAGATTTCTCAGAAACAATCACTAGTTTATCGTGCAATCGAAGACACGAAATTTTCCCAATTTCAACTACTTTGACTTAAAAAATTGGGTGCACATTTCCGTCCAGAGATAAATGGTTACTCGCCGATTGTTAGTGACAGGCAATGTGTAGTAAATGGTGTTGAGGAGAATGCAGATCTATAACTTTCGGCTTGCTTCCTTTTAAGTAATCTTAGAGGGGTAAAAGACACCCCGTGTGTGGTTAAAAAATTCCATTCGCGTGTCCACAGCAAAAATCGAGAACATTTTCGCTTTTGTGAATAAGGCGCAGTCCAAAAACGCATTCACCCCTGTACTTGTGTGCCCCTAGAGTGATAACCAGACACGCATGCATGCATATATATATATATATATATATATATATATATATATATATATATATGCAAGTTTGGTAAAAATGACCGCGTTCCGGGAACTCACCAGCTTTTTTGTATTTTTTCTAAAGATCTTACCACTTTCTTACTGTCATCGTCAAGCTCTGATATAATATTCCCCAATAAAGTCACACAGTTTGACTACCGGTTTCGTCTATTCATGAGATATTATCTAGTCCTATATGTTTCACTGGCAAATATAATTGTAGCGATTCGTCCTATCTACATACGTTCGAAAAGTATCTAAGATTTGTGTTAAGTGTTCTTTAACCCTTGCCCCGGTGGCGGGTACGAGCCACCTTCGCCCTGGTGGGGGGCTAAAAAAGACCCCCCACGATCTCGAAAACTAAGAGAGCTAGAAAAAAGCGCAAAACAGCAATCGAAAACTCTTCGAAAATGATATCGAAAACACTTCGGTCATTTTTCTTGTCAGGTCAATATCAAGGTCGCCAGAGGTCAAAATAGGTCAAAATCGCCAATATGAGGTGTACTAAGAAAACCTCATATATCTCAGAAACTATGATAGCTAGAAACATTTTTCTAACACCATTCGAAAGCTCTTGAAATGCGCTTTCATTACAGTAGCATTCATTTTCGTGTCAGGTCAAAGCCTAGGGAGCTACAGGTCACTAAATATTAGGCATATTCTTGGGAATGTCCATAGCCACCCATGCATAAGGGCGTTTACTTTTTCGCTAATAGTTCCCAAACCAAACTAGATACAGCCATAGTTTATGCACCATTGCAATCCTCTCGTCAATACGAATCGAATGATATATGATATTGCTATGCCAGGTCAAATTTGAGAATTTGACCTGACCCAGGTCAACGGTCTGACCCAGCTTGACCTGGTATAGTCATGATGTATATCATTTGACTTCCAGTGACTATACAAACACTTTGGTGACAAAATAAAAGCTCTATCTTAGTTTATTCAAATTTTATAGAGGAAAACACCAAAAAATGCTTACTTGACCTAAGGTGACCTTTTAAAGGTCACAAGTCAAAAATTTTGGCAACAGCTTCAGAAATGGGCTAAGAGCAAGTCGTAACCGATGTTTGAAGTTGATTCCATCCATACTTACTGAGAAAAGCTCATTTCGTGATTTTCCCCATGTATTGACAATGGGGAGGTCATGCTCTGCACATGACCTTAGGGTCACCAATATCAAAAATCCCGGAACAAATGTTGTAGCTCCTGGTGGGCCCAATATGTGGTATGAGTTTGAACTTAATCGATTTACCCTTCTTTTAGTTATGCGGTCCTACGTATTTTTTGAGGTGAGGTCACTTCACCTGGCCTGGTGACCTGACCTGATATGACCTTGAGCCAAAATTTTCAGGAAAGATGTAAAAATTATGAAGGAACAGCTAGACCAAGTATGGCGGCGCTGCGCGCCGCCGTTTTAGTAGTCACTTCGGAAAAACCCGAGGGGGGGTCTAAAAAGACCCCCCACCCGGGCGAAGGTTAAAGGGAATGTGGCACCTTGGTCGAATCCTGGAATTTAGTGCAGTTAGGCGTACTTTTAGCCGAAAATAATGAAACCACTCATGATTTCTATGAAAAATGTACAATAAGCTCAATATTTTGATTTTTAAAATACTCTAGAAAAAATAAATATCAGCCTGTGGATGATGTGACGATCTGGCAACCAGTACCATACTTGAAACGCTTCAAGGGCTTCGATTGACTGATGCTCATCGTGACGTCAGCATACGTCGTCACACCAGCAGCTCACAACAATGGCCGCCCAGCGATGGGCTGATGAGGGGGTTGGTGTCAGGTAGGTTTTAGCTTTTTTCTACGGAAATATCGAGTTCCAAGACAAATGACATATGGAGTACCGGGTTTTCCTACTTGCTTTACAACTTGGCTATCTCAGTTAAAATCACGATATGAAGGTGCCACATTCCCTTTAACAAATTGAGTATTAATATGCATGCTAAAACTCCAAGTTCTCCTTCCTTTTTGGAGACACCACCCCCCTATATATATATATATATATATAAGAACACGATATAAAACACGCAAATAAGACACTTGCTCAAATCACTTATTTTTGCCGATTCAAGTCATGGAGACCCATCGCTTAACGTCAAGATCCCTAGGTGCTCCCGCTGGTTGTTGAGCGCAGGTCGGCGAATTTGGATCAGGACTGCCTCCATTATCTTTAGATGTCGCGGGTTGCTTTCGTGGGCGAGGATCCGTGGGTTCTCCACCAAATTCTGGCGTCTGATGTTGGTGTTATGTTCCGTGGCCATGTGTTGTTGAGGGCCGCCATTCTGGAGGTGACGAGTGAGGCGTCTTGATAGGGAAGTTGTGGTGTGACCAATATAGGCTACTCGTGGGTTTTGAGGCTTACAGTCCTCATGAGGGCAGGTAAATTCGTAAACTATATTGGTGCACTTGAGTGTTGGGCTTAGGGTCGAGTTTTTAAGATGAAGCTGGATGTTGTTCTCGTTTTGTAATAGATAGGTACGCTGGTTGCGACGGTCATTGTCCTTGGGGATGACATTCCTGCGGATACCTAATGTTTTTGAGGACCTGCTCATCAATTTCATACGAAGATGTCATTTGGCTTTTTGTAGTAGAGGACATGGGTTTGTCCTTGGCCCTTGTGATGCATTTTGGTCGGCACAAGGACAAAGTCAAGTGACCCGACCTCAAAACCTAAAATCAAGAGTTTGAAGCGGCGCCCAGGGAACATTAGTGAACCGATCAGTTTGAAACCTCCACAATATTACGTCATTAGGGTCTACAAATCTGCTATATTGGAATTTCAATATTGTTGACCTAAGGTGGGGTCAATTGTTTGGTCATCCCATTATAAGTCTATGGTGAAAAATAGAATGGGCTCGTTTTCATTAAATACTGGATAGATAGAGTTGAAAATCCTCAAACCGTCTATTCTTACCACGATCTTGACCATAAAGTTGAGTTTTTTTTTGCATCTGACATCTCAAAATCATATCAGGTCACGGGAGCATAGAGTGATTGTTTTGCCAATAACTTCTCATTGAATTGAGATAAAGCTCCCATTTTGCTTGCATTGTGCTTATATTGTTACGGGGAGTCGATTGACATAGGCGTAGGAACGGTAAAATTATTGGGGGGCGGGGCCGCTGACATAAACTTGGACTATGCTTTGAAAAAGCTTTGTTTTGTGGCGAAATATTGACTGTGGCGCTCCTACAACGTAGGGGTGGGACCATTCCTCAAAGTATTGGTTTTCGGCCTGATTTCCATGCTATGACATCTCAATGAACGGAATATACCTTTGATTTGAGTAGAAACTGGCGTCTTACCCCTGCTACCGGGCACTTGAAAATTTGTATGTAACGGGCTATTTGCCGCTATGCTGCAGTGCTACAGGAATCCTGTATTGTAATTTTATTTCAGCATCTTCTTGGGAAAACATTTCATTTTTGTCAGATCTTTGTATTAAAGCTAGCAAATATTAATTCATTAAATATATTTTGTTGGAAAGCTTAAGGATGGCCCCTCTGAAGTCGCCTGAGCTGAACTTGACATGGCAAGTGATCCGTCTCAAATGGGTCGTCAGGATCCTGTCGTAAGTGTTGGTGATCAAGCACTTCCCTCCTTTCTCCCGTTAGTTTGGGAACTGATCAAGCACTTCCCTCCTTTCTCCCGTTAGTTTGGGAACAAGAGAACATTTTTGGCGTGGCAAATTTCAAAGTACACTGTTTTGGTTTACATCAGTGACATCATCTTGCGCAAGATATTCATCAACAGCCTCAGGACTGGTGAACGTTTCATCGTGGTTTTGAGCTTGGCCAGGTTAGATATTCTCTGCTAGTCAGGAGCTATGTTCTATACCTCCTTTTCCTTCAGGCTCTCCATCTTGAGCTTCTTCTGTTTCTATTTCCAACGTTTCACTCTTTTGGGTAGCTCACCTCTGCCTTCATGCTCAGCCTCATGAACCGGCTAGCCATTTCCCTGTCTTTAACTAGCCTCCCCGCCTACTCTTCACATACTAGGTACTCGCCTGCTTCAAATGTTTGATTCCCCTATGTTTAGCTCATAATTATCGTATATGCACTATTTTCAGGATCCACATTTTAAATCGGCAGAGACATGGGCTTCTGACCATTTTAGGTATCCTTGGTATTACAGCTGGCATCCAAATTGCTCCTGAAATGGAACATGTTGCCCATCGCAGTGTCCGTTTGGGAATCAGGACTTTGAGGGTTGTGACCAGATCGCTCATGTTCCCCTTAATCAATAGCAGGGCAGGCTCCAAGCGTTTGGCTGAGAAGAGGCAGGCCTTGAATCTATCGGAGACAAGCGTGAAGACTGAGCTATTCAGATCCAGCAGAAGTTGTAACTTGACCATTGTTAGGTTAGCTTCTTCAACACCAGCTTCTACCACCTTGTTTTACTGGAGGAAGAAAGGTCGAGGTGCCTTTCAATCAAGTAATCACCCAAGACGACGCCGACAGACGACAAAAGGAGTGCCGGTACTTGATATCCTTGAAGCTCTTGATGATGCAGGCAAGACCATTGGTCACATGGTTGTACTAGGAGAGGAACACTGGACGTGATGATCAAGCCAGTTCGTAATCAGGCAGATGTAGGGCAGGCTGTTAAACCTCTCCTTTATCAGATGCCTGCCAGGGATTACCAGTGCCAAGATGAACATGACGAACTCTTCGGCCTTGTTCCACGGCTTTTGGTCGTAGTCCAGTGTGCCAGCCTCGTGGCACAGTCCATCCACTGCTGAGTGATGGATTCGTGCTGTTTATGCTGGTCAGAAACGAAGACTGCAAAGCCAGCAAAAATCTATTCAACTCCATGGAATTTGCTCACTTCTTTTCAGAGGTCGTGGGGCTTCTGGGTAAAGTTAAGGATGGGGTGCACCTGTCACAGCAGGTGCTCCGACAGGTTCTCGCTCTTCAGGTGGCCCCCACCTGCAGGTTGTGGGAGGTTGCATCCGTTGTCACAAACCCAATCTTGGACTACAGGACGTCAACCGCGCAGGATTTTATGGATAATAATCTTCAGGGATTAAAGGTCGTCTCTGATCTCCCCAGGCAGCAAAAAGGTTTAGAAGGTGTGGTACCTACTTCCCCTTTAGAGTGACACCTGAACGGAGTGCGATATAGCCCCCTGGGTCTTTAATCTACCATCGTGATAAACTACCGGTGACTAGTCCGCTCTTCATCATCTGCTCTACGATCGTCAAGAGGGTAAATGCTTTCAGACATTTGTTTTTGGGGTATCATCGGTGCACCGCACCAACTACCAAGGTTTTATGGTGTAACCAACTCGTTCCCTGTTGAAAGGGTTGCTCGGGAGCCAGATTGTTCCTTGTTCAGGGCATCCGCTGGGCCTTGAACCCGGGCTGGCCACACGGAAAGCGAGCCTGCTAGCCACTCCATCACTGCGCCCCTCGCAGAGCCTTGTCTTCCTACCTGTTTCTGTTCTGGTCACTCACCGAACCAATCAAGAAGTACAAGGAGCGGTCGTTTGTGTTAGTGTTGGATCTGTGCTGTTGATAGAAGTGCAACGTTGAATTTCTCTATCGGAGCAGTCTGTTTTGATTGTTTTTGGAGGGGGGGGGCGTAAAACCGAACCCCTATGTATACGACTATGACAGATGGCAGTACCCACATAATGAAGCACTCCTGTTCCGCTTCCAGCTGGTCATTTTTTGAATGTTCAGACAACGCAAGACATTAGCGGATCCAGAATTGCCTATCGTCGAGAGGAAAGGGTGAAGTGGAGGGGCGGGGTAGGGGTACAGTCATTGGGCGCCATCAAAACCATGGGGCGGCATTCTTATGCGGAAAACCCTTCAGGTGGACACCAAATCCTATCCCAGGGGCGCCGATACTCGCATCCTGGGAGGGGGATGGAAAGTGACAATTCAGAAGACGCCATTTACCGTTGGGGGACCGCCGTGACCATTCAAGGGAGGGGCCGATGGTCAACAGGGGAGGGGAGTGAACACTTTACCGCCCCCTCGCTGATTCCGCCCATGGTTTAAGCTCATTAAACCAGAGGACATTGTTTTCATTTTTGAAGATTTCAGGCACAAGCTGTCTTTTTGCATTCCCATTTCCGTAGGGTTTCATTGCACTCTGTCATAGAATGAGGTAAGGATATGTAAACGTATGCACCCCCCCCCCTCCAGCACATACATACGCACATGACTGTCTGAGAGCACTGAATGTGCAGGTATCAGCACTGATCAGCAACGGCCACTGATCAGCGGTATCAAAGCAATTAGCACTGGTTGTTGTGTTTCGGTCCAATCAGCTAGAGGGACCGTCATCTCGGCATGAAAAGGGTAAAAGCAATTTGCCCGGTAGCAGGGGTAAAACCCTATAATTTGCTTAACCCTCGCCCCACGGGGGCCATCGATGGCCCCCTAAGGTTTTTCCGGGATAGCAGAAAAACGACGAGGCGCAGCACCGCGGTTGAGGGTTCTACCTCTCACTGCATCATTTTCCCATCATCCCTGAAATTTTTTACCCCGGGTCACCCAAGGTCAGGTCACCAGACGAGGTCAACCAAGGTCACCTCACTTCAACTTTAGAGCTCTGTAAGAGCTACATTTCGAAGTCGATCGATTTGAAACTTCTTACACTTCATGACCCCTCCAGGGTCTACAAGGTGTATATCCGGGATTTTTCGATTTCGTGCCCTGAGGTCAGGTCACGAGGCGACCTCTCCCATTGGAAAAGCATGGGGAAAAGCTGTTATAGCATGATATAAAAGCCACAAGAATGATTGCAAATATTCAGACTGCTCAGAACAGCGTTTTTGGACACCCTTTCACGGATCCCAGGGGTCATATTTGCCCTTTGACTTTTCCAAGGTCATCCAAGGTCACCAGAGGTCAAAAACAGTATTTTGACAATAACTTTTGACCTAATTAAGTTAGAGCGGTGAAATAAACACCATCGTATTTGTCTTGTTACTGGCTTTCATTTGATATACGGCAAGGTCACTTTTTGACCTTTCGTGACCTCAGGTCATATTAGGTCACGAGGTGACCTCTGGAGGTCAAACCACTGGTGGGAAGTCTTTACGTTCCACATAGCGGAAAAAGTACTGGCAATTTGCTATCAAATGTATTTTACCAGGCCTCAATAGCTCTAATGACATAAGAGTTATGCCCAGTTTGCTTAATCATTGCATATTTGAGTGAAAATAACCTATCTTGACCTAATTTGACCTCTGGAGGTCAAACCATTGACCTGAGCACTAAAACATGCGAAGTAATTTCTTACTGAATTCACGCGAGTTTTCTATTGCACTTTGCAGATTTGCGCTAACGCCCATATTTTCGGAGTTAGGGGGGGGGCCATCGATGGCCCCCGGTGGGGCGAAGGTGGCGCCGGACCCCCGGTGGGGCGCGGGTTGAACGAAATACATTTTCTGGTTCTACGAATGATGGAGCATAGGAAAATGCCCGAAAACATAGGAAAATTAATTTTTCATGAAAAAGGTCCCACCCCAGGGGCGGACATGAGATACTTCTCTAGAATTCTGGGGATTTTGAAGGTTCCATTTCTGGGTCTGACAGTTTTTTGCAGAAAAATTTAACATGTAATTCCAATGGGACTGTTTGCAGGGGTTTGGGGCATGGGCCAGTTGGAAAATTTAAGCGGTGCTTAAGGGTATATTTTTTGTTTTTGGTATGTAAAATTGATCAGGCTATTTTCTGGGTGCAGTTTTTAGTCCCTGACATGCTTTTATAACAAGGAAAATCCACGATGAATTTCATGCTAATTCCTTCAGAATTCCGTTTCGAATGTTTCGTTTAACCAATCAAAACGCTGTATTCTACCTTCTGCTACCAGAATCCACGGTATCTTGAACAGAACCCTCCAAAATACTACCATATCCTCAACATGCTGCCAAATCAGGCAGTCAGCTGGCTGTCATGTCCAAACCGTATCTATAGGAACCGTGGTCCCACCCCTACTATAAGCCCGCAGCCGGACAAAAATTCAAGAGGACGCACAAATAGAGATAAACACGAGCTGACGAACAAAATTATTCGTATTTTTCGGATATCGTAAAAATACGTATCTGAATGGATCCTAGTCAGCCTAAGGGTTTAGAATTTTTTTGCTGTAGAGAGGTTGAACACATTATGTGCCCTTAGCTCAGAAGGGGCCCCCTCCACCACTTAACTGTGTACCTCTATTGTGAATTTGCCTCTGAATTAAAGTGCCCCTCGGCCGCTGAAACGTGCACCTTCTTTATGGATTCACCCTTAGCTCGGAAGTGCCCCTTAATCACGTAACTGTGTACATTCGTTGTGAATTTTCTTCTGAATAAAAATACATTTCCTCATTTAGGTGTCTACCTAGAATGGTATAGGTTCACCCATGGGCGCCGAAAGCGGGGGGGAGACGGGGGGGACGCGTCCCCCTGTTGGCCAACCAGGGGGGACGTCCCCCCAAAATTTTTGGGTCAATGGTCATTAATGCTGTCAGTTACCGAATATGCTCAAAATTCGGCTCCACCGGTCAGCACCAGCCCGGGTCCCCCTGCGAAAATTCCGTGGCGACGCCCCTCGGTTCACCTTCTGAAAGTGCCCCAATGTCTTGATAATTTTAACCGTTGGTTTAACTTTTACAATTGTGTTTAGTTTGAATGTGCCCCTCGGTCAGAGACGCAGCCAAAGGGATGCAGGGGAACGTGCCCTTCATTGGTTCCCATGAATCACCATAAGTGATGAAATTATAAAAGCAATGGACCGTTCGGAAATTAATCTGCTCACCTTGATTGATTTGAGTCGATTTTTCGGTGTGATTGACCACACAACACTTTTGACAAAATAAGAACTCTTGCAGATCTCTCCTGGTTGGTTTAAAAACTATCTCGATGCCCATGTACAAAAAGTGAAAATCGGAGACAAAATTTCGGAACCCCTACCAATTGATACAGGCATTTTTCAAGGCACTTGTTTAGGCCCGATAATTGCAAACATCATGGGCAACGACCTATCTTGTCACGTTCCAGATTACTTTAACGGGTTTAGGATCCATTGCATTAGGTATGCAGATGATATCCAAATTGGTATCTCTGGGCCACGTGGACAAATACCGGACATGCTAGGAAGCTTGGAAAAAGTCTTAGATATACTGACCACCTGGTTCCAACAGAATGGCATGAAGATCAATGCTGGAAAGACAGAGGTGATTCTCTGTGGAGTCCACAGGCAACTGAGTTCCATACCGCAGCCGTTGCGGGTCAAGTTCATGGGTGAAGAAATTGTAAGCAAAAATGTTGTTAGGAATTTAGGTGTTTGCATGGACTGCCACTTATCATGGTCACAGCATGGAAAATTTGTGTCAGACCAATGTTTTGGAATTCTCATAGCCCTGTATCATGCCACACACTTTCTACCTGTGGAGGTGGTCCCACGCATTATTGATTCATTAGTGTTCTCTCATATCCGTTACCATAGGCGTAGGAACGGGGTGGGCCAGGGGGCCATGCCCCCAATATTCATGATTCTTAACACGCGCATTGACGGGGGGGCGGGTACCCCCTCGGGTTTTTCGGAGATAGTAGAAAAACGGCGGCGCGTAGCGCCGCCGTACTTGGTATACCTTTTCCCTATCATTTTTACAGCTTCTGTGAAAATTTTAAGGTTAGGTCATCTCAGGTCAGGTCACCAGTACAGGTCAAGTGACCCGACCTCAAAAAAGTTTAAGATAGCATAAGTCGGAGCAGGGTGAACTTATCCGAATGAAACTCATATCACATAATGGCCCCACCGAGTTCTCTAACATATGTTCCGGTACTTTTGATATCGATGACCTAAGGTCAGGTACGAGGCATGACCTCTCCATTGGAAATACATGGGAAAATGGTTTTTACGGAATAACTCAGTAACGGATGGTGATAGAGCATTTATTTTAGCTGCATTAGACTCGCCTGGGCTTTGCGGTTCTAATGATATGCATTTTATATAATTTGACCCTGACCTGACCTCAGGTCAGGTCAAATCCTTGATTTGACCTAGCAAGGTCAAATTATATATCATTCGATTCGGCTTGCTAAGAGGATTCATATAGTTCAAGTCGTTTTGCTCTATCTTTACTTGTTCAGATGTAATACCCGAAAAACTGAATTTTACATGTTATCCCTATGGCGGGCATGTTTTGACCTCTCGTGACCTTAAATGTGACCTGACAAAAAAATGGTTCAAATGTTTTCGATGGAGAAGTGGATGGGCAGCCCAACGCCGTTTACCGTTTTTCGCTACCTACCGTGGTTCTCGAGATCTTAGGGGGGGCGGGTACCCGCCCCCGTCAATGCGAAGGTGGCTCAGACCCCCGTCAATGCGCGTGTTAACCATTAACCCTATGGCGTTGACTGGAAAGAAATGACTTCAAAATGCCCACTGCCCCCCCATATTCTGGACGTTCCTACGCTTATGTCCGTTACTGTATTTAGGTTTATGGCAGCACAAATTCCGAATCCAAAGATAGAATCCAGAAAGTTTTCAATTTTGCTGCACGAGCTATATCCGGAAGAAGAAAATTTGATCATATTTCGGATGTTATTAACCCTTGCCCCGGTGGCGGGTACGAGCAACCTTCGCCCTGGTGGGGGGCTAAAAAAGACCCCCATGATCTCAAAAACTAAGAGAGCTAGAAAAAACGCAAAACGGCAATCGAAAGCTCTTCAAAAATGATATCGAAAATACTTCGGTCATTTTTCGTGTCAGGTCAATATTAAGGTCACCAGAGGTCAAAATAGGTCAAAATCGCTAATATGAGGTGTACTAAGAAAACCTCATATATCTCAGAAACTATGATAGCTAGAAACAGTTTTCCAACACCATTCGAAAGCTCTTGAGTTGCTCTTTCATTACAATGGCATTCATTTTCGTGTCAGGTCAAAGCCTAGGGAGCTACAGGTCACTGAATATTGGGCATATTCTTGGGAATGTCCATAGCCACCCATGCATAAGGGCGTTTCCTTTTTCGCTAATAACTTCCTAACCAAACAAGATACAGCCATAGTTGATGCACCATTGCAATCCTCTCGTCAATACAAATCGAATGATATATAATATTGCTATGCCAGGTCAAATTTAAGAATTTGACCTGACCCAGGTCAACAGTCTGACCCAACTTGACCTGGTATAGTCATGATGTATATCATTTGACTTGCAGTGACTATACAAACACTTTGGTGACAAAATAAAAGTTCTATCTTAGTTAAGTCTAAATTTATAGAGTAAAATACCAAAAAATGCTTATTTGACCTAGTGACCTTTTAAAGGCACAACTCAAAATTGTTTGCATAAGCTTCAGAAATAAGATCAAATCGTAACCGATGTTTGAAGTTGATTCCATCCATACTTACTGAGAAAAGCTCATTTCGTGATTTTCCCCATGTATTTACAATGGGGAGGTCATGCTCTGCACATGACCTTAGGTCACCAATATCAAAAATCCTGGAACAAATGTAGCTCCTGGTGGGCCCAATAAGTGGTATAATTTTGAACTTGATCGATTAACCCTTCTTTTAGTTATGCGGTCCTAAGCATTTTTTAGGTGAGGTCACTTCACCTGGCCGGGTGACCCTGACCTGATATGACCTTGGGCTAAAATTTTCAGGAAAGATGTAAAAATGATGAAGGAACATTAAACCAAGTTTGGCGGCGCTGCGCGCCGCCGTTTTTTGATCACTTCGGAAAAACCCGAGGGGGGTCTAAAAAGACCCCCACCCGGGCGAAGGTTAAGGATTTGAAGTGGCTGGACGCCCGGGAGTACTTTGACTATTTTGATCCTATGTCTGATGCATAGGTTGATCGCTTCCGGTGAGCCCATGTCACTTGCCTCTTGCTTGCGCTTTAATAGGGACCAATTGGAACGCGAAACGAGACAGTCAGGACATTTGGCATTGTCAAGACCACGAAACAACCATGGCAAAAGAAATTTCATTTACCGTGGATCTCAGCTCTTCAACACATCATGCATGACCCTCGGATCTCCTCACGAAATGAGCTACGAAATGTTTAAGAAAGCTATAAGGCAAATTTTGCATGGGGAGTAGTCGTTCTTTTTAAGTGCAAGGTACCGTGTTTACTTTTAGACATTTTAGTTTTATATTTCTACCTGCATTTATGTCATTGCTTTTATTGTAATGTGTATTGATGAGGTGCAGTAGCACTGATTTTCGATGTTTGTGAAAACAAGGACCTCTGAATAGCCCAACATGTGTGGAATGGTCTGCTTTAGTCAATACATACATACATGCATACATACATACATACATACATGCATGAGGTTCTATTATTATTGTATGTCATGAAACTTAACTGACAAGGCTTTTGTTTCAGACCTCTCTCTTGCATGTAAACGTTTAGCTGAATAAAACCTCAAGATGGAGGTCAAACTCCTGTGTTTCATTACACCTTCTCCTCGAAAGTGCCCCTCTATGGTGCCGTGCCCCCCCATACTGAGGCTCTGACTGTGCCCCTGCACAAGTTTTCGGGTTATGTTAGGGACATGAACGCAGGGTAGCAACTGGCCCAAATCAAACAACTATTGGTTTTAGAACGAAATTTTGGTGTGAGCAGAAACTTCGAGATAAATTAGCCAACGCCACTTTTTTCCGTTGTGGTAACACTCATCGTTGCTCGCTTACCTTCTTGCTGAAAAGCTTTCGGATGTCAATTGTTCTCGTCGCTGTCTCCAGCAACTGGAGCGATGATGCAAAACAGACGTTTGCACCGCGCCTGCCCCAGCGCTCTGCCAACTGGTACAGGCAAATAACAAATCGTCGGCTGACATTTCCGTTCTCGCAAATCACCGCGGGTTCTCGCGCGCCCCCGAGCAACGCGAGATGACGTTTCCGCGCGAGCTCAAAATTCAGCTGAAGCCATTCCGGCGGAATCCTCCACTCAGGAGGTGCTAGTTGCGGGCGATTAGAACTTCACTTTTCATCGGCTGAGTCGAGCCCAGTTAGAGCGTATAGGGCACGGGTCCAATTACAGTTTTCTATATGCTGTGACACCAATGAATTACTCATTCTTCGTTTTTAATGATAAATATCACCGCAATCTTTTTCAGCACATTATGGTTAAATTTGTGGATAAGCATCTACATCAAAATATGGGGGGGGGGCAGCTCTATGGTCTGGCCCACCCAACGAGAATATTGGGGGGCATGACCCCCTGCCCCCCGTTCCTACCCCTATGTCGATTGATATGCAACATGACCATACCAGGCCAATCTGTGACCCTGACCTAGCTCGAGGTCAGATCATTTTCACTATTTGACCTAGTAAGGTCATATTATACATCATTTGATTCGCCGCGATGATAGAAATCGAATGATGCATAAAGATTTGCTCTGACTCCCCTGAGGGAAGATCTAGAGAGAGAAACGTACTGAAACACCTCTGTTGTAATCCTATGGAACCTTCTTTGACATATGCTGACCTCAATATTGACCTGACATAAAAAATTTTCGTATAAAATCTCTTTGTCTTTTCAAGAGCTTTCAAAGGTCGCCCGTAATTTTTCTTTAGCTTTCGTGGGGAACGAGATACGGAGGGGGCGAAAAACGCCCCCAGCGGGGCGCGTCATGCCAGAGACCCCAGCGGGGCGCGTGTTAAGGTGGCCACCGTGCCCCGGTGTCCCCCTCCCCCAGTTCCACCACCAGTGTCTAGATATTTAATTTCCCAAGGCTTAGGCTTTATCTAGGGCTTGTTTTGCCGCGCCAGGGTTAGCCCATCCAGGACCCCCGGACCGAGAACAGATATCCAGCCCTGTGCTACACTGACGCCAGGTAGTTCAGGCACTGATGCTGCACTTTGGAGCGTGTCGCACCTTCGAACTACGATTAGCGGACAGCTCTATCTTGCTGCACTCATGAAAGGTGGCAAAAGCAAACCGTCTCCGTCTTAACACGCGCATTGACGGGGGGCGGGTACCCGCCCCTCTCGGGTTTTTCGGAGATAGCAGAAAAACGGCGGCGCACAGCGCCGCCGTACTTGGTATACCTTTTCCCTCATCATTTTTGCAGCTTCTGTGAAAATTCTAAGGATAGGTCATCTCAGGTCAGGTCACCAGTACAGGTCAAGTGACCCGACCTCAAAAAACGTTTAAGATAGCATAAGTCGGAGCAGCGTGAACTTATCCAATTGAAACTCATATCACATAATGGGCTCACCGAGTTCTCTAAAATATGTTCCGGTATTTTTGATATCGATGACCTAAGGTCAGGTACGAAGCATGACCTCTCCATTGGTAATACAGGGGAAATATGGTTTTTACTGAATAACTCAGTAACAGATGGTGATAGAGCGTTTATTTTAGCTTCATTAGACTCGCCTTGGCTTTGCGGTTCTAATTATATGCATTTTATATAATTTAACCCTGACCTGACCTCAGGTCAGGTCAAATCTTTGATTTGACCTAGCAACGTCAAATCATATATCATTCGATTCGGCTTGCTGCGAGGATTCATAGAGTTTAAGTCGTTTTGCTCTATCTTTACTTGTTCAGATGTAATGGCCGAAAAACTTAATTTACATGTTATCCCTATGACGGCATGTGACGGCATGTTTTTGACCTCTGGTGACCTTAAATGTGACCTGACAAAAATGGTTCAAATATTTTCGATGGAGAAGCGGATGGGCTACCCAACGCCGTTTACCGTTTTTTGCTACCTACCGTGGTTCTCGAGATCTTAGGGGGCGGGTACCCGCCCCTCGTCAATCCGAAGGTGGCTCAGACCCCCGTCAATGCGCGTGTTAAATTTTTTATTCGTTTGTTCCCCTCGTTCTGAAACACTGACTGCACCATACGCGGATCGGGGGAGGGGCAGAGAGGGCACGTGCTCCTCCCCCGATCGACCTTCGGCGCCCCCTGAAATGGTCACGGCGCTCCTTGAAAGGTCGATTGCGGCCCCCTGAAATGCTGCTTCTCAGCCCCCTCCCCAGGATGCGAAAATTGACGCCAACAGATAGGATTTTGCGCCCACCTGATAGGTTTTGCCGGTCAAAAGTGGCGCCCCCTGGTCTGGATGGCGCGCTCCCCGAAAGGTGCCCCCCCCGATTGGTAATCCTGGATCCGCTTATGGGCTTCGTCACTGCCAGTTGCGAGGCGCGAGACATTTTTTTACTCCCTGGATTTTCTCTCACGGTACTTGTCAATACCAGAATATAGTTACACAAAGTGCCAAAAATAAACAGAGTTCAAAGTTTGAAACTACGACATCCAAAAAATGCTGACCAAATTTTGCGACTTTTTACTGTGGCGAGCAGCACAACAAGTACCATTCCATCTCCAGTGACGGGAACACCTCTAAGCACTGTCCTGCTGATTGGCCAATGGCGCGGTGTTTTGAATCAAGAAGTGTCGGGGCGAACTGTGGCGCAAGTGTGCTTATGCGCGCGCGATTAAAGCATAAGGTCTTTTTGGTACAAGTGATATAATATCGACCGATTCCGTCTTATCGTGATGACTGAAAATTGCAGATAAAGAGGTGTTCAATGTGGATTGTTTTTCTTGAACACTGTTAACGATTACCAGCTCTGCACAGCGTAACATTTCTCTGCTCTGGTGGACATTCGTCTAGTAGATGTAATGAGACCACTGTAAGTGTTCTATACAATGTAATCCATAGTATAAATTGCAAATAGGTAATCTGACACAGAAATGTATTGCCATTCTCAGTGTGTTTTTACCAAGTGCAGACTATATTGTATGCTTAACATGGGTGTTTCATTGTTTTGTTTCCCTATCATTAAACAAGTTTATGTCAATGTCTCAGTTTCCATGCTCAGGTTATACCTGTATTGGTATGCACTTTCGATCTGGCAATAAATTTTTCATGTGAAAATAATCATTTTCAGCTTTTTATTCAATCCTGATGCAGCTCTGATCCTGACATGTGCACAGCAACAGTACTAAATGTATCCAGCTCTATAGGCTGATCCTGGCTAAATGCTTCCTTGGGAACTAAGTCTGTGAATTGCTGAGGGTGAATCACATTGACTAAAAAAAACACACAAAAGTGAAAAGCATAGAAGCATCAGAAAATGGAATGATCCTGAACATCTTGACCATCTAAACATCTGGAAACATCTGACCATCATTGGATCTGGAATGTTTCTAAGACTGCAGCCAAAATGTGGCGGACCTAAGTAAGCTATTCTTAGGGCAGCAATTTGATAGAATTCTTTGTTCTGAGCCTGCTCATTATTTGGAGTAGGTAGGGGAAAGAGTTTGGAGCAGACACTGACACCATATGACCTTACCACCTTTTGCTTAAGCTTTTTCAGCAGGTGGGACAAACTTGGTACAAATCTAAATGCTAAATAAGGTGAACTATATTGGTAGGCAGATAGCAGTTACAACTAATGAAAACCTTATTGAGATAATTATCTTGCCTCAATTTGAGTTTAAGTCTGTTCTTTATGAAATGTGTGCCCCTCTTGAGAAAAGATTTGGGCTGCCCCAGGTGCTTTTTCTGGTCAACTGACTTTGAAGCTGAGGGATTCAGGGCAAAATAAGCTTTTACAATAGGTATTGCACAAATGGAGCAAGACAGAATTGTGTGCTTTTATAGTTTTAAGTTATATAGCTAACAGTGGAGCATATCCTGTAGGATCGATAATTCCAGCCAATTCATCCCTAATAATGATGAAGGTCTGGCATGACATGCCAGTAAGGTATGCCAGTCTATAAAATGTGGCAGGCCTGTTGGTCAGTGTCAAGTATGGCATTTTATGAGATCTCGTGAGGCCTTGAGACAGGACCGAGTGGTGCAATTTGATCACCTGGTGATTTGCAGGTTGTGACACTTAAAATAAAAAATAGCTGAATGGCTATTAGACACAAGGGGCCTTATAAAAACCTTTAATTAACTGACTAATGATTGAGATAGCATTCATTGCGGGTGTGATTTTTCCTGTATTGATATTGGTAATTTTTAGATGTGGTCAAATTTTAGATGGCTGTCGACTCTGCCTGTCCTTTGCAGCTGGCCTGTTGGTGAGGTTGGTACTTTAGTGAAGATCTTTGTACAAGTGCTCCTCCTGGTAGACATCTTTTTTACAATTGGGAAATGCTATGAAATGCTGTGGAGCTATAATTTAGTGCTTCTCATGGTGCAGCTCACGGGGATCAAGTTTACCTCACATTTTTTTACAATGTTTTTTTCACTTTAGTTTTGTTCAATTATGTTTTTAGTTTTTTTTCATGGAAAATAAAAATTACACCATTGAAATGTATTGGGCAAGCTACACTGCCCAATACAAAAAAGAAAACGAAAAAGTGGTGACAAAATTATGGAAGATGAAAAACGTCATTAAAAACGTTAAAGCAATTAGCAAGTGAAATATTGTCCTTAAAAAATGAAAGCACCAAAAACGATCAAGTTCAGACATTGGAACTTTATTTTGTTTTTCACTTTCGGATCATTGTTTATGACTGTAGGGCAACTGTGGCTATCATTGTTGTAATTGGAAACAGCAGTGCAGGGTGGTTTGATTAGATATTGAAGCCATTTTGATACAGATTTTTTTATACCTGAAAGACCTAATACTGGCATTTGACAAGGATGTATGGGAGCTCTCTAAAAGTAGGAGCAACATGAACAGATATTGCACTCAGATGGTATCTATAGTATGTTGATATTGGGAGTGTGATCACATAGCAGGTGCCTTGGCTTCTGAATCTTGGGGGACAGAGGTGGATTGGGGGAGGGGGCAAACAGGAAACTTGCCCCATTCCCCTTGATCAACCCTTGGTCCCCCTGAAATGGTCACGGTGCCCCCTGAAATATCCGCCCTCCATCCCCCTTAAGGATGCGAGTATCGGCACCCCTGCGATAGGATTTGGTGCCAACTTGATGTATTTTTCACCCAAAATCACTATCGCCAAAATACCAAAAAGATGATATAGAAATTCGAGATATTTTTATTAGGTACGGCAAACATGTTCATTAATGTGAAAAATGAAATGAAATGTTATATTATATTATATTGCATTAATCCTGAAAGATGTGCAAGTATAATATTTCCTATTGTCTCTAGCCATCAGTACATCACTCTGGTCAGACTATGACTCCTAACCGCAGGTGTAAACCCTTCTACATAAAATTGGTGCCAAGGTAGCACTCTTAATCAAGATGAAATGTTCCTAAATTCGTTCAATGCTATTAACTGTTCTGAGGATCATTATATGCTGAACATTTCAAGATGAGTATTGATCGTTGCTGTTTGATTGATTTCAGCCTGGCTTTGCAGTCTGAATTCCTGTCCTTGTGAACAGTTTGGTGACATATGTACATCTAGGGTGTATTCTGAGCTACAAGTCTGTCGCTGGCAAGTACCATGGTGCGGATTTCCAAGCCACCATCGGTCTCGTCCAGTGCTCACAAGTAAGCGGATCGCCTAGCGATAAGACTCGCACGTTAGGTTCTTGTTACTTTTCCTTCACGTCCTTCCTCTTTTTGAAGCCCAGAATACTTCTCTATCATTTTTCTAATACGCTCCATCCGATTTCTTTCCTTGCTGGTCTTCAGCCGCTCAGTTTCGCTTTGCTTTGGCTCTGGCTCTGACCTTGCTCTCACCGCAGACGGACAAAGGCGGGGACGCGGAAGGCACCGCCGCGGCCGGTGCGCAGCCCGCCGGCCAACGTGGACCCGGTGGAGGTGGTGTGTCGCCTGCGGCCTGTCGGCGACCTCGAGGAGAAGTGTGTGGAGCAGCTGGACGACGCCACGGTGCAGCTGACTCCACCCGCCAGCTCCCAGGTGAGCCGGGGAGTACCTCGGAGCCCCGCAGCCGTCCGGTGCAGCTGACTCCACCCGCCAGCTCCCAGGTGAGCCGGGGAGTACCACGGAGCCCCGCAGCCGTCCGGTGCAGCTGACTCCACCCGCCAGCTCCCAGGTGAGCCGGGGCGTAACACGGAGCCCCGCAGCCGTCCGGTGCAGCTGGCGCTGTTTCACACATTCTAGTGTTGCTAAATGAAATTGAACAGCACAAAGTGAAACATGCTCAAATTTGTTTAGATCTGGTCGAAGTGGATTGCATTTTTCGTCGTCTAATGCAAGGCTCTGATCTTGAAGTAATGATATTTTCACCCAAACTGAAGCAAATACAAGTTCTATTAAAAGAGATCAACAACGGTGTATGCCCCTTGTAATTTTAATCAGTATTGTGTTCTCAGTCCTACATGATTTGTTAGTCCTCCCTCACGATTTTCCAAGCTCCCATGATGTTTGTTTTTTCGACAATGTTTCGGTTTATGAATCATTGGACCCAAACTGATCCGACCTGAGCACCGGGAGAATTAACTTGGAATATTTTAATTTGAATATAAATTGTATGGTGTGCTGTAGTTCCGCCCTTTAAGTCGGTAACCCAAGTTACTACTATAATTGGCCCAAAGGGTGTAATGTTCGATCGACTATTCAACTGGATGATGCATGGCCCACGTATTTTTACTTATCCAATGTGCCAATCATTCAGGTGTTTCTTCGGAAAATACAAGTTCGTTTTCCGTATTATAAATCCTGGAATATGGTATTGTGTATTTCTCAGCATTTTGTTACAGAAAGGTACTAGCTCCCTCAGCACTTGCTCCTTTTTGACATAAAGAGGGAGAAATATTACGTCGAGTGACCAAGAAAACGTACATAGGTTCTTAAAAATGCAGATTGAAAGCTGAGTAGCATATATGGCTCTGATAATTTGTGGTGTTGAAAAGCTAAGGTTTCTGTAGAACGAGTTGAAATGAAATAGTCGAAGTCCATATTTCTGGGACCTGACTTTAGAATAAAATAATCTGTTGTCTTGATTCTTGGAATCACCTAAAGAATGGCTGTCAAGCATTGGCCAGGGCTTCTGATCTGACGCTCTCGACTCATTTACCAAAACGAGCATTACGTTTCTTGCCACAACTCTTTCGTAGGAATCGACTTTGTTTTAGGCAAAACAGCCCGTGCCGTTGACTTTTGCAGAAAAGAAGTCCCAGCGAGGTGATGAGTCAAGTGGCAAATAAGCTTGTCTGTACCGTTCGAATTTTTTGCGGAGATAGTTTAGGTGGAATCTAGTCTATTTGCACTGGCAAAACACTATTTTTTTCAGTTGGCCATTCAATAAAAAGTCCCCAAAGTTACTGAATATGAACCTGTGATTAATAACTTTTGGCTTGAATTGTTTCTGCTTATGACGGTTGACGGGCTCTTATCGAACTCAGAGGACGAGTCGAAAATAGTTTAATATAGGTCCAGAAGCGTCTGGTACTCCCTCTGAATCCAGAACCAACTCCTACCAAGAGGAAAATTCTTCCTAATCTCAACGTTCTATCATTTTTTTAACCTCTGTGGAAGCTGCGTATATCGTGCTGAATCCGCTTATGACTCTTTCCAGTTTTGGTTCGTCTCAGTGTGTAACAGTGAGCCTTCTAGTTTTTATACGTACCATTCCTCTTAAACAAAAGAGATCTCGACTTGCGTTTGAACCATGTCCCTCAACTGAACCTTGCTCTTACTCAGATCCTCGAAGCAGTCATCTGGCCGCTCACATCTGTCGTCAAATTTACTAAGCCCGTTGTCTCCTCAGGCGTTGCTGTTCTCACCCGTGCACCATTCACCCACAGACATTCCGTAATGGCACGGCCAAGGAGCAGCAGTACAAGTTCCACACGGTGTTCGCCTGCGGCGCCTCTCAGAAGCAGGTGTTCGACGCCGTCGCCAAGCCGCTGGTGCGCGACCTGCTCAACGGCAAGAACGGACTGCTCTTCGCCTACGGCATCACGGGCAGCGGCAAAACGCACACCATGATGGGTACGCTGTGGTCGATTGAGGAGCAAGCAGGGGACGGGGCTGAAAGGCACTTACGCCCTCGAACCCCCCATCTTTCTGATTTGCTGAAAAACGTTTGTTCACGACCTTGGACATTGTTGCCCCCTCAAATCATTGGCCTTGTTGCGGTGCGGTGTGGCGCTCTGACTCCCACGGAACAGTGCGGCTTGCAGCTAAGACCTGGACATGCCAAAATTCACTTGTGGCCTTGGGGCCTGACCTCTAGGTCCACAGCAAATTCTTCCATCCTTCATTGCCGTCACGTGACAACCTCCAAATGCAACCTGTGACATCCATGGGCATTATATACCTACTAGCTTAACTGATTTCTGTCATGCAAAGGAAAAAGGGCATCTCCAATGTATTAGCAACGGGAGATAATCGTTTTCCTATGCACGGTAGATTTGCTCCGTGGCTCAATTGGTGCAATTGGAGTGCTATATGGTGAAAAGGGGTGCCTCTCCTTAGTGATCATTTCAGAACACTGCGCCCCCACCCCGGTTCTGGAGATCACATCAGCCCCTAACAAGCACTGACTCATATGTGATCCCTCATGCTCGTAGGCAGATGCATGCAAATCCATATTTTATTCCCTTCTTACCTTTTTATCGAATGCACGCTTGTGCAGGGTATATATACAGGTGTATATTTCCTAAATTTCGTCTGGATAGTTCATGCTCACGCGTCGGTTCTGCGGTTCCGGCCTGCCCCCGCGGTGACATCTCAGTCCGTGCCCGCCCGCAGGCTCTCCGTCTGACGGCGGGATCATGCCGCGCTGTGTCGACGTCATCTTCAACAGCATCGTCAACTACCAGGCACGCCGGTTCGTCTTCAAGCCCGACCGGCTGAACTCGTACGACGTTCAGGCAGAGGCGGACGCCATGTTGGACCGTCAGCGGGAGATCCTGGCCACGCCCAAACCGGGCAAAACGCCGCGCGGTCGCACGCCCAGGCGAGTACATGTCACCCCGCTGATGCAGGCTTTGGAGACAGGCGCACAGTGAGCTTGGTACGACGCCGTTTGATTGACTGGGTTTTTTTTATTGAGTTGGGGTTAGATGTCGCTACCGTCCTCACCATGTCTCTTCCTCCTCTCGTTCGTAGTGTTGTTGTAATCTTACGGACTGATATGGCGCGCCAAAGAGGTAAACAGAACATGACATCCGTTGCTGGAGCTTCCACTCATCAGATTACAATGTACCGACGCGCGCAGGCGGGTGGCGCCGACGCCCGGCGGCAGTGGCAACACCACGCCCGACGAGAGCGACGCCGCCTCCACGCGCGTGCCCGAGGTCACTCAGGTCGGCGGCCTGGACGAGGACAACGCCTTCGCCGTCTTCGTCTCCTACGTGGAGATCTACAACAACTACGTCTATGACCTGCTGGAAGATGTCAACCCTGATAGCATGAAGAAGTGAGTTCGGTTGGCGAAATTAGGTTGTTTAGCTACAGGTGACGCGGCTTATGTCAACGCTCGCTGTGTGCAGAAATAACGTTCTAATGCAACTGCGATTTATCCATACTTTGCCTATAATGCCGGGATTTGTTTATTTCTTCAAATATATCGCCAACAGGAGCATGCCACTTATTGGTGAAGTCACCACTTAAAACAGCCACAAAATTTACACGAAAAATGTGCACTGGCTAAAAAGTTAGTAACAGAACATAAATACAAAATCAAGATAGAACATATATCTTTAGTATTTAGTACATGAGGAGTGGTATGCTGAGGGCAAACAACGCTAAAATATTTTACGAAGCACAAAGTGGTCAATAATCTGCCGTGGGGAGGCAAAAGGCCGTAACTCGAAAATTGTCGATTTTCGGTTTTTGATATCATTGGAAAGCGCACGTTAAGCTGCATCTGATGACGTGAATATCATATTAAAATTCAAATTATAAATTGGTTATTTTATAGTTTTAAAATTACCGTGATGCCGTAAGTCTATTTTAATGGCGTGAATTATCAGGCAAAAGACCGTAACACACTTTTCACCCACTTACGGCTTTTTGCCTGCTACGATCCACTAGAAGAACCGCCTTCGCAGTCACCCGAATCGCCGTAACTTCCACTCACGGGTTTTTCCTGCTACAAAATGGTTTAAAAGTCCACATTCTGGGATGTTCACAGTGTGCTATAACTCTCACCCCAAGAGGGGGGGTTGAACACCCCCTCGGGTTTTTACAGCCGCGCGAAAAACGGCGGCGCTTCGCGCCGCCGTACTTGGCCCGCCTTCTCCTTGATCAATTCCCCAAAAATTTTAAGGTTGGGTCATCTCAGGTCAGGTCACCAGTGCAGGTCAAGTGACCTCACCTCCAAAAATCGTTTAAAGCGACATAAGTAAGAAATGGGTAAATATATCGGACTGAAAGTTATTACACATAATGGCCCCACCGAGTGCTACAAATATATTCCGGGATTTTTCAAATCGATGACCTAGGGTCAGGTACGGATCATGACCTCTCCATGGGAAATACATGGGGAAAACAGGAATTGGACTGCATTTGTGTAGATACAGCTGCAAATACCTTCGTATTCTCCAAAGTGTAGTATCCTGGGTCCCTTTTCAGATTCATGCTGCAATGTTTTACCTATGACCTCTGTTAGGTCATCTGGGGATACTTAAGCAGTTTTCAGACTTGGGTCAGTAACTTTACAGGATTTGATGATATGGCTTGTATTTTGAAACCATCACATTCAGATCGCTTTTACGAGTCGATTGATGTGTATATTGACTATGCTAGGTCGGAAAGTGACCTTGACCTTACCTGAGGTCACATTGTTTGTGTTTTGACTTAACATAGTCACATTAAACATCATTCGATTCACCGTGATTAGAAGAAGCTAATGGTGCCTAAAATGATTGTAATTCAACTCTATCAGACGATAGAGCCCAAAAGCACTACCCTAATATGCAGCCTTCTTTGACCTGTCATGACCTCAATATTGACCTGAGCCAAAAGTGACCAAGTAGCTTCTGCATGAATATGAATGAGCTATCCACCAGTCTTCGCGTTTTTTCGCTATCCCGCAAAGGAGCCGAGTTCGAAGGGTGTTCAAACACCCCTCCCCACCAAGGCGAAGGTGGCTCGGAGGCCCACCGGGGCGCGGGTAACAGCAAAATCCGTGAGCAGTACGTTACCATCAATGTTACGCAACCACTTCACCAGCCTGTTACCAGGCCAAAATGTATCACTTTCGTTCAAAAGGCACCCATGAATGGGTCACTTGGCGTCCTCTGTTGTGCGTGCACGAGGAATCGCCGCAACCAACGCCAGCACTTCGATTAGCCCTTGCCCCCAGACGAAGGTACCGCTTTGGCTGTGTGAAGCCACTCTTCTTGACAACGATGGGATAGGCCGCCAACACCATGACTGCCCCTCAGGACAAACGAAGTCGATATGTCAGCTAACAAGCTGTGCAGAAAGATCTTCGAGCGCCACATAATGGCATACAACCCGGTGGCATCCCATGATATATACTTTGTATGCCCCCAACCGAGGCAAATGATAGCAAATACGTGGAGCCCCAGGCAATGATCCCCACAGCGGATATGATAGGGTGTTTTTGTACCCATCCATTCCATACAACATTTTCAATTCTTGTCCCGACTCGTGATTTACAACGAGAATTTCGCACCAGTTGGTCTGTCAACAAAATAAGGTGCGAGGCCCACTTTCGTAATGTGACACGAGGGCCCGGCAGGAAGAGACACATTCACTTTCGTAATGTGGCACGAGGGCCCGGCGGGAAGAGATGCATTCAATGTGGCATCCTGTTTTTGTTAGATTGGTGGTGGTGGTGTGGTGGTGAAGCAGTCCCCCGTGCTGGCCGTAGCCGATACGTTCTCGGTATCAGGTAGTCGCGAGCCAAAGTCACCACGCCCCCCCCTGTCCCGAAGCTGTGCCGGACCTGGATGAAAGCTACTGAAAAAGTGGAGCCACACTCCCGCCAGACACGGACTCCAGAGCAGAACGTGCTCGGGTGTGTTCCGGCATTTGCGGCAGACGAGGCAGCGTGCCGGCCCCGCTCACTGCTCGCAGGGGCGGGAGGGAAGACGGCTGATGCGGTGGCGGTACACCTGGAGAGTCCCCAGTGCCCCGCCCGCAGCTGGTGAACGTTGACAATGTCTTTCCGGCTCTGGGTGAGGACCGGTGTCGGCATCCAGTCCCCCATAACGCATCTGAACACGCTGTCAGACCAGCAGCAACGCCAGACCCTGGAGGCGATGCAGTCGACGGCTCGGACGAGACCGCGGACGTCCGCAGGTGCGTTTTCTGTGGGAGGCTGGAGGTCCCCTAAGCCATCGCGTCCGCTCTTTCATTTCCAAGAAGCCCACAGTGGGCCAGAACCCACAGCAGGAAGGTGTCCTGACGTCTGGCCGCGATTTCGAGGTGGAAACGACGCAACAATGCGCTCATCGGGGTCCGTTGGGCGCCCGCGCAGTTCGCAAGGGTCGCCAGGGCAGCCTGGGAATCTGTGCATATAACAATGATGAGCTCGAATGAGGCGCCGTCCATCTCTGGCGTCGCACGGATAACAATGAGCTCGGCGCGAGTGCTGCTGCACAGTTTTTCAGCCGGGGCGGTGACCAGGTGTTCTTCTCCAGAGGGAAGTACGATTAGGGCACCTCCTCCACTGGCACTTACCTTCTCCTTGTTTTAGATTCGAGGAGGGCCATCGCTATACTGAATATTTTACCCTTAAGCTGAACAGCCGCTGTGCACAAAAAAACATTGTACTTTGATTACAGCATTGACCCAGTCTGTTCACCCGAAATATTTACAACTTTGGAAAGTGAACTTGATGTATTTCTAGAAGTGTTACACGTCAATGGCGGTCAATCGGCTGCCATTGACGTGATCGGGATTACAATAAGAGCTTGAAGAAAGTTGGATCGGTCTGTGGACATAGTGGATTTCAAGAGCACTATTAAGAAATCTGTGGTGATCCTAGAAATGCATCCAGGACATTCTCCTATACAGAAAACGCTGTAAGCCAGACAAAGTTAAAGAGGCTGAGTGAGGATGGGCAACGCCCATATTTGGCGCATATCAAGGTGATTCAGTTACGGCGTGGTCATCTGCTTGTGTTCAAAAGAACGAGGCGCAACTCAACAAGGACAACGTTTGATCTATGAAGGAATAATTTCAACTTGTTCTGTATTCAACTTGTTTGTAATAATTTGTTCTGGGCAGATCACAAGTCTCCAAAAGTACGTGATCTCATGGGATAGAGATTGATCGCAGTGAGGTTATAATGCGTTCTTCCTAACGTCATCCGAGCTCCTTTCGTTTTCTCGGTGGTCACACTTGAAATGTGATGGAATTTGATGATTAAATGTACCTTTTATGCGAAGCTGTGCTATATCTACCTCAGCCAGTCTAGATACCGACGATAGAATATTGGCCCCGGAGTGCCCACTGCTCATTATTGAGCAATAGTTATGCAGAAGCTGACCTGCATCGGTCATTTGGGTTTTCAGGTTGCTCAGTGACCTTAGCGTGACTAAAGGGTGGTACAGAAAACACAGTGTCTGATCACGTAGCGAGGAAAAGTTTCAATCTCCCATACCAAATGCTGCCTAGACTGACCTGACTGGGCATAAAATGAACGAATCCAGTTGATACGGTCTTCTGCCTGGTATTGGAATGAATGAAACTGCTTATTTACGGTCTTTTGCCTGCTTCTACGCCCTTTTGCCTGATTTCATATTGACGTTTGTGACCAAAAGATGGAAGGCAAAACACGTTTGTTGAATTTGTTAAAGATATAGTTTGTTTTGCATGAAACGACCTACATCAAAAGATGCAGCTCATTTCAACGATTCCGGTGATATCGAACTCAAACAAAAAAACTGACTAGGTCCAGAGTTATGAAGAAAAACGGTTTTTTGCTTCTCCTGAAAAGTTAAGAAAATCGAGTTACGGTCTTTTGCCTTCCCACGGCAGTAATATCCCAGACACTACTAAACTTGCCGCGTTCTGAATAACCTGCCTCTGAGAATGTGTGCGTGTAAGTGTCTGCGTTGTCCTGCTGTGTGCCACCAGCCGCCCCCGCCCGGCAGGTCTCTACAGTCTCGCCTTCTGCGGGAGGATAACAACAAGAACGTGTACGTGCACGGCGCCAACGAGGTGGAGGTGTCCTCGCCGGCCGAGGCGCTGGAGCAGCTGCGGCGAGGCCAGCGCCGCCGCAAGGTGGCGCACACCACGCTCAACACTGAGTCCTCACGCTCCCACTCGGTGTTTACCATCCGGGTGGTACAGGTGAGGGTCGCCGGCGGGATGACACGGGGCCGGGTTCGATGCGGGGGATCCGGCTGAAGGCATTCTTGGCATTGATGGAGATTCATGAGTGTAGAGAACGGTAGTTATGCGCAACTGTCCTCTATGTCCCAAGATACTTAGATAGTGCATGGCCACTCTGATTTTTCTTCCGTAGCCTTTTTGTCCTGCATCGGAATCGTAATTCTCATTTTCTGGCAAAACTCTTCAAATGTCTTGTAAATACCTCATCGAATCCGCCTGTGCAATGCATTGCGGGTTTCTCGTTTAACCTTCGCCCGGGTGGGGGGTCTTTTTAGACCCCCTCGGGTTTTTCCGAAGTGACCAAAAAACGGCGGCGCGCAGCGCCAAACTTGGTCTAGCTGTTCCTCCATCATTTTTACATCTTTCCTGAAAATTTTGGCTCAAGGTCATATCAGGTCAGGTCACCAGGCCAGGTGAAGTGACCTCACCTAAAAAATACTTAGGACCGCATAACTAAAAGAAGGGTTGATCGATCAAGTTGAAACTCATACCACATATTGGGCCCACCAGGAGCTACAACATTTGTTCCGGGATTTTCGATATTGGTGACCTAAGGTCATGTGCAGAGCATGACCTCCCCATTGTCAATACATGGGGAAAATCACGAAATGAGCTTTTCTCAGTAAGTATGGATTGAATCAACTTCAAACATCGGTTGCGACTTGCTCTTAGCCCATTTCTGAAGCTGATCAAATTTTGACTTGTGACCTTCAAAGGACACTTAGGTCAAATAAGCATTTTTGGTGTTTTTGTCTATAAATTTTGAATAAAATAAGATGAGCTTTTATTTTGTACCAAAGTGTTTGTATAGTCACTGGAAGTCAAATTATATACATCATGACTATACCAGGTCAAGTTGGGTCAGACCGTTGACCTGGGTCAGGTCAAATTCTTAAATTTGACCTGGCTAGCAATATCATATATCATTCGATTCGTATTGACAAGAGGATTGCAATGGTGCATAAACTATAGCTGTATCTTGTTTGGTTTGGAAGCTATTAGCGAAAAGTAAACGCCCTTATGCATGGGTGGTTGGACATTCCCAGAATATGCCCAATATTTAGTGACCTGTAGTCCCTAGGCTTTGACCTGACACGAAAATGAATGCCACTGTAATGAAAGCGCATCTCAGAGCTTTCGAATGGTGTTAGAAAATGTTTCTAGCTATCATAGTTTCTGAGTATATGAGGTTTTTTAGTCACCTCTTTAGCGATTTTGACCTATTTTGACCTCTGGTGCCTTGATATTGACCTGACAAGAAAAATGGCGAAGTATTTTCGTATCTTTTCGAGGCTTTGATTGCCGTTTTGCGCTTTTTTCTAGCTCTCTTGTTTTTGAGATCGTGGGGGTCTTTTTGCCCCCACCAGGGCAGGTGGCTCGTACCGCCACCGGGCGGGTTAAAGCGTATCTCTGGAGAGGATTCCCCGGCCTGGACGCCGGTGGTGTCTGTGGGCGCTGCTGTAAGCCGGCCAGTGTCCCCGGTGTGTGAGGGATGGCCTGTCCGCCGGTCTCTGACGCGCTTTACCGCGGACAGGCGCCGCTGGACCCGCGGGGGAGGAGGTGCTGGACGACAAGGCGCTGATGGTGGTGGGGCAGCTCTCCCTGGTGGACCTCGCTGGCAGCGAGCGCACCAACCGCACCAAAAACAACGGCGACCGGCTCAGGGAGGCAGGTCAGTTGGCACCACCGCACCAACCGCACCAAAAACAACGGCGACTGGCTCCAGGAGGCAGATCAGTTCGCACTGCCTTTCTCCGTGCTACCCGCTGCTGTCCAGCGGTCATATTTGTGACGGGGTTTGTTCATTGGCGCTGAATCGCTAATGAGGTGAATCATTCATTTTTCCTTTTCGAACTAACATTGATGCGTGAGTGACGTATCTTTTACGAAATCCATGGAAACAAATCCTCATCACTCCATGGTTGAACCTGTTTTTTTTTGGCTAGTGGGAGGCATCGTGAACTGGAAACAAAACCTAGAGGCATGCGGCTGTGTGCGCCCTGCTGAGCTTAGTCCGGCCTCTCACAGGTAACATCAACAACTCGCTGATGGTTTTGCGCACGTGCATCGAGACGCTGCGCGAGAATCAGATGTCTGGCGCCAACAAGATGGTGCCCTACCGCGACAGTCGCATCACGCACCTGTTCAAGAACTACTTCGACGGCGAGGGCAAGGTCAAAATGGTGGTGTGCGTGAATCCCCGGGCCGACGAGTACGACGAGACCATAGTGAGTCACCGTGGCTGGGTCACTTTGGTTGGTGTGTCTGTGACTGGTGGGTAGATAGAGGTATGCGACAGGATGTAATTGGGTTTAGCGGCCATTTTTCCGAAAACGCAGCATACGCAGATGTTTTGAGTGCTTTGCCGTCGCCGTGGGTCCCCTCTCTCCGGGAGACACGTACTAGTTTCATGTCCGAGATATGCAGGGGAAAGAAAGGAGTAGTTTGGGGAACGGCAGCGGGCGTTCACGCGGGCTGATCTGATTGGTAGAGATTCAGACATGGTTGTCATTTCTTATAGTCATTGGTTTTACAATCGTATATGACCCTGGTTAAGCAGCAGACGTAGTCTGTGACTTTTTAACGCGACACTGCTGATGTTCTTACTATCTCACCTAGCTCCTTAGATAAGCAAGTGACATATAGTTAAACTATCAGCGTAGCTGAACCTGAAATGGACGCTATGCGACCGCACTGTTTGGCGCGCCCCTAGACACATAACGCAGCATTCACTGACGTTGGCAGTTACGTACCGTCATGACCATCGGCACAGTGTGCGTTATCCGGCAGCAGGCGTGGGCGCTGTTGAGCGGCGTGTCAATGAGCTGGTGTCCGGCAGCACGTGATGAAGTTTGCGGAGCTGACGCAGGAGGTGGTGGTGGCGCGGCCGGTGGAGAGGCAGCTGGACACCGGCATCGGACTCACGCCCGGACGCAGGAAGGCTAACCAGGTCAGACGCGCCGCGACAAGCCTACCTGTCCGGGAGTCGGGGCAGGACTATCCCCGCGCTGATGGGTTAGACCCGCTGCACCAGGCCTACCTGTCCTGGATTCGGGGGGGGGGTGTCCCCGCAGTGATGGGTCAGACGCGCCGCGACAGGCCGACCTGTCCTGGGGTTGGGGGATGTCCCCGCACTGATGAGTCAGACCATTTCATTTGTTTGGATTCGGACTACAGTGCAAATTTGATTCGTATGTTTCTTATAAACAGGACAAATAAAGGGTTCATTTATTTTGATTTCTGTTACCTTGCTGTCTGCCATTCGGATTTTCAATCCAGTTATTAAATCTACATTGGGACGGGGGGCTCATTTGGGTTCAGTGGCGAGAACGCTGCCCCGTCCCTCCCCGCTGACGGCGTGTGTGTGCCGTGTGGGCAGATTCTGCGGGAGGCGCAGCGGCGGCTGGGCTCGGAGCCGGGGTCGGTGGCGGAGTCGGCCGGCTCTGACGCGCTGACGCAGGTGTTCTGCCTGGGCCCGGCCTGGCCCAGCATGGCGATGACGCCCGGTGACGAGGAGGAGACGGTGCGCGCGCTGGTGCAGTACCTGCAGAGACGCGTCCAGCTGCGCACCACCCTGCTGGCCCAGCTGCAGCAGCAGCGTGAGTGGCGCCTGCACCGACCCGCGGCTGCAGGCTCCCCTCATGTGTTCTCCGATTGATGAGCGCTGGTGCTCGGCCTGGACCTTTGTTCCTCGTGCTCATCGGTCGTCGCGAGGAGTGGGTATCGAGAAGCCTCATGCCTGGGGGAGATATCCAGTGACCCACACGCTTTCTCTCGCGTGTCGTGTTAACACTGTCTTTGTTCGGGTCTGGCAGAGGACGCTGTCCCTGCCGTCCGACTGAGTACACTGTCCCTGCTGTCCGACAGAGAACACTCCCTGTTGTCCGACGGAGGACACTGTCCCTGCTGTCCGATAGAGGACACTGTCCCTGCTCTCCGACAGAGGACGCTACCCCTGCTGTATGACAGAGGACGCTGTCTCTGTTTTCCAACAGAGGACGCTGTCTCTGCTGTCCGACAGAGGACGCTATCCCTGTTATCCCACAGAGGACGCTATCCCTGCTGTATGACAGAGGGCGCTGTCTCTGTTTTCCAACAGAAGACGCTGTCTCTGCTGGACAGAGGACGCTATCCCTGATGTATGTTAGAGGGCGCTGTTCACGTTGTCCAACAGAGGATGCTGTCTCTGCTGTCCGACAGAGGACGCTGCCGCTGTCTGGGTCCATCGCTGACGCTGTCCCTGCTGTCCGACAGAGGACGCTGCTCACGCTGCCGTTGTCCGGGTCCATCGCTGACGCTGTCCGGGTCCGTCGCTGACGCTGTCCGGGTCCGTCGCTGACGCTGTCCCTCCTGTCCGACAGAGGACGCTATCCCTGCTGCCGTTGTCCACGTCCATCGCTGACGCTGTCCCTCCCGTCCGACAGAGGACGCGTTCCGTCAGCTGCTGGTGCGGACGGAGATGGAGCTGGCGGCGCTGCGGCAGGAGAACAACACGCTGCGGGCGGCCTCGGATGGCGAGCGACGCCGCACCGCCGCCCTGGAGACCCAGATCTCTAGCCTGCAGGCCAGCAACGACGAGCTGGAGCGCCGACTCAGAGACATGTGCGACAACCAGGCGCAGCTCGCCAACGAGGTGAGCCGGCCGCTGGAGGCCATGTGGTAATGTGCTCACTGCGCTGTTTCCTATCAATGCCCGCATGCGGGACCTCGTTTATTTCATCCCAGCTTCTCCCGTTGGGATTAAATACACTTATTTTTAAGTCATTTGCGGATGCAGCCCCATGCAGCCCATGATGCTGTTTTTTTCAACACAAATTTGGTCCCGTCTTAACAATGGTAATTCCGACCACGTTTTATCGTAGTTTTCGAAGACAGTCCCGGTAAGCCCAAAATACGACCTGGATTCGGACGGCGTCCATCGCCACTTACATGCTTCACTCCCATTGGCAGCTGGATGAGAAGGAGATGAAGCTGAACCAGGAGGGCCTGGAGCGGGAGCGGGTGAAGCAGCGTATGAAGACGCGCATGCAGCTGGAGAAGGAGCGGCTGGCCAAGGAGATGTCTAACAAGCTCAAGGTCAACCGTGAACAGATGAAGGTCAGTCCAAAGTCTCGTGGGTTCAGTCTCCATGGGCTGTTGTTTTCAGGAGCCATGACAATCTTCCAAATATATTTGCTTCGCCATCTTGGTCAATCGTGAGTCTTATAGTTTCTCAGAGTTTCCCTGGGTGCCTCACTGGCTTTCATCTTGTCGTGTGCGCTTTCTTAAGTAATTTGTCCCATGCTCTGCACTGACTCAGGTATGCGCCAGTATACCAGATAGGTAATTCGAATAATATTTTGTATCGAGGGACACAGTCGGAAGCAACTATTATGACGTCAAATGTTTCCGGCCTGTTCAGTGCGGAGTCTGTACATTCTCATTGCTTCTACCAGGACTATTTGAATGCATAGTCAAACGTAAAACTACCGTGGGTTCAGTCTTGTAGTGCCTGTAAACTGTAGCTGCTTATCTCACCGTGGTCTTCCGTCGGAGGCTTCGACTTGCGTGCCCCGTCTTTGACTGGAACTCTGATCCCTCCAGACCGAGATCCGCGCCAAAAACGAGAAGCTGCGCGCGCTGCGAGACATCATCAACAACGACGACGCGGCCTTCGCCGTTCCGTCGGCACCGCCTCCGCCGTCGCCGGCGCCGCCGCGGCCCAGCGAGGGCGCTGCCATCCGGCCCTCGCGCTCTGATCCGCGACTCTCGTCCACGCCCCAGCCCAAACGGGTCAGTGCTGCGCAGTGTTCTATCACTGGTTTTGCGCTAAGATGATGATTCGAAAATTCACATAGGAAAATAGAGTGGGCGGTGGAAAATTCAAGTTATAATGTTGTAAAAGTCAGTGAAAATCCTTACCTATGCTCACATAAAAGCCCTTATTTAAAGTGTAGGAAGAAGTTTTTCATCACACTTTCCATTCCACTACACTTTGATGTATTCATAGACAGCATTGCTTTGTGCTAAAAAGCACCACTCGAAAAGTGAGTGGAAAATTTAGAAGTGCGCAGAATTTTCAGCCTGCCCTGGTGTCGCTCTCCACTCAGCACCCTGGGATTTGAGACCGGTGCTGTACACCCGGGTACAGTCGGAACCACACGCCGTGATACACACTAACTGATGTGTGCAGCGTAACCGGCAGCGGTGGATGCTTTGTCAGTGCTTTAACGGTGAAAGTGCTCATCCGCTTTGGTTGTCGCTTCTTGCAGCTCTTTTGAGTGTGAGAGGCCTTTCAGGTTCATTTAACTAATCCTAGCAGCAAAGTAGGCATTAGTGTTTCTGGTGTTCTTAACGCGGTTCTGTTGGTTTTCGTCTATTGCAATGATCCTTGAGAGCCGACCTCTATCACTATATTTGCATGATCTCACCAGATATTTAATAGTGACTTGGGGATTGGGGAAAATCCTGTATGCATATACAAGGTGATCATCGCGGTGGGGTTCACAAAAAACATAAATTTATGCTTGAGTAAGGCTGATATATCCTGTAATGATGAAATGATAGAATTTCGAGCTAGCTGAAAGAAGTGCGACAGTGTTCAGCGACACAGCTGTGAGTGAGATCGCCAGTGGTACTAGTGCCGCGTTACATCGCGCGCCAGGCCTGTGCCGGCGGCGCTGACTGAGAGGTGGCGCTGTTGCCGCAGACGGTGGCTGCCAGCACGCGTCACCGCCGCTCCAAGTCTACCGACGCCGAGGTGTGGCTGGACCACCGGCCCGGCCACGTCATGGAGCTGGCCACCATCTTCCAGGTGAGCCGGCACTGCAGCGTCTGGTGCCAGGCCGGCGGCCGGTCTCAGCAGTTGATCGGGTGTGGCGTGCTTTGGGATTCGACATGGTACTCGGCCGGTTTTCGTGGGCTCATTCATTGTGGGAAGACAAGCACAGTGGGGAAGTTGCAATTACGTCCGTATTGGCATGGGTGTGTTTCGTATGTGTGTGACCGTCCAGAATACTGACTGCTCATCTCCTGAAGGTCTAATCTGTAACCACTCCGAACATTTTTTTCAACGCATCTGTGCGATGAAACTTAACTCACAAACCTCACAGCACCACGCACCTGAGATTGCACTGGGTAATGCGTGTTTCGGGCGATGCGGTGTAACCTGCTTGGCTGTGGTGTAAATACTTGCGTGCCGGCTCATGTGGCGGGGTGTCCGTAGCCCAAGATGAAGAAGCGTAAGTCGGTGACAAAGCTGGACGCCAAGGACGTGATCAACAACAAGACGTCCAAGTACGTGCTGACCCACCAGGACCAGGACTCGGCCGGTGAGGTCGAGACGCACATGGTGAAGGTGAGGCGGCGGTGTCATTCCTTGTTCGGCTGTCTGGTCGGGAACGGGCTCAGAATCAAACGCCCTGAAAGCTCTCTTACAAACGTGAGGGTGACACGTCCTTCTTACTTGTGATCGGCGGAGCGGATTGTTTGGGTGCATGTTGCGTTTACGTTATGCCCATCCCATTATCTATGTTGGTTTGAAATATATGAACTCCGTCAGGACGCAAAAGCTCTATTCCACATGGCTTGAGGCCGTCCCCTAAAATGCAGGGAGGTGCACCTGCTATTTTAAGTCAAAATATCTATCTCTGCTCGTACCATCTGTACAACCTCTGAAAAGTAGAACAGTTTTGCAGTTTGGGCGTATAATCGGACAAGAGCTATCGAATTTTTCATAACAAATTAGTGTCATTCTTTAATTTTACTTTTACACTGGGCTATCGTCCGCCGCGTGAACCCCTGAAACTCATCCCCGTACCACCCATCAATCCAAAACGAAGTCGGTCCACGGGCAGTGAAGATGACTCGTTTTCGTCTAAGTCGTTATATTTTCGCCACCAACACTTGTGTTCTCATTTTTCCCCCAATGTTCGTCCGGTCAGCTGACAAGTCTGACTCCCTAAGCTGGGATCTGTCCACTGCGCTCCCTCAGCGTGGCGTGACACTAACTCACCCTCCCGCAGGGTGATGTGATGCCCACACTGGGAGGCGGCCGCGCCGTCGTGTTTAACGACATGGAGACGCTGCGTCTGTCGAACCCGGGCGCCAAGCGGCCCTCCGACGAGCTGGCCGCTGGATACGACCGCGAGCAGACCCGCGACCGATGCGCCACCGGCATCGAGGGACACCGCGACACCTCCAAACGCTTCAAGTCGTGAACGCCGCGCGGGTGCACGGCCGCAGGGGGCGCGGTTAGAGGCTTGTTTGACTATTGCCGGTGTGCTGGGTGAAAACGCCGAGACTATGATTGGGCCGTGACGGCTGGCTGTAGTGGCAAGAGCTTCCCTGCCGACATCGTTTAAGCTCAAACGGAGGACACTAATTCTGGGAGGGAGGCGTGTACTTACTGGGCCTCGCGAGCGCTGCGAGAGCTGGCACTGGTATATGTCAGCAGGCGGGCTGGAGATGGATAGGGCCTGTGGCAGCTCAGGCTGGGGTTCCGTCGATTTTTTTAGCCGATCACAGTTACGGATGCACGTGAGAGTGAGGTGTACCCGTGACTACTTCAGGCTAGGTTTTATCGTCACTGCAACACTGTGGTCTTGTTTTCGTGCGCTTCGGTCGAGTCTTCAGCAGCGCTATCGTCTACTTGGGTATGGGCATGGTCGCATTTCGCCATGCTGATACATGGATGCGGTATGAATTTGACGGGCCATCCAGGGTCCTGAGGTGCCTTGTGTGAGGCAGACTGGCGCTTTATTATGCTGTATCGTGTGTAGTTATTCTTCTAATTATGAGCTGCGTTCCTTGTGTTTCTGAGTGAGAAACTGGTATGTCCATGCCTTAATCCCCTGCATTTTATGTAATCGATACTTCACCGTTAAAATAAATACCGATGCGGTTTTAACCCGAATTTCAGAAACACAAAAGCTAGATCAGCGCTTTTAAGCAGCCTTTGCCAGTGACGGGACACGTGCCACAATGACCTGCGAAGTCCTTGATACTTAAAAAGAACCGTGTGAAAATAGCGATACTGTTTATTATGAGCCATTTCAGGTAGATAGCAGGGTCTGGAAGGCACTGGCGCCGCTTGTGACCCTCGACAGAGCTCCACTGCAGAGTGAACCGCTCCCACTGCGCAGTCGACGGTCTTCAGACATCGCTCCCACCGCGCACTGAACGGTTCCCAGGTACCTCCCACTGCGCACTGAACGGCTTCCCAGGTACATCCCACTGCGCAGTGAACGGCTTCCCAGGTACATCCCACTGCGCAGTGAACGGCTTCCCAGGTACCTCCCACTGCGCCGTGAACGGCTTCCCGGCACCTCCCATTGCGCAGTGAGCGGTCTCCCAGGCACGTCTCACAGCGCAGTGAAGTTCTCAGTTCCCCGGCACCTCTACTACCGTACAGTCGACGGTTTCTCGCCTGCAGCGCCCGACAGCGCTCACTTCCCCCAAAGCCCGGCGCCGCGCACAGGAATGCTAGCGAGTCCTACCCTGACAGCCACGGACGCTTCAGCCATCGCACAATCGTCCCGGTAGCTAAAACTAAAGCCTGGCGCCAGCGAGCAAGGCCAATGGTAAACGTACACAGAACAACACGTTAAACGACGGGAGCCGCCCCCGCCACTTTCTAATGTCGCAAGCAAGAGGTCTCGCGAGGCGCGCTTAAAATAACACCGGACGAGGTCCGCTCTTTGGTCCGATCAGCTCCGACTCTGTCGAGCTCTGGCCCCTAAAGAAGTATCAATACTCATTGCGCGAAGCGATAAGGGTAAAACAGATAAAACTAACACATACAACCAAACGAATGGTCAACAAAAAATAGAAAGCGGTTAGCAAAGCTGAAAGCGAACATTTCAGAATCGCAAGCAGATAGAAAAGAACCAGTGATTGTTTGGTGGGGCATCTGTCTGTTAAGCACTAAACACCAGGAAAGCACCAACCGACATCGTCCGGGACCAGACTATACAAAAGTGCGACCTCCTAGAAATCGCCGACTATCACAATCTCTTCCGAAGCTCTGCAGAGGTACAAACTCGGTACTTGGAAAAGACGTGGTTCCCTACACGGTTCCATCACTATCCCGTCGCGCGGACATCTGTTACCGCTGTCGCCCACTGCGGCGCTTCTCCGGACGGGGAGCTGAAGACATCTCAGCCCGAGCCACTGCAAGTCTCCAATTCCGGCATCACTCCCTCGGACGCAGTGACCCGCTCTGCACCCGCGGACCACCAACCCGCGTCTCATTCGCAGTGTGGCGCGTCCCCGCTGGACGCCCTGCAGGCGGAGCCGACTTGGCCAAGACTGGACGGACCGTTACTGGCCTTCCCGCGGGCTGCGAGTCGGCGTCCCCGGCCACACGGCCGCGCTGCTACCGTTCGCACTATAACACCCCTATCAAAGGAAGCCCGAGCTCGGCGCCGCCGGGGAGGACATCACGAGTTACGGTCGCCGCGCCGGCGCGGCGTCACTGGGAGCGGTAGCTGGAGGTGCTTATTCGGCTGAGACTGGCACGCGGGTCGCCCAGAGGGGTGGTGTAGCCTCCGGCCGCCACCGAGCCCGTGTAGAACTGCATCTGGTTATCCAACTGCGCCGCAAAGTCGTCCTCCAGCTTCTGCGAACGCGGTGAGGAAGCAGTGTAATAGCCTAGTGGAAAAATGCTATGTTTTCAGAGTATTCACTAGTTACCGCTCTTTGCTAGGAATTTTGCATCATCGTAATACAAAACGGCTGTAAATCCTGCAATACTGGTTCTTCAAAGCTAAGCGAGCAGGCAGTAAGAAAGAAATAAGGCGGCATATCAGGGCGTTTCAAAACAATTACACCATATCTCTGACCACAAATTTGGGATATTTATAACCATGTTAGAAATACGCTCATAGGCTTATACACGGTCATCAGTCGGATCCGGTCTCCCGCAACCAAAACAACCCTTCTGGTGCGCACACAACGTACAAACTTGGCTGTTGTAAGGACTAGGGCAAGCTCGCATAATGCTGCTAAACTTTTGATCACACTTGGAAGAGATTTTAGTAAAACAGCTTACTTGTCCTCAAAATAAAAAGTTATCAAGCCCCACTTCAAGACGTCCCATCCAGAACACCCAGTCACAAAATATTCCACGGAATTGGGAACCAGAAGTTTGGTAATATTCAGTATCCGCGGTGAACTTCACTCAAAAGGGCACAGTCATGATGCCAAAACAGCCCTTCTTCCAAGCCTCATGTAAAAGCACGGGACTGAAAAGCTTGGAAGCCCTGGTGAGATAAAATTGTCCTGAAGTCCAATAACCCCTCGTATTCTTCAATTCTAAGCACAGGCGGAATGGTAGATGCCACCTACATGGCCTACGTATGTACAGTCCCCCGCAATTGAAATTGCCATAACTAGGCTCGACCGGTTTAGGATGGATATCTTGCATCCTATGGTGCCTATAGGTTTAGAAACGGGTGCATCATGTGTATTTTTCAAGAGCTTTCCAGTGGTCACCATTATTTACTAATCTGACATCTGGGTGAGAAAATATTACACAATTACTGATTTTGCTGCTTTCTGACGGGGTAGTCTTCGGCTGACTTGCCACCGCCTCTGATAATCCCTGACCCTCTCGCCCATACCTGGACCACGTGACCTCACAGATGAATGGGCGGTTGGCATTGTGCCAGCTCATTCATCCCTCTCACAAATCTTGTCGTGTCTGAGGGGCACTCGTATTGCAATTGCTCCCACTGTGTTGCTCTGTGCTGGACAACTGGCGTCACTGACCTGGGGCCCCGGTCAGTGGCAGAAACCACGCAATGCAGTGGCAGAACCACGAGTTGCTTTTTGAGGGGGAGCAATATCCAATAAGATGGGCACAGATGGGGCCAACCATCGGAATATATTTTGCTGCGGGGAAGCACACGAATTTTCCCCTATATCCGTCCTTGTGCTTGGGTTGCGAAACATGTAAGCTGCCATTGGCTGCCGGGCTCCCCTCACCTGCATGTTTATTTAGTCAGGATTCTGGTAAAACGGCTGATACAGTGATACAACTTTGTTTGGAGGTTTCATTAAAATAATATTTTCAGATACTCGTCAGAAGAGGGGACAGTTGGAGCCATAGGTGGATCCAAGGGTAAAGGAATGCAGGTCCCCCTCATTGACCCTCGGCGTCCCTAAAATGATCACAGCATTCCTCTAAACGGTCGATGGCACTTCCTGAAATGTCACTTCCACCCCTCCCCCAGGATGCGAAAATCGGCACCCCGCCATAGGATTTGGCACCCACCTGAAAGCTTTTACCGGCCAAAAGTGGCACCCAATTTGTACGGATGACGTCCCACCCCCGGCAAGGTGACCCCCATCGGTGATCCTGGATCCCCCTATGGTGGGGGCAGGCCCCCAATTTTCATTAAACATCGCGATTTAAGAAACAATAGGAAAATCGGGCATTGTGTGGGCAGCATTTTGCGAAGGTCTCAAGAAGCCTGAACCTGACGAGGTTTTGTTTTTAGATGGGAAATTTTCTTGTCAAGGGTGACGGTTCACTGGCTCTATCACTGTTTCGTCGGTGGCGGCGATTATTTATTATGGGACAATTGCTTCCAACTAAATGAGCTTAATTCCGTCCACAGAGAATTTTTAAATTTCCAGCTTGAGAACCTTTGTAGAGCCTATTTCTCGGGAGCATAAAACTGTGCCCTCGCTTGACTAAAATCACGCAGTCGTCTCCTCTCAACGAACGGCAGCCATTGCTTTAACTGGGGAGGATGGAGTTTCCATGAACTGGCCTCTAGACTGACATCACACGGTGCAAGCTTGGCATAGCGTTTGCGATAGTCTCTAATAAAAATTGTTGGGGTTAGACGCCGCTCCAGCTCTCAAAGTTATATGGCGTTACCAAATCTCACCCTGTAAGGATAGATTTGGTGCATCTGATCAGCATACCTATTCAGAGAATCTCCCGGGACATGAACCCAAGGAGATGAACCCGGGGGAGTTGAGCCAGGGAATTAGCGCTAGGTTTCTTGCGGCCTTTTGGCAGCACCCTCACTTGTCGGAAGGATTTGATCATATTTTATGCTGAAAATATTAGATAATTTTTAGCAGTATTACAAAGGTATAAAAGCCTATGTAGCAGCTTTAGCGGTGATAGTGATGGTTGTTGTGCGTATCATTAGCGGTAAAATTGGTCAGTGATGGATCTAGGCGGTAGTTTTGGTGGGACAAACAAAAATCGAAACGCAGGAAAAAACATCACGCAGTGAAAGCTTTTGCAACAATCTAACTAGCCGGCAGGTTGGGGAGGCGGGGAGTGGGGATTAAATATAAGTCGAAAAGCAAAACAAACAGGCGTCACTGGGTGAAATATGTGGCCACAAAATGCTTGCTTTCGATATCCAAGGATCATTCACCCAAATACGATTTAAAATATCAAGAGGACCAGGCTCCAATATTCACACTGAAGTTGACTGGTTCTGTTTGAAAATTATTTCTTCAGTTAAAGCACCAACACCTTGCTTATGAACTTAAAAGGAGCCGGGGAAAAGGTCGACAGCTTAGGGGAGGGGGATAACATTATGGTTTTGCTCCGAGCTTTTTCGTTCGAGGAGAAAACGCGTATTGTCCCCCTCCCCTTGGGTCCTCCATTAGAACTGGATGCTGTTTGAGGGGCCTTGTTGCCACGTGCGACCACCGAGGGTAAAAGGGCAGTGAATAGTGAATGTTTCTCTGATGAAATCCACCAACTCGAGAGCTACTACTCTTCGAAATTTAGCGCGACATTGGTTCCAGCTATTATTGATGGTAAAATTTTTCGATGTGTCGCTGAAATGAAAATATTTTAGGATAAATATTGTTTACATATTCTGGTTGGGCGAAACCAGAATATTACCCGGGGACCTTGTAACCAAAGCCTACCTTTGGCGGACGCAGGGGGCATTCCGGTCATGGCCCCCCAAAGCGCTGGAGGGGGCCAAACTATCTTTCCCCCCAAACGCCGGAGAAATTTTTGAAAAAAGGTGTGTACACTAAGCCTGTAGAGCAAAAAAATATTCGCTTCCCCCTCCCCCCGGAGAGCGATCATGCACTTGGAGAGGTAGCTTATACTAGATCTGTCGAGCACTGAAAAAAAGGTGTTTACAATAGGTATGTAGAGCAAAAAATCTTCGCTCCCACCCCCTTCCCCCCACAGGAGGACAGGCAGACATGGGTTTGCCCCCCAAAACTCAGGTCTGCGTACGCCCCTGAAGCCTACGCTGCTCCCTTGACCTGAGAGGGTATATTACCAACAAGACTAAAATTGGACTGGAAACGAATGTTAAGCTGGTCTGATTCTGGTTTAGCCCGAGAGATTATTATCAGTATATTGTTTTGGGATTTCATTGAGTTTAAATCTTTAGCCTCGATAAATTTTTGAGAACTCCCGCAGCCTAATATTGAGCCCCTTGGGCTAAAGGGTGTTTTAAGCTCGTGCAATCTTTCGAAAGCCTAGCTGGCTCAGAGGCCCCTAACTATCGTGCATCCTTAGCTGCCATCTCAACTTAACGTATCTGCATTGGTTTTGGTCGCCCGGAAAGAGGCACATAAGCATTTATCACTAACTTTAAGAATTGTTGGGGTTTAACGACGCACCAACTGCCAGGGTCATACGGCGTCCCAAACTCTCACCCTGTTGGAAGGGATTTTGGGGATCAGATCGACTTATTCAGAGGCTCCGCCGGGACTTGAACCCGGGACCGGTGGCTTAGAAGACAAGGGTGCTATCCACTAAGCCACCTCATCCCCTTATCACTAACTTTATACGATATTATACTTAATAAATAATTTTTGGGCTTATCGATGCACCAACTGCCAGTGTCATATGGTGTCGCCAACTTTTTTACTGTTGAAAAGATATCCCGGGAACCAGCTTGCTCCTTGTTCAGGGAAACCGCCGGGCCTTGAACCCGGGTCGGCTGGGTGGAATCCAGCTACGCTGACCACTCCAATACAGCGTCTCTAGCATTTAATTGGAATTGAAGACATCCCTCTATCTGAATACTGATTTGTGCAAATCAGGATATATTTGAATATAAGCTGATGACCATTGTTGGTTGGCAGCCCCTACCAATGGTCCCCAGCCTTTGGAATTTTTCCCTAACTGGCAAACAGTACCCCTCTAGCTCGAAATACCTGAAGGCCTTTCCCGTTTGGCAAGGGCTAATGTGACCTTTGAGGAAGGTCGTTATGAGCACATAACCAGGCAAGCAAGGGCAAGGTAGGAAAGCGAAGAGCCTAATAAAGAAAACAATAGCTCTTTTTCGATTCATGTAATGTTCCCTTTGTGCCCATCTCCCAGCAACATGAGAGTTGGCGACACTTTATAGCCTCAACAGTCGGTGTGTGTAAACCCCCAAAGCTGCTTTAAACCCATTTTCTTCCTTTGTCCCTGGAAAAATGCGAAAACAAGCAAGACCTGAATGTGTGTATTTCGCTCTGGACACATGAGCAACAAGAAAACAGTGGAATAAAATTCAGGCAGAATATCTGCTCCTAATTTCGAAACATTTCAAATAAATATGAGGATTCAGTACTTGCAAGTCGATAGCTTTAGTCATTTTTAGTGTAGTGGCAGGTTTCGACTCATTACCTCATGCATTTATCTACCATTTTTTGTGATTGAGACCCCATTAGCCAAACGGCACTTTTTCATGCTCCCTTCTTGTTCTTCATAAGGAGTTTTAGCGACCTAGCGTTCATGAATTGTAGCCAGATATGTTAATCATTTTCATTTTAACCATTTTCTGGTCCATAAGTCCTGATTACCATATAATAAAGAGATATTTATTTATTTATTTTGCAGCACAATGGTGACAATACTATCAGCATAATTCACAACAGGAACAGGCACCCATGGAACAGGCATATATGTTAAACCTGATAAACAATTTGAATTCAAACTTACCCCACAACCCCAGGCCATTCCATTGATAAGCTAAGCGGGGAATATAAAGGAAAAAATATGCCCATATACATAATTTTAATCGCCTTGGTGCTCTTCCCGGGCCCCATCCTCATTTTTGGCGAGTTATTCGGAGCCGATTTAAATGAGAGACTAGTCGACTTACACCAATTTATGGTTATCAGCCTGACAACTTATAACTGGAAATTGATAACAGTTCAGGTCAGGTGAACGAGTTTTAACGTGATTTCCACGCCCATGTGGGTCATTTTTGTTTTTCTTAGATAAGAACGACAAAGCAAGGGAAAAACGCGACTCCTACAGCAGGCCATGGTCGAGTTTCCTCCTCATTCAAAAGCTCTTCGAAATAAAAAATTCCCAGATATCGTCTAGTTATTTTGAGATCACGTCAGTAAAGACACTACCAGGGATCACCGGAGGTCATAGTTTCGAGCTTGTTTGTGCTCATATCTTTAGAACAATACGGCAAGGAGCTTCCAGCGCCATTTCTATTTTTCGTATCACCTTTGCCTCTTGAGTTAACAGGGGAAAGGGAGATGGACTGACGCCCCACGTCGTAGTGGGTGCGAGAAGAGGCCAGGTGGTGTCTGGTTGACATACTTGGCTTTTCCCATTATTATCCCTTGCACCTGACTGGATTCAGCCAAATCAAAAATTTATTGGCGTCGTCTTCACCCTCCCCCGGAGGGAGGGGGTCTGAACACCCTCCCTCAGATTTTTCCGACTGTGTATAAAAATGCCGGCGCGAAGCGCCGCCGTAATTGGCGCACCCTATCCGTAATTAATTCTTCAACATTTTCTAGAATTTTACGTTTGCACCATCTCAGGTCAGGTCAACAGTGCAGGTCAAGTTACCTCAACTCCAAAAAGTTTAAGATTTCATGAGTAGGAACGGTGTGAATCTGTCTTCTTAAAACTCTTATCACATAATAGCCCCATCAATTAGCGCAAAACATATTCCGGGATTTTACATATCGATGACCTAGGATCAAATACAGATCATGACCTCTCCATTGGAAATGCATGGGAAAACAAAAATTGAGGGAAATGGTTTTATTTCTGTTGATATGTAGTTGAATACCTTCTTATTCTCCAAATCGTAGTAGCTTAAGCCCCTCTCCAGGCTCATGGTGCAAGTTTGGACCTGTGATCTCTGAGAGGTCATCTTGGATTGCTTAAACCGCGCCCCAGTGGACCTACGAGCCATCTTTGCCCTGGTGGGAGGGGGGTGTTTGAACACCCCCTCGAACTCGGCCTCTACGTGGGATAGCGAAAAAAGCGAACGCTGTTGGATAGTTCATACAAATTCATGAAGAAATTACATTTGTCACTTCTTGGCTCAGGTCAATTTTGAGGTCATGACAGGTCAAAGGAAGTGGGATTTTGAGTAGAGTTTTTGGTATCTAGCGTCTGGAGAGTTGAGTAAGACACCATTCGCTTCCTCTCGTCGCGGAAAATCGAATAATGAATCAAATCGGAAAATCGAACGAGCCATACTAGGTCAAAACTTAAAAATGACCAGACCTCAGCTCAGGGTCACTTTTTAACCTAGCATAGTCAATATGCAATCAATCGACTCCCAATAGCAATCTGAACGCAATGATATCAAAATAAAAGCTGGATCATTTCATGCAGTTATTGACATAAGTCTGAAAACTGCTTAAATAGCCCCCAGATGACCTCTCAGAGGTCACAGGCCAAAAATTGCAACAGGAGCCTGGAAAGGGTCCCAGGATACTACGATTTAGGGAATATTGAGGTTTTCTCAGCTGTTGAGTACACAAATACAGCCCAATTTCTGTTTTCCCATGTATTTACAATAGCGAGGTCATGGTCCGTAGTTGACCTTAGGTCATCGATATGAAAAATCCTGGAATATATGTTGTAGCACTCGGTGGGCCCATTATATGGAATAAGTTTTAATTCGATAAATTCACCCATTTCTTACTTATGCCGCTTAAACATTTTTGTAGGTGAGGTCACCTGCACTGGTGACCTGAACTGAGATGACCCAACCTTAAAATTTGGGGAAAAGTTGGCGGAATCAATCAAGGATAAAGTGTGCTAAGTACGGCGGCGCCTCGCGCCGCCGTTTTTTCGTGCCGCCGGAAAACACCCGAGGGGGTGTTTAAGCACCTTCCACCGGGGCGAGGGTTAAACAGGTAGACTTGGGTCAATAATTTCGCAGGAAAAGATGAAAAAGTTTTTTATTTTGATACCATTACGTTTGGATTGTTATTGCAAGTTGATTGATATGCATATTGATTATGCTAGATCAGATAAAGACCTTGACCCAGCTTTAGGTCACGTTACTTTTATGATTTCATGTAGTATAGTCATATTATACATGGTTCAATTTTCCGTAAAAGAGGAAGCCAATGGCGCCATACAGTTTATACTAACTGAATTCAGTCAGACGATAGGCCCCATAAACTCCTCTACACCCTATCACATTTTTTTACCTGTCATGACCTAAATATTGACCTGAGACAAAAAGTGAGTAATGTAGTTTCGCGATAAATTATTATGAACCATCTACCAGTGTTCGCGTTTCCCTCTATCCTGCATAGGAGCCGGGTTCGAGGGGAAGTGTTCTCCCCTACAGCAAAAGATGGCTCGGACACCCACCGGGGCGGGTGTTAAATAACAAAATTCGGCCACAGGGTGCCGTTTTAAACCCCATGAACTCTAGTCCCCCAGAAAAAATATTTCAGCAGTGATCCTGTGAGCCTTATGAGGCTGGAAACATTGTTTCAAGCCATAACTCAGACATACCCAGTCTTGGACTCTCGTGCCCAGGCGCCTCGGTCACTGGACGGACCGCCTGGGGCTAGACACCTGCGAGACAGTACTGATCACCTCGGTTCAAAACACTGTGCCCCCTGCCTGCCACACACTATTTACTACGTGTGGCCTTGCACCTGCCGTTGTAAACACGTAGTAATCACGTGACCCAGGTATGCGTGCCAGTCGAGCGAAGGGTCGGGGATTATCAGGGGCGGTGGCAAGTCAGCCGAAGACTACCCCGTCAAAATGCAGCAAAATCAGTAATTGTGTAATATTTTCTCACGCAGATGTCAGATTAGGAAATAATAGTAACCACTGGAAAGCTCTTGCAAAAATACATAAGAAGAACCCGTTTATAAAGCTATAGACGCCATAGGTTGCGACATATTCATCCTAAACCGGTCGAGCCTAGTCATGGCAATTTCAATTGCGGGGGACTGTACCTGTTTGCGGGGCTTCAGCGAGTGTTTCCACTCCCTCAGCTCTGCCTGGTAAGTCTCTTCCAACGACTTCAGCTTGATAGACTCGTGCTCCATCAACATCCGCCCTGCAAACAAGTCAACAAGCAGTTTCAACGTAAAAGTACATGTACTGAACAACTATTATAATTTGACATATTGAGAAAGAAGGAAAACATCAAGATCAAATATACACAAGATATATACAAGATCAAACATGTGTTAGAAACAAGTCAGTTTTGCGCGCGTCCACGACGTCGGTCCCCACCCCAGGGACCGGCAGGGAGCGCGCCTTCACTCACGCTTCTCGTTGTGCAGCTGTTCCAGCTCCTTGATGGCAGCGTCACCCTTAGCCTTCAGCTCCTCCAGCTTCCGCTTATGCTTCAGCTCGAACCTCTGCTCCTCGGCCTTGTACCTACAGACAGAACCCCGTCACCCGCGGGCCACACAGGGGCAACCTTGTTCCCTAACACAAAACCGTCACACAAGGCCTGGGGCTCGCACAACCACCTGAGAAGCGGAGCTAGGCTGGCCGGGACGTCAACAAAACAGCTCAGCGCTTCTGCAAGGCGGGTAAGCGAATCTAGAACATTGACAGTCATGGTAGATGGCCCCTAATTGTCACAAAGTATGGTAGTGAAAAAATCCGATTTTGACACAAACCGAGATGTCCATTCTAGATCGAGGAGAAAGGATAATACCGAAGTTGAATTTAATATAAAATAAAGTAGCATACAGTTTCCTCACTATCTCTGCAGCGGCTCGAAAGCGTAATCGTTTTAATAAAACAAACAATTCTGCGGAGTAGACAAAAACGGCCCGCGATCTGAAGGATAATTTCTCGAGCACACAGCACACAGTGTCCCAAAACCTGGGGTGCTGGGGTGCAGAACGACACCCAGTCAAGCAGAATTTTCCACTCACTTTTATATTTCTTTTTGCTGAATTTTCCACTCACTTCCAACAATACTTACTACTATTGAATTTTACTCAACAATACTTACTACAAAGGCCAGTTCCATTACCTCCTCTACTAACGTCCACTGGAAAAAGAGAGCAGCAGAATTGACTAGGAGACCGCCAAATTAACTCGGCTCTTATGTACTTCTTTCGCTTTTCTGCAAGAAAGTCTGTCGATTTCTATTTTTCTGGCCAATTATACCTGGCATCCTTATCTCCACCGATTTCAGTGGAACAACTGAATCGAAATTCTGGCGCGGGCAAGACGCTCAGTGCCCCCTGCCCCACCGGAGAAAGATCCAATGGGTGAACACTGCCACTAAATTCCACCACTCACAAAATTGGTGAGTGGAAAATTAGACACCCTAGCCTTGTGTTGCCAAAAAATGAGCTGACCGCTTTGAAAGATACATTTCTGGAAAGCAGTTTATCTGTGCACATAATTTCTAGGCTTACGTCCTTGAAAAGTTGTTTTTGTATTTCTGGTATCGAGAATAGTGAAAAACCATTTTTGGTCATCTTGTTAAAAGCAATTATCTTGAAATTTGTATGCTAAGCAGCATATTTTTGACATTGTATGGTAGAAAATTGACCATTCATTGCGAAGAAAATAATTTTATCCCTATCAGCCCTTCATTGCTGCGTCCACGCCCTGTGACACCCAAATCCACTCACGACACCCTACGACACCCTAAGCATAAATACGCTGATATTTAACTTGAACTGAAAGTGTCCGGTACTTGAATACATTGAAACTCTACACTTTCATTAAAAGATTTTTTTGGGCAACAAGAATGCATCCAGTTACCCTTCAAACATCGGCACTTTTTTGTATAGCTGGTCTACGGCGTGGACTTACCAAATCGCCGTCTTTACATCTAGTAAATAAAAGCGGCATCTTTAGACTTTTTGAAAGGCCGGTTTCATATTCGTTATTGACAAAACATTGTTAGTCTTCCTCTTGGTGTGCTTTTAGTTGTATAATTTTCTATGAAATGCAAATTATGTAGCTCATGCGACCGGCAAGCGGCAAGCGATCAGAAATTTAAAGTAGTAGTCGCTCTGACGCTGTCGCAACCCGCCGCGCCTGGCTGATTGTAGACGAAAGGAAGAAACAACAGAAAGAAGGCTGTAGCTTCGATTAGATTGATAGAAAGCACCATATTCATATAAAGGTGAGTATATATGTGAAGAGGAGCAGGGGAATTGACAGGTAAGGAAAATAAACTTTTAGCAAGAGTCTGGAAGAGTTTATTGCCATGATAGAAAGTTTGTAGTTTCGTCTGGGTTAGTTAAGTGTAAACCAAGGCTCTACTGGGCCCTAGCATAGGTGTATGCGAGGTGCAGTGATTGAAGTCAGGAGTGGCCTCCAAAATTCCGATAACTATAGGTACAGGTATAGGAGGGGCGTTGTCCCGGACAGAAAAACTACACAGTGTATGCTTAGATAATTAATGTTGGCACTAGGTATTGCATGAAAAATCCCTTCTTCATTTTTCACCACCTACCGGTCTCGGAGGCCCCCTCTGCAGAGTTGGTCTAAGGGGGGCCCCGATATTTCGTCTCAGGGGCCCTTTAGAGCTGGTCGTGAGGAAGAGGAGAGGCACAAGAGTTGGTCTAGGGAAGCCCCCCCAAGAGTTTATCTTCATCCCACAAATGTTAGCCTTGGTGGCTCCCAGAGTTCTTTCCCCCGAAGTTTGGTCTCAGAGGCCCCCCAAAAAGTTTTTTTATTTGTGGCAATTCACCAATTCCTTAAAAAAATTGGAGACTGCATCAGGGGTTTCAGTTTGTAAAGATTCACCTGCTTAACCCAAATTTTTCACATGGTAATGGTAAAAAAATGCTGTTTGGGGACAATTCAAAAATATGTACTTTGAGAAAATCAAAGGAAATATCCATCCCTCAGTTCAAACAAGTGCTCTGAGAATTTACCACATGAGTACCAAAATTGGAAAATTTTTACTCCGCCATACATTTTGAGGGGAATTTTCCACTCACTCGCCTCAGTTTTCACTCGACACCCTAGCGAAAAACCTATTTTGGGTCACTGACAGCATATGACCACACCACTGCCGGTACGTACCGTTTGCGCTCCTGTTCCAGGAACTTTTTGAGGCGGTCACGCTCGTCGCCGTCGGCCTCGGAGGAGAGGCTTCCGCGCGGCGCCGGCATCGCGTGACTGATGCGCATGCTCTCGCGGAACATGAGCTCGCGCGCCTTGCGCTCGGCGCGGATCCGCTTGGGCAGCGCTCGCTTCTCAACCTTGTTGCTGGCGCATGATCTCGTCGGTTCGGCGGGCGTTCATGCGGCGCACGTGCTCCAGCTCCTTGTCGTGCCGCAGCAGCATCTGGGCAGCAGCGGCGTCGGTGAGGGGGGCGGACAGCGGATACTGACACAGGGCCGCCAGACAGCCAGAGGGGGGGACGGACAGCGGATACTGACACAGGGCCGCCAGACAGCCAGAGGGGGGGCGGACAGCGGATACTGACACAGGGCCACCAGACAGCCAGAGGGGGGCGGACAGCAGATACTGACACAGGGCCGCCAGACAGCCAAAGGGGGGGGACGGACAGCAGATACTGACACAGGGCCACCAGACAGCCTAGGGGGGTGGGACGGACAGCAGATACTGACACAGGGCCGCCAGACAGCCAAGGGGGGACGGACAGCGGATACTGACACAGGGCCGCCAGACAGCCAAAGGGGGGGACGGACAGCAGATACTGACACAGGGCCACCAGACAGCCAAGGGGGGGGACGGACAGCGGATACTGACACAGGGCCACCAGACAGCCAAGGGGGGGCGGACAGCAGATACTGACACAGGGCCGCCAGACAGCCAAAGGGGGGACGGACAGCAGATACTGACACAGGGCCGCCAGACAGCCAAAGGGGGGGACGGACAGCAGATACTGACACAGGGCCACCAGACAGCCAAGGGGGGGACGGACAGCAGATACTGACACAGGGCCGCCAGACAGCCAAGGGGGAAGGACAGCGGATACTGACACAGGGCCGCCAGACAGCCAAAGGAGGGGCGGACAGCAGATACTGACACAGGGCCGCCAGACAGCCAAGGGGGGGACGGACAGCAGATACTGACACAGGGCCACCAGACAGCCAAGGGGGGGACGGACAGCAGATACTGACACAGGGCCGCCAGACAGCCAAAGGGGGGACGGACAGCAAATACTGACACAGCGCCACCAGACAGCCAAGGGGGGACGGACAGCAGATACTGACACAGGGCCGCCAGACAGCCAAGGGGGGAAGGACAGCGGATACTGACACAGGGCCGCCAGACAGCCAAAGGAGGGGCGGACAGCAGATACTGACACAGGGCCGCCAGACAGCCAAAGGGGGGGCGGACAGCAGATACTGACACAGGGCCGCCAGACAGCCAAGGGGGGACGGACAGCGGATACTGACACAGGGTCGCCAGACAGCCAAAGGGGGGGGGACGGACAGCGGATACTGACACAGGGCCGCCAGACAGCCAAAGGGGGAGGGGGACGGACAGCGGATACTGACACAGAGCCGCCAGACAGCCAAGGGGGGGCGGACAGCAGATACTGACACGGGGCCGCCAGACAGCCAAACATGGTACAATGAGACACAGGGCCACCAGACAGCCAGACATGGAATCTCATAAAGCCACTAGACAGCCGAACATGATATCATCCGACACAAGGATAACAGACAGCCGGATATGGTATCATCTGACATAAGGGCAACAGACAGCCTGACATGGAATATCAAACACAGCCACTAGACAATCGAACATGACATCCTCCAGCACAAGGGTAAAATACAGCCAAGCAAGAAATATCAAACACAGCCATAACTGGAGAGTCGAACAGGGTACCATCCGACACAAGGGTAACAGTTAGACATGGAATATCAAACACAGCCACTAGACAGTCGAACATGATACCATCCGACACAGGGGTAAAAGACAGCCGAAAATAATATTATGAGACACGGGGAGCACTCGAATGGATAGTATAAAAACTTCCGTGTTAGAAGGTGTATCGGGGATATAAGCTATATCTAAGAATCCAATGATGTATTCCTAGATACACTAGACAAATGAGTATACAACTAAGAATACGCGATCTGAGTCTTCTTTAAAGGCACTCCAGAATCATTTCAACCCAGCAAATGTATACCTTCCAAAAGTCCCTTGTTTACTGCTAAGGCTTATGAAGACAAGAATAAAAACAAACCATGCTTTTCAGCAAGACCAGGCCCGTCAGCTCACCTGATGCCGCTGAAGGAAGAACACTTCCTTGACCTGATGTTTGCTCATCTGGTGCTTCTCGTGGATCTGTCGTTCCTCCAGCTCCCAAATAGCTGACTCCTTAGCGCGCAACAGCTGAAACAGGAGGCCTTCGAGAAACCACACAGATAAAACAGCACCAGCAGCTGCAGGTGTGAGGTCCATATATTACCTAATTTTCGAAGCTAAATTGAGCTTCCTGAATATATCGATACCAGCCCAGTTGAAATAACACCAGTGTGTCCAAAGCAGAGAAGCGCGAAAGATTGACGACTGGAACTCATAGGAAACCGAGCTTGTCACAGGCCATGCCTCATGGAGACAACCGGTAGCATCGAGCTCTGGAAAAGAGCTTTAGGTGAAGTGTGATGGCTTTCGGTCTATACAGACACGTGCTACAAACACTTTTAGATAAACTCACCTGTTGTTTCTGCTGAAGGAACTGTTTCTCCATGAGAGCTATCTTCTCGCGGTGTTGTTCCGCCATTCTGTTCAGCGACGACTCGTGACTCTCGTTCAGACGTTCAATGAACCCACGCTCCTTCTCCTGTGACGGGGGGACAGGGTGCTGCTAGGAACAGAAGTATAGACCAAACCCTGGCTTGATACACTGTGAATTATAGCTCCAGAAACTTTAACCAAGCCTGGAATACATTAATGGTTGCAGACGGACAAGTACAATGAGATGAACAGTTTCATTCTTAAAGCCTTCTTAAACAGCTCAGGTGCACATAACTGAGGTCAAGACGCTACACTCAGTGCTCTCTAACAAAACTTCGTCGTTGTCCAACGTGTTAGACTCTGTCGCTGCACAAGCCTTAGACCAGACCGCATCAATTCGGCAAAAGGATCAGACTCCGTGCCAGAGCGACGAACAATGTCAATTCATTGCCCCAAGCGACCACGCTCTCGGCCCGTTAGGACACCGGCAACCACCACTGTCGCAGGCTGGCCGGCAGGGTCACCTGGTGCTGCTGGTCGAGCTTGTCCCTCTGGGAGCGCAGCGCCTCCTTCCGGCGTTCGCGCGGCAGCATGTCCGTCTCTTGCTTCAGCAGGCGCAGCTCCTGCTTGGCCGACTCTCGGAACGTCTTCAGCTCCCGCTCCTGCGACACCGCACACACAGCGTCACCCCCGACTCCACCCGACAGAGGCAGCTTTGGCAAACACACTGATGGGAGGGGAACCAGTAACCAGCGAACCAGCGTCTTCTGGTTTTGAAGGCAGATATGGCGCTCGCTAGCAGCCGTTTATGAGATTACACTACGAAAATATTGCGAGACAGACTCTCCTACAAAATATAGTGAATTAAGTCACCTTCTCAAGCGCAGGCCAATATCACCGACATGTCTTATCGATCGACTCAGTCCTTCGTGTATGATGCCGACTCCATAAGCCAGTCGCTCCCTTTAGAATGTTAGCCCGTTCTCCGTCCCAGCAGCCACCACACTGACCTGCTCAGCGCGGATCTTCTTGCTGGCGGAGCGGAGGTCGCTCTCCTGCTGCAGCTCGGCGCGCTCCACCTGCTGCTTCTGCTGCCGCTGCAGCTGCTCCAGGTCGCTGTCGTACTGCCGCAGCAGCTGCGCCATCTCCGACTCGAACTTGCGCTGCTGGTTGTCGCGGCCCAGCTGCGTCTGTCGGTGGAGGCAGTGGCGTCAGGCGGCTGGAGAGTAACGGCAGGTCACAGACAACAGGTCACGGGACTTCAGAACTAATCCCGCCTGCCGCTAGGTATCAAAAGAGGGATGATCCGGAAATTACCTTGAATTCTGCACGTGCAAAAGTGGCGAACATATAGACTCATACTGTCGGTTTCCCCACTAACGATACAACTTCTGCGAGGAGAAAGCAAGGTACTGGGTGTTGAATACAACATCTTGTAGCCAAGAGATGTTTCAACATGAAAGCAGAGGTACTATCATATTTTTGGTCAGGTGGGGAGCCAATCTATACACGAGGTGGAAACCCCAGTCAGACATAATAACCAGAGAAAGCTGTACCTTTGCGTTGAGCTCGCGGAACTGTTTCTGCTCCTGTTTCTGCAGCATCTTGAGGTCGCGCAGCTCTTGCTTCCTGAACACGTGCTCGTCGACGAAAGCGTCCTCGTCGCCACCGTAGAACACCTTGTGCGTCGTGGTGGTGACGACCACGCCGTCGATCTCGAACCGGCGCGTTCGCTTCCGCGTCTTCTTGCGCAGGTGCGACACGGCCATCTCCTCTTTGGTGCGCGACGACAGTGTGGAGGAGCACGAGACGTTCGAGTCCTGAAGAAGCCCCCCAGGCGACAGAATTGTCAACAAACAGGGGCATAGCCACACTACAAACTGGAGGGGATTGCAAAGCTTGAGGTTTTCCATTCCAAAATTCCAATGAAGACTTTTGTGTTTTGGCAGGAGCAGCAACAAGTGTAAAAACGAGAAAGAAATAAGCAATTCAACATTAAGGAAATACAGAAAATTAGCCTGAACATCAGTTGAATGAAACGTCAGAACAATATGCTCGCGCAACAGAAATCATCAGTTAAAGAAGTCCCTAAAACCAACTGACGCTTCCAGGTTCTCCGATCGGGTCTATTGTCGATACGGTACCTGGGTGGAGAGCGGCGGCGGCTGCTTCCTCTTGCGCAGCACCACGTCGTCCTCCTCCTCCTGCGAGAGCTGGCGGGCCGGCGCCACCGGCGGCAGCATGGCGGTCCGCTGCCCCCGGCCGGTGTCCCCCTCTGGCGCCGGCTCGCTGGCGACGCTGCTGGCTCGTGAGCTCGGCTGGCGGCGGAGGACCAGACATTGGCCATACATCCACATTCCACAGCGCTGCTGCCAACGATATCTGTACACCAGGCAATACTGACAGTGGCGAAACAAGCCCTGTGAGAGTGAGAAATAGAACTACACGATCATTAGGGGTGAGGCACATTCTAAAGGGACTTGAAATAAAATAACAGCCACGAACAGCATGCTGGAGCTTCGCTGGGCGGTATTTCACTCGCTCCAGCTCACCATCTGCGGAGAAATGGGCGGTACCCGAGCAAACGTCCCACACTTAATGCCCATCAACACGACCCAATGAAAAGGGAGCGGCGTTGGAGATATCTCCATTCTGGAAACGCGTATTTCTTCACAAACGGCAATACTTAATATACATGGAACCAAATATTTCTAGCCATTTCTACAACGCTCATAAATCATTTCGAATCCCTCTTCAGTCCCTCTTCGACAAATTCCTCTTTAAGTAGCTCAGTGGGTGAGAGGGGCAGCTAAAGGGGAGGAGGAGGAAGCTAACCCTGGCTGTGGAGTTGAATTCCGGTAAGAAGACACTGTTGTCGTCGTCTTCTTCCAGCTGATCGACGTCCGAATGACCAACGGTAGTGCCCTCCACCAGCAAGGAGGTCAGCGCTGGGTCAGATTCTGGTGGCACACAGCCGCGCAGGGTCAAAGAACAGACAACCAACAACGGCGAGACGTCAATGGGCAACCAAAAACGGTGAGACGTCAATGGACAACCAACAACGGCAAGACGTCAATAGACAGACAGCCAATAACGGCGAGACATCAATGAACTGACAGCCGACAATGGTGACACCGTAGCCAATTCCTTAGACAGTTAGACAGAGAGACAGAGAGGACACTTATGACGTCAAAAACGAGTCATTTAGCCATTTTTGCATAGAGCTCAATTGGCTGATTTAGGGGAGAGCAGCGTGGGGCACTTGCCACCCTCCTCCGATCGACCCTCGGTGCCCACCGAAATCCGCACGGCGCCTCCCCTTGAAAGATCGATGACCCCCTCAATGTTGTTTCCCCTCTAGGCTGCGAGTATCGGCGCCCCCACGACAGGATCTGGCACCCACCTGATAGGTTTTGCCGCCCATAATGGTGCCTCCCTGGTCCGGATGGAACCCCCGAACATACCACTCCCTCCCCCGATCGGATATCCTGGATCCGCCCATGTAGAAGATATCATCCCCCTGACGTCGACGCATCAGGGTTGACAAAGAACGCCAAAAAATGAAAAAAAATCCGTTAAGAAACACTACTTTTTAAAGAGACGAGCTGTGTTTAAACTGACAAAATATCAACCACAAAACGGACAAATAATACAAAGTATAGCAACAGCTCCACAGACAGCGTCAGTGCTTCGGAAGCAGAACACGGGTATTGGGCTGGCTGGTCGTTTCCACACTCACCAGTAGCCGTGTCGTCGTCTGGTTCCACCTGGACCACCGACACATGCGGCTCGGCGGGCGGCGGCGGCGGCTCCACCTTGGCTGGTGCCGGCTGCGGCGCCGGGCTGACGCGGCTGGCGGCCACCTCCCCGTCCTCCACGATACTGCAGCCGGCTATCACCACCTCACTATCGTCCAGCCGCTGGCCGGCCGGCGCCGCCACCTCCGCAGCGCCGTTCGTCAGACCCGAGTCCTGCCCGGCGTCATCCACCACGTCCACCGCCACACCGTCAGACGTCACCTTCAGACTGTCCGGCGCGTCAGACGCTGTCTCCGGCAGCTCTGCCACTCCCGTCTCCTCGTCAGACAGCGACTCCCCGTCCGCCAGCGTCAGCACCGCCTCCTCCTCGGCGGCTGCGGCAGCCTCCTGAGCGCGGTCCATCTCCTGGAGCCGCAGCACCTCGCCGATCAGCGAGTCCATGATGCCGTGCGCGCTGAGCTCCGCCTCGCTGCTGTCCTCGGCCGGCGGAGTGAGAGACACCGAGCTGGGCTCGCCACCTGGCGGCAGCCGCAGGCCAGTGAGGACAGCTCACGCAGAAACCGGTCACGTGACCGACACGTCACTACAAACTCCAACCCCACGGTTCCGCGCCGAATAAAGTATATGTAAACAGCAGCTAGGTTGACATCAAGGGAATATGGGAACATCCAATACAAACTGATATTACCACAAAAAGCAGGTCAATACATATAACACGACTTATGTAAAATAAATACTCCCGCCACACTAAACTTCTCCAGTGCACATTATCCAACAAATGTGCAAAGGCCTGGCAATATTATGGTGGATGTGAAGAGAAAATGAGGCAGCAACAATGCCTTCGACTATGAAGGCCTTTTCTGTTTACTTAAATTCGAAAGTGGAATGAACAGAAACGCAAACAATTCGTCACAGATACGCAAATACATGAAGTCTAAACAAAGCACCGTCACTAAAGCCTAAGCGGTGCAGTGATCATAATACCCATACCGTGAAATACTTGTCCCTTTTCCTGCTTCTCACATGCACCACCTGCCACTTATACCCGAGCCCCGCCATGCATTCGTTACCTGCGCCTCCGTCGAGGACCTGGATCCTGGCCTGGCCGTCCACGCTCTGGATGAGGGTGGTGACGGTGCCGGCCGCGTCGCCGCCGGCCGAGACAATCACACGCGCCGCGGCGCCATCCTTCGCCAGGGGAAGCGCGGCGGCCTCTCCCGCCGGGACCGGAGACGCCGACCGGGAGTCGGCCGGCCCCAGCGCGTCCAGCGCCTCCTCCACCGCCGCCTCCGTCTCCATCGGCGTGGCGTCCTCGGCGACGGCGCCTTCATCGTCTGACGACAGCGGCGTGTGGTCCGACACCAGTACAGAGGGAACGACGGATGCTACCACACCGCCGCTCTTGCGCGACGCCTCTGTGACTGGGTGCGGCACTGCGTCCTCGGCATCAATCGGCACCGACGCAGGTACGGAACCGGACGGCAGGCTCGCGTCAGTTCGGCTGCCGCTATCATCAGCAGGCGGGCTACCCGGCCTCGGCGCTGTAGCCTTTCCATCCGCGGGCTCCGACCCCGAAGCTGGCGCAATCGTCTCCTTTGGCGGCTCCGCCGGCACCGGTGATATGGGTGCGGGACGTTCCCCAGGGGACACGGTCTCGACAGCGGCCGATGGCGTCGATACCGATGGAGTCTCTCCGTCGGCGGCCGACCCCGCCACGAGCTGCGTCTGCCGTTCAGTCTCTGACATCAGCGGCGCGTCAGGTACCGGCTCCTGCTGTGGTGGTCGCTCTGTCTCAGGCTGTACCGATGCCCCCGTCTCCTGTCGGGCCTCAGCCGGTAGCTGCGGCTCCGGCGGGGACGGCACGGGCTGTGACAGCTCAGACTGCTCCGGCGGTTGCGATGGCTTTGCCAGCTCCGGCGGCGTCGGCACCTCAGCCGCCTGCTGCGGTTCCGGACGTTTCTGCGGCGACGGCTGCACTGGCGCCACGGCCTGCTCCGACGGCAGGACCAGCAGCGCTGGCTCCCCGGCCACCACCGCCTCCGCGGGCGTCGCAGCAGCACTGCCATCCCGGGCAGCGTCCGCCGGCGTGGCCACCGCCTCCGGCGCCGGCTGACTGGGGGCCACGGCGGGCAGGGGCGGCTGCGGCGCCGGCAGTTTCTTCTTCTCCGGGGAGGCCCGCGCCGGCTCCGGCCGAGGCAGCTTCTCCTCTGCAGCGGCCGTAGGCGCTGGGGGAGGCGGTGCAGGCTGCCGACAAAACACGTGTCAGGAACGAGCCACGGCTCCCAACAATGGGTTTGCTACTCACAGAGAACAGGAGAGATGCCTGCTTTTGATACTGTCCGTGGAAAATACACACATCAAAGCTGAATATTCCCCAATATAGGTAAGCTTCAATTACTATCGCTCAAACGTTGACTATTACACTAATCATAGGCTTCAAACGGAACATATACATGTATGTTTCATGGCTAACTTGATGCCAGCGTATTTCCACCAATAACGAAAATTGTCGAGTAGAGCAGTTGCTTCTCCTTAACTATCAGAATGTCCAGCATCACTCAAACTACGCCGGGAGCTGTACCTTTTTCTTGGGCGAAGCCGGCGCCTCAGGAGGAGCGGCGGCTGCGGCGGCTGCAGCGCGGGCTGGCGCAGGGCTGCTGCGTCGCCGTATGTCCTCCTCCTCCTCCGCCTCGTCCGGCGCCGACAGGCCCGCCGCGTCGATGCTGATGCGCGAGACGCGCGCGTCCTGTTGGACAGACAAACCACAGTTCACAGTCGAATAGTCCTAAGTGTGTTACGTTTTATTACTTAGTTTATTCATCGTAATAAACCAAGTAATTACGATGAATAAAACAATATGCGCAAGCCTTACAAAATGAGAATACGTGCTATCTTAATATACACAATAGGTTGACTTACAAACACATTAGTTTCACTTGACTGCAGTCTGGTTTTAATCCCTTTAACGACATCGATCACTTTTTCAGCTGTCAACAATTTAAAGTGACTACAGTTCATTCATCAATTTGTATGAGCTATCCACCAGGGTTCAAGTTTTTCGTTATCCCGCATAGAAGCTGAAATCGAGCGGGTGGGGTGTTTGAAAACCTCCCCACAAGAGAGAAGGTGGCTCGGACGCCCACTGGGGCGGATGTTAAGACCTGTCTGTTATAGGGTACACCATTGGTTAACTGACTTGAATAGCTGACTAGATTAGAAAATGTCCTGCCGTTCAAAGTTTCTATATCACAACCACAGACATTCCCAAAGAACACCGTTAATATCTCGAACAAGCCCATAGCTCATCAAGATTCAAGAAAACTTTCCACGAAATGAAAGGGAGCACCAAATACTGGAATCTCCTAACTTACACAGTCCCGCCTCCCTCTCCCATATCTCCTGCTCTATTATAGTGAGAGCAAAAGTTTCAATTCATAAATCAAACTGGAGATTACGTCGATCCAACCTAAAAGCCTGCTGCTGCGAGCCGCGCTCGGCCCCAGCACTGCCTGACGCTACCTGACCGGGACATGCCCCGACCCTGGCCACACGGGACATACCCCGGCCCTGGCCACACCCACCTGCGCCGCTCCCGCCTACCTTGACGCGGGGCGGACCAGCCGCCCTCCGCCTCCTCCTTCCCCTCTGGGCAGCGTGAAACGCACACACAGCAGAGTAGTACCACGACGCACGGAGGCGCGGAGCGAGCCCACAGACACAACAGTCGGAGCGGCGCTCCCGGCCGGGACAGCTTAACACGGAGACCCTAGAGCAACGGCCCAAGGCTCCCTACAAAGCAGGACAGCGACACGCCAACGACTCTGAATAGCGGAGTCACTGGCCCAGACAGACACTTCATACAGACTCGAGTTTCTTAGATACCCCATGCGACAAAATTGTCTAGAAATGTACAAGACAATTCATCAGCCCCGAATTCCATACCCTTAGGAGTAGCTCTTGAGGCACTGAGCCGGCAGCATGACCTACCTCATCGGCGTCCTCGATGCCTTCCACCACATCGGCCTTGTACTCGAGCAGCAGCTCCCGGATTGGCTTGTTGTCCAGCGTGCGGTTAATGAAGGGCAGCTGCCGAGCAGGGGTAGCAGCGTCACCGCTGAAGCCGGCAGGACCGGACTCCGGGCTCTGGGGCCAGTACGACAGCAACAGGACACGGCACTTGGATCTATGTGGCTGGCGACAGTAGGTAAGTTGTAGCATATCAAGGCTGTTTGGTGCAAATTTAGTTGCACAACACGATGAAAACTTTTAGCTGTCAAAGCAAGACCTACCAACACTTTCCCTGGAGAACTGCGTACCTTCTTCAAACCTGCAATATGCGGTATTTTCAGTCATATGCCAACTCTGAATTATCACTGCGACATATTATATCATAGATAAATTCATAACAATCCTTAAAGTCTGATTAGTACCCACCTGCAGCAAGTCGGCGGCCTGAGGCCGCTTGCTGGGGTCCTTCTTCAGGCAAGCGCCAATGAAGCGATTGAACTCCTTGCTCCACTGACTGGGTCGATCCAGGGTCGGCGGGTCGTACTTCTGAATACGCAGCATGGCTCGTACCGGGTTCAGTTCGTTGTAAGGCGGCTCCTGGAGATCAGATGATGACATCAGAGAACATCATTTTCCAACAGCACAAAATTATAACGTGGTACGAGATTGGCGCAAAGGTCTTAAAAGACGTAAGTCACAGCACCGCTCTCAAAATCATGCATATAATCACAATCACAGCAATAACACTCACTCGTGTATATTCGTACACACAGAAACACGGAAGCACTGTTCGTTCATTGGCATTCGGTGGCCACCGCCACGGGCGGGACCATTGAAGCGCAGCCGGGTCAAAGCAGCAGTCATTATTGGTCGATTCGGCAAAGCTTCACCATACACGGTTGTTCGCCTGTCACGTCGAAACTATAAAACACTGTGTTCCTGCTGGAGAGGAAAGGAAAAAACAAAGACTTGTACGTAAAGTCAGACCAAACTCCTTCACGCAATACACATCTAATCTATCGCAATTCTGACTATATGATGAACGAACATTGACGTAATCAAACGTTACCGTCCACGAGGAGGCTACCACCCCATATTCAGATAAATATATAGAAATATGTTTTTCAAGAAAAGGGCAAGTTACTCCGAAGCACCCCGAAATCGCATTCCTGTGTTAAGGTCTGGCGCGAAGAGTTGAACCCAGATATATGGTACATGGGAATGCATTACAACAACGGCACTATTATAAAATTTTATTTAAAAAAGGTTGTGCTAACAACTGAATAATGCAAATAGATAATCTCTCCAAGAGCAATGAATTCATACCAGGGCTTTCCATCAAAAGCCCTTCGAAAAACTCAGTGATGTCAACAAATAAGGCTAGCTACTAAGATGTTCCCTGGCCTCTCCCCTCGAATCCGGAAATGCAAAAACACTGTAGATTATATATTCGGGCACAGCCCTTCATCAGAATCGTGGAGTAAATATCAATAATTCTCAGTCCTAGTATAGCCAGACCTCGAATTGAGCTTTACACAAAAATGCCTTTTAGAATGAATCGTTAAAAATAAGATTGGATGTCGCGACAACAACGATATTGGTACCTCTAACCTAAAAGCAAAGCCGACAATACGACAAACCTAGACCAGTATTTGTGACAGACTTTTCTATTATTTCAGCCAAACACCAGCTTTTGATTAATAATGAAAAACTCGCTGAAGTACCTTAATCGGTTATTTGAATATTTCTGTTCTTCTTATTTACTTTTTTCCCGTCGACTGCAGCTAAAATGATAACCAAAAACTACCTATTTAGCACTAGTAGACGTGATACTAGATCGGTGTAAAGACTGCAAACTTTCCCTTTAACATGATGCTATATTTTTTACAATAAAAGCCTCCCTCGAATTATTTAGTTAAGATTGTACCCATTTTCCACAGCCTGCTCCTCTGACCCAACGTTAAGCGTCGAAAGAGTATACGTGTGGCTGCAAAGAAAACAAAACACATTATAAATTTTTATTATACTTATTTAACAACCCTTGCCCATAGTATGTACCTCTTAAACAAATGCAACTTTTATAGCTAGTTAATGTGATTGGTGAATACTTTTCCACAGCCTGTACCTCTAGCCCAACGTTAAGCGTTGAATGAGTATACATCTGGTTGCAGAAAAGCACCATCAAAGATAAATTACCTAAAAAAACCTGAGCCTTACCTGTGACCTAAGTCCATCACTTCTGACTAGTTAAACTAGTTCAACCATCATAGCTTTTTTTAGCCTGTAAATCGGGCCCAAAGTTAAACTTCAAAAGCATATACGTCTAGCATCAATAACACTATCAATAATGTAAGGAAGTCCTACCCCAGAACACATATACTTACGCTGATCCCTCCCTTACCTCTTAAGCCACTGCTGTTAAGTGATAGCCTATCCTAGACCCGCATAATAGGCCAGGACGTTCCTTGTACGTTCAGTCCTCTAGGAGATGCATGATTTCCTGATGATTTCCTCGAGAAACATGCAGCACAGGACACTCAGGCTATATCAGAACCACTTGAGCTAAAAGTAGTTCATCGGGCACGTGATCATCCAGATAGAAAGATAGCCGAATCCATAATCATTCAGGATCGTCATCCCAGCCTTAACGTACAAGGAACGTCCTGGCCTATTATGCGGGTCTAGGATAGGCTATCACTTAACAGCAGTGGCTTAAGAGGTAAGGGAGGGATCAGCGTAAGTATATGTGTTCTGGGGTAGGACTTCCTTACATTATTGATAGTGTTATTGATGCTAGACGTATATGCTTTTGAAGTTTAACTTTGGGCCCGATTTACAGGCTAAAAAAAGCTATGATGGTTGAATTAGTTTAACTAGTCAGAAGTGATGGACTTAGGTCACAGGTAAGGCTCAGGTTTTTTTAGGTAATTTATCTTTGATGGTGCTTTTCTGCAACCAGATGTATACTCATTCAACGCTTAACGTTGGGCTAGAGGTACAGGCTGTGGAAAAGTATTCACCAATCACATTAACTAGCTATAAAAGTTGCATTTGTTTAAGAGGTACATACTATGGGCAAGGGTTGTTAAATAAGTATAATAAAAATTTATAATGTGTTTTGTTTTTTTGCAGCCACACGTATACTCTTTCGACGCTTAACGTTGGGTCAGAGGAGCAGGCTGTGGAAAATGGGTTTATCAACTCCAAAAAGTTGACCTTGACCACTAGGTACAATCTTAACTAAATAATTCGAGGGAGGCTTTTATTGTAAAAATATAGCATCATGTTAAAGGGGAAAGTTTGCAGTCTTTACACCGATCTAGTATCACGTCTACTAGTGCTAAATAGGTAGTTTTTGGTTATCATTTTAGCTGCAGTCGACGGGAAAAAGTAAATAAGAAGAACAGAAATATTCAAATAACCGATTAAGGTACTTCAGCGAGTTTTTCATTGTTAATCAAAAGCTGGTGTTTGGCTGAAATAATAGAAAAGTCTGTCACAAATACTGGTCTAGGTTTGTCGTATTGTCGGCTTTGCTTTTAGGTTAGAGGTACCAATATCGTTGTTGTCACGACATCCAATCTTATTTTTAACGATTCATTCTAAAAGGCATTTTTGTGTGAAGCTCAATTCGAGGTCTGGCTATACTAGGACTGAGAATTATTGATATTTACTCCACGATTCTGATGAAGGGCTGTGTCCGAATATATAATCTTCAGTGTTTTTGCATTTCCGGATTCGAGGGAGAGGCCAGGGAACATCTTTAGTAACTCATCATCATGCTCCTCGCCGCAGCACTTCAAAACTTATCAAATAAGGCTAGCGTTTGAATCTACAAACGTGTAAACGTGCAGGGCAAATATAAAAATCCAGACTAGGCAATTGTTGACACTACACCATAATATACATATAAGCGGGCTTCACTTTCCTCGCCGATAAGCCCTCACCTTTTGCGCGAACTCGATCATGGTGATGCCGAGCGACCAGATGTCGGCCATTTTGTCATAGGGGTCGGAGGGCGAGGTCTCGCAGATGATCACCTCGGGCGCCATCCAGAAAGGCGTGCCGATGAAGGTGGTGTGCTTCTGTAGCGTGTGCTTGTTCTTGGCCGACACCCCGAAGTCGGCTGCGGCGGCCGCGGCGATCAGACTTAGAGGCAAAGGCGCAGGAGAACACAGCGGCACAAGAGTAGTGGGACTATAGCGTCACCACGCTATAAACCCATGTGAAACACAAGACACTACACAAGAGTGAAAATATAGTTACAAATGGGATATCATTCGCATACTATTCTTCAGGGGTGCCACGTAATCGGTTTGAAAAAATGCAGGGCTCAATCTGTAAAAGGCATCACACTCACGCCACCCTTACGTTAAGAATGTACAGGAGGCGCATTTATAATTTTGTTCTTTTCTTTCACAAATATGGGAAAACAGAGGGGGCCTAGACCGGTGCTTTGGTGGGAGGGAGACAACCGGACAAAAAAATCAAACCAGACTAATGATTTGGAGGGCATATACATTTTATCGCCATCACTTTGGATCCAACAGTATGTGAAAATAAAGCAACAAATCGACACAGAGAATTTTGACAGAATTATAATTTTGAAGAGTGACCTCGCACCCTTACTGTAAGGTGTAACACTAGGGTCGTTAAAAAAACATGTTTTTACTTTTCAGACTCGAACCCACTATTTTCCCATTATATATTCAATTCTGATTTCAATGAACCACATTCCAAGCATCTACGACAGCGGGAAAGATCGCCTCAAAATGGTTAAAGATTTCATGTTTTGGGCGCGATTGGCCGCCCGGCGTTGCAGTCTCCCCTTGTAAAATTGGGATGAAAGAGGTGCATAACCTACCAGTAAAGACAGCGTGGCATGTACGTGCGTATAAGAGCGGTAGATGGGATTTAACATGCAGGCATTTACTTGTCAGATGTATTTGCAGCGCAATACAAATACATGTTATTCCACAAAAGACCTGAAATTAAATGATTCAGCACCCTAGTACTCTATATCCCGACAAAACAGGAATGCCGTCCGGAGGCGAACCTTTCTCTAGTAACTATCGCTGGAGAACATCGTGAGACAGGTGCTTCTCTCTATTCTCCTACGAACTATTCAAGAGCTCTGGTACTGATAAAAGAAGATCCTGTTTCATATTTTTACCCTTTAGGTGGCTCACGAAATCTTCCACCAGCTTCACACCACGTTCTGTGGGACCGTTCACGACAGTAAGTTCTGGAATACCTTGAAGCAGGGGAAGCTATACCAGTCACCAGCTTCTCAACGGAGCCATTTCATGTCAAAATCTTTCAGATTTAGGCGCTCGAATACCATCCAGCTTTCAGGAATGAAAAATTGGGAGAGGCTTGGTATCGAGCCGAGCTCTTCATAGCCTCTGTCGGAAACTTGAGCCTACCCAACTGAAAGGTGGATAGTTTTGCTGTTTAGGCCAGGTACTGTAACACTGCCTTTTTACCTTCAGCATTGTGATTATTATTTGCGACGCAGATATAACTTTCTGGTCACAAATAACAGTTGCGTATGCACACTGACTTCAGTGCCTCTACACAATACCGGAGTATTCTTATTGGAAGACCTATCAGGGAACGGTCCTGGATCATCAGGCCTGGCTAGTGCTTTGGTTCTGGAAGACATGCCAGCTCTGTTTTCCTTGAGAAGATTATCACGAATTGCGCAAGCTGGTTTACGTGTGGCTGTCAGGAGAGGTTGTCTCTAACAACTGTCTGTTTAGAAGACCCGGAGCCCACCAGCGAGCCATATTATGGAATACATGATTTTTATGGCATGAAGTGGGTGCTACTACTGAGTCAGGTTCCGTTCATCACTCCAGAAGATACTTAAACACGGAATATTATAATATTTGGAGTTTAACACATGGTTGGCAAATTTAAGCCACATTCTGGTTTAAACCGGTTTAAACCATGGATTAAACCGGCTGGCATAATTTAATTTATGCCACCCTGGTTTAAACCACTTATCATGACAATAATAAAAGCCACTCACGTTAAGTTCTCGCGAGAACTGTTTTTCATATTTTCAAAAATAATATGGAACTTAAAGTATAAATACCATATTCATGTTCAAGTGCTTACTGATCTTAAACATATATTTTTGGAGTGTCACAAATGCTAACAAAAACCCTAGCACAAACTAACCTATCATTAACATATTAAAAAATACCATTGCATTCCAATAACCATGCACCAAATAATATTGGCCAACATCCACTAAAAGACCACCAAAAAAAACACGATAGAGTAAATGGCCTAAGTTTGAACAGGGCCAAAATTCTAACCACCAACTTTCAAATGCAAAGCTGTCTTTCTGGCACAGGGCCCTGCGCGGCCGTCATTAAGCCGACATGATGCAGTCGAGCAATGTGATATGTTGCTGCCCAATGAATGTTTTTTTTGTATAGTAATTTGTTACGCTTTGTGTGAGACCAATACAATTTTGCCTTGTTTTGGAATTGGTTTAATGACTATGTAAAGTCCATATATATAACCAACCATAATAGCGAAAGAATATGTGACCTATCTCCACATCCAAGTAAAACGCTGTGATTACGTGAACTGTTGAAACAGTATCACATTCACCTGTTCGTAACAGTATGCTCCAGCTTGCCAGTATTAATCAACATTGACTTTGTGCTCAGCCAACTTGATGGATGACATGCTCGACTCAAATTCTTAAAACAATATGCAAATTGATAGTATTGTGCAGTTCTCACCTATCTATCTTTGATATGAAAGGGTGTTCTTGGATTGAATGGGTCTTTCATTGATTCTGAATTTAAGCCGGCTTTTATTAATTTAAGCCGGTTTAAACCGGCTTAAATTAATAGAAGCCACTGGCTGGCATAAATTCAATTTAAGCCGGCTTTTTTCCAACCCTGGTTTAACAACGCATCAACTGCTCAGGTCATATGGCATCAGAGGCAGGAGGGAAGGAATTAGCTTGGGCGAAAGCAGGACGCCAGATTCTGCCTCTGGGTGGGCTCGAACCCACGATTGATTATTGAGTTTTAGGGGCGCGCCAACCTGCAAGGTCATTTAGCGCCCATAACACTTCTCTGCAGTCAAAGCCTATAATTTTGCCTGTCTTTAGGGGAACCCACGACACCCAGCACACAAAGAATGTCATCGGCCGAGCCGAGCGCAAGCGCTAACCGACTGAGCCACCCAGACCCCCGGAAAAAGTTAGCGGCTTTCCTTGTAAGTGGTTTTAAACCAGGCATTTGGGTTCATCCGTTGCGGATAGTCAGCTTTAGAGCCTTCTATGAGCCTCAAAGCTATCCATAAAATGCAGTGCAGTGCTTTCATTAAGTTAATATAGAAATCGCCCTGAATGTACTGAAGTCAATTTGTCATCAGCTATGGTATCTGTGCACAGAAAGTTATATTCTGTCCCGCTGGTGAGAACCACCATCTTGGAGGTAAGGAGCCAGTCGCACAACAATTGGCCAAAACAGCAAACGATTCACACTTAACTTGGGCGGGCACAACTTTCCGATAGAGGTTATGAAGAGCTCTGTAAATGCTCGGTACTACGCCCCAGCCAGCTTGCCACTCCTGACAGCTGGCTGGTATTCGATTGCCTGAAGCTGAAATATTCTGACCAGAAATGGCCAAGAAGCTGGTGACTGGTATAACTTCTCCTGTTTCAAGGTATTCCAGAACTTAATGTGTTGAATGATCCCACAGCGTGGTGTGAAGCTGGTGGAAGATTTCGTGAGCCATCCAAAGGGTAAAAGTACGCAGCAGGGTCTTCTTCTAGCAGTATCAGAGCTCTTAAATAGTTCGCAGGAGAATACGGAGAAGCACCTGCCCCAGCGACGTTCTCCAACGAATGTTACCAGAGAAAGGTTCGCCTCAGAAGGCATTCCTGTTCTGTCGGGATTTAGAGTACTAGGTGCTGAACCATTTAATTTCAGATCTTTTGTGGAAAAAATGTATTTGTATTGCGCTGCAAATACATCTGCCCAGTAAAAGTCTGCATGTTAAATCCCATCTACCGCTCTTATACGCACGCACATGCCACGCTGTCTTTACTGGTAGGTTATGGACCCCTTTCATCCCAATTTAACAAGGGGGGACTGCAACGCCGGGAGGCCAGTCGCGCCCGAAACATGAAATCTTTAACCGTTTTGAGGCGATCTTTCCCGCTGTCGTAGGAACGTGGCTCATTGAAGTCAGAATTGAATATATAATGGGAAAAAGTGGGTTCGAGTATGAAAAGTAAAAAAATGTTTTTTGAACGACCCTAGTGTAACACCCTTAACTTAGACTGAATTAATGTCCTCAAATAGCCTCTGCCTGCAGTCACAAGGAAACATAGAAGTTTCAGCAAATATGATAAAAATACCAATCCGATTTTTCAGGTTTACATAGCTGTGCGTTTTTACACGAAATTAGAGCAGTAGATATATACTGAAAAACAAGTTTGAAAAACAGTGGCAGAACTCACCTCGACACCTTAAAATCTTCAACTAAGGCTTGGTGTTGGCCTAATCAGTGACATGGATTGGCCACATTATGCATCGCAATATTAAAATTCAAGTTTTCCTACAAAAGCTATTTACAACCAGGAATACCCTCACATTTCTATTCCTAACCTTCTGGGAACCAGCCCCAAGGACCATGAATAACTTCATTCGAATATCTTTAATTGTTAGGGCATTAATTTCAATTGAAAGCTATTGAGCCAAAAGTATTTTTTAAATTGTCGTTTGTTACTTTAGCGAGTCTCTAAAGTCATCAATGACTTGTCCGGAGACCCCGACCCACCACCACAGCAACCACATGAAGGGTGATTAAGCCAAGTTTACGTCCCGCCGACCGCCCCCTCACCTCTCATGTCGGTTGCCGCCGACCTTACGTCGGTTAACTATTAGCGCCGAGCGTCTCGGGGACCGATCCCAAGCCTGCCATGCACGCCACTGCATGCTTCTAGCAGCGGGCCAGCCCAACGTCACCACTAGCTATGCGACAAATACATTGAGAATCAATGTATTTGTCATTATAGCGAAATATTATCAATTTTGATCCAAACTCAAAACACCCTACCTCCTGGTCATCTGATTCATAATAAGCATTATCCCATCAAAATGTTCGCACTTATATCCTTTTCACAGTGTCTTCCACAAACATTGCTGTCGAACATGTATATGACAAACTTGCGCCTCGGAACACAACGGCGGAAACTTCGATAGCAATGAATGACAAACGCTTTTGGTACCTATACAAAACCCACTCCCGGGCACTGCCGACTCACTCAGCTTGACGCCGCCGTCCATGGTGAGGAGGACGTTTCCGGCCTTGATGTCTCGGTGGACCACCTTGTGCTGGTGCAGGTATTGCAGGCCCTCCACCATGCCGCGCGTGATGTAGGCTATCTGTGGCTCCTTCAGGCCGCGGTCCAGCTCCACCATGATCGAGTCCACGGCGCCGCCGTCACAGAACTCCAGCAGCATCTGAGAGACCACGCTCGGCTGTCACAGACGACAGGCAGCACCTGACACGCTACACTCAGCCATCACAAAACTCCACCAGCATCTGAGAGATGACGCTCGGACGTCACATAAGTCCGGTAGTACCCGGAACACTACACCCAGCCGTCACACAAGTCTGGTAGTGCCTGGAACACTACACCCAGCCGTCACAGAACTCCAGCAGCATATGGCACACAATACTCAACCGCACAGAAATCCGACGGTACCTGGCATAATACACTCAGTCACCGAAGAAGCCCGGCGACATCTGACGCACTACACTCAGCCGTCACAGAAGCCCACCTGAAGAGCGACACACAGCCGTCGCAAACATCCAGCAGTATCTATCTGTAGAGAAACCGCTACTTTATCAGTCACAAGACACACCGCAAAATGTGGCATAGGTAGGCACCAGTTCAACCCATTACGTCCTGAGAAACAGAAACAGGAGCGATACAACCACCTCATCCACAGCCGGTGTCAAAACTCCCGGCTATGACGCGGTAAAACTCACCCAGAGCTGTTTCTTCTGTAGATAGGCATCATGCAGTTTAACGACATGTTTGTGATTCATCTCTGTGAGGATGTCGATTTCCACCATGAAGCCCTCCAGCTCGTCATCCTCGCTCATCTCGCAGACCTTGGCCGCAACCACCAGCGATGTTTCCTTGTTGGTCGCCTGAGCCAGTGGTAAACAAACCCCTCAGACGCGGGCGGCTTGACCGATACAAGCACCCTCCCGAGAGTTGGCTTTGGGATTTCGGAATGCTAGATACCATCTACAGTAGGTATCACAATTGTCACTGGTGTAAACTAGCATCTCATGTAGGAATTCGGGAAACGTCAAATCCGCAAAATGAAAGTTTGTACACACAATGCAGAGAGCCAGCATCTGAATATCGGCAGGCATCTGCTGAGAGCTCAAAGAAACACAAAACAAAACCCATGTGAAATGCTTAATAATCTTAAAGCAACTAATATCATGGACATATATTAACAATGCTTGAGAAGCAAAATCATCTTACTCACAATTGAAATCATACTCATAACGAAACCAAGTAGTTTACCTTGTAGACTTTACCGAAGGCGCCATCTCCGAGTTCCCCCTGCAGTTCCCACACGTCTTCAGGGTTGAGGCCGACCTTGACATTGTTGAGGACGCGCCGCCTCTTGTTGGCGTTCTCGTGGTGGCCGCCAGTGAACAGGCTCTTCAAATTTCTCAAAAACGACATCCTGAGAGGTGACAGATGGGACCACCGCTAACGCATCGCCTGCAAAATACAAAGACACATCAAATGGAACTGAGAGGGAGATACATCAAGTTTCAAAAATGAATGGCACTGATAATAATACTTGTTGGGGTTTAACAACACACCAACTGTCAAGGTCACAGAGCGTCCACAACTCTCCCTCTGTTGGGAGATATTTGGGGATCCGATCAAATTATTTAAAGGCTCCGCCGGGATTTGAACACGGGACCGGCAGCTTAGAAGACAAGGATGTTGTCCACTAAGCCACCCATCCCCCAAGAATGGTACCAAATGACTTACATGTTGATTGCTTATATAAAAAATGCAGTTTCATGTGGAAGACTCATGTGGAAGACGTTGGATACTAGACAATATTTTAGACAATTGCCTCACCCTGGCATCAATCACAGGCATCACACACGATGGGCAAGCATGATACAGCAGTACCATAATTTCTACAGATGTTCTGGAACATAAAATGCTTATAATTTGTTGTTTAATGCTATATTTTTAATCATATCATTACATTGAACATTATTCTTGCTGAAATAAAATTAACAAATCACAAAGACACATCAATTTTAAAACAAAACCATTATAGAGAAAACATAATACAACATAAAAACTCAGTGATGCGCTGCCACACTCAGACCAGAGAAAACTACAAAAAAGGTGCCACATGATGGGGACTGATAATTGATAACTTATGATATGCCATGAACAAACAGCATCGGCACAAGCCACGTCGTCGTCAAAACGTTATCCGGCATCGGTCGATAATTTGAGACTCGCCACAGATCAACAAAAGAGCACTCCCCTCCACCATCCACCCCCGACGTCGCCGCCTGGCCCCAGAGACACCCCGCCAGAGAGGAAGCAGCACCAGCGTGGCGTCGGCACTCCACCCGATGGCCGGCTCCGGCCAGTCTGTCCTTGTTAAAGGGAATGGGGCACCTTGGCCCAATCCTGGAATTCGGTGTAATTAGGGGTATTTTTGGCCGAAAATCATGAAAGCGTCCATGATTTCTCTAAAGATTTACAATAAGCTCGATATTTTATTTTAAAATGCTCCTCTAGGGAAATAAATACATTTCAGCCAGTGAATGATGCCATGACCTGGCAACCACAACCATATCCAATATGCTTTAATGCGAAAAATTATTATTGTGGTGTCTTGCTATTTGAAAAATCCTGGTTACGAAACTATCAATTATTTTTGTATCTTCGGCAAAATTTTGGGAGGCCACTCACTTATTATCGAAATAGGTTAACAGTTTCGATAAAATGCCCATCACCTACCCATGCCCATACCCATCACTTACTTTTCAAAAACCTATTTAAAGTTAAAAGGTAATGTTTATTATAATAGAAATGTCTGTTCTCCTGTATTTGTATTTGAATTAATTTTTAAAAAGCTTTTAAAAACTACAAAATGAATTAGTTTGGCCTAGAAACGGAAAAAAAAACATAATTACTCAAGTCTTCAGCGGTTTCGTACCGCGGGTCTTAAGTCATTTTCTGCTTCAGCCCCAGGATGACAAAACTTTTGCATCAGATAGGTCACGTGACCCCGGTTTGAGAATTCCTAGGCTTCTGATTGGTTAATTGCGATTTCTTTTAAGCCATATATTTCTGTTTCAGAAGAGTTTTGGAATTTTGTTTTTCTAAAGTAATTTTTTGTAGTAGTCCAAAGTTCTACACCACTACTTAGGATAGACATGACCTAATTCTTAGAGAAATTGATAGCCTTAGCCGTGTGTACGTCATATACATCAATATGAGGTGTACCGGTAAAGTCGCCTAGAAATGTTGACTTTGAGAGCAATTTTAAGGCATTTGCAGGCCGAATTTGCAAACATCAGAATGGGACTTCTGAAACAACTTTTTTAACCTTTTGACATAGCCAATAATTTTTTTCGCCTATCTCCCTTTAAAGGGAGATATGCGAAAAAAATTAGAAAGTTCACAAAAGTTGTTTCAGAAGTCCTATTCTCATTTTTGCGAATTCGGCCTGCAAATACCTTAAAATTGCTCTCAAAGTCAAAATTTCTAGACGACTTTACCGGTACACCTCATATCGGTGTATATGACGTACACACGGCTAAGGCTATCAATTTCTCTAAGAATTAGGTCATATCTATCCTAAACAGTGATGTAGAACTTTGGACTACTACAGAAACAAATTACTTTAGAAAAACAACATTCCAAAACTATTTTGAAACAGAAATATAGGGCTTAAAAGAAATCATGATTAACCAATCAGAATCCTAGGAATTCTCAAATCAGGGTCACGTGACCTATCTGAGGCAAAAGTTTTGTCATCCTGGGGCTGATGCAGAAAAAAACTCAAGACCAGCGGTACGAAACTGCTGAAGACTTGAGTAATTATGTTTTTTTCCGTTTCTAAGGCAAACTAATTCATTTTGTAGTTTTTAAAAGCTTTTAAAATTAATTCAAATACAAATACAGGAGAACAGACATTTCTATTATAAATAAACATTACCTTTTTAACTTTAAATAGTTTTCGAAAAGTAAGTGATGGGTATGGGCATGGGTAAGTGATGGGCATTTTATCGAAACCGTTAATCTATTTCGATATTAAGTGAGTGGCCTCCCAAAATTTTTCCGAAGATACAAAAATAATTGATAGTTTCGTTATCAGGATTTTTCAAATAGCAAGAAACCACAATAATAATTTTTTCGCGTATCTCCCTTTAAGGGCTTCGATTGGCTCACACTCACTGTGATGTCAGCATATGTCATCACACCAACAGCCATGACAACTGTGGCTTGCTGCTAAGGGTACATGAGGGGTACATTTCGGTAGGTTTTAGTTTTTTTGTCTCGAAATCTCGTTCCAAGACAAATGATATATTGAGTACCAGGTTTTCGACTTGCTTTACAACTTGGCTATCTCAGTTAAAATAATGTTATGAAGGTGCCACATTCCCTTTAGTACCCACCCTCTGCACCAGCTCCCACCAGAGCAGTGCATGCGGGGACTGATCAGAAGATTGAGATGCCCTACATCAGTTGCCGCTCCAGCCCTCCGCGCAGGAACAGCAGAAACTTGAAAGTCACTTAAATCCTGGCATTGTAATAATCAGTGAACACTATCACCAAAGTGTATTGTACATACATAAGTAAAAATTAGGGTGTTTGGGTGCCCACAAAAATAAATAAAATCCTCACTTGATTGTAAATAGTTTCACTGGAAGACACACTTGTTTCTCTTTTCCCTGTTTTTAATAATTCTGGGAAAGTTTAATTTTGTGAGTCCGGTAAATTTCCCTCTGTGACTATGGGTAAACAAATTTAATTTTTTTTGCACACTGACATCTAAGCCAGGCTCTGAGTGGCCTTTGAATATTTGGTGACTGCACCAGTATACCCACACCATCCACACTAGCAACCCAACAACTTACTGGCATGCCCAACAATATTTCAAGTGTCATACATAAGTTGACTGACCAGATCCTATTGAATACAATATCATGATTTTAGTCAATGGCAGATTATCCAATTTTGTTGCTGAATTTGAAAGATAGCAAAAAAGAGGAGAAACAAGGGTATCAGTGAAGCAGATGTCGCAGGAACATGCCAGATCGTCACCTTGGGAAACGTTTTCAAAATATCCCCAGATTCACCTTGGGAACTGTTTTCAAAACATCCCCACATACTGCTGGAAAATCCCTAGAGGCAAAACAGACGGAAGGAGGGAGGGGTTTGAGAAGTGTTAAGTGGTACCCAGAGGAGCACTAAGATTCTAGAAAGAGGGGTGATATCCCCAGACTAGGAAATAGGGACCAAGAGCATGCTCAACTGGCCTGACTTATCCTATCCTATCCTATCCTGACCTGACCTGACCTGACCTGACCTAACCTAACCTAACCTACCTACCTAACCTACCTCCACCCCCCCCTACCTACCTCCTACCTCCACCACTACCACCTACCACCTAACACCACCTACCTCCTACCACCCCCCAACCTCTAACCTAACCTAACCTTAACCTAACCTAACCTTGTGCAAAAACTCCCCCTTTCTAGCTGTCTGAGCAAGCCACTGATCATGTGGGCGCGTCCTGTGGGTGGGATCATGCATGATCACGTCAGGATTTTATTCAGAATATGGGAATATTTTGACAACATTTCCCAAGGTGACAATCTGGCATGTTCCTGAGACATCTGTTTCACCATTACCGAAACAAGTTCATCAGTAAGATCCTCTGAGAATGCAAGAAAAAATCAAAGGCAGTAACCCTGAATATAGATTCCACATCTTATATTGGGCACATGCTATCACACATCCACCTCATTTGCACCCTATTTTGTAAGGTAGATGTGGATGGTGGAAATTAAAAACAAATGTTTTACACTTAATGGTTAGTTGAGGTCTGCTGTTGATAGAAAATAATGATTGAATGGTTAGGCTACCAGATCTCTTGGCCAAGAGTCCAAATAGTTATTTCCAAAAACAACAATTTACATTTTTAATCCCATGACATTCTAGATGTAATGGTCATTCCTTGGTAGCTTGGCTATTTCAAAGTCTGTTTAGCCCAATTATTCCTTAGGGGTGTTCACAGCACATTTGTAGAGTTTGGATGGTGTGTTCAGTCTGTGTACAGCCAATCAGCACCAAGCAGAAGTACAGGATGAGGGTGTGGCCAAACCCAGTGCAAAGACAGTATGTCATCACAGCCTGGTGTACAGCTGGAGAGCATGTACCCTGCAGATATGAAAATATTTTAAACAAACAGAGCACCTACACCAGTTACTGCCATGCTAAAGGTATCACGTCAGGACTGCGTCCAACTTTAAGCAGAAATTTTTAGTTGTGTGTTCACAGAGTGTACACAAGGGCCTAACATCATGACACAGATTGGTGGAGCCTAGGTAGGCTGAGGCATGCTTACATCCACACTGTTCACAGGTGCTGTGAACACTTGAACAGGGTTCTGGTATCTTTGCTACCACCAGCCACCCGTTTTGTGCACAGGATCCAGAACAGCCGTGAGGAGTGGAAGGGCATGCAGCATACAAGGGTGCAGTATATCACACAATTTTTAAAAATTGACATTTCCATGTGAAAATCTGGATAAGGTGGTTACATATGTTGATGGACTCTTGCTCCCTAGGCATCAACACATCAGATTTTTCCATCTAAGGAACCATTGGGGCATTTTCTTTCCAGTTTGTTGTGATTTTTACACAGCAGCTGTAAATTAGTGATTATCATATATCAATATGGCATATTCTCATCTATACTGCTGTCAAGTGCTGTCATACTTTGAAGACCAGACCAAGATAGAGGGTCAAATCTTGAACAATTTCAAAGAAGGCTTCAATGTCAGAATGAGAAGCCATAAAATACAAACAAGGGAAATAGTCCTAATGCTGCATTTTTCTTCAGTACTTATATGTCAAAAGCACACCAAATTATCTTGTCACATCCCAAGGAATAACCACCCACCTTTTTCAGAAATTATATTACACCTATTATTCTCTCATCCCACATCAACAAGCCTTCTCTATGACCGTGTCTAAAACATCTGAACCAGAAGCGGGTACCTGTGTCTCCACATCTATTTATTTTATATATAAAATTATAGGAAAGTCTACGATTTATTCTACAAAATATAGTGCACACCTTCTGAAATAGAATATTCCAGCAGGCCTCTTCTGCGCTCTTCTTATCTTATCTCTCCTCGTCGTAGCTCCTGTCAGTCAGCGGAAAGTAAAAAATGGGAGGATGCGGGCCTTTGGACCCTACCCCTGCTGCTGCTGTTGACTCGCAGTATAAAAACTGAGATAAGAAAAAGAGCTCTATGAATGGCTTAAAGTTGAAATGGATGACATACAAACTAATTACAAGCCTACTTTTGCAATGACGGTATTTGAACGAGCTTTTATAAAACAAAAATTAATTTCTATGCTAATGCCAGCTTAGAGGTAAAAATAAGCTAACCTTCAAAATAAAGGCCTTCATGGACTAGATTCACGATGCCCCGAAAAATACTCTATTTTTTGCTGCATTCATGTGAATGTAATGCCACGGAATGCCTACGGACTGAGGGAACCAGTGGGGAATACTGGATAGGGAAAGAGGACATAACAACATGCTAGAAAACTACGCTAAGTAGCGATTGGCAGTAGGTGGCATCATGTTATATAGCCCATATATATATATATATATATATATATATATATATATATATATATATATATATACAGCATATCATGATCGCTACCCAGGGCGCAACATCCCATGTACTTGTTTGGCCAGACTCGAACCCACCCATTGATGGATCCAGGAGGGAAGGGGGAGTCGTCAAACTGTGCACTTGTACCCGAAACCCCCGATGTTTGTTTTTTCTTTGAAAAACGTTTTTATTCGATCTTTGGCCGCGTTGCACCCCCAATCCATCGGTGTATATCCACCCCCTGAGCCCGCCAATGCTGGGAAATAACGTAGGTCCACGGAAAGGTAAAAAACTGTCAATTTCAGTGCCTAAATAATCTATTCTCTCCCAAAAACATGCCTTCAGGATTTTTGACTACGTTGTCCCTCGTCTAAGCCACTCGCCTAGATTCGTATTTACCAAAAAAGCCTCACAGTGAGCCACTGAGCCGTACCGATCTGAAACCGGGTCTCCTCAGCTCTCGTATCACATTGCAATTTTGGTTTACCAGTGCCCCTGTGGCCACACCTAGAGCTCTCCTATGGCAATTGCGGACTTTCTGCGATCACTGCCGGGGCCCTAACTTTATTATCCCGCGCCCCAGTAGGCCCCCGAGCTCGAGCCACCTTCGCCCTGGTGAAGGGGAGAGTCAGAGGTCAGAAAAAGTCAAAACGTGCCAACATAGTTGGGGAAAGTCTTCAGCTCAGGGCATTTCTTAAAGGAAAATTCAGTGAGGGGCATTTCTTGTGCTGGAAATTATAGTGTCTTCAGGGGATCAGTACCCAATTTTGAGGGGGTTTGATAAAAATTAGACGCGCAAATATTAACACGCGCCTTGCTGGGGGGACGAAATTCGCCCCTCCCCTCCTGGTTTTCCCCAGATAGAAAATAAAGAAACGCAGAACAACGAAACGTACAGTACCTTATTCATGATTAATTTCACACATCTGACCAATTTTTTTTGTTAATGTCATGTCAGGTCAATGAGCTATTCAAGGTCAAGTGACCCGACCTCAAAACCTAAAATCACGAGTTTGAAGCGGCGCTCAGGGAACATCAGCGAGCTGATCAATTTGAAACTTCCACAATATGATAAAGTCATTGGAATCTATAAATCTGTTATCTTGGAATTTTTATATTATTGACCTTAGGTGGGGTCATTTTTTTGGTCTCCCTATTATAAGCCTTTGGGGAAAAATATAATCGGCTTATTTTCAATTAATGCAGGATAGATAAAGCTGGAAATCCTCAAACCGTCTATTCTTACCACGATCTTGACTATTAATCCTATTTCCGTCAGGCTCCCGGCTACCCCTATTTCCGGCAAGGGGGACAATATCGGCCCCCCTAAGATCTCGTAATCTAATCGGCCGATTTTGAAAATTCAAAGTGCCATAGATTCCTCTGCTGCTAAACTTTATTTTGAAAAAAGAAAATTTCAAAATTTTTATTTTTTAGGAGAAGGTCGTGCAAAATATACAATTTTTGTGTATTTTTTAGATTTTCCATAACCCTTGTCTCTGTTGTACGATTTTCACAAAACTAGTTCAGATTTACAAATAATTGACCCAAAATTTTCATATACTCGAGTTACGCAAAAATTCGAAATTCAATGGCAGTTCCAGGACCAGGACTAAGAGGGGAAATATATACAACCTAAAAAGTTTTTGTTACGCGGATTAGAAGCCGTCATATACTGCTTGGCATCTTTGACACATAAATAAATGAGAAAAAAGTGAAAAACTCATCAGGGGCGGATGCAGTAAGGTAAAACAGTGGGGTAAAATACATACCAACAATATGCGAATGGTATGCATGAGTATATTAGTCCCTCGACTAGTTGAAATTTAATTTCTGATAATTTTTACCTTCCCATGGCAGCTCTGGGAAAGGGGGTGACATAGGCGGATCAAGGACTCGTCGTGGGGGGTGGGGGTGATTGGAAACACATTTTCAATATACAACGATATTGAGTCGCGGCGCTGATACTGGCTGGGAATATACATTTTGAAAATGTGTAGTGACTGGACACGCCTCTGGTAATCTAGAATTGGGTTATAACTATTTTGAATTTTCATATACCCAATTGTATTCGCCCTGGCACGGCTGTAAGCAGTCTTCTCACTTACTAACGTTTAGTCCTTCTTGAAAACATTCCCCCATTTTGAACTGCTGTAACCGCCCCTGATGAATACAAATAGTGACAATTGTGAATGCACTATCATCTCACATAAAAAATGATATAATAAAACCATATAACTGGTATCAGGATCAGCAGAGACGGCTTCCTTTTACAAAAAACCCATCGCATACGATAATACTTGGTTTGTGGATAGAACCTCCCCAAAAACCCAGCCATAGCTCCGCCCCTGGTAAATATATAATCTTGAAAATTTCAGAAAACCTGCCTGTACTAGTTTTAGGAAAAGTCAGGAAGTTTCAAAGTTCTATCGCAAGCCGTTTCGGAGATATTCTGGAAAAACCTGAAGGGGGGGCAATATTAGCCCCCCCTGCCGGAAATAGGGTTAAGTTGAGTTTTTGAGAATCTGACCTCTCAAAGGTCATACCAGGTCACGGGAGTATAGAATGATTGTTTTGCCAATAACTTCTCACTGAATTGAGATAAAGCTCCTATTTTACTTGCATTGTGCTTATATTGTCACGGGAAGTCGATTGATATGCAACATGACCATACCAGGTCACTCTGTGACCCTGACCTAGCTCGAGATCAGGTCATTTTCACTATTTGAACTAGCAAGGTCATATTATACATCGTTCGATTTGCGGCGATGAGAGGAATCCAATGATGCATAAATATTTTCTCTAGCTTTACTGGGGGCAGATCTAGAGAGAGAAACATACACTGCTCTGTTGTAAGCCTATGGAACCTTTTTTTACCTTTGCTGACCTCAACATTGACCTGACATGAAAAATTTGAATATAATCTCTTTGTCTTGTTAAGAGCTTACGAACACCGCTCGTAATTTTCCTTTACCTTTCGTGGGGAACGAGATACGGAGGGGGCGAGGGGCGAAAAAGCCCCCCCATCGTGGCGCGTCATGCCAGGGACCCCAGTGTGGCACGTGTTAAAAAAACGTTTCCCAATTTTTTTGTTATTCCATATCTAGGTATTATAGATGCTGCCCAGGGCTGCCAGGTTTTTTTGGCGCAAAAGGTCGAACTGAGTCAGAAAAAGGGCCAAAGAGGGACAAAATTTTATTTCCACAAAAAACCACATAAACACCACAAAAGCCAGATTTGTGATGTTTATTTGGTTTTTTGCGCTAAAACAAACCCTAGCGGAAGTCATAAACCAAAAGAAAAAGCGTTTTGTGTCGATGTTTAAAACTAATCGTTGAGAGTTCAACATTGACTTGACACAGTATTTGTAGCACACTACCCATCTAATAGGAAGCCAGGGGTGCTCTTCCAACTCCGCGTGGCCATCAAATGATTTTATCACAGAACCAGAACATTGTTTAGCATCATCAATCACCATTCCCCCACTTTTTGACCAACAATTTCCTGATCCCAGTCAAATTGGGAGTGAATCGGAAATTTGTATAACCAGCCGCTTTGGAAGCCTACGAGGAGCCCAAATTTGAGAAGTTTTTAGCAGTAACGTGGAAAGTTTGCTGTCAGCATTAGGTTGAAGGTTGGCTGGCCCCCTCACTTTTTTGTCGGTGGCGGCGCTTATGTATGTTTCCACCAAAATAATAGATAAAACAGCTAAGCCCTTCATACCGCCACACTTGTAACCAGTCTTACGCACTTTAACTACACCGTGTCCCGTATAATCCACGAACGAGCTCCAAGCGCTGGCAACTGACTGCGTGTGAAATGAGAGCATGATGCAATGTGACGGTACTGGCTGGGATGTGGGCTTCCGTTCGGATAGAACAGAATGTTTGATTAGTTGTAGGCCAGCGTTCATCTCCAGCGTTGTGATTACTTGATGTGGAAGCTGCTTTGCCGGGATTTCCCGTAACTACGCGCTTTGTTTCGGCTTTGCACGTTGGAGTAGACAGCCACAGGTGGAAATTTTTAAACAACATTTTTTGTGAATTGCCAATTTGAGACCAGAAATAGTACAAAGGTATATTTATCGGGTGGTGTTTTGTCCTATTTTCTTTAGGCGAGTCTGCATTTGGTCAATTTTAAGTCATCTGTCTATTTTGTCGGGGGGGCAATTTCCGGGCACTGGGGGGGGGCATTTAGACCGACTGGAGGGGCAAATGGCCCCCAGTTAACATGTTAAAAAATGGCCTGCTTCAGCTTCCGGGGAGTCAGACTATTTTTCATTCTTCCACTACTGCAGTATTTCTAGTCTTCGGGCATCTTAACATTAAGTTCTTTTGATCTGTTGATTTTCCCACTGTCATTTAGATAGTTATTCATTGGGACGTTCTGGCTATGGGTCTTTGTTCTTTAGGCCGAATTAAAATGTGGCCTATTTGAACATTGCAGGAATTCACATCTCTGTAGTCCTTCTGCTTCATTATTATGTTCACTGGCACTAGCACTAGCAAAATCTGCTTTCAACCATTTTAAGCGAATCAGAAGCCGGGGCTTGTTTTCGCGGAAGGTCGGGCCGGGGAACCTGGGGAATGTGCTTAAGTGAATCCGTTCGCATCCCGGTGGCAAGAGTTGGTATTCGTTGGACCACGGCTGACAAGCTGGCGCACACATTGCAAATTGCTATAAAGCACAATGAAAAAAGTGCGCTGGACTCATGTGTGGAAATCCCGGGGGGCTTGGGGGTCAGGACCCCATGAATTTTGAGTCTCCCATAGGCTTTGTATAGGGCTTGTATTGCCGTGCCAGCGTTAACACGTGCATTGACGGGGGTCTGAGCCACCTTCGCTTTGACGAGGGGGCGGGTACCCGCCCCCTATGATCTCGAGAACCGCGATGGGTAGCGAAAAGCAGTAAACGGCGTTGGATAGCCCATCCACTTTTCCATCGAAAATATTTGGACCATTTTTTGTCAGGTCACATTCAGGGGTCGAAAAAATGACCATTTTGGCATTCTAAATGGTGACAGGCCAAGGTGGATAAGGTGACCAAAATTAGCTGATGTTTGCTCCAGACGAATAACGGAACAAATAGCCAAAATTTGCACTTGTAATTTAAACTCGCAATGTTTTTCAACAACTAAGATGGTCCAGGAGTATCCCTTGGTATCCTAATAACTCAAAACATGCCACATTTTGCAGCCTGGGCTGGTGAAACATTTATGGTTTGGCATTTCTAATGGTGACAACCTGAAAACTTTTTTGGCCCCTGGTCACATTTAAGGTCACTAGAGGTCAAAACAAGCCGTCATAGGGATAACATGTAAGTGAAGTTTTCGGCCATTACATCTGAACAAGTAGAGATAGAGCAAAACGATTTGAACGATATGAATCCTCGCACCAAATCAAGAATTTGACCTGACCTGAGGTCAGATTAAGGTCAAACTGGGCAAAATGCATATCATTAGAACTGCAATGACGAGACAAATCTAATGCAGTTAAAATAAACGCTCTATCTCTATTTATTACTGAGTTATTCAGTTAAAACCATTTTCCCATGTATTACCAATGGAGAGGTCATGGCTCGTACCTGACCTTAGGTCATCGATATAAAAATACCGGATTTTTTTAGAGAACTCAGTGGGGACATTGTGTGATATGAGTTTGAATAGGATAAGTTCACCCTGTTCCGACTTATGCTATCTTAAACATTTTTGAGGTCAGATCACTTGACCTGTACTGGTGATCTGATCTGAGATGACCTAACCTTAAAATTTTGACAAAAGTTGTAAAAAGGATGAAGGAAAAGGTATGCAAAGTACGGTGGCGTTACGAGCCGCCGTTATTATGCTCTCTCCGAAAAACCCGAGGGGGGGGGCGGGTACCCGCCCCCGTCAATGCGCGTGTTAACCCACCCAGGACGCCCCTGGATCGAGAAGAGATCTCCAGCCATGGCTGGAACCGTCTACATAGTTGTTTAGGCTGTGGATTTGAACCTTTGAACCTCTCGATGTAGAAAATGTATATCACAGGAGAAAGGTAATAGAGCAAGGAAACTGGGACTGGTGGGGCAACATGCCTACCGAGTTATACCTACTTGTGCACTTTGGAAACTTCGAAGTGTGTGGGGAGATAATCTACGTATTGCTGACAAGGAACTTCCTCCACTAGGAACAAGAGCTTGACATTTCTGGGCTCTTGTTACCTTTCCAACATACTGATTTCATATAATTCCAGTTATTTTTCCGGTTTGGCTGAGGTCGGGAACCTTCAAAAAGTGGGATCTAGAGTGGACTATTTGAATTGGGCATTGAATGACCAATGCTCAAAATAGGTGACAGGGTGAGCATGATAAAATATTTATTAGACATTTTGTAACATCCGAATAAGGGGTAAGCATATATTACTCCAGGTATCTACCTACCTCCCTGCGAGCAAGATTGGTTTGCATTGATAGCTTAACACGCGCATTGACAGGGTTCTAAGCCACCTTCGCTTTGACGGGGGGGGCGGGTACCAGCCCCCTAAGATCTAAAAATTCACGCGAGGTGGAAAAAAACGGTAAAGGTGTTGAGTAGCCCATCCAGTTTTCCCTAGAAAATAGTTGAACCATTATTTTTCAGGTCACATTTAAAATCACTAGAGGTCAAAACATGCCGTCATAAGGATAACAAGTAAATTAAGGTTTTCGGTCATTACATCTGAACAAGTAAAGATATAGAGAAAACTACTTAAGCGATATGAATCCTGGCAGGAAGCCAAATCAAATGATATATAATATGACCTTGCTAGGTCAAATCAATGAATTGACCTGACTTGAAGTCAGGTCAAGGTCAAATTAGATAAAATGCATATCATTAGAACCGCAAATCTAATGAAGACAAGACAAACCTAATGCAGTCAAAATAAATGCTCTATCACCAGCCGTTGCTAAGTTATTCAGTTAATACCATTTTCCCATGTATTTCCAATTGAGAGGTCATGGCTCGTACCTAACCTTAGGTCATCGATATAAGAAATACCAGAGCACGTTTTAGAGAACTCGTTGGGCCCATTACGTGATATGAGTTTTAATCGGATAAGTTTACCCTGTTTTAACTTATGCTATCTTAAACTTTGAGTTCAGTTCACTTGACCTGTACTGGTAACCTGACCTGAGATAACCTAACCTTAAAACATTCACAAAAGTTTTGAGAATGATGGGAGAAAAGGTATGGCAAACACGGCGGTCCCACGCGCCGCGGTTTTTATGCTGTCTCTGAAAAATCCTAGGGGAAGGGTAGCAGCCCCCCGTCAATGCGCGTGTTGAATGTTTCAATGGACTCAGTTTTAATTTTAAAGTCAGCATCTCATGCTGCGTGTAGGAAGTACCTGTGTAGTTAAATTTTCCTTGGTCTTTCACTCACCATATATGATCAAGCTGAAATCTGGTAAACTTCTAAACCGCCCAGTTTAGTTGTATAATTTGGAAAATGAACTTAACTTTACAATTGAACGATATTTTTTGAAGAAAGTAATGTTTGACTTTTGCTCTTGTCGGGACGACACATTTTATCTAACTACAATTTCTAAAGTTATAAGGCATTTGAAAATTGTTTGGGGTGTGTGAATTTATTTTAGACTTCCTTCGAAATCCTTGGATCAAGATGAAGGTTTTGAAAAAAATTGGTTCTTATTTCTTTTTAAAGTTTTAAATTTCCAATAAAATTTTTATTTCAAGCTCATATTTTGAATGAAAATGTCAGAAAACATAAAAGAACCAATCCTCTGTTTGGTTCATGGCTTTGGTTAACGATATTATTGAAAGTTTTAGTGCTACGCAAAGCCAAAGGTTGTATTTGTTATACGACCGGTTTTGGGGCCATCTCGGTCCCATTATCAAGTAAAAAAGAACAAGATATAATCACACACACTACATAGTTATATAAAACGCATTTCAGTAAACTCGATGCAACATGGAACAATCTTTGTCGTGCTACTGGTTGTTTAAATATTCGACATCATGACGCGTGAGTGTTTTCCTCCATGGTCCTCATTGTCGCTTGAGCAAGTCGAGCCAGCCTTGGTACAATACGTATTTGCCTATATTTATATTTAGTTTTTTCTCTTGCTGTTGTTTGAATTTGGATGGCTTCTTTAATTTGGCGTTGTTTTGTTCTGGATTCGAAAGTGATCACTTTGGCGTCCCAATCAATAGTGTGTCCGGTTTCGTACGAATGTTCGGCTGTGGCTTCTGGTTGTCGGTCGGCTAGGGTCATCTCCCTCAGGGCGTTTAGAGACTTTTTGTGTTCAGCAGTCCTAACCGACATCATTCTCCCGCTTTCTCCTATATAAATTTTGCTGCAATCTACGTGCACTCCATTTGGAAGATGGGGCCAGGTTTCTTCGCAAATGGAATTTTGTCCTTGAGTTTAACCAAAAGTTGCCTGAGAGTTTTTTTGCGTACGTTCTAATCTTGTATTTAGCGCACACTCTTCTTATCTGTTCCGATGTTCCTTCTTGATATGGTATTACAAGGGTCTTCATTCGTTCTTCAGCGTTGGTAGCTTGGATGTCTGGTTTTTCATGGTTAGGTCCATTGCATCTCTTAACTCTCTTGATTTGTGAGTTCACGAACTCTTCTGGATAGTTATTATCCTCCAGCATAGATCTGATGCGTTTGAGCTCTTTCTCACGTGCTGTCACCTCTTCACGAACGTTGAAAGCCCGCTGGGCTAGCGTTTGCACGACCGTTCTTTTGTGAGCCTGTGGATGGTGGCTCAGGTAGTTTAAGTATTGACCGCTTGTAGTCGTTTTGTAGTAAACGTCCGTTGTAATGAGTCCTTCCGGTGAGCAGGATAGAGTCATGTCCAAGAAGGGCAGCTTTCCTTCCTTTTCCGTTTCCACCGTGAACTTTATGGATGGATAAAAGGAGTTCAGGTGTTTAAGAAGTAGAAAGAGCTCAAACACATCAGATCTATGCTGGATTATAATAACTATCCAGAAGAGTTCGTGAACTCACAAATCAAGAGAGTTAAGAGATGCAATGGACCTAACCATGAAAAACCAGACATCCAAGCCGCCAACGCTGAAGAACGAATGAAGACCCTTGTAATACCATATCAAGAAGGAACATCGGAACAGATAAGAAGAGTGTGCGCAAAACACAAGATTAGAACGTACGCAAAAAACTCTCAGGCAACTTTTGGTTAAACTCAAGGACAAAATTCCATTTGCGAAGAAACCTGGCCCCATCTACTAAATGGAGTGCACAGATTGCAGCAAAATTTATATAGGAGAAAGCGGGAGAATGATGTCGGTTAGGACTGCTGAACACAAAAAGTCTCTAAAAGCCCTGAGGGAGATGACCCTAACCGACCGACAACCAGAAGCCACAGCCGAACATTCGTACGAAACCGGACACACTATTGATTGGGACGCCAAAGTGATCACTTTCGAATCCAGAACAAAACAACGCCAAATTAAAGAAGCCATCCAAATTCAAACAACAGCAAGAGGAAAACTAAATAGAAATATAGGCAAATACGTATTGTACCAAGGCTGGCTCGACTTGCTCAAGCGACAATGAGGACCATGGAGGAAAACACTCACGCGTCATGATGTCGAATATTTAAACAACCAGTAGCACGACAAAGATTGTTCCATGTTCCATCGAGTTTACTGAAATGCGTTTTATATAACTATGTAGTGTGTGTGATTATATCTTGTTCTTTTTTACTTGATAATGGGACCGAGATGGCCCCGAAACCGGTCGTATAACAAATATAACCTTTGGCTTTGCGTAGCACTAAAACGTTCCATGATATAAGAACCAAGTTTGAAAGCATTTGAGCGTAAGCTACGAAATATATGGGGTTATACCTGAAGCCTTTACGAGTGTGTCAAACATTTATGTGCCCATAACTTTTGAAATTGCCAACAGATTTCATTTTTTTAATCAGTTTCCCAGAATACTTAGGGGTATGTAAAATTGTATATGGAACAAATATGTTTTAACTCCCAAAAATTCAACAGTATCATAAAATTTTGGTTTGTTTTACACTCTAAAAATATTTTTCATGGCCCGAAGATCATTTCCACTAATTCTGAATAATATCCTCTAATACATGGGGAAAGTGAATACTATCCAGACCAGGGGGTGGACGCGCACCCAGAGGGGCAGCGGGCCCGGGCCCCCAAACGCTTTGGCTCCCGCCCCATCCATGGGGGGGGCGCCGAAGGCGCCCATTGAGTGGAAGGATGAGCCTTTACCTGACTTTTAGAGGCAGTGCTACACTGACTGCCGCCCCTGCACCCAACATGCCGCCCTCCTACACTGACCTTGCTACCCCTGCACTCAACACGCCGCTCCCTAAAAAATTTACACTAGATCTGTGGAGCAAACAATTCACCGCTCTCACCCCCCTCAGAATACGAAAATTGGCTGCCCTTTGGGTGAACAAGTGCGCCCCCTGAGGCAAAATGCCATCCCCTCCACAGGATTGCTGCCCCCTCTCGTCAGCCGCCCCCCACCAAATAAAAATCATGGGTGCATGCCTGCCAGAGGGTGCCACTTTTGTAATAAAACCTATCCGGTGGACGCCAAATCCTCTCGCAGGGCTAAGAGCACTTTAGGAGGCCCATCAATCTCACAAGGGGAACCGCGACCATTTTAGGGGTGCTGAGGTTCGAGGGGTACAGCTGCTCCTAGATGACCCCTAAATTTAATTATGTTCCCCACTCCCCTCAAACCATCAGGCAAATCCGCCTCCGCTCAATTGTATCGCTGGACCCCAAAACCTTAGATTTATTTTTTTCAAATTAAACTTATATGATATAAAATGAAATATACTCTTACGCTGGGTAACATGGACACCATGTCCATCTTACCCCACTTTGCTCTTCCTAAACAAACTTGGACATGAATCGGACGCCACGCGCATTAAAATGAAGCGCTTCCTTCTGGAGCTCTCCATGTGACCTCTCAGAGGTCACAGGTCAAAAATTGCAGCATGAACCTGGAAAGGAGTCCAAGGTACTTCGATTTTGAGAATATGAAGGTATTATCAGCTTTATCTACACAAATACAGCCTAATTTCTGTTTTTCCATGTATTTCCAATGGGGAGATCATGTTCCTCAGTTGACCTTAGGTCATCGATATCAAAATCCCGGAACATATTTTCTAGAACTCGGTAGGGCCATTATGTGTCATAAGTTTCAATCCGATAGGTTCACCCACTTTTCACTTATGCCACCTTAAACAAAATTGAGGTGAGGTCACTCCAACCTGTACTGGCGACCTTATCTGAGATGACCTAACTTAAAATTTTAGGGAAAGTTGCGGAATTGATCAATAATGGGGTGTGCCAAGTACGGTGGAGCTTTGCACCATCCTTTTGTCGTGCCGCTGGAAATCCCCCAGTAGGTTGTGTCATGCCAGATACCCCAGCGGACGTGTGTTAATCCTTCTACAATAATTAAGGGCTGCAGGGAGCCTGTGGTCATGAAAGGGGGCCTTACGCGAGATCATGGGGCATGCAATTGTGGTGGGCGTTCTGGCCAGGCCGCAGCAAACCAGGAATATGGGAGATGCCCGAGTGCGGCCATAGAGTCCATTATTCAGGTACGTGGTATATGTTTGGTCGCAACGGATCAACAACTACTATACCTGTGGGCCTGGCTGCGGTCAGGGTTGGCTCGCGATTATGGAAGTTGACCCGAGTCCAGGTTTGAACATAATAGGGGCCTATAACCCTGGCTCCGGTGGAGGGTGTTTGAATACACACCCCTCAGGTTTTTCCGGCGGCAAGAAAAACGGTGGTGTGAATCGTCGCCGTACTTGGCACACCTGGTCCTTGATTAACCCATTAACACGCGCCCCGCTGGGGTCCTTTGCATGACGCACCCCGCTGGGGGCGTTTTTTCGCCCCCTCCATATCTCGTTCCCCACGAAAGGTAAAGGAAAATTACGAGAGGTGTTCGAAAGCTCTTAACAAGACAAAGAGATTCTATTCAAATTTTTTATGTCAGGTCAATATTGAGGTCAGCAAAGGCCAAAAAAGGTTTCATAGGCTTACAAGAGAGCAGTGTATGTTTCTCTCTCTAGGTCTGCCCCCAGTAAAGCTAGAAAAAATATTTATGCATCATTGGATTCCTCTCATCGTTGCAAATCGAATGATGTATAATATGACCTTGCTAGGTCAAATAGTGAAAATGACCTGATTTTTGAGCTAGGTCAGGGTCACAGAGTGACCTGGTATGGTCATGTTGCATATCAATCGACTCCCCGTGACAATATGAGCACAATGCAAGCAAAATGGGAGCTTTATCTCAATTCAATGAGAAGTTAGGGGCAAAACAATCACTCTCTGCTCCGTGACCTGATATGACCTTTGAGAGGTCAGATGCTCAAAGACTCAACTTTATGGTCAAGATCGTGGTAAGAATAGACAGTTTGAGGATTTTCAGCCTTATCTATCCAGTATTTCCTGAAAACGAGTCCATTCTATTTTTCACCATAGACTTATAATGGGGTGACCAAAAAATTGACCCCACCTTAGGTCACCAATATCAAAATTCAGAGATGGCAGATTTGTAGACCCTAATGACCTTATCATATTGTGGAAGTTTCAAACTGATCGGTTTGCTAATGTTCCCTGGGCGCTGCTTCAAACTCGTAATTTTAGGTTTTGAGGTCGGGTAATTTGACCCTGAATAGCTCCTTGGCCTGACATGACCTTAACTAAAAAATTTGGTCAGATGTGTAAAATTAATCAGGAATAAGGTAACATAAGTTTCGTTGTTCTGCGTCTCTTCGTTTTTTTAACTACCTGGGAAAAACCAGGAGAGGGGCGAATTTCGCCCCCTCCAGCGGGGCGCGTGTTAAGTACCACGCATATTATTCGCTTGTAAATTTTTGTAAAACTGTTGTCACATCGTTTCATCAATGCGAGTATCAAGGTGTAAGAAACGCCTCGTGCCTGCGTTGGCCCGTTGTGGAGATATAGACATGTCCCAAATGGTACCGCTGGTCCTTTCCGGGTCGGCCGGCGACTCGCCTATGCTGTGCCGGCGCGCCGGCACCGCACCGCGGCGGAGGGGCAGTGTTGTGATTGGCATCCGAATTCATACGCTTTAGTGGCCCTCGCAGCTCAGGTATATGGCAATGCGCCGGCACCGCCATAATTTTTGCTAAATTGTATGCCACTATCCCGAAACTACAAATGGTTATTAGATATCCGTGAATTTACTCTGCCAGTGACGGCGCTTGCAGCAGGTACACATGTTTGATGTTTGGCCATCTATGTACGGACTCATCTCTGGTGATGAGGTGCGAAACACCTGGAAGGCGTGGATTACACGCGGCTATGGGACGCTGACGTCTTTTTTCAGTGCCCTGTCATAACGTTCGGCAGTTGCCAAGGGCTCGATGCGGTCAGAATTTGTAATGACGCTCACCACTTTGTTGTCATTCCATTCAACTGCAAACACCTCTTCTGAATTGTCGAACCTGTAGTCATAAGAACCTCTCTTTTCTTTTTGAAGCACCTTCGCTGGCTTCACCGGACATTTCTCCATGCGATTTTCTCGCACTGTTCCGGTAGCGGTTTTTCAGCTCTGACAACAATGCACGCGATGTGAACAAGTTGTCAAAGTAGAGTTCGTGAGAGCTGAGGCTGTAGATCACGCTGACCATGCCCAGCACTACTCTTGTCCCCAGTGACATATCCTGTAGATGCGGACGCTGCTCCCTGCCGCAGTATAGGTCGAACTTGTGACAGTACCTGTCTTCAGCGCAAAGCGCCCACAGTTTGAAGCCAAACTGTATAGGTTTATCCCGAATGAACTACTTGAGGGAGGGACATCCATTGTACCGAACAATCATCTTGTCCACTGCCAGCCTCTTCTGGTGGATGCCGAACTTCTTGAACGTTTCGTTCAGCTTATCTATGAAATGCCTCACTTTGAAGCCTCTGTCTGTGCTTGTGTGCTGTGTCTGGAGTTGTCCTGGACGTGCAGGTACTGCTTGATTTGCAGGTATTTGCTGGCATCACCTTGCGCACGATGTCTTGGCCGACATCTTTAGCATCCGACCAGTATAGTTTCTCACTATGTAAAGTGACGTAGATGGAGAGCAGTAAGAAACCGATGAAAGCCTTGAGCTCACTATTCTCCAGTGTGAACAGCGGGTCATTTGTACTTCCATTGCGTATCGCAGTCTCCTCTTTGATGTGCTGGAAGATTTCCGGCGTCAGCAACTCCTCCAGAATCTCGACCGGCGTGCATTGGGAAAGAGAGTCGGTGATGCGTTGCAGGGTCTCATTGGCACGTTCTCTGTGGCTTTACCCCAGCTGGAATGCTCAGGCCGAACAAGCAGCCATTTGGGGCCATTTTTTCAGTGCGCCGCCTCTGTGCTTGGTTTGTTCTGACTTAGGTGGCTCAAAATCTCTAAATTATGTATCCGTTTGGTCTCTGTTTATTTGTACCGGGAACCAGAAGCGTCCCGTACGGCAGCCTCCTCCGTCTCCCCTTTATCTAAATTGTCCGGGTCACTGACGTCGTCATCAGGTGACACATTTAACAAAGTCACCTTCTTCATCGTCTTCGGCATCTATATCAACGATTATTTCAAGAGCATGCTTGGCCGTCAGACAACGTCTGACTGTACAAGACATCGTTTAACGAAATTGTCGCTTGATAAAGTGTCAAAAACATAGAGTGTTTCTTGACTAAAACCCTCTCACGTACTGACGCTCCCTCCCTGCCCTCCGGCGGGCCTAGGGTTTGACACCGGAAGAGACCAGCGGCTCCATTTGGTACCGCCAAAGTTTCACGGCACATAACGCAGGTTCCATATATGTTTTTGTCATGTAACGTTGAGGATATATCCCTTAAACATATTTAAACACATCCCTGCGTGGCAAAATTTCGTGAAATAAAATGCATGGCTATCCCAATTAAATATTAGCGGTAACATCACGGTTAAACAAATTCGCCAATTTTAGAAGCTTCCAACTTGTACTTCCACATTTACCCTGGTCTTCCGGCGGCTTATGTTACACAAATGATCTCTTCTCCAGACGAGAATGTCCTTCACTCGAACAGTTTCCACCGACAAATGCATTAAATGTGGATTAGAACCAGATGTACCAAAAGTACCGCTGGTACTTAACGGGTTAATTCCACAACTTTACTAAAAATTTTAAGGTTGGGTCATCTCAGGTCATGTCACCAGTGGAGTTCAAGTGAAATCAGCTATAAAATGTTTAAGGTGGCATAAGTAGGAAATGGGTGAGTTTATCGGATTAAAACTTATACCACATAATGGGCCCACCAAGTGCTACAACACAAATTCCGGGATTTTTTCATATTGATTATCTAAAGTCAAGTACGGACGATGACCTCTTCATTGAAAATACATGGGAAAAAACAGAAAATGGGCTGAGTTTGTGTAGATATAGCTGAGAATAGCTTCATATTCTCCAAATCGTAGTATCCTGGGCGCCTTTCTAAGTTCATGTTATAATTTTTTTACCTATAACCTCTGAGAGGTCATCTGGGGCTATTTAAGCAGTTTTCAGACTTAGGTCAATAACTTTTCATTTGTGTGTTTTGACATGGCATGGTCATATTATACATCATTTTATTTGCCGTGACGAGAGGAAGCGAATTTTGCCTCAAAATTATTCTAACTCAACTCTGTCAGATACTAGAGCTCATGAACTTTGCTCAAAATGCCAACTTCTTTGACCTGTCATGACCTCAATATTGACCTGAGCCAAAAGCGACCGGTATAGTTTCTTCACAAATTTTTGGGAGCAGTCCACCAGCGTTCACATTTTTTCGCTCTCCAGCAAAGGGGCCGAGTTCGAGGGTGGGGTGCCCAAACACCCTTCCTAGAGGTCAGAAGAAGTAATTTGTTCTTAAACGCAGAACAATTGATGCCCCAAGATGAGAGGAATGTTCCGCAGAGACAATTATAGCTTATGGAATAGAATGCTGAGCACCTGGCCTTTATTTCTCACAATCAGGTAATAAAAATATTGTAGGGGAAAGTGGGGGGTCACGGATAACGTGGGTAATACGGACACCCCCTGCTTGGGACGAACTGACAGCGCCACGACCGGTAAAAGCGTGAAATACGAGCGTATTTGTAGTAGCTCTACTTAAGCAGTTTTTAGACTTAGGTCAATAACTTTGCATTAAATGATGATACAGCTTTCATATTCATACAATTGCGTTTGGATTGCTATAGCGAATCGATTGATATGCATATTGGCTATGCTAAGTTAAAAAGTGATCTTGACCTGACCTGAGGTCAGGTAATTTGTGTGTTTTGACCTAGTATGGTCATATCATACATCATTCGATTTGCCGTGACGAGAGGAAGCGAATGGTGCCTAAAATGATTCTATCTCAACTCTGTCAGGTTCTAGAGCCCGAAACCTCTACTAAAAATGTCATTTTCTTTGACCTGTCATGACCGGAATACTGACCTGCGCCAAAAAGTTAAACAAGGTATAAAAAATATTGACCTGGGCCTTCATATTTTTTCGCTATTCTGCATTGTGGCCGAGTTCGAGACGGGGATAGCGAGTTCGAGGGTGTTCAAGCGGTCTCCACCGGGGCGGAGATGGCTCGGACGCCCACAGGGGCGCAGGTTAACCCCACCCCACCGGGGCGCAGTTTAACCCTCGCCCCACCGGGGCGCAGGTTAACCCTCGCCCCACCGGGGCCATTGACGGCCCCCTAAGGGTTTTCGGGATAGCAGAAAAAACGCAGAAACACAGGGCCGCGGTCGAGGACTTTATCTCTCACCATATCATTTTGCCACCATCCCTGAAATTGTGTACCCCGGGTCACCCAAGGTCAGGTCACCAGGCGAGGTCAACCAAGGTCACCTCACTTCAACTTTTGAGCTCAATCTATCAATTTCTCATTTCTCAGTCTATCGATTTGAAACTTCCTACACTTTATAAAACCGCCAGGTTCTATAAGGTGTATATCCGGGATTTTTCGATTTCGTGACCTGAGGCAGGCCATTTTTAACATGTTAACTGGGGGCCATTTGCCCCCAGTCGGCCGAAATGCCCCCAGTGACCGAAAATTGGCCCCCAGTGAAATAGACAAGAGATGACTTAAACATCAACAAATGCAAACCCACCTAACGAAAATAAGACAGAACACCACCCAATAATAATTTAAGTTTATTGCTGGTGTTAATTTCAGTTTATTGGCAACCCACAAACATTTTGTTAAAAATTTCCATCCGTGGCTGTCTCCTCCATCGTGCGAAGACGAAACAAAGCGCACAGTTACGGGAAATCCCGGCAGAGCAGCCTCAGCATCAACTAATCACAGCGCTGGAGATGAACGCTGACGTACAACCAATCAAACATCATGTTCTATCCGACCAGAAGCCCACACCCCAGCCAATATCGTGAGATTGCATGATGCTCTCATTTCATACGAGGTCACTTGTGAGCTCGTTCGTGGATTAGACGGGACATGGTGTAGTCAAAGCGCGTAAGACTGGTTGCTGGTGTGGCGATGTGAAGTGCTTAGTCTTTTTGTGTATTATTGTGGTGGTAGCAGGGGCGTAGGAACGGTTTGAAAAGTGGGGGGGCCAACCTTAGAGGGGCCCACCTCAAGGGGGGGCCCCAGTCCACGGGGGCCCATAATTATAAAAAAATTAGTTGGCTCGTTTGGTGTCAATAAGGCACGCATGCACACAAGGATGTCAATATATTGAAAATTGAGAAATTAAATTTTGCCCTATGATTTCGAGGTGTACCTATTATGATCTAATAAATCATAGTAAAACGCAAAAAAAAACATTTTTGGTTTTTTACCAAGACCCATTTCAAATACGAAATACATTTTTAAGTTTTTTTGGAGGATTTCAATCATTTTTTACCACGAGCGCATTTTTAATATTTAGAGATATTTAGGCCCTTTTCATCACATTTACAAAATTAAGAACTGTTTAGAAAACTACAGACAATGCTTTGATACCAAAAAGCCTCACTTCGCTATGCCTAATCAACTTGTATTTGCTTATTCAATGACGAAAATGGGAAAATTTATTTAGGTTATTACAGATCTCTTCTTGCCATCATTAGAGATTGATTTAGGTGAAGCCTGATCACGATAAATACGCCTAGCTATATTTCGATGCCTAAAATGCAGAGTTCCAGCATGACTGCAAGTGCAATGTAGGTACTTGATGGCCAGCTTTGTGATGCCGAGGAGGTGTGGGCATGGTGTTATAGTGGTTAGCAACCTTGCTTTCCACGCGACCAACTCGGGTTTAAGGCACAGCAGATTCCTTGTGCAAGGAGCAATTTGACTCCCAAGAAACCCCTCCAACAGGGAAAGAGTTTGCGACGCCATTTAACCCTGGCATCGAAAGACGTCGCGCCTTTCGATGGCTCAGGGACGACTGTTGCTCGGCATTTGGTGCGGGGTCCGTGTCCGATTCATATTTTGTGTTAGGATTGGGATGGAGTTTGATTGGGCCCAGTTCTCGGGACTGATTTGGAAACACTCGGGTAGTAGGTGCCTTGGCTTTTTTTACGAAGCGCTCCTCCTCCAGGGGTTTGCAGGCAGCGTACTACCGAACTTGAACGTTCCTTGACAAGCTATCGGGCCGTTTGGGTTTCTTGTTCTATATTACAGTTGCTGATAGTTGTATATTCGTTGCGGGGGTCCACCTCAAAGGGGGGCAGTATCTCCCTGACCCCCGGTTCCTATGTCTATGCCGCCCAGGGACCGCTAAATTATCTCGGAGGGCCCCAAGGTCCAAACCATGGCTCAGGAACCCAGACCAGTCAGCTCAAGGGCCTAGACAAGTGCATTAGCCTCGGGACCAGCTTATCAAGGGACCCTACATAAGCACAGGACCCCTAGAAGCTCATCACAGGGGAGTTCCAGATTCGCACAGGGTGCCAGATTAGCTTAGGGGCCCGGTTCAGCTCGGAGGTCCCCAGGTCGACTTATGTAGGGTCTCAAAACAGCTCAAGGGCTTGTTCAAGCTCACGGATCCCAGCTTAGCTCAATGATGCTAGAACAGTTCAGGGCCCCCATACCAGATCAAAGGCCTCAGTTAAGCACAGCGGTACCCAGATTAGCTCAGGGCCCAGCTAGGCTTAGGGGGTCCCAGGGTGGCCGATATAGAGTCTCAGAACACAGTGGCATAGCCAGGATTCGGCCAAGGAGGGGTCCGACTACCGTCGGGGGCCCCAGGCCAGGGGTCCCCTTAGTAACCGGGCCCATCTCCTATATCTTTTGTATAGTATTTTAACATTATAACATTCACACGAAGGAAATTTTGTTGTGCCTTTTTAGGTATTCATTCTTATTTTATTTATAGCTTGTTTTTTCGATCCGACCAAGTGTTGGTAAACTAAGGTCACCAAATATTAAGGATGACCCATACCTTATATGGTAGCGTGGCTATAATAACAGCTTTGAGCCATATTTCGGGAAGTTCAATGTTGATGCACGCATGATTTTAAACCTGAGTCTACCTCAATTTACTCGAGTAATCAGACATGAAGTTATTGGAGGTCAGTCGTTTTGAGTACGAAGAAATGATCTTCTACGGGAAATGATTAGCAATTATATCCCGTTGTCGAATCCATGAACTCTTTGATCAGGAAATTTCCAAAGAAACGAAAAAAACGAATAAAAATACAAGGGATATGGTAGTGTGTCCCGAACGTTACATAACCTTTATTCCGTCGACAGATCCTGTTGAGATCCAGTTACTTTCTTACCCTTGCTATCTTTTAAACGAGCAAATTACCAAGACAAAAGGCGCCCAAGATATCTATCGCCTTGGCTCACTCTGTTACTGTTATTTTCAACCTTTCATACCTATTTTTCTTTTTGGGATTATGCTTATCAATTTCTGTCATTACCCTTGTTCGTCTTGTTTCCTACGAAAATATTTGAAAGTTGTTTATTTCAGAATATTTAGGAATGTAGTTATTAGTGTTAAGCTAATATATCAAAAATTGACTAAAGTGCCAAATTCCCTGTTCGATTTTCTCTTATGGTAAAATTAGATTAATGTTTGCCTTTCCTTCGATAATGGTGCCTGATCGACATGTTTCAATTTGTGCTTGTTTAGTACGCAATAGGGGTAGGTACATTTTTTTCCGAGGCATATGATTTTGAAATTTTTATTTGAGCTCTGGGGCCGCCTAAGACCAACACTTGGCGGCGCTAACAAAGCTAATTTCCGGCTGCTCTCCCGATTAGATCTCAGCGGGTCTCGGAGACCGATTCACGGTGCCTCTTGATTAAAACTGGGGGGCTCTGAGAATCTCTCGGGGCTCCTGAGATTAGTTATCGGCAGCACCTCTGAGACTAATTATTAGGCCCCCAGATTTGCTCTGGAGGGGGGGCTGAGACTGACTATCGTGGCCATCCAGATTAGCTATTGAGGTCCCCTGAGGCTGTCTTTGGGGTGGGGGAGGAGGGCTGGGAATGACTTCCGACAGCCCTCTGAGACTTACTCTAGGGCGCCCCTGAGACAAACACCCGGGGGGGCGGGGTGGAGTCACCTCTGAGACTGAGTTTTTGGCGTTCCTGAGACTGACTCGGAGGCTCCAGATTAGCTCTCGCGGGCCTAAGGCTAACTCCGGGCCCGTGAGACCAAAACTCGGGAGCACCTCTGAAAATTACACTCAGAACCCCGAGATTAACTCTCGGATATCTCTGAGACTGACAACCGGGAGCCCTCTGAGACTAACTTTTGGGTGCTCCCTGAGATTGACTCTCGGGGCCGCTTATACCAAAACTCGGGGGGGGCACAGCCTGAGGCTAAATCTCGAGGGCTCCCAAAATTACCCCTCTGGAACCCCCTGAAACCAGCACTCTGCGGATCAAATTAGACTAACTCTCGGACCCCCGGATTAACTCTCTGGGCCACCTGAAACTAAATATTGACTCCTGAGAGAGAAGCCCGTGAGACTATGAGGGTCCCCTGAGACCGACTCTTGGGGTGCTCTGAGACTGACTCTTGGGGTTCTCTGACACAGACTCTCAGGGGGACCCCGAGACCGAATCTCGGGGTCCCCTAAGACAGACTCTTGGGGTCCCCTTGGCCGACTCTTGGGGTTCTCTGAGACTGACTCTCAGGCCCCCCTGAAATAGACTATGTTGCAGGGCCCTGAGAACCACTCCCTGGGGGGGCTCCTGAGACTAGCTCGGCCCCCTCCCCTGAGACAGACTCCCGCGGCCCCTGATACCGAATTTTGGGGCCCCTGAGACCAACCCTCTGGGGCCCCTAAAATCTACTTTCGGGGGCTTGAGACCGACTCTCAGGGCGGGGGCCGTGAGGCCGACTCGGGACGCCCTGAGAACGAATCTTCAGGGGCCCCTGAGACTGACTCTGGGGGCCCCGTGATCAGAGAATCCTTTGCAGTGGTTCAGATTGGCCCAAGGGGTGGGGTCTGCGGACGCCTAGGGCCCCCTTGCTACACCACTGCATCCACACTTTCGGGGGCCCTCTGAAATCACCATTTGGAGGCCCCTAAAATAATTGCTCCCCCTAGACCAATACTCCGGAGCCCCTTGATGCTGATGCCCGGGGCGTCCTAAGACTAAGCTCGGGGTCCCACTTAGATCAGGCTCAGGGGCACCCTTAGACCCATGCTCGCGCTTTTCTCAGGAGTAACTCGACACCGATGTTCCGGGGCCCTCAAGATCAATATTTCGAGCCCCCCCCGAGACTAATACACGGTGCTCTGGAGCCCCTCGATGCCGATGCTCGGGGGTCCTGAACCCAGGCCTGGGGGCCCCTGGGACTAAACTCTGGGCCTCATGAGGCCAATGCTCGTGCCTCACTCATGAGTCCCACGATATCAATAGTCGGGGGCACCCCGAGGGGGGGCCCTGAACCCCTGAGACCAAGCTCGGGGGTCCCTGAGACCAAGCTCGAGGGACCCTGAGACCAAGCTCGGATGCTCCCTGAGACCAAGCTCGAGAGCCCCCTGACACCAAGCTCGGTTGTCCCCTGAGACCAAGATCGGGGCCCCTGAGACCAAGCTCACGGACCCCCGAGATGAATATTCGGTATTCCAGAGCCCTCGATACCAATGATCGGGGTCCCCTGAGACCAAGCTCGGAAGGCCCGTGAGACCAAGCTCGGGGCCCCTGAGTCCAAATTCAGGGGTCGCCTGAGACCACGCTCGTGGGGCCCTGAGACCAAGCTCTGGGGCACCCTGAGACCAAAATCGAAAGACCCGTGAGACCAAGATCGAAAGGTCCGTGAGTCCGAACTCAGGGGGCCCCCGAGATCAATGTTCGGTACTCTGGAGCCCTCGATAGCGATGATCAGGGGCCCCTGAGACCAAGCTCGGGCGTTCCCTGAGACCAAGCTCGGAGGGCCCCTGACACCGAGCTCGGGGCCCCTGAGACTAAGCTCGGGGGCGCTGAGACCAAGCTCGGTGGCCCCCTGAGATCAAGATCAGGCCCCCCGAGACCAATGATCGTGTTTTCCAGTGCATACGGTCAGCCTTAAGAATCATATGCCCTCGGATGCCCCCCTGAGACCAAGCTCAAGGGCCCCTGACACTAAGCTCGGGGAGAGGGGGCCTGAGACCAAGCTTGGGGGCATCCCTGAGACCAAGCTCGGGGGTCCCCTGAGACCAAGCTCGGGGGCCCTGAGACCAAGCTCGGGGTTATCTGAGACCAAGCTCGGAGGGCTCCCTGACACCAAGTTCGGGGGGCCCCTGAGACCAAGCTCGGGGGCCCTGAGACCAAACTCGAAGGGCCCCCTGAGACCAAGCTCGGGAGCTCCCTGAGACCAAGCTCGGGGGTCCCCTGAGACCAAGCTCGGGGTTATCTGAGACCAAGCTCGGAGGGTTCCCTGACACTAAGCTCGGGGGCCCCTGAGACCAAGCTCGGGGGCCCTGATTCCAAACTCGAAGGGCCCCCTGAGACTAAGCTCGGGAGCTCCCTGAGACCAAGCTCGGAGGGCCCCAGACACAAAGCTCGGGGGCCCTGAGACCAAACTCGAAGGGCCCCCTGAGACCAAGCTCGGGAGCTCCCTGAGACCAAGCTCGGGGTTATCTGAGACCAAGCTCGGAGGGTTCCCTGACACCAAGCTCGGGGGCCCCTGAGACCAAGCTCGAGGGCCCTGATTCCAAACTCGAAGGACCCCCTGAGACTAAGCTCGGGAGCTCCCTGAGACCAAGCTCGGAGGGCCCCCAGACACAAAGCTCGGGACCCCTGAGCCCAAGCTCAGGGGCCCCTGAGACCAAAATCGAAAGGCCCGTGAGACCGAGATTGAAAGGTAGCTCAGTTGGTAGAGCGTTGGGCTCCGGCTCGCTGCTCAGAAGCATGCAGTGGCAGTGCATGTCCAGGCTTGGGATCGGTTCCCCTGAGACGCTCCGGCGCTCAATAGTTTACCCGACGTACAGGTCGGCTGGCAACTGACTGATGAGAGCGTGACCTGAGCGGGGCGGCCGTCCCTGTGCTTTGTGGGACGTTAAACTTTGGCTTCTAAATTGACCCTCCATTGAGGGAGTTGCTCGTTCGGGTGGTGAGGTCGGGGTCTCCGTGACAAGTCCCTTGATGACTTTAGTGAGACTCCGACTCCGGCAGCCGTACTAGGAACAACTTGAACAAAATTTATAAAAAAGGCCCGTGAGACCAAGCTCGGAGGAAGGGGCCCTGAGACCAAGCTCGGGGGCCCTGAGGCCAGGCTCAGGGACCCCCTGAGACTGAGCACAGGGGTCCCCCAAGATCAATATTCGGTACTCTGGAGCCCTCGATACCGATTATCGGGGGGCCCCCTGAGACCAAGCTCGGGAGGCCCCCTCCCCGAGACCAAGCTCAGGGGCCCCCGAAATCAATTTTTGTGTTTTTAGTGCATAAGGTCAGCCCAAGAGGCCCCCGGACCCCTGAGACCCCCCCTTCCCTGGCTACACCACTGTCAGAACATCTCAAGAGCCCATTCAAGCTCACGGCCGCCCGGTCAGTGGCTGTAAAGCTTTATAGGGGTCCCAGACCATCTCAGGGGCCCTCAGTTTAACACAGGGGCCCATATTAGCTCCGATGACCAGATAAATTTAAGGGCCCGGATCATCCAGGGGCCCCTTGTCGGCATATATGGGGTTTCAGAACAGTTCAGGGTTTCAATCAAAGCTTATAATTCAATTTCAGGGCAGAGGCCCTATTACTGTGCAGGGGCCTCAGATAAGTTTAGGGTCTTCGGTGCACCACAGGGGATCTAGATTAGCTCAAGGGACAATATTAACTTTACGGTCCCAGCTTAGCTCAGGGGCCCCCAGGTCGGTGGATATAGCGTCTGGCCAACCCACGGGGCCCTGTTCAAAGTCACGGCTCCTAGCTCAGTTTAGTTCATGCTGCCCAAACCATCTCAGGGGCGCTCAGATCAGCTCAAGGGACCCAGACTGGCTCGTATGGCATCAGAGGCCAGTTCAGGGGCCCCGAGAAGCTCAGGGACCCTAAAATCGACTCATAGGACCTCAACTTAGTTTACGGGCACAGGTAAGTTTAACGGGGTTCCGGGGCAAGCTATCGGCCCAGTTTGAGTTTCTTGCTTGACATTGCAGTTGTTGATATTCTTATCTCCGTTGCGGGGGCCCATAACAGAAAAGTGGGGGCCAGTGGCCCCCTGGCCCCCCCGGTTCCTACGCCTATGGGTGGTAGCATACATAAACGTCAGGGGCCAGCCAATCCTCATGCATAAAAGTGACTTCAAATTTCAAACAAACTTTAAACATAAAAGTAAGAGGACCAGCCAAACTTCAACCTGATGCTGACAACAAACTTTCCACGTTAGTACCAAAAACTGTTCGAATTTGGGGTCCTCGTTGCCTTCCGCAGCGGCTGGTTATACAGATTTCCGGCTTTCTCCCATTTCGACAGAGATCAAGAAATTTCTGGTCAAGAAGTGGGCGCGGGGACAGGCAAGCCCCCTGGTCTCATTTTCCGACGCTTGTGGTAGCATACCTGAAATTTATAGTGAGATTGCTGCATCAATTTGTTCTGCAAAGTCGATAAGTTGTTAGCTGGCCTTTTTCATAGATTCCCTGATGTTGAAAACTGGGAGATATTATATATTCAGCCACAGCCCTTCGTTAGAATCACAAAATTATCCCCCGAAAAAACCCTTCCAACAAGGAAAGAGCTGGCGACGACTTATAACCCTGACAGTTGGTCCACCGATAAGCCTGAACAGTTATTAACTGTTTTTGTACTACATTCCCTAGATGATTTTGACAGCAACAGCCACACATCATAGTAGGTATGTATCTAAAAACTTATCTCGATTTAGCCTATAAAACACTTGTGTTGTATACTTTAGGAATTTACTTATCTTGTCACACTCATAAAAGAATGAGAAAGTCACTTTTTTCATTTGGAATACATCGCACCAGCGTCAGGGCTGCCAGGCTGGCCATTTCGTGGCCAAATACCTCGAATTGGGCCTTTTTTATCGTGTGTTTGGCCCCGCGATTTTTTCGGTTGGCCCTTTTTTGGAATCTGGCCTTTTGCTCCTTTTTCCAGCTGCTTGCACCTAAGATATTTCTGGTTTATCCCTTGTATAAATATGGTTTATTTTGACCTCTTTCGCTCTGCAATAGGATATTCTGAAACCGAAAAAGCAGTACAGCAGCAGAAAAACTGGTATGGTGGTGAAGCGACGGACAGAACTTTGTTGAAAACACGATCCACAAAAATGATGGCCACCGAAAACTGGACGCAAATGATGCAATACTATAGGCATCTTTTGGGTGAAAAGTTGATGACAAAGTGCGCCCTCTGAGGCTAAGCTCTCCCCCGCAAAATCCTAGATCCGCCACTGTTTAAGAGAAAAAAATGCTTAGTTGGAAAAGAGAGAAAACATTAACCTTCCGCATGACCCCCCTTTCGGGTTTACCCAAAGCAGCCAAAAAACGGCGGTGCGCAGCGCCGCCAAACTTACTCTAGCTGTTCCTTCATCATTGTGAGTTAGAACTTAAATTAATATATCATGAACGCATTGACCAGGAAAAAATGAATTTATACTTTAAGTTGTATAACAAAACGCGACAAGTTTCAGCTTCCGCCATCTTCTTGGAGTGATGGCGGAAGCCGAAAGAAGATGGCGGAAGCCGAGACTTGTCGGGTTTTGTAATACAACTTAAAGTATAAACTCATTTTTCTTGGCCAATGCGTTAATGAGATATTAATTTAAGTTCTAACTCACAATGAAAAACCAGGAAATAAAGCGATTTTTTTTCCATTACATGTTCCTTCATCATTTTTACATCTTTCCTGAACATTTTAGCTCAAGGTCATATTAGGTCAGGTCACCAGGCCAGGTCACCAGGCCAGGTGAAGTGACCTCACCTCAAAAAATGCTTAGGACTGCATAACCAAAGGGAGTGTTAATCAATCAAGTTGAAACCCATACCACATATTGGGCCTACCAGGAGCTACAACATATGTTCCGGGATTTTTGTATATTGGTGACATAAGGTCATATGCAGAGCATGACTTCCCCATTGTAAAAACATGGGAAAAATACCGAAATGAGCTTTTCTCAGTAAGTATGAATGGCAATCCACAAACATTTTGTTTAAAAAAAATCCATTTCCACAAACTTCAAACATCGGATAAGACTTCCTCGTAGCCCATTTCTGAAGTTGATGCCAAACATTTTGACTTGTGACCTTTGAAAGGTCACCTTAGGTCAAATACACATTTTTGGTGTTTTACTCTATACATTATGAATAAACGAAGATATAACTTTTATTGTGCCACCTAAGTGTTTGTTTAGTCACTTCAAGTCAAATGATATACATCATGACCATATCAGGTCAAGTTGGGTCAGACCGTTGACCTGGGTCAGGTCAAATTTTTAAATTTGACCTGGCATAACAATATTATATATCATTCGATTCGTATTGACGAGAGGATTGCAATGGTGCATCAACTATGGCTGCATCTTGCTTGGTTTAGAAGTTATTAGCGAAAAAGGAAACGCTCTTATGCATGGGTGGCTATGGACATTCCCAAGAACATTCCCAATATTCAGTGACCTACAGCTCCCTAGGCTTTGACCTAACCCGAAAATCATTGCCGCTGTAATGAAAGAGAAACTCAAGAGCTTTCGAATGGTGTTAAAACAATGTTTCTAGCTATCATAGTTTCTGAGATATATGAGGTTTTCTTAGTACACCTCATATTAGCGATTTTGACCTATTTTGACCTGTGGTGACCTTGATATTGACCTGACAAGGAAAATGACCAAGTATTTTCGATATCATTTTTAAAGAGCTTTCGATTGCCGTTTTGCGCTTTTTTCTAGCTCTCTTAGTTTTTGAGATCGTAAGGTCTTTTTAGCCCTCCCCCTCCACCAGGGCGAAGGTGGTTCGTATCCGCCACCGGGGCAAGGGTTAAATGTTAGCGGGGAGTGGTGCGGCCAAGATGATAAATGATGCTAAAAATGATCTGGTTATGAGGATAAAATCATTTGGTGTTCACGCGGGATTGGACGAGCACCCCTGGCTTAGTATTAAATGGGTAGTGTGCTAAAAGAAGTATTGCGTCAAGTCAATATCAAATTGTCAACAATCAGTTTTAAACAGTGATACAATTCGCCTTTTTCTGTTGGCTAATGACTCATAGGCAGATCCAGGGGGCAAGGGGGAACGTGCCCCCCGATCGACCCTCGGCGCCCCCCTGAAAGATCGATGGCGCCCCCTGAAATGTCGCTTCCCACCCCCCAGGATACGAAAGTCGGCGCCCACCGATAGGATTTGGCGCCCACCTGATAGGTTTTGCCGGTCATAAGTGGCGCCCCCTGATCCGGATGGCGCCCCCCGGGAAGGTGCCCCCTCCGATCGGAAATCCTGGATCCGCCTATGTAATGACTACCGTTAGGGGTGATTTTAGCCTCAAATCCGGCTTTTGTGGTATTTATTTGGCTATTTTAGTGAAAATGAAATGTTGCCCCTTTTTGACCCTTTTTCCAACTAGGTTTGACCTTTTCCACCGAAAAACCTTGGCAGCCCTGGGCAGCATCTATAATCTGATATAACATGGAATAACACAAAAATTGAAAACATTTTCTTAACACTAACGCATCTAAGCTTTATTAAACCCCTCAAAATGAGGTCTTGATCCCTTGAAGACACTTCTACGGCCAGCACAAGGAATGCCCCCCACTGACTTTTCCTTAAAAAAATGCCCTGACCTGAGGTCAGGTCACGAGGTGACCTCTCTCATTGGAAATCATGGGAAAAAGTTGTCTTATGATCTAAAAGCCACACAAAACGGATGAAAATGTTCGGCTTGTTCAGAAAAGCGTTTTTTGACACCCTTTCATAGATTCTAGGGGTTATATTTGCCCTTTGATCTCTCCGAGGTCATCCGAGGTCACCAGGGGTGAAAAACAGTATTTTGACAATAACTTTTGCCCTAATTAAGTTAAAGCGCTGAAGCTGAATCAAACAGCATCGTGTATGTCTCATTACTGGCTTTCGTTTGATATACAGCAATGTCACTTTCTGACCTTTCAGGTCATATGAGGTCACAAAGTGACCTCTGGAGGTCAAACCACCGGCGGGAGGTTATTACGTTCCACAAAGCAGAAAAATTTCTGGCATTTTCCTATCTAATGTAGTTTACCAAATCTCAATAGCTCCAATGGCCTAATAGTTATGCTCAGTTGTTCTTAAACATTGCATATTTGAGTGGAAATAGCCTATCAAGACCTAAATTGACCTCTGGAGGTCAAACCATTGACCTAAGCGCTTAAATATGTGAAGTAATTCCTTACTGAATTCACGCGGGCTTTCTAATGCACTTTGCAGATTTGGCGTTAACCCTCATATTTTCGGAGTTAAGAGGGGCCATCGATAGCCCCCGGTAGGGCGAAGGTGGCGCCGGACCCCCGGTGGGGCGCGGGTTAATATCCCTACCGTAATTGTGAGCTCCCTTTAACATGCACAGCGCAGGGGGCCTTGAATTCCCCCTCCTACCCTGCCAGGTATCTCTCCGAGTTGGCTGCAGAACCGTTCAAAACTGAAAATGGTTAATTAGCTGCATTCAGGCCTCAAGATAGGCCTCTACTCAGTAAACATGCAAAGATCGGGCTGACGTCGGCAGATGTCGGGGAGACGTCGGCATCTCGGCATGCTTTACAGGTCGGCATGCCGACACCATGTCGAGATCACTCCGCTAAGACGCCAGGCGGCGCCACAGTGGCACAGGTCGCTGGCTGATTGCTGATTGGCCGAATTTGAATAGACTGGCGTCGGGCAAGAGAACGGTTCTGAAGTCCCCAGCAGTCAGTCTGTCACAAGGCAATGGTTGCTCTGGTGGTCTGTCTGCGTGTGCTAGAGTAATGTGATCGTGTGTGAGTTTTAAATTTCCACCGAAGTAGTATTCGTATTGTCACGGTTTTATTTTTGGCTTTCTATTTCCTTAGGTTGTGAGCATTTGGTGTGAGTTTGAGGTGGAAGGACAAGTGAGAAGCAATCAAGTTGAGTTCGAATATGAATAAATCACGTGGCGGGGAATGAAACTGTTGCAATGTTTAATAAAAAATAAATAACTTCCGTTGTTTCATATTCAGTTCTCTGAGCGAGATTCCAAAGCAATAAGTTTAGTGTTGAAGTAGGTTGAGTTTTTGTTCTGAAATCTGAGAAAATCCAATAAGAGGTACGAAAGGGGAACACCAGCTGCAGAGCGGCAGGATGTTGACTGGACAGTTGGGGAATGTTGGCTGGACAGCGGGGGGATGTCGGCTGGACAGCGGGGGGAAATCGGCCCGACGTGCATCTCGACAGGACGTCGACAATCATCTCGGCTGTACGACGGCTTGATCTCGGCTGGATGTCGGCTTGATCTCGGCTGGACGTCGGCCTGATCTCGGCTGGATGTCGGCTGGACCTTGTCATATGCGGACCTACCCAATGACCAGCCGACGTCGGGCCGAGCTCGGGTTGTCATCAATCCAATCCAATATGGCTACCGACCAGGTAACTAAGGACCCGTAAGGCAGCCATCTGCATCACCGTGGACCTCATCACCAGAGCCGCCGACGACAGACGCCGACTCTAACCGACCGAGGTCGGAAAAGGTGGCTGAAGCCGGAAGGCTAGAAACGTACAGAATGACAAGGTTATGCACCAGATCATGATGTCATACGTTATTGAAGAGCTTATTCGCACCGCAATGGGTACCAATGTCAGTTAAAAATTATCATTATGTTCCCTCAGTATTCTTCCCAACTGGAGAGATCCGGGTATTTCTGACTCTTGCTCTTTTCTTCTCTAATTTAATAGATGCATCCAAGTACGTCCGGATAAATATTTAAAGATCGGGGTAGCACAGTTGCTACCATGAATAACATACCAGTAAGACGCCTGTGTTTGGACGAAAAACTGAGCGAGCTTACCTCTAAGAACGTGAAATTGTCATTTTTTACATGGCTTTTGATAATCCTGAAGCTGCTTTTTCAAAGGCTAAGTTTGCAATTCAATCCACATTTAGATGCCCATTTGGAAAATGTTTTGCCTTCAGATAGAACAAGCTTATAATTTTGCAGGTTACACTTTAGGTTTTCTGGATATCGTAATTTCTAAAGACGAAGCTTACACTGCTGCTCCAAATGGACAAAAGAATAAACATTTTAAGATTACAATTTTTTGGGTGCAGCAGCCCTTGTACTTACGTTTCTATGCTCTCGGTAGTAGGAGCTGTGTATAGATTAAAGCTTCCCAGTAGCTGTGAGAATTCTATGTTTTTATGTTGTTTTTTATCACCCGTTATCTATTATTGATATCCGAAAAAGTGCAGAATTCACAAAATGGCAGTGTTTCTTTGAACTGTCCTCAGGGCTGGCACGCACCTACAGGGCTGGATCCAGGTCAAGTGCTTGGGGGAGGGGGCAAAGGGGCCCGAAGTAGTAAAATAGCACATGTTCCTTTGAAGAAAATTAGCAAAAATCGGGGGGTTTGAGGGGCAAACTCATTTTTCGCCCTCCCCCTGGATTCACCCCTGCGTGCCCCACATATCGCTGCATGTATCTGTATAATGTAGACGGTACCTACGTGGGTGCTGTGGGTGCTGACTTGGCTCGCTGATACCCACGATCGCAAATCAAACAGTTTGGAAAATACACACGCTGGCTTAAATTCAAAAGTTCCCGCAATTTTGATAGAAAAGACTCACAAATACTGCTCTAGGTTTGTCGTATTGTCGGAATTACTTTAGGTTAGAGGTACCAATATGGTTGTTGTACGACATCCAATCTTATTTTTAACGATTCATTCTAAAAGGCATTTTTGTGTGAAGCTCAATTCGAGGTCTGGCTATACTAGGACTGAGAATTATTGATATTTACTCCACGATTCTGATGAAGGGCTTGCCCGAATATATAATCTTCGTGTTTTTATTTCCGGATTCGAGGGGAGAGGCCAGGAGCATCTTAACAACTCGTTCCCGCAATTTCTTGTATCATTTTGTGCACAATTATCGAGCTCAAAAACTTGAGAAAATGGCATAGCATAGCATGTGTCATTTGACCCTGTAACATGTGGTGAGTTTTTTTTTGTGTCTCTACCATCAATAGTTTTCGAGCAATCGGCAAAACACTAAGACTTAGGATTATTACCTACCCTGAGAACATTATTTTTATTTCATGCCTGAGATCCTACTTCTGTTAATGCTGAATACACGAGCCTACGCGATTTTGTATCCACCATAGCAAACATACATGAGAACAGTTCAGTGCGAAATTCGAGCCACAGTATCTGCTTGAGATATCTTGGCACATACTTCAACTTTCTCACAAATTTCATATTTCCATCGTAGAAAGGGCGTACACGTGCACACGTGAGGAATAGCTCTAGTGCTGATCGGTGCAGCCAGTTACTTAGCTAGCGTATACAAAATTTCAGTCTAATCCAGCCAGTAGCTTTTGCGATATCGAAGAGGATTGCGCACGTGGCACATGGTGCAGGGCTTCGAATGTGACGAATTCTGCTTTGTTGTTAGATCAGTCAGGATGTATGTTGTAAATTACATTAGGATTCAGTTCATATTTTGCTAATGAGAGCTTGTGTGGGAAATCTGCTCATCCCTTTCTCGCGTGAGCATTTTGATCTATAATGATATTGATCTTTGCCTTGTAACTCACAACATTGCTGCTCCCTGCTCAGGATTGGGCCTTTTCAGATAAGCAAAAACCGAGTTATGGCATAATAAGTGACGGAAATAAGAAAATTTGACATCGGGTATCCCTGCTTTTGCACTAGCCCCGTCAAGGTATGTTGTAAATTTTCGGAGATATAATATTTTCGGTGGCGCGACGGTCGGGCTAGGCCTAGCCTTGTCACCTATTTGTGAAATTGCATCCATATCTGGGTGACCTGGAGGGCGAAGCGCGCCCGCTCTTTAACAAGAATACAAAGTAGCGCAGCCGAGTCCTCAACAAGAGGTGACTATACGAATGCATTCCTTTGGGAAAAATGGCATGTGTACCTCAAGGAGTGTAGCAGTAGGTACTGTGTTCGATTTCGGAGAGCTGTGGACACACCGTCACAGACGTCACGCCTAATTGTCTGTCAGTTTCAAGTGTCATACACTATTGAGGGGGCTTTCTGATCGAATGGGTTTCAGCACACCGCTTTTCAGTGATGAAGTTGGAAATAGTCGGCTGATTAGAACACAGTAAGTAGCTAAGAAGGGACCTTTGATCAACCCCGTGTTAAATGGGATAGACCAGGGTCTTACCACTGCAAGTATGCTCCAATTTCTGGCTCAGTTCTTTTGCGATGTATCTTTTTACTTTCTCTATTGGCCTCTCATTATCTCAGAAGCACGAAACTTGTCAGTTTAATTTCAAAAACAGTTTAGATATTGAAAACAAGAAAATTGATTCTACTGCTATTTATCGCAATCGAATAAAAAATAATTACCCAAACATCTAATCTTCAAAACTTTAAGCTCACAGCTTATTATGAATTTAAGAAAGCTGATGGGATTTACAGTTGCATCGATTTAAAAAAAGCATAAAGTCAAGTGTCAGGAAAATAATGCAGAAGGGCAGAAGCGACCAGTAACCAGTAGTACTGACAAGTATCTGGCTGGTGCGTGGGTGGGTTGAGCCCCACTGCAAATTTCAAAAGTCTGAAGCTCCGATCTCTCTCCAAATCACGCGGTGTGCTGGCAAATGGATTTCAGGAAAAGGAGACTTCTCCTCACCTCGCCAAATTTACTCTGCGGCATACACCCAAATTACATTTGAGTGGTCTATACAATATGAAACTTATTTTTAGGGTAGATTTCCTTCAAATTCAGCGTGAGGCGACACAGTTGAGTAGCAGCACTCGAGTTCTACAGTGGTGAGGACACGCTGGTTCCGTGGATAGCCGGAGTCGACGCTCTCGGCAGCAACACAAGATGTCTGTCAGATGTGCGTCAGATGTGTGTCAGATCTTTTTCTGTGCTCCTGACCATCAGCAGTTTCATAGATGTGTCAGATGTGTGTCCACGCTTCCGATCAGTAGCCACCTCAGATGTGAGTAAGATGTGTGTCAGTGTTTTCGACCAACAGCCGTCCCAGATGTGTGTGAAATGCGACCGTGGACCGGTGATTCTTTTCGGCAGTCGTCCCAGATGAGTGTCAAATGTTTACTGACGCTCCCGACCGCCAGCCGTCCCAGACGTGTGTGAGATGTGAGTCAGTGCTCCCGACAAGCAGCCGTGCGAGATGAGAGTCGGTGCTCCTGATCAGCAGCTGTCCCAAGTGTGTGTCAGCACTGTGTCGGTGCTCTCGACCACGGGTCGTCCCAGATGTGAATCGGCGCTCCCGACCAGCAGCCACCCCAGATGTGTGTCGGATGTGAGTCGGCGTCTGACGCGGCCGCCACTCGGTCAGACGCGGCGCGCTGGACGCGGCGTTAGGACGCGGTGACCGCGGCGCCCCCCCCCTCCGGCGGCCTCTTGTGATCGATGCGGTGCGGCCGGATGCGGCCGGCGGCTCGGCCGATGGTCTGATTCCGGCCGATCGCGCCTCACCTCCAAACGCCACCGCCCACAAAAGACACCCAGACAAGAGAAAGGAAAGGTCTGTGATGGTGCTGATAAGACGGCCCAGAAGACCGCTGGGGTATGAAATGCCAGCACGATCAATACGCTGCTGACGGGTCCGCTCGGGCAGAGCGCTGTTCATGCGAACGTAACCACGCGCAAAGACGGCTGCAAGCGGCGTTTTACTTGCTTAGCTGTGATTAGCATATTTACTAATTAACTTTTTGAACGCAGAACATCAAGGCTTCCTTCTTTTGCTCTGTCATGGACGGAAAGCCTTAACGAGTTGATAAAGCACATGAACTGTGAGTAGTTTGTGTATTATCTACTAGCTCAAAATTGACAAACAATTATATTTTTCAGCTTTCAAGAAATCAGTTTCCATTTCCAAAAAGCTATCAGCAATGGAAAACGAACACGTTGCGCTGAGATTAAAAAAATACTTTGTGCATTACTATGACCCAGCGACGGCTCGTGTTCGATTTACTTCCTGAGACCCGCCAAAGGCTACGGATAGCGCCCGGACCCCTTCCAGAGCCATGTCAACAGCCAACGCGCAAGTGTGACCGAAGAGCCAAGCTTAACCAATATTGATCCAGTTCATGCAAAATTAGAGCTGGGTTTATTACATTTTCGCTCTGATATTGATGCTTAATTAGCCCATCATCATTCCTTTCCCTGACTTAAGATATAGTTCTGTTTTAGCTAAAATATTGTCTTGTTTGTGACATTTCTGATTGTTGCCACAAGGTAGGGAGACTGGGGTCAATTGTAACAAATTTCACATTTCTGCTTCTGGAGAAATAGTGATTTGAGTTAGAGCACTTATAATTATATTTTCATCAACTTTGAAAATTTTACAATGTGACAGGCGTAGAAAGATTTCAAAATAGAACAAATCAGTGGGAAAAATTTCACTTCTAAAAATTTACTTCAGCTGTTACAATTGACCCCACGTGAGGGGCAATTGTAACAGCACCGGGGGTCAATTGTACCATACTAAGGCCTTACGAATTTTGACGATTTATTTGTACCATAAAACATCCTAATGAACACTTCTGCATCTTTTGCTTTCACTCTAGCTTCATGGACAACCTCCAGTCGAGTCCCGCGCTCGGTGGTGCGTGGTCGAAAACGAGGCATTCCCCGAAAGTGCGAGACATTTGAATGTGAACACAAAAACGAATACCGGTGATTTGAATAATCCCTATATGACCTGATTATACCGCGTCCAAAATGTTTGCAAAAATTTACTTATCAGTCCGGTCAGTACCTAAATCTTGAACTTGCTGCCAAAAAGTAATTACCCTTTCTAGAACCCAAAAACATTTTATTTTAGGCACATTTGCTTATTGGACAGACTAACTACAAAAATATAGGTATTTATAATTTGACTGAAATCTAGTTTATTATTCAAACTGGGCAGCCTTAGTAGCCTTAGCAGCTGACGTGCTCTAAAACCCAAATTGTCATCGTTAATTTTTAAACATCAGAAATATTATAAGGGGCAGCCCACATTGCCACTTTTTCCGAAACATATACCAGCCTACGAACAAACATATCATTTGAAAGCAATGTGATTGTTATAAACAGTAGCGCACCCAGGGGGCAGGGGGACCGCACTCCGCCCTCTCCCCTCCCCACTGGAGGATCCAGGGGGAAAACAGGGCAATTCCACCCAAATCGCCTGATTTTTGTCGATTTTCTTCAAAATCCATGTTTTCCCGATTCTAGGCCGCTATGCTCCCCCAACGGTCGGCCTGGATCCAGGCCTGCCCCCTCCCCCGACGTGTTACGTGCCTCCTCCCAAAAAGAGTTGACACTATGTCTGCGAAGCAAACAGTTCATCGCTCCCCCGCCTCCCTCCCCCCAGGATATGATGATTGGTCCCTCTGGGTGAACAAGGAAGCCCCCTTCATCGGCCTGACGTCCCCTAGTCAGGCCCTTAAACGAACATCCTGGGTGCGCACCGATCATAAATCACTAACCTTGCTAATGCATTTGGGCAGTAGAAGCAAGTTTAATACGTTGTAAGGTCATAGGGGTCAATTGTAACATTGTAACATTTGACCCCAAGAGAAATGTTACAATTGTCCCCATCACAACGCGCAATGTTTTAAACCAAATTGCCGCTCAACGAGCTGGTCTAGGCGACAGATTCTGTGCTCATTTCATAGATAATTAAACACTCTTTATGCACTGAAACTGTTTCCGCTGTACCTTATCATACCCATCAATAAGCTTATCATCTTTAAATATTTTAAAAGTTACAAAACACCATCAAAAACACATAATTGTGAACAGCGTCTGACTTAACCGCCGCACCGAGTTGAAACTTGGTTAACAAAGGCAGCAGCTGATTGCGCATTTCCGGTTGTGCCACAAGCGCCATCCATTGATTACTTTGGACAATATGGCCAGTGTTACAATTGCCCCGAGTTACATTTGACCCCAGTCTCCCCTATAACTTTGCTTTACTTGCTCGATTGGTTTCAAGCCAAAAATCAGCTTCCAAGCTGCACATACTAGGGGTGACTGTATTCTGCCACCGGAAATTATCAGATCAGGTATGGGTGCTCCATCCCCATCACAATTTGATCCATCTGTAACATTTTAATCCAAGGCAAATGGTATCCGGATATTGAGTGAACGAGCCCCGACCCACGCTTGAGAAAACTTGCTTGCCATTTCGCACCATCATCAGTAATCCCGCCATTGTACCCAGAGGCCTGCACAGCTGGCCACGAAGCTCTAGGGTCGCGAACTGAGCGAAATTTGAGGATAGTTTCACATTACGTCGGCACCTGCTCCTGGATCAATCCAACTCGGGTGCTGGACCGAGGAACATATAGAAGCTACGCAGCCTGTACTCAGCATGGTGCAGAAGCCACATGAACAGACCTCGCCGCAATAGCAGATCAAGTGGAGAAGTCTGTTGGGTCTGATGACTGGCATACTCCTCTAAGAGCTTGAGAACGTGAATAAGCATACTGGTGCTGCTACGGTCCAGGTCATTATGCTGCTAACACAAGGGAGCCTGGAGTGTTCTGGACCATGAGTGCACATGCAGAAGCTAGTGGAAGTCAACACACGCTTTAGCCCCAAGCAGAACCCGTAACAGCCCGTACTGTGGAAGGTTCGTCGTAGAAGAGAGGAGTATCTGTTGGCCTTAGCTGTAGTGGCCGTATAATCTCCAGAGTGATATTTGCTCAACCATGCGAGGATGTTTTGAAGTGAGTACACAAGTGCGTCTGTAGCTTCAAACTAGAGGAGGAATGCTGCCTCGGGCGGCTACGGCGACTGCTTGAATCTTAACCCGCGCCCCACTAGGGGTACGGCGCCACCTTCGCCCCACCGGGGTCATCGATGGCCCCCTCTAATTCCGAAAATATTGGGGTTAGCGTAAATCTGCAAAGTGCATTAGAATACTCGCGTGTATTCAGTGAGAAATTACCTCACATGTTCAAGCGCTCAGGTCAATGGTTTGACCCCGAGAGGTCTCAAGTTAGGTTACGATAGGCTATTTTCACTCAAATATGCAATGCTGAAGAAAACCGGGCATAACTCTTATGCCATTAAAGCTATTGAGATCTGGTAAAGTAAATTTGATAGGAAAATGTCAGACCTTTTCCACTATGCGAAACGTAATGACCTCCCGCCAGTGGCTTGAAATCCAGACTTGACCTCGTGACCAAATATGACCTGAGGTCACGAAAGGTCAGAAATTAACCTTGCCGTATATTAAATGAAAGCCAGTGACAAGGCATACACAATGGTGTTTAAATCAGCGCCCTAGCTTAATTAGATCAAACGTTTTGCCAAAATACTGTTTTTGATCCCTGGTGACCTTGGATGCCTCGGAGAGTTCAAATGAAAAACATTGCTCCTGGGATCTGTAAAGGGTGTCCAAGAACGTTTTTCTGAGCCAACTGAGCATTTGAAAACGTTTTTGTGTCTTTTAGATAGTAAGAAAGCTTTTCCCTATGCTTTTGCAACGGGAGAGGTCGCCTCATGACCTGACCTTAGGTCACGAAATCTAGAAATCCCGGATGTAAGCCTTGTAGACGCTGGAGGGGTCATGAAGTGTAGGAAGTTTCAAATTAATCGACTAAGAAATGTAGCTTTTATAGAGCTCAAATTTGAAGTGAGGTGATCTTGGTTGACCTCGCCTGGTAACCTCACCTTGGGTGACCCGGGGTAAAAAATTTAGGGATGGTGGGAAAATGATGGGGTGAGAGGTAGAGCCCTCAACCACGGCGCTGCGTCTCCTCGTTTTTCTGCTATTCGAAGAAACCTTAGGGGGGCATCGATGACCCCGGTGTGGCGAGGGTTAAGACGAGGGCTGTCACAGCTCCTGGGCGAGATCGGAGTAGATTGCTCATCAAGATGGATTGGATGCTTTCTGCCTGATTTGATCCTAGTTTGGTAGCAAAATCTGATATCACTTTCAGCACTATATCAGTTTTTTCAAGATGCCATTTTTTTAATTGTGCACACCTAGCCGAAGCACTGTCGAACCTTTAGCTGAAACACATTATCTTCGCGCTCTACAGTCAGAGCCAGAACAATACTGATGCTCCTTTCCACAGTCTGGTGTGCGTCTGAAAGGTTGCGGAGGTCATCCGGTATTTATGCAGTCCGGCTATTGAAGAGGAGAGAAGTGGGGGGGGGGTATCGACAGTACGATGTATCGGCGACAGTGAAATTGCCCCGAGGCGACGGCCGTCGGCCAGCTGTCGGCGGCGGCGGCAGATTAGCCGTCTGCGCGTAAGCAGGCGTCGGAGCGGCATTCCGTCGCGTCTGCTCGGCGGCGGCCGGCCATGCCGCAGCTCCTGTCGCCTCCAATCTCCAACATGTTCGACTGCTCTGCACTATTAGCTCATGAAACATTCGTGCCGTATGCTTTCCGGCCTGCGCACGGACTTTGGAGTTCTGTAGGTCGAGGACATCGAAAACGGAGAGAGGGGAGCAATTAGTTGATTCAGGGAATTAATTCTGACTTCACGCCGTTTCAATGTATTTTGGCTCCTTAAGTAGGACTGTTCAAAATTTACTTGCCGAGTGGAGAGAGAGGGGATAACCGAGGATTTACGTGTCATGGCTTGGTCACGAAGGGAGAAGAAGGGGGGGGTGGTGTTGGACGAGAAGTGACGTGTTGTGACACAATTGGGCTTTGACTGCCGGTGATTTTTTTATTTGTTTTTTATTTACTATCGAGACTTAAGTCGTTGTTTGGTTTGACGGGGAAGGTGAAGCTGCCTCAGATTAAGACTGAGGCCGAACCTAATCAAAAAGTTCGATCTTTGGCCCCCGCTTCCCACCACCAACGTCAGAGCAAGCGGAGAGGAATGCCCTTAATGGGAGGGGTTCGCCCAAAATGATGCTATGACGTTGGGGTTCGGCAAATAAATGACACCATGGCCTGGGGCCCTCGCCTAAAAGTGACTCTATGCCTTGGTAAGGTTGCGGGAGACTAGAGACCCCCCAAAAAGATACCATTTATGAACAGTCACTAATCTAATGAATTCAGTTCAAGGATATTGTGTGATTAGGTATTTAAACAAAGTAACTTGGGTGTACTTTCAAGCTGAATTTATTTTTCTCATCTTATCAAGTCAGGGACTAAAAGAACTGTCTTATATAGATTGAGTTAGTTTGAGTCATAACAAAAAAATTGCAAACAATTATTAGTAAAGAAAGATGTCAACACATTCGCAGTCTAATATTCTGGGGGGAGGGGGAGGAGGGAGTGTAAGGGGGTGACTGAAACGCATGGAGTGTCGCAGTCCGAGAGTTGACACCATTATGGGGATCAACTGTCATCAACCTGATATAGCTTTGACATTATAAGGGAAGCTGCATACCCGTGAATAGGGTTATCGCTTGCGTACACATACTTGTGTCTCCAGCTCACACTATGACCGGGTGCTGGTATTAGGAGAGTCGCACGTGAGGTGAATACCAATAAGGGGCTTAGTTCAGAACCGGGCTTAGTTTCCATATAGGGACAAACTCTCCTGAGAGGTCTTTTTCGGTATCCGCATAAAAATCATCTAGACAATTGCGGCCTAATGGGAGTTACACTGTAAAAAATTATACACCGTTGGTACAAGTACAGACGGCTATCCAGTGCCAAGAAATCATAGCAGCACCACCTTGTCGGGATGTTCCGAGTTATTTTGGTATCCTTGGTGCTATCCCTGCGCCATGAAAGGCACAGCTACACCTCATATATTTATCGGGAGTAAGGCCGCACCCTTCACCCAAACAACATCAAGGAAGATTCACCAGAGTGCAGGTGAGATCGCTTAGAAGTGCAACCCTCACGCGCGCTGTCGGTTTTACTGCACGTGCATCATTTCCGCTCGCGTCTCCCCACTTCGGTGCAGGACGCGACAGAGGTGCAGAAAGTATGCTGGCTCTCACAAGCTCGATGCGACGTATGCCTCCTCTGTCCACAGGCTGGAAATCATAATTGTATACTTGAATACTATTTCCAATATGCTGAATGTCCTCTTCCTGTCTCTAACTTTTGTGGCGACAAGGTTCAGAACCAAACCATTACGCATGAAGTAGCAAATGTGTTTTCATTTTTAGATCATGTTTTTGTTTTTGGAAGGAAAATTTCATTATGGGCCATCGTTTCCGTATTGGGATCTAACTGTTATTGGCAACTCTGACTCGTTTCCCAAAGACAGGCATTTCTTTTAAGTAGTTTCCTTTCTGGAAGGAGTGTTTCCAATTATGGTACATTTCCTATGATTAAATGTAGCAATTATTATGAAAATAATCATTATTGGGAACATATATATTAATGGGGGCGTACACACAATTGGGAACCCTGACCACAGCTTCTCCCCCTCCCCACTAAAATTCTATCTCACATATCACAAAGGGACAAAAATGTCAATGTCAACATATGATTTGGACCTACCTAAAATGTGTTGATAAAGTGGACCTTAAGTAGCATTTTTATACGATCAAATGCTTAAAATTTGCCTCCCACCCCGATTATCAACTGCCTGGTCGTTCCTCCTGAATAATACTCTGAGGCAACTCACTGATAGATTTAAAATTATGTCTATTGGCCTAATAGGTACGAGGTTTGGAATTCTCATACTAAGAAAGATCCGTGTGTAAATCCTGCTTTAACTCCATGCAGTTCAGTCCTGTGTGTTGCTTGCTACCACAGGTGTAAGCAAACACCCCAACCAACGTTTTTTGAGTCTATTTCTTTCTGAGATATTCTGATTTTCTGAGATGAGGGGTCTACTGGCCCCCAGTGCACTTAGTACCACCCCTCTCCATGTGGGTGTTAACACTTTGTGGAGGACTGCATTGGCACACATTTGTATCTGTACAATATTGACATGATAGTTTGATCATGAAATCTCACTAATCACTGTTGTTGAGCCTGTTGCTGGCGCTAACTCTCAAATTCCTCCGCTCCAAATCTGTCTAACCAATCTAAGGCACAATAAGCTAAGGCACAAGAAGCTAACAAATGAAAACCAAGTTTGATATGTGAAGTGCATGTCTTACAGTAGCCTAATTCATCTTAGATTAGCCATGGGCGCAATATTTATTCTACCTAGTTTTAGCCTACACTTATCTCAGATATACCCAATAAATATGCCATCAGAAGTGGCTTCCCACCTGTGTAAATTTTTAGGGCTCTACATCAATAAACATTACGAACTTGTCTTGTCGCTGTTGCGTGTGAATTTCTGCCCGCTATGCTTATTTTTTCACTCGTTTGTACTTTTTTAGTAGCTTTTAGGCGTACTTAATACTAAATTCAAGAAATAGGGCCACTAAATCCTAACCTAACCTAACCTAAACTTTCGGATTATTTGGAGGCCACATGGCCTGCTGGTCCAGTCCCTGATGGGCTCTGGTATATGGGACTTAGCTCGTTTTCTCAGGAACATATTTCCGAGAAGAAAGGAAGACTGGCTGATGACCGACGTGTGAAAGTGAGGGGGACTACAATGGGCACTCTGGGACATCAACATGAAGGGCCTAGCGACATCAGCTTGGCCTTAAACTGGTCAACGGTGTTGACACTCACCACCGGAGGCAGGACATTCGTCATTGACAAATCTAACGCCGAAAAAGCGACGCTTCTAGAAACTGCATTGGTTTCAACGCTTCCTGGGTGACCTCAGTACGAGCCTTATCAAAGTGGAAACACTGAGAACAATCAATGATCAATGATCAAACAACAATGATCAATGAACAAACAATGATCAATAAGCCCATGAAGAAGCTGGAACACCCTAACCATATCCCCTCGACGACGCCTGTAGTAGAGTGAGGGAAGCCTCAGGGCACGCAATCTTTCAAGATAAGATAAGCCTCTAAATGTGCCGATCATGCGAGTGGCTCGACGCTGGACCTTCTCAACCAGCACCTAATCGGAACGGTTAAAGGGCCCCCAGCAACTATTACCATATTCCAGCAATAGACGGACCAGCGCCTTGAACAGAAGAAGCAAAGTAAAGGTATCGATGTTGGCGAGCGACTTCTTGATGACTCCCAATACTCTGTTTGCTTTAGCGACAGAAGTCGCTACCTGCTGCCGGGATTTCAGATCCATGATCTGTCCATAATGACACCTAGGTCTCTCTCAGTGTCCGTACCATTCAGTGTGGTGCCGCTCATCTGGTATCTGTGAGGTGTGTTGTTGTTCCCGATGTGCAAGACAACACATTTCCCTTTATTGAATGGCATCTGCCATGTGGACGACCAGTTCTCCACTCGGTCGATGTCCGACTGGAGGGAGTCTACTGAGGAGACTTGATCCACTCGGGCATAAAGTTTGGTGTCATCTGCGAAAATATTTATGTAGGATCGGACAGAGTCAGGCAGATTGTTGATGAACAATATGAAGAGCAGGGGACCAATCACAGAGCCTTGCGGCACTCCACTAACAACCTTGCTCCAATCAGAGGTTGATCCCGCTGTCCCGCTGTCAACGATCCGACAAGAACAAACAAATCTATAAGAGCAATTTACCACCCACGCCATAAGCCTCGACCTTTCTCAAGAGGCGCTCATGTGGGACAGCATCAAACGCCTCCCTAAAACTCTCAATCATTAAGTGTTTCCAACAGCTGGAAATCACATGAGCGTTTGGGGCGAAACCCATGCTGGTGGACTGGCAAGGGATTGTTACTGTTTAGGTGATCAAGGAGTTTGTATTTCACCAGGGATTCCAGAACCTTGGACGCTATCAACGTCAAACTAACGGGACGGTAGTTGTTGGGGCTGTACTTGTCTCCCTTCCTGTAAATAGGCACGACAGAAGCGAGCTTCCATTCACTTGGAATTGTACCAGTATCAAGAGACTTCCGGTACAACAGTGCGAGGGGGACAAAGGGATTCTGCCTTCTGGGGTCCCTGATGCGCCCCGCTGTGAGGGAGGGGGCGTTCCTGCCCCCCCTTCGTATCTTATTTCCCAGAAAAGCTTAAGGAAAATTATGGACGGTGTTCGAAAGCTCTTGACAAAACGAAGAGAAATTATACGGAACATTTTTATGTCAGGTCAATATTGAGGTCAGCAAAGGTCAAAGAATGTTCCTTAGGCTTACAACAGGGCGGTGTACGTTTATCCTTCTAGATTTGTACTCAGCAAAGCTACAGCAAATATTTATGCTTTATTGGACTCCTCTCATCGTGGCAAATCGAATGATGCATAATATGACCTTGTTAGGTCAAATGGTGAAAATGACCTCACATCGAGCTAGACCAAGGTCACATGGTGACCTGGTATGGTCATGCTTCATATCAATCGACTACCCATGACAATATAAGCACAATGGAATCAAAATGGGAACGTTATCTCAATTCAGTGAGAAGTTATTGACAAAACAATCACTGTATGTTCCTGTGACCTGACATGACCTTTGAGAGGTAAGATAGTCAAAAACTCAACTGTAAGGTCAAGATTGTGGCAAGAATACACGTTTTGGGGATTTTCAGGTTTATCTATCGAGTTTGTACCGAAAACGAGCCCTTTATATTTTTCACCATAGACTTATAATGGGTGACCAAAAATTTGACCCCACCTTAGATCAGCAGTATTGAAATTCCGAGATAGCAGATTTGTAGACCTTAATGACCTTATCATATGGTGAAAGTTTGAAACTGATCAGTTGACAGATGTACCCTAGGCACTGCTTCAAACTCGTGATTTTGGGTTTTGAGGTCAGATCACTTGACCTTGAATAGATCCTTGACCTGACATGACCTGACCCAAAAGTTTTTTCAGATGCGTAATATTGATCAGGGATAAGGTACTGTAAGTTTCGTTGGTCTGTGTCTCTTCGTTGTTGCGTTATTTGGGGGAAAACATGGAGGGGGCGAATTTCACCCCTCAGCGGGGCGCACAAAGGTGCGTTGTTGCACGAACGGTGTACAATTTTTCGCAGTGCAGCCCACTGGTAAATTAAGCAGAGCTGGGACTATCTATGAAAACTCAGAGGACTAATTGATTTGAAGAATCTGTTTTTGACTATACTCAGTGCGAAAAATATTATTAGCATGCTAATACTGTATCAGAAGTATTATATAATTAAATGATATTGTTAAAACAAAACTGTACCGTCTAATAATCCTGCACGATAATGATTGCTATTAGTATACTAATACTGTATCCCAATAAACGCTGACGAAAAACGGATAACTGAACCGCCTTGGTACGAACTAGAGGTGGGACTTTCTAGGCCCGGGGGCTCAGGGCAAAAGCCCGGCCCAGGCCCGCGGGCTTGGATCGGGCCTGAAGGCCTGATTTAGGCCAATGCCGGGTTGATAACGGGCTTCACCCAGGCTCATTCCGGGCTTCAACTGAACTGGGACTTCAAAGTCAATTTTCTGTAAGTTAAATAAGCCTTTTTCAGTACAGACCTAGTTTTTTCCACTGAAACATAATCTTATGCATGCACCAGCAGTTTTTGAAAATGCATTTACAATTAATTTTGAGACTTTAAGACATATATCAGGAATGTAAAACCATGAAGCTCTAGCTTTCTACCTGTTACTCATGCCAGGGTCAAAAGCAAGTTACTTAAACCTGAATCAATATTTAAAATCAAATATTGAATAATGCCTACAGTTGCAAACATCCATGCCGTACTGTCATCTTATGAATATCCTGATTACTTCAAAATCTTCAAGTCATATATGGGTGAACAAAATATAAATTGTGATAGCCTATTTGTTACTTCCATATTGTCAGTATACCATTTCAAAGGAAGTCATTTTGACCAACTTGCTGCTAACATATTGATATTAACACCTAGCTCTAGCTAGAAAATTCTTTCCAGAAGCTTTTTGCTCCAGGTAAAAAGAAAATGTTATCTATGAAGCCATTCCCATGTCCTCTACGAAAAATGGTGAAGTGAATATGTCAGGTACAAACTATCTAGTGGGAGCCCATAATTGTCAAATTGGCCTGCTACCTCTAGCTGCAAGAACAAATGTTGATAAGTCTGACCCTTCCACAGCTTCATCTTGCTCTTTCATTGCCCAAAAGATGCAGAATCCACTCAGAAAGGGCTAGTATAAGCTAGAAAATAGGCACAAAGAAAACATGTTTTTGATTGAAGTACTTCAAAACATAAATTAGTCAGTTGTGGGGAGATACTGGGGAGAGCAGTCAGCCTTAGAAGGAACCTTTGAAATTGCACCAAAACATGAATATACTTGACATTATGTGTTGCATTTTCCTTGTGGAGATACTTTCCTGGCCTCTATGAAGTACAACTTCTATTATACGCTTTGAACGTAACAGCACTTCCCTCCCAAGATACCTTACATCCAAACACATATATTGCCAGTATAAAACATACATAAAGCATACAGCTACGTAAATTAAAACATTGCAGTAACAACCTTTACTTTACACTTCCCTCCCACCACACTAAAAATGTACAGAAACGTAGAAATACAGAACACAAAAACAGTATATCCAAATTATGGCAAATTCCACGGCCTTTAGTAGCTTGTAAAGCATTGCAAAACCAGAAAAGCGTCATATATGAAACAATTGCACAAAAAGTGGCCTATTCTCAAGAACAAAAGAAATGCACCACACACTTTGTGCTTATTTTTTAAATCTGTGAAATTTTAAAATATATTTTCAAAAGTTTTGAAATATTTCTGCTGAAATAAACTTACTATTCTTGTAAATTTTGGTGAAAAATGTTTTCATAAATGATTGCTCTAATGTAGACAAGCACGGCGCTTCAGATACCTACTAAGCGCAAGCCTGTAAAATACAACAAAACAAACAGAATTAGTGTTCAAGCCCGAATTGTGATGTGGATGGGATTGAGTTCTTTTTTGTGTCAGATTTACTTTTTGGTGGAGGTTGGTGCAATATTTATATTCCATGTTTGGTGCGAACCTGTGGAAAACTAGTGGTTCTTTATCAAGATAGTTCTTTATCGCTGGTGGTTTGATAATTGTATATGGCTGATGGGCCTTGTTCATGTTGGCCTGTTGGCTTACCTACTTTGCAGACCGGGCTGACCTAAGCAGAACGATCTTTTGACTATCTTCTAAGCTGTTTAGTGACTAAACTAGAAGAAAATGTTCACATGTATCAATTGAGGGACAATGTGAAGGATTTTTGGTTCATTCACAGCCATTCTGCCATGATATTCTGAAAAGTTTTAGGTGAAAACTTGTCACTGCCCTCTCCTCTATTCATAAACATTATTGGAACTCAATTGTGAGGCTCGTGCCAGCATATAATGATTTATAAAAATGCAAAGATGGAGGAAATGTCTGACATGAGTGGGATTATTTCATCCTGATGCTTATAGCTGCCATGTGCATACCTCTATCTAGAATGCCCATTGTTTTTATAAGGTGATGCTGGTCATTACCTGAAGTAAGCTTGCATCATAAGCAAGCCATGTTTCATACTGTGTGTTTTTCAGTATCATTTTCTGCTGAGCTATTAAGATAGCTGAGGCTACTGATGCTACATGCACCTTTTTAATATGGTTTTGGGCGAAACCAGAACTTTTTACAGGATAAATTGGCTTAAAACATATATTTGAAACATCTTTAAAGTAAATAAATGTTGTATATAGTCGTTTATGGTTTTTCCATGATACCGGGCCTTCCCGGGCTTGATAATCCATTTCTTCCTCAAACCGGGCTTGTGACGGGCTTCTAAAATCAGCAGCAGACCGGGCTCGGGCCCGGGCCTGCAAAATTGCCCGAAACTCCCACCTCTAGTACGAACCCATTATCCTTCGATTCTTATCGTAATGCTGCACCGACTGAGCTTATTAGCTCTTTGGTGTCGCCGGGTGCGTAGAGGAACATAGCCATAGCAACTCATTCCCAAGGAATGAGCCAACGCATTTCACTGAGAAGTGAAGTAACCAAGGATCATAGCTTGTGTCATCCCATTATTAGAGGTGCTGTCGCTCATATAGGCTATATCGCCCATATATATGGCGGTGATTATGGTAGGAGGGCCCGGTTGTGGCTGCAGGCAGCCCAGTCGTGGCCACAGGGGTCCGTACTTATCGGAAAGGGCATGCCCAGGCCAAAGGGAGCCCGAGATAGTGACAGGGGACCCATTTATGGGGTCGCTTGTAGGTATGGAGGCCGGCTGGGGCTTTTAGGACACCGAAGTTATATTAGGGGGTCCAGTTGAGTTACAGCGGCCCGCAGTTATGATCGTGGACCCAGCGGGAGCCATGAGTATGGTAGAGCCTTGGTTGGTTCCAGGTCCACTTCTTATGGAAGGGGACCCGGTTGGGTCACAGGGAGCTCTGTTTGGCTCAGTGGGGTCAGTGATTATGATAGGGACCTGGAAGTGGCTAAAGGAGTTTCAAGGTTATGGCAGTAAACCTGGTGGAGCCACAGGGAGACCGTGATTGCTATAGCAGAGCCCTGGCTGTGGCTACGAGAGCCCCGGGGTGACTAAAAAGCAGTCTACGACAGTTATTTGACATTATTAAAGTCATTAACCTAGGTCAATGAAAACTGGTTAAAACGTAGATCGTATTACCCCACTGTAATTCCAAACGGAAAATTTTCAAAATATATTGGCTTCTTAGATCTTAGGGGGGAGGGGCGAATTGGCCCCGTGCCAATTCTGACTTTTTACAGGGGCTGCATGTTAAAGGGAATGTGGCACCTTCACAACGTGATTTTAACTGAGAATGCCAAGTTGTAAAGCAGGTCGGAAAACCCGGTACTCCATATTTCATTTGTCTTGGAACTCGACATTTCCGTAGAAAAAAGCTAAAACCTACCTGACACCAGCCCCCTCAGCCCCCGTCGCCGGCGGCCATTGTTGTGAGCTACTGGTGTGACGAAATATGCTGACGTTACGATGAGCATCAGCCAATCGAAGCCCTTGAAGCGTTTCAAGTATGGTAGGGGTTGCCAGATCGTGACATCATCCACAGTCTGATATTTATTTCTTTTTCTATAGGAGTATTTTTTAAAAATCAAATATTGAGCTTATTGTACATTTTTCAGAGAAAACATCAGTGGTTTCATTATTTTTGACTAAAAATACGCCTAATTACACTAAATTCCAGGATTCGACCAAGGTGCCACATTCCCTTTAAGACTAATTCCATTAAAATGATGAAATTGACTGTCCTTACGACGGAACCCTGCTTCTCGAAACCCCTTGGACCAACAAATGTGCTAAAAACGGAAACGCGACAATGCCTCGACGTTTCTCTTTTTCAAACTACCGACTCGTCGGCTTGGCTCTGACGCGCGACCTCCCCGGCTTCACCAGCGCCCGCCGTAACTGCGCCAGAGAGGCTGTTATGCGCCCCCGCGTGGCACACCGGTACTGCGGCGCAGTCTATGATCCAGTAAGTGTATTGCGGTGTAGTATATCACGCAAGGCACTTGGGTTGCGGACTAGCATGCTACACAGGAACTCTTCTGCCATCCAGGTCCAGCAATGATGATGATGATTGGAGTTTTATGGCACGTCAGCTCCCAAAGCCTTATGTGGCCGATGGGGTGCAGGTCCAGCAAAGAGAAACATTACTCTGCCCCAGCGCCGAGTGCTGGCGCACTGGAGTGCTTTCTCACGGCTGGTCCAAGCCCCTCCCTCCTAAAATAGGATGGGGGAGTTCGCATCCTCGAACCTCCATTAGTTAGGTTTTTACCCAAACTGAAAACTAAATATATTACCTACCAACTATCATTCGCAAAGGTAATATCCCGAGTCGCCAGGGAAGCAGTCTTACATATATTTGGTATGGGTCGAGCTACACCAATTATTTGACAGGCCCAACTACTGAACCGTTGAGCCTAACAAATCCGAACCCGGGCACCCTCAGCGGTCACAGACTGCGTTTTGGTCAGCCGAAGGCCTTGTAGCCACACACAGAGCTGCCCTGAGGCAATGATTGTCTCCCTGTGGCCCAACCAGGCCCCTTACCATAACTGCAGGCCCCCGTGGCCACAGCTGGCCCCAATCTTAACTCTTTGTGAAATGAAATCATTGCTCTAACCTTCAGGCTTATGCCGATTTGATTAAAACAGCCCAACTTCTTCCCCTTATGAGCTTGTTCATAGCTGGACATATTTGCACTGTTAAAAAACTATTCAGAACGTTGCAACCCAAAATAAGCCAAAACAAATTTCCTTTTCCCACAAAATTTGCTGTTCTTAGCTTTGGTGCCGAAATGACCCATATATATATTATTTTCTTTAACACGCGCAGTGGAGTAGGTCCTAAAGCGCCCCCCTGAAATCTCGGAAAACAAGAGGGTTAGAGAAACGTCCGTTGGAGGGTATGTGGGGGTGATGATGATCTACCTTATGAAAAAGTGTCATTGACTTAGGCTAATATCTTCAAGGTCAAAGGAGGTCATAAAGGTCAAAACTGAGCAGTGTTGGAGACCGATCGGGAAATGCCGTGAACAGGGGTCGAAAAAGTTGCCATTTTGCCATTCTAAATGGTGACAGCTGGAGTTCCACCGGGTGACAAAAGTCACAAGTCCATTCACAAAAGTGGCACCTCTAATTCTCATACACTGCAAAATCTGGATTGACCTGGTTGGCACGGTTCCTATTTGGTTGGCCCATTATAACCGTCTGCGCCATAAGCTTTGTTCGACTAACCATATTTAGTAAATGCGGTGAATTATTCGAACCATATTCGATCCTAGGCTCGAAAAAGTTCGGGCCCTCGCCTATCTCTCAGCATGGGCTGGTGACACGAATGGTGATAAAGTGCCATTGTCACCATTGCCCCCAGGCTATGTCACCAGCCGTATTCACTTCTCCTTCCGTGGTCGAACACATCACTGCTATAATCAGCTGAGCGGCTCGGCCTTCACCGCATTGCGCCAGCCGCCGCATTAGGCGCGCTGTAGATACATTAGGCGCGCTGTAGATATTTATTTATAAATTAGGTAGGCGCTGGAAAAATAAATAGAGCGGAAGGGCAAGGAAGAGGAAGGAAATATCGGTTGCTATCTTTCTTCCGCATGTGGTGGCAAGGTGGTGAGAGTATAGGCGTTGATCAGTCAGGTAGGTATGTTGGTACTAAGTATGATATAGAAATACTGCTTAAACCTAATATATGTAAGTTCTGCAGTGAAGGTAGACTTTGCCGCTGTGCTTACTGGTATGCCGAGTCGGGGACTCAAGTGGGCACTTGTAACTGGGTACCTAGATACCTATCTCTCTAAGCCCGTGCGTGGAAATCCTTGGGGGTCGGACCCCTCATTGGCGGAACCAGGAGCAACTTTTGGAGGAACGAAATCAATGTTTGGAGGGGGCTCCATCAAGAAATCCCGAAAATAAAGTATTTTAAAAGGGCCTAAATTTGGATCTTTTGGTAGGCAAAAGACACTATTTTGGGCTTTGTTGGGGGTAACAGCCCCTTTGGCCCCCTTGGATCAACCCTCGGACCCCCTGAATTTGGGTCTCCCGCAGACTTTATATAGTGCTTGTAGTGCTGTGCCAGTATCAACTCACAGAGACCTCCAGGCCTGCCTCATGCAGTGCCTACTTGAAGCAAAAAATATTTTTGTTTCATCTTTGGAGTGTGTTGGGCATCAATATCTAGATTTAATAACTGAAAAACATCCCACTTCTAGTCCGCAAAAAGTTGTGGAATGGCACAATGACAAGAGTAAGAACTTGTAGTTTGAGTTGTTTAGGAGGTAGCTTTTGGGGGTGGCTATGACTAGTAGGGATGGGGGGTCAAGACCAGTGTGGGGCAGTCTGTGGGGGAAGAACAGTAGGTAAGCAGATTGTGTCAGGTTTCAACATCTTATCAGGGTGGTTGTTGGGCATAGTGAGCAGTTTTAGTACCTGCTTAGCTCATGCATATATGATAAATCATGTGAAGCATTGATGTTCATATATGGATTCAGACCTACCATCTTGAGAGTTTTTTTCTGTCTGTGAGGCACCACTAGCACACTGGATGGTGAGCGCCACCACGAACTCATGCAAGTGTCACAAATATAAAATCATTTAAATGTGACAATAATGATTTTTTAGGTATTTCCATGGTGAGGGTATGTATGTACATGGAAATATTTGTGCCATGAGTGTAAAATTTCAGCAGTCTGCCAATTTTTTTTCAGATTGGGGTCAGCAAAAGAAACTGCAGGGCACAAACATACTTGGGGGCAGAACTTGTGGTGCTGGGGCAAGCAGGGATAAACCACCAGATGTATATTTTAACATGGTGGATAGGTGAAGTATGTTGGTGGTTGTGGGCATTTGGGGACAGCATATATGATTTATTGTGGCTTTTCATTTGCAGGTAAACAGCAAATGTGTATTACTCCATATAGGAAAAGAAGGACTGAAATCCACTGCTATAAACTGAAAGCCACTGAATAAACTGAAGCCACTGCTTCAGTTAAAAAAAAAAAACATTTGCCTCCCCAATGTCCCTTGGCTTGATAATGCTAGTGAATAAAAAGTGATAGAAGTCTGGTTTGAAGAAGCGTTTTGGGATATTAAGCAATGATTAGCATGATGTGCTTTTCTCTAGCAATGATTCAAAATGCTTCATACATGTGAATAAACTATTGAATGAAATGTTTAAAGCCAACATAATGGTATCTTTTGCAAGTTTTGCTCTGTTCAATGATCAACAACCTGCAAAATGTATCTTGATATGAGTATTTATATTATTTTAAGCATCTTGAAAGAGAAAATTGATCTTGGCTGCCCAACTGTAGGGACCTAAACATGTTTGACAAATCAAAGAGCTGCCATAACAAGATTTTTTCTAGACAATCCATGTTCTTTCTGCCTGTGTCATACACAGACAGGATTGCTTGGAACTGTAGTGCATTCATCAGATTATAAGTTAAAACAGAGTCAGTGTAACTGGCTGATAAATGACAAAAATATTTTCATTCAGCATACCTTTACAATCATGCAACAAATCCTCTTAATGTTTCTCCTGCCTTATCTGTGAAACATTGTAGGTGTTATTAGTTTTTGCTGAAGCAGCAGGTGTATAGGTTTGGAATGGGCTTAAAGCATTTGGGACTGTGGGAGAGGGGATTGGGGAAGTCACTTAAACTTTATCAAATACAGGCAAATTTTATGACAGCTTTAAGAAAGCTGTCTAGATAGAAATATGAAGGGAATATTCATGATTGGATGGAAAGTAAGCTCACCCACTTATCTGGCTCAATTGAGGTGTATTGTGCAGGATGCAAAACTGTATACATGATTTTGCATATTTTTGCACTCTTAAACTCTTGCACATTTTGGGAATGGTCAGGTAGAATGTTATCCCTCAATATGCTATCGCACAATCTTTCACATGTAGAACTATTATTTTAACGAAAAATTATGTTTGGCCTGCTGCCTATTGTGCTGGTCCTCATTTGGCACTCTTTGTACGCTGAGATGTTTTGGGACTTCTTGCTCTATTTTTATGCCACTGCTATTTTAAAACTGACTTTAAAAGCTCTTAAAGTATGGAGTAAGTTTTGAGAAAGAGGATACAAAATGCTGTCAATTCAGTTACATAATCCCTTTCCTTTACGATGCCGACAACTAGAGAACATGGTTGCTTGGGGCCTGCTTTGGTTTGATACAGGTGGGGCTGGGGCAATGGCGTAGCCTAGGGGGTCCGTGGACTCCTCTTGGGCTTACTGTTCACTGTAAAGCAGGAATATGGGTGTTGGTGCTCCCCTCTCCAGCTTGGTCTCGGTGACCCCGATAATCAGTCTTGGAAGGCCCCAGAGAATCGCTCTCGGGGACCTCTGAGCATCTGTCTTTTGGGTTCCCGAACATTCTTGGGGCTCCGAGCATCCTTCTCGGGGCCCCTGATCTTTTGGCCCTCGGGAATCAGTCTCGGGAGCCCCTAAACATTGGTCTCGAACATCACTCCCGGGGGCCAGGGACATTGGTCTTGAGAGACCCGAATATCGGTCTTGGGAGCTCCCGAATATCACCCTTGGGGGCCCCGAGACCACTGCTCGGGACCAAGATCGGAGGGTCTCGGAAAAAGTGCTCGGGTAGATGTGCCTGTGTTGAGAATATGATGCTCACTGAGGTGGATTTCCTGGGATTGATAAAGGTATACATTTTAGGGGCATCGAACATCTGTCTGAGGCCCCCGAGCATTGATCTTGACTCGGAGACCGTGATCATCGGTCTCCTGGACACCCCCACACTCAACATCATTCTTGGAGGCTCCCGAGCATCACTGGGTCCCTCTGAGCTTGGTCTTGGAATCCCTCGACAATCCGTCTCGGGGTCCCCGAATATCGGTTCCGAGCATCGCTCTGGGGGGAGGGAGGGGCGAGACCAGGTTTTGGGGGTCCCGGAGCGATTCTCGGGGCAGCGAGGCAGATGTTCGGGGCCCCCAAAGCGATGCTCGTGGAGTCCGAGACCGATGTTCGGGTGCCTCCGAGACTGATTCCCGGGGTCCCAGGAGGTCAAGTTTGGGAGCCCCGAGACCAATGCCTACGCTTTCAGGAACAAGGTCAGCTCAAAGCAAGTGAAGTGCTCGTTCAGTGAGCAAGGTCAGTTCGAGCATCGCGCTCAGAAGCCACTGTTAATCGGTCCCATGGACCCCTGAACACCGATCCCGAGCAATGCTCTCGTTGTGTCTCCCGAAACTGCTGCGCGAGAGCAAGCTGGGGGGGATCTGAGAGATGTTTATGAACATCAAGTGTGCGAATTTGTTTGTTTTATAATGTCGTGACTGTATGACCTTTAAAATATCACAATTATATTAATGCGTGATAATATCTTTCTTCACGGCAAATATTCAGCGGTAACACTTAACTGCTACCCTCTCGCTGCGAGATTCTTTATCTATAATTTTCTAAGAATAATCACTGAAGTGACATTGGAATATTTCGCTGCTCAGCAGGCACAAGTGCGTGTGGTGAGTGGTGAGAGCCGCCAACTGCGAACTCTGAAGATGATTCTCCACCAGCAAGTCTTTCCTCATCTGATCCCGTCCGTCCAGAGCGGTGAGCTTTTCTCCTTCCTTCCTTCCATGACATGTTCATAAGATATCCAGATATCACAATTATTTTTAAATATTAATAAAGTGCACCTTTTCCAATCCTTAAAAATGAAAATCCTGGGTGAAGTTCACTGTGCTTATTGGAAGAAATATTTACTCATTAAGAGCTGGGTATGGAGGGAGGCATTGAGCTATAAAGGGTCCATTCTGAAGGTTAGGCTCCAAGCCAAATCCTGGTCGCGCCACCTGCCTCCGCCATGAGGGGTCCGTCGGAGTTGGCTGCGGGCATGCTGGGATCGTGCGAGCCACAGCGCGCAGCTCCCTATCGATGGTGTCGACAGTGGCCGCGGGGAGCCATGCTGCAGCTGCGAACTCTGTCACTTCGCGGTTGTAGCCATTAGCCACTGTCCGCAGCTTTAGCTTCCGCTTACCATAGGATCTTTCGGTCAGCTGTGTAGCTGCGTTACCCCTGGCTTGACTTTCGTGCATGAACGATAAAATGCAAAATTTATCCTATGTGTGGTCCTGATTTCCAGGGGCGTATCCAAAGGGGGAGCGATCGGCCCCACCCCCTTGGGCTGACCTTAAGCACTGGAAAGAAACGCCTCCCGCCGCAGCCGCTGGGCCACCACAGGGTGAGCTCTGCGGCTTTAGCTAGGCCCCGCAGGCTTCGAAATCAGGGAAAATAAAAGTTGATTTACGCCGAGAAACCACAGCGTAAAATTTGGAAGCTCCGGCCATATGGGTAAATTTACCACTCCAGAATACATACGCAAAGATGCGTACAGAACAGAGCGGTGGCATCGTCATCAAAACACGCAGGGCGAACCAGTCGAAGCCCTCTACGTTTCCCCTAGGTTTTTGGGTATAAAATGTGCAAAAATTCGTAACGTAAGATGGGACTACTTTGAAATCGTGGAAAACTTCCAACAATGTTAAGGATTGATAAAAATATTCTTTGATTCGAAAATTGTTCAGTGGAAAGTGCTGCAGAATTATCAAGGAAAAATAAAAAATCTATAAGGGAAGCGTATTTACTTAGTATTTACGAAAATGCACAAAAATTCCATGGATTTCTAACACTGCATAAATGTTCTAGTATGGTGCACGGCGGAAAATTGATAATTGTCTGATGGGCGCTATATGGCCTTGCCAGGCTGGTGCGCCCCTTAAGCCCAAATAACTAACTAACGATAATTGTCTGAAAGCCAACTGCGTAAGAATCCTCACCCAAGTATGATGTTGCCCCTGTTCCAAATGTCACCCGAATTCAGGCCTAGGGGCGCATTTTAATGTATTTCGGGGCCTCTGAAATCGATATCAGGGCTCCGAATGGTTGTTGTTTTGGATATCCGAGGGTTGCTGTTGCAACCCCCTCCCTAATGCTGGTTTCCGGGTCTCCAGCTTTTGGCCTCTGAGGCTCCCCGAGTGGTTCCTTATAGTACTTTTCGGCTCCCGGCCTTTGCCAACATCAGAAGCTACTGCCCAATTCCCCGCATATGCGGAAAAATTCCGGGAATTGATGACTGTTTCTCTATGTCCCACCGTGCCGCACAAGGCGGTTGGCAGTCATTGCAAGGACAAGGCTACGGTTAAGCGTGAGAGCCAACCCTGCGCCCAGCGAGTCCCGGTATTTGAACGCGAGACCCTTATCTCAGAAGGCAGGCCACTGAGTCTGCGACCGGGGCCCTCACAATTATCCCAGGCCCACTGCTGCCCTAAGTCGGGCCCCTATTCTCAGCAGTTGCAGATAATTTCCCTGTTTTCCACTAGGGCTCCCTGTGGTAGAAGCCGGGCCCCCAGCGGTTGAGCTGGGCCTCCTGTGGCTATCCGGGCAGCCTGACATGCTTCCGGGCGCCCTTTAGTCCAATTGGAACATCTGAGTGAGCGACCGGGCTCCTCCGAATTACCCCCAGCCCACTGCTGCCAAAGCCGGGCCCTATTCTCCGCAGATGCAGATAATTCCCCTGTTATCTACCCGGGCCCTCAGTGGGTCCAGCCGGGCCCTTTGCGGTTCACCCGGACCTCCTGTTACTATCCGACCCCCTGAAGTGCTTCTGGACCCCTGTGGTCCACTTGCGACCTATGTGTTTGCGACCAGGTCCCTCACGATAATCTCAGACATGTTGTGGCCGAAGCCAGTCCCCTACTTCTAACATTCATGCCCTCCTCCCCCATGGTCTACCTAGGCCTGACTACAGTCGGCCTCTGCCTTGCTTGCGGTTACCCCTTTGGTATCAGCCCTCTGTGGCTGCAACCTCCGTCTTTGCTTGGAGCAAAAGGTAACTTTATTCAAACAAGCCACAGAATATTTGATGCGATTCGGGATGGTCCTGATCACTGATCATAGCGGACATTTGGTCAATATCGTATTTGTGGAGATCCAACCCAATGTTGAGCGGACCTCAGCGTATTTAGCGCCGGTGCATAGCTTTGTGACCCACCAGAGTTCATAAAGTTGTCTGCCTCCCAAAACGGAAGTAATGTTTTTGTGCTCTTCGAAATATTGTATATATATATATATATATATATATATATATATATATATGTATATATATATATATATATATATATATATATATATGTTTATATATATACACACGTTTTTAATGAAAATATATTCCTTGCATGGTCAGCCCCCAAAGCTATTCCTGACCCCTGTCAAGGCCCCCTTTGGTAATTCCTGGATCCGTCCCTGCTGATTGCTCACATACACTTCCTTCGGCTTCAAACGTTAGATAAATATATCAGAACTTTCAGCTCTGGTTTATACTGGGAGCATAATACACAAAAACAATGAAAAACGGTGTAACAACTCAAAGAAATAAGGGTTTTGGTAGCATTTTTAGTTTGGTGACACATTCGTGATGTGGAATTTCAAATGGTGACACGCCAGCAACTTTTTTGACCCCTGGCCGTGAATATGTAGAAATAGCCGGAAATACCCCAAACGCGGACTAAAGTCATAGAGGGAAGGTCCCAAACAACCTTCTCTGACATTTTGAGGTCAAAGACATTCAAGGTAAATGACCTATGATGTAACAATATGGCATATTTCCAATAATGGACAATATGTAGGGGAGACCGGGGCTGGTTTAATCATTTTTCACTTTTCCCTCCGTAGCTAATAATACATAAGATCTATCGAAAATTGGATACCACCATTCAAAATATAGTTATTTTTCCCGCCAAATGACGGTTAATCATTTCCCAAAAATAAATACATTTTACCACAATACACTTTTGAAATCAGCTCTGCACCTGATGCAAACTGCCCCCATGCCGCGGTAAGTTGCATCAGTCCCCGGGGCAGCTTGCATCGTGAGGAGTTAGTGCACAGAAACACAATACAACGTCAGATTCGCTCTATTGGTAGTCACTTTTCCCATTCAGCGGTGGCACGTTTCCTTGGTAGGCACGTTTCCCATCGGATACCATTCCGAGCTTACCTACTGAGAGTCAGACTCACATTGGTGACAGATATAGCACCCGCTTCTCGAAAGTGACGCGCTCCTCCCCCACTTTCGACGCCAATGCCAATAATTATTGCAATAATACATCCTTATGACTATTCAATTTTCCCATAAACAAAACTAAGCGCCGGGGTAGGTTGCAACAATGTTTCAACCTGCCCCGCGAAAAATTATTCGTCTTGCCCCGTCCCTGCCCTGAATCAATCATGGCGCCAAATATTGCACAAGCCAAGAGGTCCCGCCAAAAGTCTTTGCCTCAATTGAAGACTGGAGAAACACGCTCTAACCCACCAGGCTTATGACCAGCGTGCATGTTACCTTGTATCTCATTTAAAATGTAATGTAACAGACTAAAAAAATACTTTCACCCTAAAAATGAGTTTTTGCTTCCTCACTTGGTATCGGCCGACCGCCTTCGCTGGTTTCTTCACTGGAAAGACGTTGCGCGTGCGCGGTTCTAGTGGGCCCGCTTAAACTATTATCTAGTGAATATTTTTTTTACTTACAGCGCCTGATGCATTCAACCCGTGATGCAACCAGCCCCGTTCTCCCCTGTAACTGACACTCTAGCCACATTTAGGCGGGAAATGAGGGTTTGAACTTGAAAAAGGCCTTTGACCTTGACCGGTTACTGAATAATGCCATCTGACCGGAATTCTGGGGTCAATGACCTTGACTTGTGACCTTGATCTTTATGCGGGTTGGTCTTGACATATAACCTGATTATATGACGTTATGACGTCATCACTTGGTCTACAGTGCAGGCGAACTGATGCGACTGCACGATTGCGACGGTCTCAAGATATAGATCTAACTTTAAAAAACTATAGGTAAAAACAATATTGACTGATTTTCAAAATTCTTTCCGCATATTTTTATCGACGCGCTCATAAATTATCTAAAATGTGGCCTAGTAGCACGTTACGGTGGCGAACGGTTCTTCGGTCATCTTGGAAAAATAGGTAGGGGAAAGGGTGGTAAGATGGGCATAGTTGTGTTTGGACTGTGTGTCTCACTCGCTTTTCATTTGACAGTGGTGAAATTTTGTTTTAAGCTTAAGTAAACATTTATTTGTCCCTGAAATTCAACATACTAGGATCCGTGCATACTCCAACGAGCAGTAACGTTTACCGTAGAATGCTGCAAAAGCCCGTCTGACCCCAACAGGCGAGGCATGGCGGGTTTTATGAAAGTAGTTTATCATATGCAAGGAATTTTTGACCAAAACCTTACCACGTTGAGCAAAAATGAGTTCTGAAACACTTTGCAATGCATTGTTTCGATTAAATAGTCGAGAGAAAATTATTTTGCTGAATTTTCATAAAACCATAATTTTTCATTGGAATCTAACAATCAATAATTAAAAATTCCTCAGCCGGTTTGCAGGAGAGTCTCAGACTGATTCCTTTCAACCATGCAAAAACGCAGCGACAAATATTATAATTTGTATGGTGATGTAGTGTTTCACTCCATGCCCGTCTTGCCCCATGTTAATATGTTAGAAAATCTCGTTTTTTTGGGTCACCGTGCCGGGGTAATATAAAACTTAAGTCATGTAATGTATGTTAACGCTCTCCCGAGACAGGTTTTGCATATTTGGCCTTCGAAATAGGACCAGGCACTGCCCGAATGTTACACTCCAAAACTACTAACAATGATAGGGTGAACCACTAATTTCGTGTTTTTGAAATTCTGACAAAACAATAAAGGTTAGAACTTTGTGTTTTATGCCTCATGATAGGACATTTCAAGACGCATTAATGCAAGTAAGGGGACATGTATACCATAACTGGTCTGGTCCACAGAGCCTGTGCCCGTCTTACCTACCATAACCGTCTTACCACCCTCTCCCCTACTTGTCAAAGACCAGAACTGTTCCAAGGTCAGTCAAAGGCCAGAACCGTTCAAAAAAACGTTTAAAAAAGTTTTCTTTGACCTGTACAATCAGCCTAAAGCAATAAGGGTGGAATTAACGCTATTTAATTGAAGAATGTGTGGTTTGATAGAATTTCATAAACAGCCAACAGTTGAACAATTCATGTTCACTGTACGCTACTTAAGATCAACCGCTCATTTTTTGACAATTTGGGCTTAAGCTATTGTCGGGGAAGTGGACCAGCTACTCAAAAGCGGGGACAGCCCCTACTTTTTCAGGGCGAGTGATCCGATTCCTATTCTCACTAAAGGTGATCCCCTGCAAATACAGCATGAATGCATTTGACCAAATATATACTTTGGGGCTGTCTGGGAAATTTGCACACTATGACCGGCTTCTTCGCAATCTATCAGTCTATCCGAAGTGGTACGTAGGATTTGAGCTTATCGCCTGCTTTTCGTAGATGGCCAAAAGTGTAATACTGCTCCAGTTTCATAGCCGTCAAATATCGTATCCTCGTAAAACGCATAAGCTGAATCACCACAGAGAACGGGCAGGGGGGGGCGTGCCAGATGGCCTGGTGGTTTCATTGATTGCCTTTAGATATTGCTGGCATAGATGAACGGGGGTTTAATATCCATGGCTTGCAGCCACCCTACGTGTCCCATCTGGCCCAATGAAGAGCATCTTTACAACTGCACCAATACTCCCTGCAATTGGACAAGGGTATCTTTTGGGAGTGGCTCTAATAAAAAAGACAGCATTAAACTTATCATCTCTGCAAAAACATTAGAGCTGGAGTCAACTCCCTGGATGCGGCATGCCCAAACATACGTAAACAAGCCGACCTCAGGACTGGTTTATTGTTTTGTATAGAGCAAAAATGTACACTGAGACAGTAAGCATAAGTAACGGCTGTCGTCCGCTCGATGTGAGTTGGAGACGGTGTGACGTCATGGGTGAGCGCCGTCACCGGAGTGCCGGCTCTTCAGACCACGCCCGCGGCGGCAGGGGGCGCCCGCGCGCCTTAATGAGAACACTCAGACTGCACGCCGCGCCGGCGTCACGGCCGGGGCAACGGCGTAAACGCACGCGACTTGAAATGAAGTTGGCCGCTGGGGCGGGGACGGGACTCATGCTAGTGGCGGTGTTCTCACCGCCACAAATGAGACGACACCAACCGTTAATCCGATTTAAAAACAACAGCAACAACGTATGCACACAGATATATAAGATTCAATACAAAAAGGATGGTAAGAGCCGCTTGCCGTGATGAGGAGCGGTCGGGGTCGAGGCAAGGGGCACAAAGGGTCGGCAAGGGCACATTTACGTACACATGACCGAATTTTGCAAGAGAAAAAAGGGCGCTGGGCTCGAGTATGTTCCTTGTGAGCAGGGGCCTTTGTTCAGAACAGCCGTGCGCACCATTCTATTAGCTTTACAGCGGCTATACGAGTCGGGTGGACGTCATTTCGACTCTCTGTTCAAACGGCCATTTGGTTAGCCGGCGGCGGAATGGTCCGGCCCGTATGGTGTCGGCGACCGACTGGCAGTACGACAGGCGCGGGTCCGGCCGCCGGGCGCCGGCCGGTCGCGTGCCCTCGGCTGCTACTGGTCGATGCAGCCGGCGGCGACACCACCGTGACCTCCCGCCCCCTGCCGCCGCCGGTCGCGTAGCCTGGCTGACCGCTGTGCCCGCCGGCGGTGACGACAGCTGTTTGAGCTGCGCCGCCGCCGCCGCCTCGGGCGAAGGCAGCCGTCACGGTACTCCGCCGCTGCTGGCAGCGGCTGTATGGCCGTCATAGTGCACAAAGGGTGACGATAGCCGACTGGAGAGCCCGTCAGGTCGTGAGAATATCGACCCGGAGCGACGAGGGCGACCGGCACCGGTTGCTTTCACGATGCAGTTTGCGAGTGTACCGATAGCTCCCGATCGAACCCAGAAACAATCATGATTGTGTGAGCGCCCGCCATTCTCCTCTTTATTATCTACACTGTTGCAGCGTTAACCGACTGAAAAGGTGTATTTCCGCATCTGCTTGCTGCCCTACTCTCGTTCGCGCCCACAGGCTTGGCTTTAGCGACCGGCCGCGTTCGCAGTCGGCATCCGACCGCTGGGGTGCCCTGAGACCGCAGCCGATGGTCGAGATGACGAGCGCCAAACAGCAAGTCGGCTATTTGGCAGCACGCATTGATGATCGACGCCGGGTCATGCTATTAAGGGTGGACTGCGGCGTGACGGAGCCGGTTGGCAGCACAGTGGCGCGGCGAGAGCGCCGCAACTGCGCCGAAACCAGCGCAGTGCACGCTCAACTGGTAACGAGCGCCTGATGGTGCCGCGCGGCAGAAACGCCAACGGCGGCAATGGAATGACTTTCGCGGAGCTGAGCAAACAATAGCCAGCGCGCGGGAAGAATGCATCTATGCTACACCACACAATGCTGGCCGGTGGAGTCGCGCGGAGCGGGTGAGAGACGCAGCCCCACCACCGCGCGTCGCATCATGAGCCAGCCAGGCTGTTAGGAAAATGGCCGGCACGCGCGTGCCGCTCTGCTGCGTTCATGCGTCTACCCAAAGGGCAATGGCGCCAGAGGGAATGGCCAGCTGTTCCAGCCGCCTGTCGGCTGCGGGAGAGGACCTCAGGGGGAGCGGCGCCGAGCCGACGCCGAACAAGACCAGACCAGCCCCAGCAAGTGCGTCGCTAATATTCCGTCTGGGAAGAGGCAGCGGCCAAAGCGAGGGGGGCCCACCGTTCGAGGAGTGAAGAAGCTAACGACAACCTACACACGCTACAGGCTAACAACTGCCGTATCGCATACAAAATAGCAAATACCACCTCCACGCTCACAACAAAATACTGCAGACTTATGTCTAGCCGCGGCCTACATATGTATAGTGAAGGGCAACGGGAGGAAATGCTGACATTGCGCGCACAGTAGCTCACTCTCTGTTATGCCGGCCAGACGCGCTGGTGACGACCCACTCGAGAAAGAAGGCTGACAAAGTCATCACATTCACGTCAGATCAAATCCTGGAAATGGCCGCGCCAAGAGACACATTTGAGAAACCTAGAATCACAGATGGAGCCGACGGCGGCCCCGGCACGGCGGGGAGGAAGGCAGACGCAGCCGCTCCAGCGAATGTGACCCGCTGAAGTACGCATGACGTGCCGTCGCTGCTTCATCATGACGCCCGACTGAATATACAGGCCTCTGCCTTCCCACAGCATCGGTTATACTGGCCTCACGTCTACCCGGCCACAATGGCGATACCACGGCGCATTCAGTCGAGATGAAACAACAAATCATCCAGCTAGAATCTCAATGAATGATGAGGATCAACAACATTCAGGCATGAATCAAGCACTGTTCGTCCAAGTGGGTCGCCCAACCTACGTCCTCACCGTTGAGAGCGTCAATAACTGGGCCTCTGACGGTAAAGTCTGGAACTCTGACACCATGAAGACACCATAAAACTGGCGCTTAGCTCTGGTGCCACTGCCGACCAGAGTGGACCATTGTGGGGACCGCACTGGGCGCCGGTTCCGTCGCCTCCGCTCCATTGTTGGCGCGGCGTGGGACGCAGCGCGTGTTTGCGTTAGGTACAACACTCACGGCCGAGCCTATCGACCGACAGACGCTCACACCAGGCTTGCTGAGGTCTCTCTCCCCCTCTCTCTCTCCCTATCCATCCTTCTTGCTCTTCCTCCTTTCCGAACCTTTCTGTTCCTTCCTCCCGCGTTTGCTATTCTTTACTTGCATTCACTCAATCACTTACATCCTCACACACTCACTCACTCACTTACTCAATTAACAAGACAAAACCAGCCAAGCAATCAGTTAATCAATCAGTCAATCAATCACAAATTCCCGACATCGTATCCGCATACTCACACGCACGCACCTACTATTCAGCGTACTTGCTCATTCGGCTACCAATCTGTCGCTGTTTAACTATTCATTTCCTCATACAACCTCGATTTCTGATCGCATGTTATGGCCTGGCAGTCCACTTTGTAAATTGGCATTCACTATACCCGCACATTCTGCATCCATCAATCTCATAAAGTTTTTCTTCTTCTCCCAAGCGTAGCACGTCTAACAGCTGATCACATTAGTCCAACAAACCAGTCACACCTTGCTCTCGGTCCTCACAACTTCACTCACAGCCCTTCCAATCTCAACGTGCCGAGAGCTAACAATAACATATCCGGTGGCCTACTGTCCAGCGGTGGCACACTTGCGTGGTGACCGGAACACGCACTGTCTCCAGTCAGCGACCGCCTGGGCGTCCTTGTCACCCAGCATAGCCTACAGCGTGGAGATGCGCATGAAGGCGGCGGCGCCCTCCTGCTGCGCCGTGGTGGGCTCCGGCTCGGCCGGCTGGGAGATGGTGGCCAGGGGACCGGCGTTGGAGGCGGGCAGGGACATCACGCTGGGCGTGGCGTTCAGATGGACACGCGCCTGTCCGGTAGGCGTGCTCTTCTCCAGTTCACCTATCTGAATCTCTCGCAGCTCCTCGTCGTGACCGTTCTCCACGTTGTGATAGAGGCTCTGCCGGACGAGGCGCTGTGTTAGTGGGAGCTCAGCTTAGTGGGCAGCGATTCTAAACATATTTTTGCGTCCCCGACCTGAAAACATTTGGCATATTTGCACATCACATGCACACAGTTACAACGTGTACACAGCAGATGTTTCCATTTATCGGCACCCCTGCGGAACAGTTAGGCTAGCACACTCCCTTTTACATACCCAACCGTATGATATGACGAGGCTATTCCGATTTCTTTGGCCCGGCGGAGCAGAGAACTGTTCCGGTGACACGAGGCAAGGCAGTGCCCTCGGGGCGCGCCACCGGACCAGCGGAACTATTTAAAAGTTGATCAGGCCCGTGCTTCTAATAACGAGGGCGCTGGTTAATCAGGGATATTCAATTGTCAAGGCCACCCAGCTCACTGCCATCTCCTGGGCAGGAGGCAGTCGAGAAAAAGGCTGCCAGAGTTCCGCTTTGATCCACGGATTTCCCACACGGTACATCGACTCTTTAACCAACTGCGCCACTGCGGTGGTCTAGTGGTATGAAATGCTGGTAGGCGACCTCCCCTGAGATAGTCAGAAAGCCTGCTGGTGGCCGCTAAGAAAGTGAGAAGGATTTTATTTAGTTGTGGACGCTCTACAAAATTATTGTTTTTCACATAGAAAGGGATGTCTACAGTGAATGTCACATAGAAAGGGATGTCACATACTACACTGTTCACCAGTGAACGCTTCTGAGATGGAAGGGGAAGAAAAGGGTGAGCAATCTTGACCTAACCTTTGTTGCAATTCAACCTCAAGACATTTAATATTTAAGAATTAAGCATACAATATAGCTGGTGACATACATTGCATAAGATGTGCTAGTTATAGATAACCCTAATTTCAATTATTCGAAAACTGTTACCGGAACATGAAGTTCTCGCAACTGCTGAGCCTCAAAGGGAGGTGTCTAATGTCCATCACCACTTCGATAGTCGCGGAGGTAATAGCTCTTTTCACTTGAATCATCATTTTCCGCCAAACGATCGCCAAAATTGGTGCACCGCAAGTCATCACTAGCCTTTTGTAGGTTTCGGCATGATACGAGTAAGTGCCAGTCGCCTTCCATTAGACCCCGACCAGCTTCAGTGTGCTTTGAGCCAGCGGGAGCAATCTCGCTCGGCTCTCAGATATTGATTAACTACCAGACCCGCCTCGGTTAAATTATGGAAACGCGATAAATTGCCAGCCATAGTCGGAAAGGAAGCATCATCCATCAACCGTATTCTTCGAGACACTTTGTCTTCTTTTGGTAGCAAAGGAAGCTAACTGCAAACATCCACAACAAAGACCACGAGCCTAACAGTAGTGTTCTCATACCGACACCTGTCGACTACCCGTCTAAGTCAAGACAATTCTGCTCAAAGCTATCTAGTAATAACAGAATGGTATGGCAGGCATCCCTCAGTTTTCCATCGAGAAGTATGAATATAATTAGTTCTGACAGGGAAGAGTTCACATATTAAATTTCATCACCTTTGATGCTTAAATCATGAATTCCTGATGTTGAAATGTGTTTTAAGACTGAGTGATAAACTTGAATCAAACTAGGTGGCTGCAATGGTTCTTCAAAGTGATGAGTGTTTCTATTAATGGTTATTCTGCCGCCGAATATGCAAAATATCGAGTAACGTCCCATTGATACCAGGATGAAGGTCATCAATCAATTCTACCAATCTTTATAGGTTCAAGGATTGAGCTCACATTATATCATTGGGATAAAAATTGTCACGAAATTGGTGTGCATCTCCCACTTTAATATGGATAGATCACAAGGTTCACGGTAGTGAGCTTGCGCCAGCCGAATTCAGAAACAACAATCAATAACTCTCAGCGGGAGCTGGAAAACAAGCTCGTTCCTGGTGGCCCTGACGGACGCTACAAATTATCCCCCATCACTGTGGGGGAAGAGATGTTGACAATCACACAACAATTTATGGTGGTGTAAATACCCCTAAAACTAGAAACATGTGTGCGAAAACAGTGGAACGAAATGTTTTACCGTGGCTGTTGTTGACTCATGAGTCTGCATTGATACATCTTGGGGCTACCGGAGCACTTTGAATAAAACGTCGAAGTAGTGTTAAAATATCTTTTACACTTTCATATTATTCATTGTAAGGAATTTAAATCAGTTTTGAACGGCTTAGCAGGCCTCTGAGGGAGCTAGAACACTTCACTATCGAGTGGACACGCCGTGCCCGCGAGGTCTCTCACTGCATATGGATACAATTTCACGTATGAGCGACCCGGCCTGACACGATCTGACCCTTCCCGCTAATGAAAACGCCAATGAAAAGCTTATATCTAAAAATATACATTAAACATATATGGAGTCTTTTCAATCTTATAGGGTAATCAATTCAATTACTAAATGAGTATAAGCGAGAAGTACCCCTAATTACACTAAATTCCAGGATTCGACCAAGGTGCCACATTCACTTCAAGTGATGAAGGTCAACTCAATGCTAGGTTAAGCCCCTCGTGCTCAGGTTTATGGAGACGGGATGACTAGATTTCTCCCCCTCCCTTCCCTCATTATGGTTCAAAAACTATGAATCCGATCGTGATTATACTTAATGCCTATGTTCTGACTGATGTAAGAGCAATATAACATTGCTTACATTCAAGGCCCAGCGCCACGACTGGAACGACTAGAAAGACTGCAAAACAGGGCCGCAAGACTTGCTACCAAGGCATTGCACGAAGTAGATGGAAAAATCTGAGGGAGGATCTTGGCTGGACACCCCTCAAAGCCAAACGTCAAATTCATAAATTCCATTTTTTATCTCAACCTGCCTCATACATCAAATACACTCCTCCAACTATTCAACAGCACATTGCGAAAAGAAACTTCGAAATCCACGGTGCATGGCAGAGACACGAGAATATCAAAATTTATTCATAGTACTACAAAATCATACAAGTCTTTACCAGATTAAATCAGACAATCTAACTTGTATCAATCATTTAAGCAGCTGGTGGAGGCATACCTCTCTACAACAAGGTCTCTAAAATATTATTCAAATGGCAGAGAACCTGAAAATTATCTAATGACCCAGCTGAGAATAGATATGTTGAAACTTAACCTTCGCCCGGGTTGGGGGTCTTTTTAGACCCCCTCGGGTTTTTCCGAAGCGACGAAAAATGGCGAGCTGCGCGCCGCCAAATTTGATCTAGATGTTTCTTCATCATTTTTACATCTTTCCTGAAAATTTCGGCTCAAGGCCATATCAGGTCAGGTCACCAGGCCATGTGAAGTGACCTCACCTCAAAAAATACTTAGGACCGCAGAACTAAAAGAAGGGTTAATCGATCAAGTTGAAACTCATACCAAATATTGGGCCCACCAGAAGCTACAATATTTGTTCCGGGCTTTTCGATATTGGTGACCTAAGGTCAAGTGCAGAGCATGAACTCCCCATTGTAAACACATGGGGAAATCACGAAATCAGCTTTTCTAGGTGAGTATGGATGGAATCAACTATAAACATCGGTTGAGACCTGCTCTTAGCCCATTTCTGAAGCTGATACCAAAAATTTTGACTTGTGACCTTTAAAAGGTCATCTTAGGTCAAATAAGCATTTTTGTGTTTTTCTCTATAAATTTTGAATAAACTAAGATAGAGCTTCTATTTTGTCACCAAAGTGTTTGTATAGTCACTGGAAATCAAATTATATACATCATGACTATACCAAATCAGGTTGGGTCAGACCGTTGACCTGGGTCAGGTCAAATTCTTAAATTTGACCTGGCATAGCAATATCATATATCATTCGATTTGTATTGACAAGAGGATTGCAACGGTGCATAAACTATGGCTGTATCTCGTTTGGTTTGGAAGCTAATAGCGAAAAAGTAAACACCCTTATGCATGGGTGGCTATGGACATTCCCAAGAATATGCCCAATATTTAGTGACCTGTAGCTCCCTAGGCTTTGACGTGACACAAAAATGAATGGAATTATAATGAAAGCGCATTTCAAGAGCTTTTGAATGGTGTTAAAAAAGATATATGAGGTTTTCTTAGTACACCTCATATTAGCGATTTTGACCTATTTTGACCTCTGGTGACCTTAATATTGACCTGACAAGAAAAAGGACCGAAGTATTTTCAATATAATTTTCTGAAGAGTTTCTTTATTGCCGTTTTGCGCTTTTTTCTAGCTCTCTTAGTTTTTGAGATCGTGGGGGTCTTTTTTAGCCTCCCCCACCAGGGCGAAGGTGGCTCGTACTCGCCACCGGGGTAAGGGTTAACGCACATGCGCTCCAGGTCCAAGATCCGCTACGTTGTTTTGTGAGTGTGGAAATAGAAGTGAGGTAAAAATGAGGTCACATTTTTTGTTTTATACTCCAATCAAGCTGTGCAAAAAGAAGTTTTGTTTGAAAACATTTCTTTCCTTTTCCCCAGCACGTGCACTGGAGATGAAAGGCCTCGGAGGCCCTTTCCCACCTATTTTTTAAGGTGGCCGAAGAATGACACGTAGCAATAAAACGCTTCTGAGCTGACAAGGAAATTTTACGTGATTTGGTATGCCGTAAAATGTTGAAAATCGGCTGAAATTTTTTATTTACTTCAAGGCTTTCAAAACCAGACCTATCTTTTGAGATCGTCACAATTGGACCACTATTTCGCCTGCATTGGAGACCGAGCGGTGACGTCATAGCACCATATAAACGAGCTGATATATCAAGGTCACCTCACATAAAGGTCGAGGTTAAGGCCCAAAGTCACGGCTCAACGTCATACCAGTATTTTCAAGGTCATTGGCCCTAGTGCTTCCGGCCAAAAGGCGTCACCTAGTATCCTATGGCGTCATAGTTAAGATAACTTTTGTAAAGGTCAATGTCAAATGTTAAGGTCAACGGTCATGGATTCAAGGTCAATCCGCATTTCGTGCCCAACGGTTGATATAGTACCAATCATAAAGCACGTCATGGAGAACATAATATTTCATGACGTCATAGGTGTATTATCTCAAATGTCCTTGACCATAAAACTTCAAAAAAATATTCTTCGGGGCCTTGCTTTTGGGCCCTTTGTCTGACTTGAGTACATGCCTGACTTTCCCTCGTAATTTCAACATTTCCTCAACAGGCTCCTAGCACGGCCAATACTTGGCTATTGTGACCTCGCTGGACCCGGAAGATATTGACCTAGTGCAATTAAAGTTGGCTATAATGTAGACTACTAAAGCATCCACGGGTGTTTTTCTACGTCTCTTGGTTGCTAATATCTTTGGGGAAGCCTACCAGGTACCATTCCTCAAGTGCCCGTTGGTGCCAGACCTCTCTCCAGTGCGGATGTTAACATCTAGTCACTGAACGGTGCTTGGTTCGACAATACGACTAATTTTTACTTCCGCGGGAAAATCCACACACAGAACTGCATGATTTAGTCATCAGAGTCACTGGACATTATTTTGGAGAGAGCCCTGCACCGTTGAAACGTGCCTCAAAACAAGGCACGTCATCTGCTTCAATGGCCTTCTTGGACCGTTTCGAGGAAAATAAGTTCAGCGCCGTCACAATCACAAAATCAGAAGGGATAGAATAAAGTTCTACATAGGATCTAGAACCAAAGTGAATATAATAATAGCTCTGGCGCGTGCGGCGTCTGGGGTATTATCAAAGTGACATCGCCCCGCTTACACTAGCCCAGACTCAAGAGTGGTTTGAACAGAATTTCAAAGGTTAAGAGATCAGTCGGATGACGGCGAACACCTGGAACGCACATTTTCCAGGTGAAACTTGCCTTGGAAGCTTACGTGAGTTAACTTTTTATTCAAACAGTCTTACGCATCAAATTTCTTGTGTTTTTGTTTCAAAGTGCAGGTTTCAGGCCCACTTTCGTACTTCATTTCGTAAAAGGAACTTACTTTCCCGCAGAGTGTTTGGAACGTAGTTAAATCAAAAGTTTTGATTGTTTTAACAACCTAAGAGTATATTTCCCCGGTGGGGTTTGTCAGGGCGAGAAAAGAGATAAAGTACAGCATAAAAATCCGATATATTAACACAAAAGCGATTCCCTCAACAACGCAAAAAGACACCGGGCAAAAAAGAAGGATCCAGAATATCTCAACTTACAATGTATTATCCTAGGTCAATTTGACGCATATTTCTCAATCGTCTTAGGCCAGGTTGCGCCAGGTCAAGGAGCTATTCAAGTCATGTGACCCGATCTTTAACACGCGCATTGACGGGGGCGGGTACTCGCCCCCTCGGGTTTTTCGGAGATAGTAGAAAAACGGCGGTGCGTAGCGCCGCCGTACTTGGTATACCTTTTCCCCCATCATTTTTACAACTTCTGTGAAAATTTGAAGGTTAGGTCATCTCAGGTCAGGTCACCAGTACAGGTCAAGTGACCCGATCTAAAAACGTTTAAGATAGCATAAGTCGGAGCAGGGTGAACTTATCCGTTTGAAACTCATATCACATAATGGCCCCACCGAGTTTTCTAAAAATGTTTTCCGGTATTTTTGATATCGATGACCTAAGGTCAGGTGCGCGGCATGACCTCTCCATTAGAAATACATGGGAAAAATGGTTTTTACGGAATAACTCAGTAACGGATGGTGATAGAGCATTTATTTTAGCTGCATTAGACTCGCCTGGGCTTTGCGGTTCTAATGATATGCATCTTATATAATTTGACCCTGACCTGACCTCAGGTCAGGTCAAATCCTTGATTTGACCTAGCAAGGTCAAATTATATATCATTCGATTCGGCTTGCTAAGAGGATTCATATAGTTGAAGTCGTTTTGCTCTATCTTTACTTGTTCAGATGGAATGACCGAAAAACTGAATTTACATGTTATCCCTATGACGGGCATGTTTTGACCTCTCGTGACCTTGAATGTGACCTGACAAAAAAATGGTTCAAATGTTTTCGATGGAGAAGTGGATGGGCAGCCCAATGCCGTTTACCGTTTTTCGCTACCTACCGTGGTTCTCGAGATCTTAGGGGGGCGGGTAACCGCCCCCCGTCAATGCGAAGGTGGCTCAGACCCCCGTCAATGCGCGTGTTAAACCAAAACCAAAAGTTTGAAGAGACTCAAAGCCAAGAGCTTCTAAAAGATCAGCTCAAATTCTTCACAATATGATTAAGTGATTGAGGCATACAAATCTGTGGTCCCGGAATTTTCGTATTCTTGACCTAAGGTGAGGTCAATTTTTTGACAAACCGTCATAACTCTACGAGGAAAATAGAGAGGATTACATTCAATAAGTAAAAGCCATGTCAAGTTGGAACTATGTCAAGCCATGTCAAGTCACCGGACTATGTATTTTTAGGGTGATCATAATGCTCAAGCTAAATATTTTAGGGACCTGACCTGTCAGAGGTCATCTGAGGTCACCCGTGCAGCCTAAGACTCTTTTTTTCAATAGCCATCTACTGAAGAGAGGCACGTATTTCATTTTCATGTCCCTTTGATATCTCTGTCTTGAAATTTTGTTTTATTTGCTGCGAAAACTTCTACGCATGAGGTGAGGGAAGAGAAAGCTTTATCCACAGGTAAATCAAGGAGACAAATTCTTTCAGACCCGATCCCTCCGCCGGTTAGGCATAGGTGGATACATTTTGGGTAAGACAAAAATATCCATGGCCGAGGAGCACATATTGCATGCCTTTTCACATTAATAATATTAATATTGTCCCACTTTTGGAATTTTTCCATCCGGATCTATTATTTTCGGTCATTTTCAACATTTATCTGGATGTCAGAGATATCTTGCATCATATTAAACTTAGTAATATACGCAAAAAATGGTAAAATATATACATTTCACCGTGGAGTTCTGTCCCAGGAATCACCACTAGAACTTTGATTTTCACATGTTTAAAAGATATCTCTCCTTTACATTAATTCCCTGTTTATTGGGAGCCTAGTGGTCTGGTGGCTTCACTGTCCGTCTCCAAATTGGAATGGGGTAGATTAGCACGCGCAGTGGAGGGGAAAGCCCTAAAGTGCCCCACCCCACCTATTTTTCCAAGGTAATCGAAGCACAGTTCACCGCAGGAAAAGCTACACTTGAAAACGTTCGACCACATTTGAGAGAATTCATGTCCACATCGATTGGTGAAAACATTCAGAAAATCGATTGATAACTTTTTCACTTATACACTTTCAAAGTCAGACCTATATTTTGAGACCGTCGCAATCGCGCGGTCGCACCAGTTCGCCTGCACTGTAGACCGAGTGGTGACGTTATAACATCATATGATCAGGTTATATGTCAAATGTCACCCCACATGAAGGTCAAGGTAAAGGTCAAAGGTCAACTTCATTGACTCCAGTGTTCCGGTCAGATGACGTTATTCAGTATGACGTATGCTATGCTATGACTTCATAGTTGAGGCTATTCAAGGTCAAGGTCAAGCTCACAGGTCAAGGTCAATATATTTCCCAAGGTCAAACCATGATTTCACACCCAATGCTGCTATAGTGCCAGTTATATTGTTAAAGGTCATTGACCTTGCATGACCTTGATCTCAACATTTCAGAGAACATTGCATGGGGCCTTCACTCTATGAACTTAGTCCGCTTTTGGTGTATACCCGGCTTTCTTCCCAATTGGGAGTACAGCACGGCCCAGATTTGACCTTCACGACCTCGTTTGACCTTGAAGATATTGACCTAGGTCAATGAAACTTGCCATAAGGTAGATCACCATCACCCCCACACATCCTCCACGAATGTTTTTCTGGCTCTCTTGGTTTTTTAGACCTCAGGAGGGCACTTAGTACCTGTTGTGTACCTGTTGAGAGTGTTCCTACAAAATATAAATCAAAATAATTCATACTGTCGTGAAATTCTAAGGAGAGGGGAAAAGGTATGGGAGGCTGATGAAAATTGTGAAATTTTGTATTTTTTCACCTTAATTTTGTTTAATATTATCTATTTCGAAATCCAAAATTGAACCTACGGTAAAATAATCAAATTTTGTAAGTCAGGCCAGTAAATTCCTAAATCTTAAGGGAGAGAGTTATTTCACCCCCTACCAGAGATAGGGGTAGCCTAGCAGTAATATGGTTCAGCAGAATTCATTGCGTAATGCCCACAATATCGGGGTCAATATCTAAGAGTGAACTGGCAAGATGGCGGACAAACTTGAGAGGCAGTGGCTGTTGTTGGGTCGTGACATTCACCAGTACTGCATTTGAGCCCACAACCACGCTGCGCTGCTCAGTCGCAGCCGGGGTGGGCTCCTCATCTCGGCTGGTATTCCAACTATGGTCAATACTTGACATGAACCGGGCGGAGAGACGGGGTTTCAGCCGGGCGGGCGCGGCCGCAGCTGAAAATCTGACAGCTCGGCGAGCGGTCTGCTGGCCAGGCCCATTGTTGGCTCATCTGACAGGTTGGCGCACATGAGAAACGCGACTAGATTTCCTCTAAATTGCCACCTGGGGGAGCAGGCAGAACATTTTTCTTGTGATGAAGAATGTGAAGGTGAAGCTTAAACGCAGAATGAAGCGAAGCAGTAATGACCGCACCTGCGTATATATGCATGCTATTTATAGGTATTTTAGTCAATTGTCTGATATAGATCCGAAAATATTTCCAGCGGCATATACCAGAACCAATTTTGTGTTATTAAACTGAAATAAAACGTTCATCATTAAAGAAGTGGCTATGGGCATGTTTGTGCGGGTGAACATATGGTGATTGGTGTTAGGGCTGTAGGGTCGACCAAGAGCGTCAAAATTATCTCAGGTGAAAAATATCAAATAAAACAAATATAAAAACTGAACCTGGTACTGAAAAGTACTATAAGATAAGGATGAACTAGAATCCAAAAAGGTTTGAGGTCGCAGAGTTCTCTGCCTGACGTTTATCTGAATGGTATCAACACAAAGCCATTTCAACCTTGGGTTTGGTTTAAGTATTTCATCTCATTGCATTGCACTTCTAGCCTTAACACGCGCACTGGAGGCGGGGCCTCGGAGGCCCCCACCTGTTTTTCCGAGGTGGCCGGAGAACCGCTTGCAGCGGAAAAACGAAACTTGGCCACATTTAACAGAATTTAACAGCGCGTCGATTGGTGAAGACTTTTTGAAAATCGGCCGAAAATTTTTGGCTTATAGGCTTTCAAAGTCAGACCTGCATTTTGAGATCGCCGTAAACGCGCGGTCGGACCAGTTAGCTTGCATTGAAGACCGAGTGGTGACGTCATAACGTCATATAAGCGGGACTATATGTCAAGGTCACTTCACATGAAAGTCAAGGTCAAGGTCAAAGGTCACAGGTCAAGGTCATATCTGCACTTTCAAGGTCACTGACCACTGCGCGTCCGGCCAAATGAGGTTACCCCGTCTGACATATATTATGCTATGACGTCATCGGTAGGGTACCCCAATACAAAGGTCAAGGTCAAAGGTCAAGGTCAAAGGTCATTGGGAAAGGTCAATTCTCATTTCCCGCCAAACAGTGGCTACAGTGTTAGTCAAAGTGTAAATAATAAGTAGTATACCATATGGTGACCTTAAAGGTCAATGACCTTGAATGACCTTGACCCAAAAGTTGTGGGGAAGCCTCTTTGAGACCTCTTCTCTATGAACCTTGCCCGCCTTTAGCTTATTCCCGCCATTTTCCTGCATAATCACAGCATTTATCAATCGATACCAGCATGGCAATATTTGACCTTTACGACCTCGTTTGACCTTGAAGATATTGACCTAGGTCAATAAAAATTGGTCATCATATAGATCACCATAGCCCCCACCCACCTACCAAGTGGCGTTTTTCTAACCCTCTTAGTTTCCGAGATCTTAGGGGGGCCTACCAGGCCCCCCTCCAGTGCGCGTTAGTGCCAGACCCCCTCCAGTGCGGGTGTTAAGTCGTGGACTGTGTGTCTTTTAAGAACATGAATTTTCCGTTAGGTAAGTGTAGAAAATCACACCGGGAATGCTTCACAATCTTTTTGGCAAAATATCAGCCAGATTGGAGCCTGTTCTGGAGTCAACAACGCAATACTGTCGAAAATTCAGATTTCCCTGGCCCTGTCTCAGTTTATACTGAGCGTACTTCTTTCAAGACTGCGTCCCGAAGCCTTGAGAAACTATTGGCGATCTCTCTTTAGTATGAGTTCATATTGAAGGCGGCTGCTGTCATAGGCTCCTTGAGGAGACTATCGGCGACAGCAGGAAGCCGGATGGTGATTTGGACGAGCTGGCTCAGTCAACGTCACTGTCAACTGGAAGTACTCAGCGTGTCACATTGTCTTCTCATTTAGGATAGAAGTGGATTCGACGACCTCTTGCCCGCCGCTTCTCCCTTCATACATATTGTTTAGGGAAAAGAAAAACAGCGTCGTGCGGTGACGTCGTACTCAGCGTGGTTCTTTTTATTGTTTTTTTATACCCCCGTAACTCTTCTAAAGAATAGGAGAATACAAGAATACAGACCACCTGGGGATTTCCCATCCAACATCCAGGTGGTACCATTACTAAAAGGGCCTAGACATTTTTTTGTGACGTGGTACATGACTAAAACAAAAATTTGAGCTGGAGTCGACACAGAGGTGAGGCTAAAATGGAATTTGAGCACAATTTACGCTAAATTAAGCTCCACGAACTGAATCTGTCGGCTGAATCCCAGTTTACTACTTTTATATGATAGGGGTTTTAGACTACCGGACCGTTTCTTTCGCAGTCAGTTTGGCACTCTAAGTCGACCCCCGCAGAACTTTAATACTTCTTCAAAATAGAATGGATGTGATAAATTTGCAATTTATTTGTCTAAAAAACACCCCTTACAACATCCCCGAATGCTCGTCCGACGCCTTTTCCTAGTGTTTGAGAATTCTGATCCGCTATTGTGAATCCGATTACGGTCCGATGCAAAAGCTACTGTCTAAAGGTCGTTCCGGAGGAAGCCAGCTGTCTGCTTGTTATTAACACGCGCATTGACAGGGGTCTGAGCCACCTTCGCTTTGACGGGGCGGGGGGGCGGGTACCCACCTCCTAAGATCTCAAGAACCACACTAGATAGGGGAGAACGGTAAACGGCTTTGGGTAGCCCATCCACTTCTCTATCGAAAATATTTAAACCATGTTTTGTCAGGTCACATTTAAGGTCTCCAGAGGTGAAAACATGCCATCATAGAGATAACATGTAAATTAAGGTTTTCGGTCATTACATCTGAACAAGTAAAGATAGAGAAAACAATTCAAACCATATGAATCCTCACAGCAGGCCGAAATGAATTATATATAATATAACCTTGCTAGATCAAATCAATGATTTGACCTGGCCTACGGTCAGCTCAAGGTCAACATGCAGTCCAAGTAAACGCTCTATCACTATCCGTGGCTAAGTTATTCAGTTAAAACAATTTTCCCATGACCTTAGTTCATCAATATCAAAGATACCGGAACATTTTTTAGAGAACTCGGTGGGCCTATTACGTGATATGAGTCTCAATCGGATAAGTTCACCCTGTTCTGACTTATGCTATCTTAAAATGTTTGAAGTCATGTCATTTGACCTGTACTGGTGACCTGACCTGACATGACTTAACCTCGAAATTTTGACAAAAGTTGTAAAAATAATCAGAAGAGAGGTATGCCAAGTACGGCGGCACGTAGCTCGGCAATTTTTCAGCTATCTCCAAAAAAACCGAGGGGCGGGTACCCTCGCCCCGTCAATGCGTGTGTTAACATGGAGAAGGAAACCTCCCAAATAACATCCTCCGCCTCTTCAGGCAACGCACAGACAATCCCATCTCTTGTTGCCCAGTCTCAACTTAAGCCTCATCAAACCACTATGTTGCCATCAAGCACCAAACATAGGCAGGTTGCACAGCCGTAATTTTTATGATACATATGTGGCCAGGGCTGGAAACAGGAGGTTGGGGAGAACAACGGGCCCAAAATCGTGAGAAACACAGGGTTTCTGGAAACATCTGCAAAACTCGACAAAAATGGGAATTTAGGGGGCAAATACATTTGGCCGTGTACCCACCCCCTGTATGCGACTAGTTGCACTATAAGCAGATTCTCAAAGTAATTCTGTAAGATTTACTTGCAGATTGTGTGCCATCTCCGTGCATCACAAGCGATCCACTGGTTTCTGGAAGTGTACACCCTACTGGACCCAGACGGACACCAAACACACCAAACAGTTCTCCCGGCGGAGCTGAGAGGCGCCGTACCTGTTTGGTCTCCTGTTTGGCTTTCCGCCGCCGGCGACCGCAGCAGGAGGGTAGGCAGCGACCGCGCGGCGAGGTGGACCGCGACCGTGCCGGACTGCCGTGTGGTCGGGTCGGCTGGCCGTTATACGGCACGTCCGTCACAAACTTGCGGTCCTGACGAAACGGACCGCACCGTCAGTTGGCCTGTCAACCATGTATTTGCATTGCATTTGCACGATTGTGTTTGCACACTTATTTATTAGTTCAATAATCAACGATTATTTTCTAGTTTGGTCATTATCTACCAAGGGGCTCTCAGCAGATTTTCTCTGCCTGTTTCGGAGTGTTCAGAGGTAGCTTATGCATGGGAGCCATCATATGATATTTACCTAGGGGGTTCATTCGACTCCTCTAGTCCTTTGGAAATAAAGAATGCCAGAAAGACTCGGTAAACTGTTGCCCGCTGCTAGTTACTTGAGCTCTCCAATCATACATGGTGTTTTTTTTACTTTAGGTCAACTGATGACCTTCAAGAGTGACGTATTTGACCGAAACATGCTGAAATCGCGCCGAAAATAGCTGCGACACGCTTCTGTGCCAACGTGTAGTAACAAAACCACGTACGTGTGTTTGGACACAAGTGCAAAGTTCAGGAAGTGTACCGTCATATCTTGCATAAAATATGCAGGTATGAGTGAACCAATGGCACTTGTAAAACAAATAACCATATGCGTTTGGTAACTCCAAGTACGTAAGCAACTGCAGTATTAGCCAAAGGTACGGTTTCCGACGTCTTTAACTGTACCTACATATCCTGTTTGATGCCAAAACACCTTATTCAGATTACTGATCTTAACTGACCTTGAATGGTAAAAGATCAATGAGCGATCCGAGGATCATCCATGTACCCGGGAACGGGATGATCCTGGATGATCTTCGGGAGCATCAAACGCAGCCAGGTGTTAGATAACAATCGTAAGTCCTTTAAGGTTAGTGACTCGGGCGACATTTGGCTGATATACTGCCATATTATTACAATATATATCCTGCTAATGGCAGCTGGATATCTGCCTACCGATAACTTGAATATTTCTTATAGAACTGACCACTCTAGCGTATGATCCTATTTGAGCTGAAAAGGTTTATACATTATAAAATCACCAAGGTAATTGCAAGAACTTTCGTTCAACGCATCAGACTGAAATGCATGCATGGCATATCTCAGCATAAGACCTAGCACACTGACGTCAATTTTCCAGTGTATTTTTAGATCACCTGAGGTCACTGTCACATATCAAATGCTCGAGATGTCACGTATCGCTACGCCAAGTGCATCGCGACCTGGAAACCAAGGTTAGAACCCAATCCGTGCCAAACTACTTCCCCAGATCAGGCACAGCGAGCAAGACGGTAAAGGCCTGTGCACGTCTTTGAAAAATGACTCCATATCTTCTTGGCCTGACATGTTTCTGACGTGAAATTTCGCCATGGTGTCTAAAAATGAACATTTTCACATGCCTTGGGGGCAATGGGAAGACTCAATTCAGGTACACGATGCTGCTGAAAACGCAGGGGCGGATCCCATTCCCATTCATTTCACTGCGTCGCTGCATGTGGTCAGTGGCCTTTCACTAGTCACTTTAAGAGAGCAGAGTAAAGTGGAGAATGTAAAGATGGATTCGGACATGAGCAAGAAGAGAGGACACGTGCTTTAATTTGCGTCGCCATTATTTTGGTAAAAACAATGTGTAAACATGTGTAATTGCATGTATTGAATGGTGCACAAGCACCCCTGGAAGTCATAAAACACTCCTAAATTTCGAAAACAGCCCCTGAAGTTTTTAACACCCACCATAGTGGGCTTCCAAACCGCCATCCTTAGGGGAGGGGGGATTCAAACACTCCCGTCGATCTCGTCTCCCATGCAGGATATCGGAAAAATGCTAAAGCCGGTAGATAGCCCATAGGAAATAATAAAGGTACTATATCGGCCACCTTTTGGCTCAAGCGAATACTGAGATCATGACAGATCGTAGAATAGATTTAGAGTTTAGAAGTTAGTTAGAGTTAATTTATAGGTGCTTGTTGGGACGAATCGGATGATAACAATATGACCGTACTAGGTCAACACATAAGAAATAACTTGACCTAAGGCTGGGGCATGACCATCATCTAACTAGCCATAGTAAATATACATACCAATCGACTCGCAATGGTAATACAAACGTAATTGTACCAAAAAAACTCTACCATCATTTTTTGCCAAGTTATTGATCCAAGTCAATAATCCAACTTGGCATGCTTAAGTAATCCCAAATGAGCTTTCAGAGATCACAGGTCCAGATTTGCAAAATGAGCTTAGAGAGTGGCCTAAGGTAATACGATTTAAGGAATAGTAAGGTATTCTAAGTTTCATTGACGTAACTACCGAAATAGAGCCATTTCCGGCCACTTCCCGTTTTTCCCATGTATTTCCGATGGGGAGGTACCCCAGAGGTGCAGAAACTTGCCAACTCGGCTACCGGAGTTTGTGACACATTTACGAAAATTGAGGTGCATAATTGTGACAAAATAGCGATCCTGACTGTATGGCTCAAGATCAAACCCCATATTTTCGAAATAGAGAATGTAGCGTGTAGGGAATATTTTAACTTAGCAGCTCTGTTCTTCAATTGCACAGCGTACCATTAGTAATACAATATTGGTACTGTGTTCAGTTTCTACTAAAACTAGGGACCCCCGCTGCAGAAAAACCCGCAAACCACTGTCACAGTTGCCAGATTTTAACATGCAGCCCAATGGGGCTGATGGTTAGTAGTTTGCAGAAAGTTGTCGCCTAGATACCGGAAATGTGACAGTCAATTTTTTCGAGAAATACACGATTGTGGGCATATTTAAGGCATTAAAAATAACGCAGATACTTTATTAAGTATTTCTCTGTCCATTTTTTCGGGTTAAATCATATTTACAGTTTGAGTGTCTTCGATTTATTGGCCCCTATTTCTTCGAATTTAGTATTAAGTACGCCTAAAAGCTACTAATAAAAGTACTAAGTGAGTGAGAAAATAAACATAGTTGGGCAGCAATTCTACTTAAACTGCGCAACAGCGACAGGACAAGTAAGAAATGTTTATGTGATGTAGAGCCTGCCAAAAATTTAAACAGGCGGGAAGCCACTTATTTTGATTGCATATTCATTAGGTATATTTAAGATAAGTGCAGGCTAAAACTAGCTAGAACAAATATTGCTGCCCATGGCTAATCTAAGATGAATGTAGGCTATTGTAAGACTGATGCACTTTCCCATATCAAGCTTGGTTTTTAATTCCTTAGCCTGCTTGTGCCTTAGTTTATTTGTGCCCTAGATTGGTTAGATAGATTTGGAGCTGGAGGAAGTTGGGAGAGTTGGCGCCAGCAACAGGCTGGCAACAACACTGATTCAGGTGAGTTTTCATGATCAAATTATCATATCAATATTGTACAAATAGCAAATGTGTGCTAATGCAGTCCTCCACAAAGTGTTAACACCCACACTGGAGAGGGGCCTGGAACTAACGTGCACTGGAGGGGGCCGAGTAGACCCCCTTCTTATCTCAGAAAATCACAGCAAATCTCAGAAACAAATAGACTTCGAAAAACGCTGGTTGGGGGTGTGTTGCTTACCACCAGTGGTGGTAAGCAACGCACAGGACCTGAACTGCATGGAGTTAAAGCAGGATTTTGACTACACTGGATCTTTCTTTGGTATGTGAATTCCAATACCTCTGTACCTATTAGGGCAATAGACATAATTTTACATCTATGCAGGCTAGTCGCCTCAGAGTTTTTACTGCAAAAAGGAATGACCAGGCAGGTAATGATCGTGAGTGGGATGCAAATTTTAAGCATTTGATGTGTTTATAAAAATGCTACCTAAGGTCCACTTTACCAACACATTTTAGGTAGATTCAAATACTATGTTGACATTGAAATTTTTTCCCTTTTGTTGATATGTGAGATAGAAGTTTAGTGGGGGGGGGAAGCTGCGGTTAGGGTTCCCAATTGTGTGTACATGTATGCTCCCATTAATAGGTATGTTCCAAATAATGACTATTTTCATGATAATTGCTACATGTTATCATGTGGAAAAGTACCATAATTGGAAACACTCCTTTCAAAAATGGAAACTTCTTCAAAAAAGGAAATGCATGTCATTGGGGGAAACTGCAGTCCGAGTTGCCAATAATAGTTATGACCCCAATGCTGGAAAAAATGACCCATAATTGAAAATTTTCCTTCCAAAAACAAAAACATGATCTATAAATGAAAACTTACTACTTTCATGGTGTAATGGTTTGGTGCTAGAACCTTGTCTGCTGCAAAAAGTAAGGGACAGGTAGAGGACATTCAGCATATTGGAAATAGTATTCAAGTATACAATTATTATTTCCAGCTCTGTGTGACAGAGGAGGCATACGTCGCATTGAGTTTGTGACAGCCAGCATACTTTCTGCACCTCTGAGGTACCCATACTTCACCCGAGGTCATAGATAAGCAAATTATGTTACCACAACCTGTGGCACTCAATCAACCCATTACATGAGATAAATATCACACCAACAGATAAAACCTACTTTCACTGGTGCCACTTAAAATAATATTTGCAGGCAAGGTCACTTGACATGGTCTGCTGACCTGACCTGACTGGTGACCACTGGGGCGTGGGTTAAACTAATTATTTGTCCAGCTCACTAGAATGAATCACAACAAAAGGTGATGTATGTACATACCTACCAAGGGCGTCAAACGTGCTAGGAGGGGTGGAGACGAGTTCCTCCTCGAATCAGGGCACTTGACCGATGACTTTTCACTTTCTTATGCTTATTGGCGAGGACCTGAGCAATGTTTCTACATTTGCTTTAGGTGATGTATCTTAGTACTTATAGCGGATCCAGGGGCGGCCAGGGGCAAAAGCACTCCCGAAATGTCAGAGTGACTATTGTAAATGCATAGCCTAAGGTTGTTCAGAGGCAATAATGGGGGAGGCCCGAGCCCCTAGCCCCCCAGTGGCGGATCCAAGGGGGGGCAAAAGAGGCATTTGTCCCCCCAAACGGAAAAGCTCGGGGCAAAACTATGTTTTTGCCCCCCTAAAGTGATCGACCTCCTTTTTTCCCCCGGCTCCTTTTTAGTCTAAATGCAAGATTTTGGTGCTTCAACTCTCAACTTCAAACAGAACCAGTTAAGTTCAGTGTGAATACTGGCCATCGGGCTGGAAAAAGTATCTCGAGCCCATATTTGTCATCCCGTGACGTTTTTTTTGCTTTTCGCCTCAACAAAATCTTCCGGCAAGTGATATTGCAGCGCAGCTTTCACGGCGTAACGTTTTTTTTTGCTTTTCGACTTTTGACTTTGGTTTGCCCCTCCCAAACCGACCGGCTAGATCCGCCACTGAGCCCCCCCGAAATGACGTCCTAGATCCGTCACTGCTCAGAAACACCTTCCTGGACTTCTATTGCCCTCTGGCTACGTGCCCCACCCTCCCTCTCCTGCAGTAGCTATCATTAGGTCGCAGTCCTTTCCGAAAAATAAATCCGTGGTATCGTCCCTGCTCACTAGCACTTCCCTAACTGACCTGAAGGATTCACTGAGGTTGCCATCTTTAGGGGAAAACGTTCTACCGCCTATGGATTTCAGGGTCTCGCCCTATGGTTCCAGTTTTCGTGGCATAGCCTAAAAAAGGAGAAACGTTGTCGACAATGTTTTGGGTCTCGACTGAAGCTTCGTGCCCTTTCGCTCATTCAAAACAGAGCAATGTAGCCTGCGCTCTCCTGAATCGAGTATAACTTCCGGTAGTACTTCATATGCCCTCTGGGACGGTTATCCGTTTTGCGTCACACAAATTATCTCCCTCTATCGGTTGGCTTCCAGTCGGACCCAATTCCCTCCCCTCATAAGTTCGTCTTCAAGCTCCTACGCCAGCGAACTCGGCAGCCGTCTTGTCTGTGCCGGAGTACAGCCAGGGACAGTGGGAATCAAACCAATTGGAAGCAAATTAAGGCAAATAATTTGTTAGAATTACATTGAAAACATACTTTAACGAACCATCTTATTGATGCCACAATTTTCATTAAAAAGAACTGCTGGATTTCTCGGAAAGCAACTGAACGTTCGTCCACCAATCAGCGGCCGGCATCCGCCAGCATCTGTTTGCCCTCGAGGCACAGAGGTGAGCGGGGTCACGGTCCGGATACGCCTGACCAGATTAGAGCCTCAGTGGGGCTCTAATTTCTTTAATTTCTGGACCACGCTAACTTTTATGAGCATGCTTACAATGCTTAATTGCTTACTCTGCATCCATCTGAGCTAGAGACAACATCACCGCATTAAATTTAAACAGCATTGCCACCAATCACTTAAAACACGAGGAAAACAAAAGATGCGCTAGGGAGCGCAAAAGAAGAACACCGTACCTTAATGTGACCCCACATGATGTTCCCCAGTCCGCAGTGCTCCATTGCTCAAGAGGAGGAACAGGGATTGAGCTCTCAACATAGTGTGCGATACCTATGTGTCGGAATATATGTGCTACCTTGCAACGGACGGATGCATTCTTGCAATGAATGGCGATAGATATAGCTATTTGAACTCTGCCTACGCACTACAGTCGCTGTAAAATTATAACAGAACGGTACATATCATAGCGGTAGCTGAACAGTGTCAAACAGCGATGAACCCTTGCTTGGATTTCCATATAAAATGTATGGAGAACACTGGCGGATTCAAGGGGGCTAGGGGCTCAAGTCCCCTCTCCAAATGTTATAGTGCCTATAGTAAATGCATAGTCAGAGGCTGATCAAAGGCAATGGCGATGAAGACTTGAGCCCCTAGTGCCCCTCGAAATTAAGTCCTGGATCCGCCACTGATACAGAACGACTCTGAACGGTGCTAAGTCGCTAGCAAAAGCTGACCAAACCGTACATTGTAAACTGCTCAGTGTGTGGACTACGTTAGAGTCTCATATCATTGCAACGATTAGAAAGCTATTGGAAAGTAACTATCCAATGAAACAGTTGCTCGTGTTGCCACCGACTGGTAAGTATAACCCTACTGATAGGGGCTGCGGCAGTACAGTGGGAAGCGCCTGCACTTGCTACGGGACTGACCCGGGTTAATCGCTCAGCAGAGGGGATTCATGTACGTGCTTCCACTTTCAGTTTTGTTGAACTGGCTTTATGGCGCTCTTCAAGACAGCGGTCAAACTCGATTTTTGCCTCCTACTACCTCCCCTTCGATCATTGTCAGATCTAAGTACGGTGGCGGATCCATAGGGGACACATAAGATATTTACCCTCCCCCAAACGGAAAAGCTCGGGGCAAAGCTATGTTTTTGCCCCCTCCCCAAAGCTGTCGACCTCCTTTTTGCCCAGACTTCTTTTTAATTTATGTGCAATGTTTTGGTGCTTCAACTCTTAATTTCAAACAGAATCAGTCAACTTCAGTGTAAGCATTGGACAGCAGAACGTGCGTTTTTTGGCCAGATGTTGAACTCCGCAACGTGTTTTCTTTTGCTTATTGGTTCTTTGATTTACTCCAAAACCCTGTCGTCGAGTTAAATTTGATATACTCTCACCGCGAGACGTGTTTTTGCTCATCGACTTTGGCTTGCTCCCCCAAACCTATACCGGCTAGATCCGCCACTGTTTGAGTGAGCCGTCCTCCAAGTAAGAAAGAAAGAAAAAAGCCGTAAAGCTCTAGCATGACTTCTTGGTCAAGTGGTTCCCAGCAAAGCATTACGCAGTTGATGGGCACATTTACTATATTTCGGACTATTTCTGTCACTCAGTGAAATTTCCATCGCTTAGTCCAGAAGAGCGCCTGGATACACTTTTTAAAATTCTACAGCACTGCATTTGCAGAAAGCACACAATGTGCACCACCTGCTCAAATCATTCGGTTGGAACATGTCTTACACAGTCAATCACCGGCGGCAAGTCCAGTTTTGTCCAGGCGACGATCCGCCACCACTCCAGAAAGCGCTCGTCTGTCACCTGACGAGTCTTACAGAAGCGAGTCGGCACGGCTGAAAGCACTGCCACTGAAAAGAATTCACTCCGGTGCCGGAATGACGACGCCGGGCCGTATCACCAGGCCGCAGATTCATCCGTCAATCTGTGTAACACCGCTGCCGGCCACCAGAGAGGCAGCGGGGCCCCAGGCCTCCACAGCGGCGTCTTCTCACCGCTGTGTTATTTGTCTCCACTATTGCGTTTCAGCGGCGGCCGCACGTTTGTCAGTTAAGCTCGGCATCTGTATCCCTCCGCTCCGCCCGGCTACCACCGCCCTCCATTAAAAGGCTCCGCCAGCAACGGTATTTCCAACACCCTCACCGAGGTGCCCGTTCTGCGCCGGAGAGGTTCCGCTGATGCCGGCAGTCGCTAAGTGCATATGTAACAATGTGATTACCATTGCGCATTGGGATGGTACCCGTGCCGCATGCCGCCATTTCCTCGAATTATATCTTAACTTGGTGAGCCGTTTGGTGCCAACTGAATATTCAGTATCTTATAGATACAATGACAGACCTTTTGGTTAAAAGAATTTACGTTGACACTCACTATTAGTGGGTGCATCAAGTATCTGAAAAATTTCACAGCAGTAGCACTGCACAATACGTGGCGTGTCTATTAGCATCGTTTAAGGGCACAAGGCTTTCTGACTGACAACGGAAATAATGAATCATTGTCGAAGAGACCCAAACTATCCCGACAAGAAAGTGAGGCTGGTTGGGGCGGTTGGCCAAAATTTGAGCCTTTTGGGACTAAAAAACTTCCCGCCATGGATAAAGCCGCATTCGGGCTCAAAGAAATCGGTTCAAAGCTAATCCTATTTGCAACTTGCTAAGATGACCTGTTTTGTTGCCATCATTGTCTGCATTTTTGTGCGATAATGCTATGATTTTTTTATAAAGCTTTGATATCGATATGACGATATACTGCCTAATTAATTTCCTATACATGGATGTTCAATTTGTATAACATCACTAGCGATATTTGGTATAAAATGGCTTCATAATTTTCAAGTACTTAAAAATTATTATTTTTGAATAAACCGCACATTTTGACAAACCAATCGACCAGATGGCGAAAAATGATTCACACATCGGAATTGGTGACGCACGATCTACTTGAAAATGTGTTTTCAGGAACCATATGTCCGTTATCCGTATAAAGTGACGTCAAAAATACACTTTTCAGTGACATTTGATATTTAAGAAGTCGTTTTTTTGCTTTCCAACTTCTGTAATAGGAGAGGGTCATAATATGTGTCACATTATGAAAACTTATCGACGATAGTGGTTAGATTTTTGATGATGCCATTTCACGAAAGATGAGAATATGGAATGAAAGAAATGAAAGAACCATTCATGAAAGAAAGAATAAATGGTGCCATAAACGCTACCAAAATCCATTCAGAACACGTCTTAATGTCTTCCTTTTATGCAAGGCCTAATGTTGTTTTATGCATTTCAGCGTTATTTAGTACATTGACCCATTATGCCTCTGTAAAGTGTCAAAATCCAAGGAGGAGCAATCAGCCCCCCCCTATTTAGATCTATTAAACCGAGAGAGTTAGAAAAACGCGGGTTTTTAATATAAGAGGACTATAGTGATGTACATTTTGGACAATCTTCTTGGGCCTAGGTCAGTATCTTCAAGGTAAGGCAAGTTCATAGTTTTTGAATCTGGGTCATGCTGGGAATCTATTGGGAAACCCGCTGAATGCTTTACAATCAGGCTAAGACTATAGATGAAATGTCCCATTTTCCTGAATTTTTGAAGTCGAGGTTATTCAAGGTTATTTACCTATGCCACCATAATATAAGATCTTACTCATATCAATACTGTAACTAACATTGTAGCAACCGTGGAGCTGAAAAGGAGATCCTAAACTTAACCCATGATCTTTGAGCTTGACCTGTGGCATTGACCTGAACAAGTAGTATCCTTCACTATGATATGATGGGATAATATATATCTTACTAAGGGACGTCATCTGATCAGAAGTAATGGCGTAAGCGACCTTGAAAATACTGGTATAATATTGATCTGTGAACTTTGACCTTGACCTCGACACATGTGAGTTAACATTAACATATCATCCCTACTGCATAGAGTGTGTTAGGTAAGTGATAGTTGAAAAGACGTGTTAGGTGCCCGTGTAGCTTAAGAGAGACGAAAGTGGAAAGGTGCACTGGCTGCCGGAATTTCCGGACAGTACACAACTGCACCAGGCGCTTGACGTGGGTACTGTACATAAACTTTTTCACTTTGTATATAATTCAGTCATGGAGGCTGCCCACTTTCAATGACATTTATCACCTCCTTGGAAACCCAGTTTGAGCCGCATCAAATATACGTGAATACATCTAGAAGCAAACCGAGAGCGCAAACAGTCCAGGACATGGGAGCCTGAGGTCGCTTGCCACGATAAATTTCACCAAGTAGCCTGTAATTAGATCCGAGGAGTCGACTGGGTCAGTTCCGGGTACTAATTGTCCGGAATATCAAGTTGAAAGGCCAGAGCTTTAAATGTACCAAGCTCAAACAATGGCAAAGAAGAGGTCTGACAATAGTGTTTCATAGGGAGAGGAAGATAACTTCATCGGCTTTTAGATACCTCCAATCTTCAGTGAAACAGACCAGCTGCAAAGTTACCGACAAGTCATCTTGTTGTACTCTTGAAATCTCCAGCAACCTAAGAGTCAGCTAAACATACTATCAACCTCTTTTCCTTGCACAATCCCACAAGGCCTGGTGCGTTGTATCTAAAAATAGTCCGGCAGACCTCGAATCGATAGCGGCTGGAGGCGCTGCGGGCGCTCCAACGCCGCCGCCGGCGTCGGCAGTCGGCTCAGCCGGGCCTGACGGGCCGGCAGCCGCACCAACAACCGCTCCCCCCGCACCGCCACCGCCTGCCGCCACCGAGACGCTCGCCAGAGGTCTCCACCCGACGGCCAACCGAATGGGAAACACGAAACGGGATGGGATGGTTCGGAGTGGGACACATTTTTACAGGTTTCACTTGGGATAGGACGGGATAATTTTGCAGAAATATTACAGAAATAGGACGGGACTGGTAATATCACTGGATTCATTTTCCAGGAAAGGTTGAGCAGAGACAACCATAGGAGAAACAGAAAAGTATGGGTGTGTAATGATGACTTTACAGCTTAGAGAGGTCAGCAGGCGACTGAGGCCAGCGATTGCTTCAGAACTTGTTCAAAAGCCCAGGAAACTTGCTGTGCTCGATAAAAGGAGCTATTTAAGACATCTGTTATCTAAGTTGTCTGGTTTGCAGCTTGCTCGCTCACACTTGTTTCGAACATACACTTCAAAAGTAACGGGCCTATTAGTACATTGTTGGGTTAGACAGAGAGAGTTCGCAATCAAGGTTTCTTTGCTTTAAATGGCAATAACACCTACGCCTAGCTAGTATAGGCTGAGGTTTAGTGGTTTCAAAAAGTATGGTTTTGTATTCATTTCACACGCATACTGGAGGGGGCCTCGGAGGCCCCCAACTGTTTTTCCAAGGTGACTGGAGAACTGCTCGTAGCCCAAAAAACGATAATTGGCCATATTTAACATAACTTTATAGCACGTCGATTGATTGAACGATTTTGATAATCTGTCGAAATTCTTTTTTACTTATAGGTTTTCAAAGTCAGACCTGCATTCTAGAATCACCGCAATCGCGCGGTCGAACCAGCTCACTTGCATTGGAGACCAAGAGATGACGTCATAACGCGGTATAACTGGGGCGATATGTCAAGGTAACCTCATATAAAGGGCAAGGTCAAGGTCAAAGGTCACAGTTCAAGGTCACCTTAGTACTTTCAAGGTCACTGACCTCAGTGCTTCCGGTCAAATGGCGTTACCCAGTCTGACGTATATCACGCTATGCCGGCATTGTTAAGGTACCTCACTGTAAAGGTCAAGGTCAAAGGTCAAATACAAAGGTCATTGTGAAAGGCCAATCCTCATTTCCCGCCAAACAGTTGCTATCGTGCTGGTCATATGGTACATTATAAGTAGTATACCATATTGCAATCTTATAGGTCAATAACCTTGAATGACTTTGACCCCAAAACTGTAGGGAAGGTTCTTTACGACCTTCCCTCTATGATCCTGGTCCAACTTTAGATCATTCCCGTCTTTTCCCGCATAATCACGGAATTTTCCACTCGGTCCCCAGCATGACCAAGATTTGACCTTTATGACGTCGTTTGACCTTGAAGATATTGACCTAGGTCAATAAAAATTGATCATTATGTAGTTAATTATAGCCCCCATCCACCCCCCAAATAAAGTTTTTCTACGCCTCTTAGTTTCCGAGATCTTAGCGGGGGCCTACCAGGCCCCTCTAGTGTGCGTTAGTGGCAGACCCCCTCCAGTGCGGGTGTTAAGGATAATAGATACATTCCACTGTAACCTGGAGAAGAAATGTATTTTTCTGTGCAGTGATAATGGTCACAAAACAAATATTTCAAATCATAAGTTGATACAACTGTACTTGGCTCCCTGAATCCTGGATGCAAAATTGAGCTACATTAGCTATCACATATTCGGGCACCGACCTTCATCAGAATCCTGATCCGACACATGTCCCCGAAATAATCCTGGTCATCGCCGATCATAAATTGAGTTCCCAACAAATTCCTATGATAGGAATCATTACATATCGATATCCGTAAGGATGGTAGCTGCAATGCCTCAAGTCTAGACGAGTAGAATTGTGGCAGACATTTTTCGGTGATTTGAGCTATCAACCATCTGTTATTGAGTGTGCTTTGCTCAAATTGTTAATATGTTCCACAAACAAAATACAACTTCACCTGGAAGGGTAGCAATACCCCAAAAGCATACGTACTAGCTGGGGATCTAAAATATTATAATGATAAATAATTGCTATAATAGAATGAATAATGATAAATAATTGCTTTGCTACAATCAATGTTTCTTTCTTAGAGTCTCGGTAACAGTGCTGTTACCGAATCACAGCAGTCTTTTTTACTTGAGACGCTCTATATCTTCTTACAATGCATGATAATTTTTGTGAGCAAATATCTAATCACAGATCACTTGTAGTTAAAAAAAACTGAGACCAGTTTGCCGTAATTCCACTGGTCTGGATTTTCTTCGTTGACTATACGTTCATTACCTTAGCGGTGACCAGATAGATTTTGCCACATCGAGCAGTGGATCCAGACTTACATTTCGCAGGAGGGAGGATGGGGCTAGGGAGCTCAGCCCTATCCCGTCCTTATCTCGAACAAGCTCTGACTGTCACTCTACCTGTTCTCTTATCAATTTTAACAATATACGACAGACATGTCGGCTTTTACTTTGCACTGGCAAAAAGTGTGTCATTGGGAAAAAACTGTCTGGACGCGTGCAGGCTACCTCGAGCTATTTAATCTACATCGTATTGAAGCTGTCTGCAGGCGCTCACATTGATGGACCAAGTAATAAACCTCTTGCGGCGCTACTCAGCTAATGCCTTTGCCAATAGGAGCCGACGGTAATTAAGTTCTGCACTGACGTAATCCGAGCTCATATGGTCAGAGTACATCGCGTGATCACTGAACGTCGTCGCCAACAGCCCAATGGGCTATTTATAAAAGGGATGCAATGACATTATGAATAGATACATGTAACTCAAAATATGCGCACACCTTTGATTTTATACTTCGTCAGCAAATACTACGATTGGACACAATGATACAAGTGCATATTTTTATTTTCCCGTCTCAATTTCACATGATGTTGTTGGAAATTTCAGCTTATATTTTTGAAACGGTGAAATCACCGTGTTTGGTAATTAATATTCGGGTAGGTGCCAACCATGGCCAATTCGATGACCTTCCTTCTTCCTCTTGTTAGATAGAAGTCTAATATTTGCAATATTTTTTCACCGATCTGTCGGTCGGTCACCCTGGTAGATGTTCGCACTGTCCGGAATGTATGTACCTAGACAAAAAGAGCTTATTGTCTTGTGTTTTCTTACATCTGATTGATATCCATTCTGTCTAGTTTGTAGGCCACAATAAGTTTCCACGTAGTAAGATTTAATACAATTGTAGCAAAAGTGTTTTTGTCTTTGCTTATTGGGCCTAGTTTCTTTCCTGTGACACCTCCTATTTTTAAGCCTGTGTTAGCGACGAATCTAATGTCTGCCTATTTACGGTTTTTTCCAAGACTTAACACCCGCACTGGGGGGGGTCTGGCACTAACGCGCACTGGAGGGGGCCTGGTAGGCCCCCCTAAGATCTCGGAAACTAAGAGGGTTAGAAAAACGCCACTTGGTAGGTGGGTGGGGGCTATGGTGATCTACATGATGACAAATTTTCATTTACCTAGGTCAATATCTTCAAGGTCAAACGAGGTCGTAAAGGTCAAATATTGGCCATGCTGGGATCGATTGGTAAATGCTGTGATTATGCAGGAAAATGGCGGGAATAAGCTAAAGGCGGACAAGGTTCATAGAGAAGAGGTCTCAAAGAGGCTTGCCCACAACTTTTGGGTCAAGGTCATTCAAGGTCATTGACCTTTAAGGTCACCATATGGTATACTACTTATTATTTACACTTTGACTAACACTGTAGCCACTGTTTGGCGGGAAATGAGGATTGACCTTTCCAAATGACCTTTGACCTTGACCTTTGACCTTGACCTTTGTATTGGGGTACCCTACCGATGACGTCATAGCATAAAATATGTCAGACGGGGTAACGTCATTTGGCCGGACGCACAGTGGTCAGTGACCTTGAAAGTGCAGATATGACCTTGACCTGTGACCTTTGACCTTGACCTTGACTTTCATGTGAAGTGACCTTGACATATAGTCCCGCTTATATGACGTTATGACGTCACCACTCGGTCTTCAATGCAAGCTAACTGGTCCGACCGCGCGTTTACGGCGATCTCAAAATGCAGGTCTGACTTTGAAAGCCTATAAGTCAAAAAATTTTCAGCCGATTTTCAAAAGTCTTCACCAATCGACGCGCTATTAAATTCTGTTAAATGTGGCCAGGTTTCATTTTTCGGCTACAAGCGGTTCTCCGGCCACCTCGGAAAAACAGGTGGGGGGCCTCGAGGCCCCCTTCCAGTGCGCGTGTTAACACGCGCATTGATGGGGGTCTGAGCCACCTTCGCATTGACGGGGGGGCGGGTACCCGCCCCCTAAGATCTGGAGAACCACGGTAGGTAGCGAAAAACGGTAAACGGCGTTGGGCTGCCCATCCACTTCGCCATCGAAAACATTTGAACCATTTTTTGTCAGGTCAAATTTAAGGTCACGAGAGGTCAAAACATGCCAGTCATAGGGATAACATGTAAATTCAAATTTCGACCATTACATCTGAACAAGTAAAGATAGAGCAAAACGACTTGAACTATATGAATCCTCTTAGCAAGCCGAATCGAATGATATCTAATTTGACCTTGCTAGGTCAAATCAAGGATTTGACTTGACCTGAGGTCAGGTCAGGGTCAAATTATATAAAATGCATATCATTAGAACTGCAAAGCCCAGGCGAGTCTAATGCAGCTAAAATAAATGCTCTATCACCATTCGTTACTGAGTTATTCCGTAAAAACCATTTTTTCCATGTATTTCCAATGGAAAGGTCATGCCTCGTACCTGACCCTAGGTCATCGATATCAAAAATACCGGAACGTATTTTAGAGAACTCGGTGGGGCCATTATGTGATATGAGTTTCAATCGGATAAGTTCACCCTGCTCCGATTTATGCTATCTTAAACTTTTTTTGAGGTCGGGTCACTTGACCTGTACTGGCGACCTGACCTGAGATGACCTAACCTTAAAATTTTCACAGAAGTTGTAAAAAAGATGAGGAAAAAGACATACCAAGTACGGCGGCGCTACGCGCCGCCGTTTTTCTATCTCCGAAAAACCCGAGGGGGGGCGGGTACCCGCCCCCGTCAATGCGCGTGTTAGTGTTGCAATGTTTTTGGAACGACAATTCTACTTATACTAGGTGGGTTCATTTTTTTCTCGAATTTTATTATCCTTTTTGCGTTCAAAAAGCATCTGGTAATGAATAATGATTCATATTCCAGCTTCTGAAATGGCATACAGATGTGATCAGTCTCCATTCCAAAATTTTCATATCTGTACACGTGGTCATCACCAAAACATTCGGAGCACACGTGGTCACCATTGGATTTCCTACCGTATGTGCAGCAATGAATATTTGGGGCAGGAGGCAGACCACATCTTCGGGTCGTTTTAGAAACTGAAATATCCAACAAAATTCATTTGCAGATACCTTTTGAAGGCAAACAAGATAAGAAGGTCGAAAATTAAAACAAAATCGGCCCCACCCAGAATTATCGTCGGTCCAAAAAACATCGCAACATGATGTCCCAGAAAAAAAACACTTAAAAAGGCAGACATTAGATTCATCGCTAATGCAGACTTAAAAAAGAAGACATCAGAAAAAAGAGGCCAGGATCAAAATGGAACGAAAAAAACAATACTGCTTATAAAATTGCTTGCAACAATTAAACAAAATGAATAAATGAGCGTCGATCAGATTTAAGAAAACCAGAGACAAGGTCTTTTGTTGCATGTATGTACATTCGGAGCAATACGAACATCTACTGGCTTGGGAAAACGCGAGAACCTCACGCAGCATATTGGATATAATTGAGACCTACCCGTCTATTAATTTCAAACGCCGTGATTTCACAAACATATTAGCTTTACTTGTCAACATCATCACGTTAACTTGAGATGGGAAAACGAACCAGGCATTTTTTTACCATTATGTCTGATCGGAGTGACGGCGTACAAAACGAAATGCGTTCCCATGTTTTACAATACACATAACTACTCAGATTGTCATTGTGTTGCGTTTTAAAAACTTGTCACAATGGTAAGCCAACTCACATCTTATATAAGCCATTTCCACTAATGAACATGTACACTATATCACTGTATTTTTGGTTGTTGTTCAAGAGCTACTGAAACTACTAAATATATAAATGAATAGATAAATAAAAAAATATATATATTTATATACAGCAATATTGAGAAATCGAAATAAAATAATTTACGCCATATTACATCTATTGTATATTCCATCTATTGTACATTGTATCTCTGTAGCTTTATATCGCAATGTAAAGATGCATAACAACATTGAAAAACTGGTTTGCTTCAATTTCTCGACCTTGTATATTTATATTTTACTTTATGTAATTAAGGTGCCTATGCATTTGATTAATAAAATTAATTTATGTAATATAACATATCAATATAGCATATTGATAGCTTATTGATATGAATTGATGAATACAAACAATATTGGGAAGTAAGTGGAGGTAAACCAAAATATAAATAACCACGTTCTCAGGGCTTCATCGTGCCAAGCTATGCGAGGACAGGCAGAACTAAGTTGGCGCCGATACAAACTGGTTATCCGGAACAATGGAGCCAGTCGGCAACGCGATTGACTTGAATGGGGATCGGTGATTGCTGACAATGCTGTTGATAGCAACGAAATAAGAAACAATTTGGGGGTCTGATGCAGCAATTTATGACGCAAAATAGCATTGGCCGCTTCCATGACACAACTACAAAGAGAAAACTTACTGATCCTTGTGCATTGTGAAATAGCAAGAAAACCAAAAAGTTTTTTATTTATTTATTTTTAATATAAATATTGTGTACGTAGTTCTCAGTTCGACTGTTGGAGTCAGAGTCTCACTAAAGTCATCAAGGGACTTGTCACGGAGACCCCGACCCCACCACCCGAACGAGCAACTCCCACAATGAAGGGTTGATTTAGAAGCCAAAGTTTAACGTCCCACAAAGCACAGGGACGGCCGCCCCGCTCAGGTCACCCTCTCACCAGTCAGTTGCCAGCCGACCTGTACGTCGGGTAAACTATTGAGCGCCGGAGCGTCTCAGGGGAACCGATCCCAAGCCTGGGCATGCACTGCCACTGCATGCTTCTGAGCAGCGGGCCGGAGCCCAACGCTCTACCAACTGAGCTACCGGGGCGGCGACTAAGTTAAACCAATTCACAGAAAAGCGTCAGGTCTGAGCAAAAGTGAGAACATGCTACTAAGAAAGACGCAACAATAAAACAGCCAGAATTATGCCATAAAATTGATCACGCAGAAAAGTCAGATCGGAGATCTCTTGGGTGAGGGACTGACCGTGGTTTTCTCGAGACAGCGCAGTAGATGGTGATGCTGCAGCTCGAAGATGTCGTCCTCCTTTTGCTCGTCTAGCTCCAGACCAGCCTCTTGCGCCGCCAGCCGCGCCTCCGACGCTTTCTTCTTGTTAGCGAAAGCCAGCCCGGAAGAGGCCTTCGCCAGCTTGATGCGTGCCAGACGCGCTTTCTGAAATAATCACAGATAATAGTTATTTAGATTACTCCGAGGCGTTACACGACCTGTGCCCCGTTTCATAAAAGTTGTAGAAATGCGGCGTGTTTTACACCTCATTCACCTGCAAAGTTACCCTGTACTCAGAATCACGTTTCACAAAGAGCGGTGACATTCACGCGAAAGCGGCGTAGATATCAAATGCAGCTTAAATTACGCCCAATTCCAGAATGGAATTACCCCTTTCAAATATGGCGTGTAACTGATTTATTAACATGAGAAATTGCATCAATATTTTTTAATAAATTATTTGAATGAAAATTATTGTACTTATTTGCTCTTATTCGCTTTTTAAGTTTCTAATGTACTTTTACAAATACTGCGGCGGAAGACGTACTATCAGCTGGCCCAATAAAAATACGACGTATTTGTTTTTGGCCGTACCTCATTTTTAGGTAGTTGCTGTCAAGAAGGTCTTAAAAAGGTTATTGTATTGTTGTGCGAGTGTAGTTCAGTGGAATTTGAGATGAATTGTGTTTACTAATTATGAGTGAACTGTGAAGGTCTGTGAACCTTATAATTTTGTGAAACTGGGAAAGGAATAGTGAGTAAACATCTTTGAAGAAGAACAAGATCAAGATGTTGGTACTTAGGAGGTACCTAGGTATATCATCATTATCGCCAGAGGCCTCAGTAGAGATACTTGGATTTTTGGTGACAGATACCTTAAATTGAATTTTTAGCCTCCATAGATTTCATGTAACACTTTGTCAGTGTCAGCCTATCTGGGGTTCTGTCCTCGCTAGACTGTAAAATAACAGTAACGGCAGAAAGTCAAAGTAAAAATCAATGTCAGCTTTCCTGTGTATTTGCATCAATAGTTATCATCATTTTGTGCATACCAAATGGCCATAGAACTCTACATATCAGCTCAATTTGGCATGTGCAACTTGCACTTTATACCTGTGCAAGGAAAAACTTACACACACTTCCATTTAAGTTTATTTTACATTCATGACTCTTTTTGTCCTTCACTACTCTACCTAATGTTGCTTCAGATTCAGAATTCCATAAGAAATTATATATTTTTCATGTTTTGCTTCATTGTCTGATAAATGTTACGCTGCTATATCTTGCATAGCTTTTCAGGCGTGTTTTACATATTCAACGTACATGTTGTCTGCTATATGAAACAATATTGGCAATATTCTACGCTGAATTCAGTACAGCGTAGTTTAGAGCAGCGTAACTTTGCAAGAAGTTGTATTTTACGCTGCATTTTTGTGAAACAAGATTGTGGTGTATTATTCACTTTCTACGCTGCATTATGCTACTTCTACGCTATAAGCATAAGTTACGCCTTTTTATGAAATGGGGCCCTGGAATCAGGCATTGGAGATCGTGCGTTGAGGCAAAGCTTTATTCCCGTTGAATGATGACTAGTCTAAGGGAACAGCTTTAGTAAGTATGCGCAGATATTAACAAATAGTTGCCTCTACTGCCAGCTGGAGGTTGTCTCTGACGTAATCTATTGCGAGCCAGCCGAAGTTGAGTTCTGGCCGCTGATTGTTTACCACTTGGCTTGGAGGTGCGTGAGCCCGTTACTGTGGCGGCGTTCAGTTTGCCGCGTTCTATTGACATGGAAGAGCCGGCAACACCAATGTTGAGTCACGCGATTCAGCCACTATAGTGGAGAGAGGGCTGCTAGTGGAGAGGAAAGTGTAGAGGGGTGTGTAGGGCGTCCAGTATGGTATAACGTAGGACAGTGCTTGTTTTCTGTTGAGCTGTTAGCACGCGCAGTGGAGAGGGGTCTGGCGTCAACGCTTAGTGGAGGGGGGTCCTAAAGTGCTACCCCTAAGACCTAAAAAACCAATAGGGCTAGAAAACACTCGTTGGGGGAGTGCGAGGGGAAGTGACAGCGATCTACATTATGGAAAAATTTCATTGATCTAGGTCAATATATTTAAGGTCAAACGAGGTCGTTAAAGATTAAATCTGGGCAGTACTGGATACCTATTGGGAAATACCATTATTATGCAGAAAAAGCCGGGAATAAATAAAATGGATCAAAATCATAGAGAAAAGGCTCCCACATTGTTTTCGAAAATTTTGGGGCATATGTCATTCAAGGTCAATGGACTATGACACATAGCAATATTGCATATTCCCAATAATGTACAATATAACTGAAACTAATAAATTCTTTGGGCGGGAAATGAGGGTTTGACCTTAAATAAGACATTTTGTCTTGACTGTGACCTTGGCCTTGAATAGCCTTAACACGCGCATTGACAGGGGTCTGAGCCACCTTCGCTTTGACGGGGGTGGGGCCTGTACCCGCCCCCTAAAATCTCGAGAACCACGCTAGATAGCGAAAACGGTAAACGGCTTTGGGTAGCCCATTCACGTCTCTATCGAAAATATTTGGACCATTTTTTTGTCACGTCATATTTAAGGTCACTAGACGTCAATACATGCCGTCATAGGTATAACCTGTAAATGAAGGTTTTCGGTGATTACATCTAAACAAGTAAATATAGAGCAAAACAATTTAGATAATTGGAATCGCCACAGCAATTCGAATCGAATAATATATAATATGACCTTGCTAGGTCAAATCAAGGATTGGACCTGACCTGAGGTCAGGTCAAGTCCAAATTAGGTAAAATGTGCATGCTTAAAACTGCAATGACAAGGGAAATATAATGCAGTTAAAATAAAAGCTCTATCACTATCTATTAGTAAGTTATTCAGTTAAAACAATTTTCCCATGTATTTCCAATGGAGAGGCCATGGCTCATACCTGACCATACGTCATCGATATAAAAATACCGGAAAATATTTTAGAGAACTCGGTGGGTCCATTATGTGATATGAGTTTCAATCGGATAAGTTCACCCTGTTCTGACTTATGTTATCTTAAACTTTTTGGTTAGGTCACTTGACCTGTACGGGTGACCTGACTTAACAAGAAATAACCTTAAAATTTTGACAACAGTTGTAAAAATAACCAGGGAAAAGTTATGCCAAGTACGGCGGCGCTAAGCGCCGCCGTTTTTAAGCTTTCTCTAGAAAACCAGAGGGGGCAGGTACTCGCCCTCCGCCAGTGCACGTGTTAATAATGCAGACATAGCATAGCATACGTCATACTGAATAATGTCACCTGACCGGAACACTCGGGTCAATGACCTTGCACTGTGACCTTTGACCTTAACCTTGACCTCAATGCGGGTTGACCTTCACATATAACCTGATAATATGAAGTTATGAAGTCACAACTCGGTCTACAGTCCTGGCGAACTGGTGTGACCACGGGATTGTGACGGTCTCCAATATAAGTCTGACTTTGAAAGGCTATAAGTCAAGAAAATAGTGACCGATTTTCAAAATTTATTTACCAATGAACGCGTTTTTATATTCTCCCAAATGTGATCAGGTATCGTTTTCTGGGGACGAGCGGTTCTTCAGCCACCTTGAAAAAATAGGGGACGGGCACCTTAGGAACCCCTTCACTGCGCGTGTTAACTCTCCGAGCCACCTTCGTCCTGGTGGGGGGGGGGTCCACACACCCCCTCGTACTCGGCTCCTATGCGGAATAGCGAAAAAAGCGAATGCTGTTGGATAGCTCATACAAATTCATGAAGAAACTACGTTGGTCACTTTTTAGCTCACGTCAGTATCGAGGTCATGACGGGTCAAAGAGGGCTGTATGTTAAGGTAGTGCTTTTGGGCTCTATCGTCTAACAGAGTTGAGTTAGAACCATTTTTAGGCATCATTTGCTTTCTCTTGTCATGGCAAATTGAATGATATATAATATGACTATGCTAGCTCAAAACACAAAAAATGACCTAAACTGAGGTCAAACCATTTTTGTATTTTGACGGTCAGGTAATTTTTGCGTTAATATAGAAAACAACCAAGAAACTGCGGCCGAAAGAACCTGCTGATTTATGTGTCTCATGTTTCTTCCTATTTTGAGCCGGACCGGAACACAACGAATGTGTTTTTGGTTCGAGCCAGAGTTTATATTCATCCATCTTTCGATTATGAGCACTTTCAATCAGCGGAGTGTCTCCGGGGCCCCCATCTGGGCCTCGGCAGTGGATCGGGCTCCAGATGTGGACGGCGACACGCCCGCCATATTTTCCGGCTCCTCTGTGGAATAGCCGCGGGCGAAAAACAGCGTCCGCTGAAACAGCCGGGCCCCGAGCTGACGACACACTGGGGACGTCCCGCCACGAATAAATCAACTCAAACGGCCGTATCCACCGAAATCAGAACTCAGTAATGAGTGATCTGGTGTACGCAAGTCTATTTCCAGCAACTTCGGTCAAAGCGAGCATAACCAGGTACGCATTATTCGTTAGAAATACCAAGACTCTCACCATTTGCGAGTGAGCTATTTTGAAGTTGTTCCGGGTGCCCCAGAAAGAGCAGATGGAATTCGAATTGGGGTTGAACACCTTTCGAATTCAAATTGGGGTCCCGGCTTAATGTAAACTGTGCTCAATGCTCAATATCATTCAACCAATAGTTGTCTTCTCTGGTAAGTGCTGCTGCCATTGCAATATGTTGGTACATCTTCATAATACTAGGTGCATCAGATGCAATGCATTGGTGCAGTGCCGTTGCGGCCAATGTATTGGCGCAGTGTCATTACAACCAACGCATTGGTGCAAACCACAACCTTTTTCCTATCCGGCTGTCACTGGGCGTGGAAGCTTTGAAAATGTATTGCATTGTTAGAATATTCCATGCAATGTTGGGTTTATTTGTCGGGGAAATGTATCCAGGTTATTCTGATGATCCTGTTTTGGATATATCAACTAAAACGAAGATACGACCTCCATGTCACAACAGTGATCAAAAACAGCCTTCCAGGTCAGAAAACAGGCTCAGAGTTTTCATGGAGCTGGTTCTCACTTCATCAATTCGAAACATAGTAATGTATCTGATGGTTCTCACTGAGAAAAATCATTTAAATGTGTGCATTTTACAAGGTTATCTATCACAGAGCAATTTAATTTTTATGAAGTCATTTCAATGAACTATTTCGACTTAAACACCATGCAACAGTAGGACAGTCATAAGTTTGGTTACTAATAAAACATTTCTAGTATTTACGGGAAAACTTTTATCCAGCTGCGTTCCACGAGTCTGCAGTTACTGCCCTTTCAAACTAGTGCTGTTTTGATTTGACGCACTGGGTGCGAAATCTCGAATGCACTTACAGAGATTCACAAGGTCGTGGAGTGCATCACGCAGCATCATCCAGCAACACAACGGAATAAGCTGTTACGAGTCTACTGTAGCTCGGTGCCCTGCCCCGGATAATATGGTGTAAAGCTCATCAAGGATAAGCAGCATTGCACTAATATGAACTGAGCTCAATCAACTGAGTGCGAACACAAGATGTAACACCAAGTGTGGCATTTAGCTCGTCATAAGTCAGCAGACTTATATAGGATCCCCCGACGAATTTTGTTCGGATTTTTGACTGAGTATACTGCAACAGAGACACTCTTTGCATTTTTCAAGGCTGGTTCTTCAAATAAATAAAGTACACTTACGGTTCAGGGACCTGCAATCAGAGTTGGAAACGTTTATCGACCCGCCAATCCGGAATCGCAACAGGTGCAGAAACTATGAAACGCGACAAAACATCGACGTAGGAATGACACGAGAATGGTAGCAGAGCTGGGTCTTACTGGGTTCATCAAATGCATCAGATGAGGCAATCCCTGCACCCCCCCGACACACTAGAGGATGGCGTGCCTGTCATGTCCCCACCTGAACACTAGAGGATGACGTGCCTGTCATGTCCCCACCTGATACACTAGATGATGACATGCCTGTCCTGTCTCCACTGGACACACTAGAGGATGACGTACCTGTCATGTCCCCACCTGACACACTAGAAGACGCCGCACCTGCCGTGTCCCCATCGGGCACACCAGAAAATATGCTGTGCCTCCTCACCAGACACACTAGAAGATGCCGTGCCCCCCACCAGACACACTAAAAGATGCCGTGCCTACCCTGTCCATAGCGGACACACTAGAAGATCCTGTGTCTGCCTTACTCCCACGGGCACACTGGTAGATTCAGTAGATAACCTGTCCCCATCAGACACACTAGAAGATGCCGCGTCTGCCCTACTCCCACGGACACACAAGTAGACTTTGTAGCTGCCTGGCCCCAACCAGACAAATTAGATTCCGTGCCTGCCCTGCTTTCAGCGGACGCACCAGAAGATGTCGTGCCTGCCCTGCCCCCATTGAACACACCAGAAGATGCCTTGCCCGTCCCCACCGGACACACTAGAAGATGTCGTGCCTGCCCTGCCCCCATTGAACACACCAGAAGATGCCTTGCCCGTCCCCCACCGGACACACCAGAGGATGCCTTGCCTGCCCTGCCCCCATTGAACACACTAGAAGATGCCTTGCCCGTCCCCCACCGGACACACCAGAGGATACCTTGCCTGCCCTGCCCCCACTGGACACACTAGAAGATACCGTGCCTGCCCTGCCCCCACTGGACACACTAGAAGATGCCGTGCCCGTCCTGTCCCCATCGGACACCCTAGAAAATCCTGTACCTTAGTCCCACGGACACACTAGCAGACTCAGTAGCTGTCCTGCCCCAACCAGCCACACTAGGTAGATTCAGTTGCTGGCGGAGAGAATCAAAATAAAACATTAACCCTTCACACCGGCCGAGTTAAAAAGAAACTTAACTTGACATACTTTTACCCATTCCACCCCAACACCAATATACATGGGCTTGCCACGGCTAGCTCCCTCCACCATCAACGTTTCAACTTTCACGAATCACCCAGAAATCGATGGGGTTCCATGTCAAGAAAACATGCCAATGCACGGAAATCATCCACTCAGCAGCCGAATTCCCCTGTTACGACTGTAGAGCAACCGTCAACCCACCACAGCTCAGCGGCAGGCATAGGCAACGACCGCGAAGCCCGCGACCGTCGAAAGTCGGATGCCATGGGGTCATAATGGGATAGCGGCTATTTTTTTTCCATGGTGCCAGGTAGTGGTGTAAGTGCAGGGGGAACGGGTGTGTAGCCACTGCTTGTGGCGACTGTTTCCCTCTTCCTACTCCGAAGCTGCCGGAGTTGATGGGATTAGTGAACAGAGCTGGAGTTGGCAGGTGACGGGTGCCAGGAACGGGTCCCGGAAAATGCGATTCCTTGATTTTCCACGCGGACTTATTATTCGCTATTGCCAAATAATATTTCTGGGTGGTGCTTTCAACCAAAGTACTGCAAGGGGGAAGGGTTGATGACAGTGACGGCGGAGTGTCCAAATTTATGGGGCTGGGGACACCATGGGCTGTTCAACCCATTTCTTTCCAGTCAACGCCCTAGGGTTAGTGTCAGGGGTGTAGCCAGGATTTCGCTCAGGGGGGGGGGCGCCCTGAAAAGGGCCCCTGCAACAGCGCCAAAAGGGCTCTGATGGGTAAAAGGGCCTGCTTGTTACAAAATAGAGTGCTGAAGAGGGCCTGTCTGGTATGAAATTTCAAGTTTGGTCACAGAGCATAATGCTGGTGAGCCGCGCTTTGCGCGGCTCGTGTACTCAGGAGGGCCCTTTGGGCCCTCAGGGGGAAGCTATCCCTGCCGCCCCCCTTGGCTACGCCCCTGGTTAGCGTTAAAATTTCTGGTTTAAGGGGGGCATCGTACCCCGGTGCCTTCCCCCAGTTCCGCCACCAGTGGTTGGTGAAACTTACAACGTGCCAATGACATTTCGGCAAGGATGTCCCTCAGATGCTCCCGTCAACACACAAATCAGTGGATAACAAGAATGCAATAGGGAGCACAGACATAAATGCCAGTGCGTAGAACAATAATGTTAGGAGATACCGGCACGCGTATAAGTGTGTAACGACGATGAATGCTTCACCTAGCAATCACGAAGCATGTATTAGTCTGTAACAACGACAAATGCATTTGATAGCAGCGATATTGATGCCACTGTACAATGGCGAGGGTCGTGTATCAATGTGTAACGACGATATATGTATCAGTGTATCGGGAAGGCCAGAACAAGTGAAAAAACTAAAACAGCGCCTAGAACCTAAAAGCGATGAGGATCACGATAAACCAGTGAGCAGTGCCGTAAAAAGAGCCCAGTAGGAAACGACGAGATATGATTCTGTTTGCTGTAATATGACAAATTCCCTTCAGCTATAACCTATTTTATCTTTCCCTTTTCGTCTGACTTAATGCTAATAGCTTGATATGACAAATCATTCAAAATGTTGGTTATATGAGTGGAAAATGATAATGAAATACGCAACGTAAGCGTTAAAATATTTCCTCGATTGATCTTTCGAAGTTTGGAGTACAAAAATACGACAGAGCATACAAAACATTTATTAATAATCACCATAAACGCAGCAATGTTCCCATACGAAATAAATCACAGAAATGAGTTTCAATATTTTAACAATGAACTGAACTGTGCGGAATAGGTCTGCTGCTACTCCAATACAGTCTCTCGCGGTCTGGCGTGCCAGTTTCCAGCACTCTCCCTCCTTGTGGGACTGCGAGTGAGTTGATCGGGCCCGAGACACTTCAGCGGCTCTGTATATCAGCTGCAGAGGCCCTTGTGGCCACCAGCGCCGCCTTTGATCCCGCGATGGCCGCTTCACAGCCCCGTAAGAGACGGTCGACAGTGCAAATTACGCCGCCTTTGTCTTTGAGGCGGGCCGACGCTAATAAAATGTCACGTGGCGGGCTGGGACAGAACGATGGGGCGGGGCTAAAGTGGCCGCAATCACTCGCGGCGGCTGGCGGTTTCTGTCGCTGCCAGTCAATCGGGTCATGGTCATGGTTCACTCGCTGAAGAAGAACTCGTCGGCCGTGGTTGTTGTGTTCAACGTGACAGACTTTGACAAGTATCCATATTTATCATGGTGAAACATTATCAAAGTTTACGACCCACGCCCCAGTGCGCCTCAGCTAACACGCGCATTGACAGGGGGCGGGTACACGGCCCCCCTTCGGCTTTTTCGGAGATAGCATAAAAACGGCGGCGCATAGCTCCGCCGTACTTGGCATGCATTTTCTTGCATCATTTGTATAACTTCTGTGAAAATTGTAAGGTTAGGTCATCTCAGGTCAGGTCACCAGCACAGGTCAAGTGACCTAACCTCAAACAAGTTTAAGATAGCATAAGTCAGAACAGGGTGAACTTGTCCAATTGAAACTCATATCACATAATGGGCTCACCGAGTTCTCTAAAATATGTTCTGGTATTTTTGATGTCGATGACCCAAGGTCAGGTACGAGCCATGACCGCTCCATTGGAAATACATATGAAAAATGGTTTTGACTGAATGACTCAGTAACGGATGGTGATAGAGCGTTTATTTTAGCTGCATTAGATTTGTCTTATCTGTGCAGTTCTAATGATATGCATTTTATATAATTTGACCTTGACCTGACCTCAGGTCAGGTCAAATCCTTGATTTGACCTAGCAAGGTCAAATTATATATTATTGGATTCGGCTTGCTGTGAGGATTCATATAGTTAAAGTCATTTTTCTCTATCTTTACTGGTTCAGATGTAACGGCCGAAAACCTTCATTTACATGTTATCCCTATGACGGCACGTTTTGACCTCTTGTGACCGTAAATGTGACCTGAAAACAATGGTTTAAATATTTTCGATGGCGAAGTGGATGGGCTACCCAACGCCGTTTACCGTTTTTCGCTATCTACCGTGGTTCTCGAGATCTTAGGGGGGCGGGTACCTGCCCCCCGTCAAAGCGAAGGTGGCTCAGACCCCCGTCAATGCGCCTGTTAAAAGTACCCTCGTGGGAACCTAAGTTACCCTTGATTTTAGTTACCTCTTATGGAAGATGACAAAAAAGGTGAACGGTGGTAAATCGAGCATGGAAAAAGCAGCAGAACTATATCCGGCACCTTTCCCTCAGGTCAATAGTGCGGTCAGGTCAAGGCAGGCAGTGGCGGATCCAGACTCTCATTTGGGAGTGGGTGGGTAAGGGGTCAACTCTACTCCACCTGAAACCCGAATAACCTCTTACCATCTGATAGCTATGGGTGCTCAGCAAATTTGGAGGCTTTGAGCCCTACTAGCCTCCCTTGTATCTGCCACTGAAAGCATGTGACAGGCTAATGGGTAACTTTAGCTTCACCTTCTTCCATGGGTTGAGCTAATCTAAAACGAATTCAGGTTTAATAAACAACTTACTGACAAGGTTATACGGCGTCGCCAACTCTCACTCTGTTTGGGGGGATTTGGAATATCAGGTCAGCTTATTCAGAGGCTTTGTTGGGATTTGAACCCGGGACCCATGGCTCAGAAGACAGGAACACCATTTACTCAGCCACGCATTCCCCATAAGTTGAGCCCGGCCTAATGTTCAGGCACCATTGAATTCCTCTGGTTATGGATAATTGAGTAATGTATAATGATACCAAACTAGGTTACTATTTAACAATGACCTATCCCAGCGTCAGGGCTGGGTTACCGTCTGGCACGGATGTAGAGATGTCGAAAAAAGTGGTGGGCCAAGGTGTATTTTCGTTTCTTTCCAGTCAACGCCATAGGGTTAATGATTAAGATCTTAAACATTGAGGAGGGGGAGGAACATGCACTCCAGCCCTGTCTTCCTACACCTACGCTGCCTGACCTAATATAGTCATGATGCATGTCAATGAAATACAAAAACAATTCTCAAAACTGCTTAAGTAGTCGTCGGTGACCTCTCTAAGTTATTCTAAACTATATATATCTAGACATAGAACCATTTCGGCTACATGGTTCTCGCGGAACAATGGAGAGTTCATGGCGCGGGGGAGGGTATGTGGCTTAGTACATAATATCCCTATCCCGGGTTCAAGCCCCGGCGGGGCCTCTGAATAAGTTGATCTGATCCCCCAGATAGCGCCCAACAGGATGAGAGTTGGCGACGTCATATGACCTTGGAAATTGGTGCGTTGTTAAACCCCAACAATTATTATAGTTCATCTCTTGTACCTGACCATTGGCCATCGATATACATGTCATGTTCACATATCCTGTGGTACTTGGGGCTTGTTATGTGATATGAATCTAAGATAAATAGCTTAAGCCCACTCTTATGACTGCCACATGAGCGACATTGCTACCGAGGTGACATCGCTTGACCATAACCACAACCAATTATTTTCTACTTTCACACATACATCGGATTTGACCACATTTACGATTGGTGCAAATGCCACAAAAGGGTGGAATGAATCAAGGCACCTCTTGTGTTTTCTGCATGTTGTGGATATGAACACGAAATGATCTCAGCCGCACCGAGCCCGCCCCCGCCCCGCCCCACCCGCCGCTCCCGAGCCATCAAGAAAGGCAAGCCACAGTCATCCACATACTATGAAACATAGGGTTGTAGAGTAAATCGTTTTGAATCGAATATGAATTGTTGATATGTCTTTGCAACTGGGAAATTGACCTCAGAATTTGATTCGCATCCTTTCACAAATAAGTTCATTTTACTATGTGGGGAGAGGTCCATCGCATTGATGGTAATTGAGAAAGAGTTCGAAACAGCTTAAGTCTGGCCTCAGCATGAAAACTGTAGCGAAAGGTGAAGTGCTTTACAGTTTCTTCTGCTTCACCACATTCGCACATAGGGGTTTCGGCTTTCATAAATGCAAAAAGGTACGCGTTTAAATCCGCTATACCTAGCGTGGCTCAGTGACTGGTTTGGTTCCCTACGAAAAGGATTTCAGGGGAGGTGTCGCGTTAAACTGTTTGCCTAGTTCGATTTTTTAAATGTTTGCTTGAATGTTAATTTTTTACATAATCTGGTAGCATGTTCCATCGTCTGGTCGTAGACAAAACAAAAGATCATTGGTATAATGAGGTGTGATTTGGAGGAAGGGATGCGTTGAAGGCATTGCGCAGGCGGCCGTCGGTGCCGTCCTGTCTAGTGAGGAGTTTCACATTTCTTATACATTCTAGTATTCTTGTGTCTGTCTTTAGTCTGTGATATAAGTTTAACAAATGGATTGTGCGTCTGATTGTAAGTGTGGTCCAGCCCAACTCGTCGTGCATTTTGTTATGGTGTTCTGAATGGGGTGCCTGTTATAATTATTGTCGCTCTTTTCTGGAGGATCTGTGAGCAATGAGCGTCGTGAGATGTTAGCTGATTTCTGTAGATTGAGTCACGGTAATCGAAAAGGGGAAATACATAGGTCAAATATAATTGCTTTAGCGTGGACCTAGGAATAAAGGTGGCTATTGGGTACAACAGACTGAGAGCACGCTTTACATTTTAGACAATTTTGTTGATATGGTGGTGATGCAGGAGATCGCTGGATGGTGTAAGGCAGAAATGACGGTGGGTATCGATTTTGCGATCTCCTGACCTCCGAATTTTAGATTGAGATGTGGTAGATGCTTTGAGGTTGAAAAGGTTTGCTGCAATATTTTCATTTGTTAAAAGAAATTGCCCAATTTTCTGCAAATCTGCAAATTGAATCGAGGTCTTCTTGAAGAGTGTTTTCAATGTCAGTGAAGTTACCACGACTGTACCGTGCGAATGCTGAAGTATCGTCGGCAAATAGGCATATATCGTTAGTTGTGATGTCTACTAACTGGGTCAAGTAGGTCAAGACGAGCAAAGGGCCCAGAACAGATCCCTGAGGGCATCCTACGTTTATATTTAATTTTGACGACAGTATTTGATCGATCCTTACCTTTTGAGTACGATTTTTTTAGATATGATTCCAGCCAATAAAGAAATTTACCCATGATGCCAAACTCGTATATACATTTTAGTTGCATACTAGGAGGAGATCATTGTGCCAAATTGTATTGAAATATTCTGCTATGTCGAGGTACATACACTATTGCGAGGTCATTACCATTGCCAATAGCTTTATAAATATTTTCTGTTAGATATGCTAGTTGTATTTCAGTGCCGTGACCGGGCCGATATTCTCTTTGCTTGGGAGATAATTTAACGAGTGGGTTAATAATTGTTGGGGTTTAACGACGCACCAACTGCCAGGGTCATACGGCGTCGCCAACTCTCACCCTGTTGGAAGGGATTTTGGGGATCAGATCGACTTATTCAGAGGCTCCGCCGGGACTTTAACCCGGGACCGGTGGCTTAGAAGACAAGGGTGCTATCCACTAAGCCACCTCATCCCCTAACGAGTGGGTTGTTAAATGCTCATAAATCTTAGAAAATATATTTGTAGAATATTTTAGACAATGATAGCAGAATACTAATGGGTTTTTAATTGTTGTTGCCAGAAGGAGAAACATTGCTTTTGAAAATTGGTCGGATCGTGGCTTGCTCCACAATGATAGAAAGACCTCCTCATTTATGGATTTGTTGAAAAGGGCAGTGAATGGCTCGTATACTAGTACAGCCGTTAACTTCAAAATTAGCGCAGGAGTCCGTCGGGACCTGAGGATTTATTGATCTGAGTAAGTTTAGTTGGTTCAAAACTTCATGTTCAGTGATAATGATGTTTAAGGGAAGATTGATTTCCGTGTTTGTATCCATGTGAGGCCGAAACTGATCATCGATTTGCTTGAAATGAGATACGGAGGAGGAAGGGAGGGGGCGAAAAACGCCCCCCCCAGCGGGGCGCGTCATGCCAGGGACCCTAGCGGGGTGCATGTTAACTGTCTGTTGTAAAATTATTGTTTATTTACCTACCAGTACCGAAGCTTTTTAAAATCACGACAGATCCCGAGTTCTTAGGAGGAGGAGACTGAATCCACTCACCCTGACAGAAAAAGGGGAAGCCTGGAACCTGTCAGTATTAGGGTTAAAGTGAGGTCCAGGTACTGCTCATGATGCAGCGTTTCATTTGTTTCGTGCTGGATAATTATCAATTTCGGACCATAGGTGGATCTAGGTTTTCCTATGAAGACATGGGGGAGCGCAGTCGGAGGGGGAGGGCACATGATCGGTAGGCGCCACTATTGGGCGGCCAAAACTCGTATTCTGGGGAGTGGGGGAGGGGTGGGAAGCGACATTTCAGGGGGCACCATAAGCATTTCGCGGGGAGGGGGAGGGAGCGCCAGGGCTTGATAGGAAAATGCCCTCGCTTATCCCCCTGGATCCGCCTAGGTTTCGGATTGCGATTGACTTGCTGCTGAAAACCTGAGTTCACACGAGGGCAGGTGCACGGAGGCGAAGGTCACACCCTGCGATAATAAGGTTCTGTCTGGAGGTCCCGCATGCTGGGCCAGCTTTCACCCAGGGCGTGTGATCCATTCGATCGATGCTGTGGTTTGCGGGTATTTGTTTTCTTCCAAATCGAATTACACTGACAAACAAGCGTTGATTAATTTTCGATGCCAGGCATGTGCCAGCCAATGGCAATGCTGGTCTGAGCAATGGACATAAGTAACAACTCCCTGAGAAAGACCGATGGAAGCCAATAACAAGCCAAGAAAAAGAAACGAGGGCAGTAAAATGCTGAGAGAAATAGGGAGAAATAGGGAGCTGGTCGAGCATGTATGCCTGGAGAGAGAAAGGGAGGGAGGCAGAGTGAGAGAAGGGGAGAGGGAGAGAGTGGGAGGGATCGAGAGAGAGGGAAGAGGGAAGAGAGGTGCAGGGAGATATAGATTCAGACATCATTTTTAACCCTTGCCCCGGTGGCTGGTACGAGCCACCTTCGCCCTGGTGGGGGGGGGCTAAAAAGACCCACGATCTCAAAAACTAAGAGAGCTAGAAAAAAGCAAAAAACGGCATTCGAAAGCTCTTCAAAAATGCTATCAAAAATACCTTGGTCATTTTTCTTGTCAGTTCAATATCAAGGTCACCAGAGGTCAAAATAGGTCAAAATCGCTAACATGAGGTGTACTAAGAAACCCTCATATATCTCAGAAACTATGATAGCTAGAAACATTTTTCTAACACGATTGGAAAGCTCTTGAGATGCTATTTCATTGCAGTGGTATTCATTTTCGTGTCAGGTCAAAGCCTAGGGAGCTACAGGTCACTGAATATTGGGCATATTCTTGGCAATGTCCATAGCCACCCATGCATAAGGGCGTTTACTTTTTCGCTAATAGCTTCCAAACCAAACAAGATACAGCCATAGTTGATGCACCATGGCAATCCTCTCGTCAATACGAATCGAATAATATATGATATTGCTATGCCAGGTCAAATTTAAGAATTTGACCTGACCCAGGTCAACGGTCTGACCCAACTTGACCTGGTATAGTCATGATGCATATCATTTGACTTGCGGTGTTTATACAAACACTTTGGTGACAAAATAAAAGTTCTAGCTTAGTTTATTCAAAATTTATAGAGTAAAACACCAAAAATGCTTATTTGACCTTAGGTGTCCTTTTAAAGGTCACAAGTCAAAATGTTTGGCATTAACTTCAGAAATGGGCTAAGAGCAGGTCGTAACCGATGTTTGAAGTTGATTCTATCCATACTTACTGAGAAAAGCTCACTTCGTGATTTTCCCCATGTATTTACAATGGAGAGGTCATGCTCTGCACATGACCTTAGGTCACCAATATCAAAAAGCCCGGAACAAATGTTGTAGCTCCTGGTGAGCCCAATATGTGGTATGTGTTTGAACTTGATCAGTTAACCCTTCTTTTAGTTATGCAGTCCTAAGCATTTTTTTAGGTGAGGTCACTTCACCTGGCTTGGTGACCTGACCTGCTATGACCTTGAGCTGAAATTTTAGGAAAGATATAAAAATGATGAAGGAACAGCCAGACCAGGTTTGGCGAGCTGCGCGCCGCCGTTTTTTGGTCGCTTCGGAAAAACTCGAGGAGGGGGTCTAAAAAGGACCCCCACCCGGGCGAAGGTTAAAGGAATGCCGGGATTATGTGGAAAAAGCCGGAACACACGAAAAAATATAGTCATAAAGGGACAGCGTCACACCATTTCCACGGAAATTTTGAGGTTCAGGTCATTCAATGTCATTAACCTATGACGTCGCGGTATGGTATATTCCCAATCATGCACGCTATAAATAGCACTATAGCAGCTGATAGGCGGGAAATGAGGGGTCGACCTTGACCAGTGATATTTGACCCTGTGAACTCGAACTTGACATTGAGCCGCCTTTGCTATGACGTACTAACATAGCATACGTCATACTGAGTAACACCATCTGACCGAAAACACTGGGGTCAATGACCTTGCAAATGCTGGTATGACCTTGACCTGCGACTTTTGTCCTTGACGTTAATCTTCATGTCATGCGACCATGGCATATCGTCCCGACTATGTGACGCTATTAGGTCACCACTCGTTCTACATTGTAGGCGAGTTGGTGCAACCGTGTGATTATGGTGATCTCAATATATATTTATATGTATATATATATATATATATATATATATATATATATATATATATATATATATTATTTATATATATATATATATATATATATATATATATATATATATATATATATATATACATATGTATATATAAATTTTAAAGCCCATGAGTCAATAAGCTATTGTTCTAATTCCAAAATTTCTTCACTAATCGACGCAACCACAGAGTCTCTCAAAAGCTGCCAAGTATAATTTTCCGGCTGCCAACGGTTTTTTGGGTCACATAGTAAAATAAATGAGGAGGCCACTGTGTGTGTGTTAGCTGGTTCCCGATTTCGGCAATTTATTATCCACAACACTGATATATAAGTCGTAAGGCAGGTTTGTAACGTGTGCTGATGTGTTTTCTGATTTTTTCCATTATCAAATATTCCATTACGGATCTGCACAATTAGGTATAGAACAAGAGCCCATGAAAGCAGCCTACGCTTTAAGGTGGTAGGCCATGAGTTATCCTCCGGACTTAGCGATAGTAGCAGAAGTGGTTTCAGCTAGTCAAATCAGAGGTTTCAAAATTTGGGTAGCGGCGCCCGCCCCTGGATATTTATAGTGTTGTTCTTATTACCACCGTTGAGCTACAGTGACTTGCTGTCCCCTGTCCATGTTCCATGTTCGCATTAACGGTAACGCTGACCTGAGAGATAGTTGACTCACACGGAGAGCGCCCCGGCCCGCTGCCTCCAGCATCCCTGCGTGTGACCTTCGGAGTATTGGAGTGCCGTTGGGGCTGGCCTTCACGGAGGAATGACTCAGATTTTTTGCTGATATTTTTTCTGGTCCACGGCATCTATTGACTGCCTTACAACCACAATGGTGCGATGGGTGGCTCTCGACAGAATAGTGCATACATCCATACAAAACGGTACATGCACAGGTACATACGTAACAGACTGGTAGCAAACAGCGAAGGAGCCACTCATGCTGGATCTCGTGCCTGTTGTTTTGTGTGAAGGACACATGGATGCGAGTTTCGTTTCCTTTTTTCATTTGTACTGCTTATTCATTAGGAACAGTTTCAAATGCGGTTCGGACCCCACGCAGGTGAACAAATTTCTCTGAAAGACATGGGTCTCAAGCACATGACACACAGTGACTAATGCTGCATCAAGTAAAGTGTATGTACTGTATGTATCCTAAGCTTTGAAAATGTTCGAACTTTTAGTGGAATCCGTGCATTTTTACTATTCATTTAGACAGGTGGCGTCACGCATTTCACCAAATACATCTAAAAAAATTCAATAGCCAATTATATCACGAGGACATTGTCCTTAAGATTCTTCACAACGGGTGCATAGCTGATAAATCTACTTATAACCTGTGCAAATTTGTGACTAGCAGTGCAGCACAGTAACAAGCGAGAAGAGATCAGCCCACCTTTTGCGCTTTGCGCTTGTCGGCTCGCTGGCTCTGATGGTATATCCGACTGAAGTTGGAGACGATGACCGGTACCGGCAGGGCGATCACTAGCACGCCGCTAAGGGAGCACACGCCGCCCACCACCTTACCCATGGGCGTGCTGGGCACCATGTCTCCGTACCTGCAGCAAACGAACAGCGGCCGTCAGCGGCCAGTCGACAGCCGGAAATGGACAGCGCTCAGCGCGGAAATAAACACCGGTGCTGGGTAATGTAGTAGGGAGGTCACGGGAGAACGAAGGTTATAAGGCCCAGAAATATACAGCAGTTATGAGATTAATAGTAATGATACTTACTGGAGTTGTAAGTTTATGGAGGGCGACGGTGACGGGGCCTCCCGTCCGATTCATTTTGATACGGGTCATAGCTGCATACTCCCATCCTTTTTGTATCTTAACAGACATCGATCATGATCACATCCCAATGAATGTGTCCAATCACTCTCCAAGGAGTTGACATCGGGTTGCCAAAACTCAAACGAAGCAGCCTGTCTCTATCACAGACCATAGGGTGGTCTGCGACAGAACAACACAGGAAACGCGGCACTGAATGGAGCGGCAAGCTCGAATAACTTGGTCGAGGGAGGCCGTTACGACGCAATAAATCCTCGTACATTTCTCATTTAATGAAACTGAACTAACATAATCAAAGCCCAACAATCCAGAACACGGAGACAGTATCAGACTGTTTCCATTAGAGTCTAGACGAGAACCAAGTGATGCTCTATTAAAGCTTCAGATGATGTCACCAAAACTGGACAGGAACTACAGACACACATATCAACTTGAGGGAAAAAAGCATAGCGGAGAGATTCAGAGGCCTCACTCAGAAGTTTACGGAGGAGATTGGTTGTGTGCAGTCAGTCGCATATAAACGGCCTTCGTAACGTCGGGGCCGCATCTCAAACGGCAGCGCAACAAAACAGCCATCCAAAATGTGAACGTTGTTTGCTGTCTCCAGACAAACAAAGATAACCAAATGCAGATGTGAAAAGAGAACGCATTTGATAGGCTAAAAGGCGCAATAAGTAAAGCTTCAAAATACATCCCTGTGTCTTTGCTAGATATTGGAAGGTTGCGTCCAGAGGCCTGTGAACGACTGAAAGAGGAATAGAAAAAGGCAGATATTTCAACTAATTGTTAAATTAATTGCGCTATCAAGTTTCGTGCATCCTGAACATTTTTCTTCAATGTTAGCCAAAACAATGCATTCTATTGACTGGTCGCTTGAGACAACGGAATAATATAAGTACTCCTCAGGGCTCAATGGGGTACATTCTGTCAATTTCAAGCATCAATTTTTACAAAGCAGTAGACTTGGTTAGCATAACTTGTCCAACCTCAAGGACATAGCAGCCTCCTGAAGGCAGCATAATCGCGTTGAAAATGTTTGAACTATCCCATAATTTTTGGACGGATATGAGGCCAAAACAAAACCACCAGGCATAGATTTGGGAATTAGAAATATCATCATCTAATTTTCTGCCCTATTTTGTGCCTTTGGACTCGCTTTAGCTAAAAAGAATATATTTTGCCACAACGGCTTAACCCTATTTCCGTCAGGCTCCCGGCTACCCCTATTTCCGGCAAGGGGGGCAATATCGGCCCCCCTAAGATCTCGTAATCTATCCGGCTGATTTTAAAAATTCAAAGTGCTATAGATTCCCCTCACGCTAACCTTTATTTTGAAAAAGAAAATTTCAAAATTTTGATTTTTAAGGGGAAGGTCATGCAAAATATACAATTTTTGTGTATTTTTTAGATTTTCCATAACCCTTGTCTCTGTTGAACGATTTTCACTAAACTAGTTCAGATTTACAAATAATTTACTCAAAATTGTCATATACTCGAGTTACGCAAAAATTCGAAATTCAATGGCAGTTACAGGACCAGGACTATGAGGGGAAATATATACAACTTAAAAAGTTTTTGTTACGCGGATTAGAAGCAGTCATATACTGCTTGGCATCTTTGACACATAAATAAATGAAAAAAAACAAAAAACTCATCAGGGGCGGATGCAGTAAGGTAAAATAGTGAGGTAAAATACATACCATCAATATACGAGTGGTATGCATGAGTATATTAGTCCCTCGACTAGTTGAAATTTATTTCTGATAATTTTTACCCTCCCATGACAGCTCTGGGAAAGGGGGTGACATAGGCGGATCAAGGACTCTCGTCGTGGGGGGTGGGGGTGATTAGAAACACATTTTCAATATACGACGATACTGAGTCGCGGCGGTGATACTGGCTGGGAATATATATTTTGAAAATGTAATGTTACCCCCTCAAATACTGACACTTTTCCGCCATTGGTAACACGTTCCGTATGCTGTTGTCTCCGTGATCTGCCTATGGGCGAAATATTTCCTTAGTCGTTCCTGAGACTGAATACATACAGAGCATGCTAGTCTCGCACAAAGCTCTAAGTGAACAAACTTATGCTTTTATATTTGTGATTTACTCTACATTATAGTGACTGGACACGCCTCTGGTAATCCAAAATTGGGTAAAACTATTTTGAATTTCCATATACCCAATTATATTCGCCCTGGCACGGCTGCAAGCAGTCTTCTCACTTACTAACGTTTAGTCCATCTTGATAACATTCCCCCATTTTGAACTGCTATAACCGCCCCTGATGAATACAAATAGTGACAATTGTGAATGCACTATCATCTCACATAACAAATGATATAATAAAACCATATAACTGGCATCAGGATCAGCAGAGACGGCTTCCTTTTACAAAGAACCCACCGCATACGATGATACTTGGTTTGTGGATAGAACCTCCCCAAAAACCCAGCCATAGCTCCGCCCCCTGGTAAATATATAATCTTGAAAATTTCGGAAAACCTGCCTGTACTAGTTTTAGGAAAAGTCAGGAAGTTTCAAAGTTTTATCGCAAGCCGTTTCGGAGATATTGTTGAAAAACCTGAAAGGGGGAGGGCAATATTAGCCCCCCTGCCGGAAATAGGGTTAAACGTTTTAGCGACACACCATTGATCTAATTTAGAGTCACGCATGAAAGTTTGAGAGAGACAGAGGATCCAAGTTTATCTTGCTTAAAATAAATATGATCTTGTCCGGTCAACTCTCTCAGCCATACTCAATGCTGAAAAATTATTGGATGAAAGTAGAAAGTAGTTGTGGCACCGATTACATTTTCCTATTAGTTCTCTGCGTGTATATGTTTGCACTGACTTCTGTGCCCGCTTACACTGAAAGTAAAACAGTAACTCCCAATTTTGTTTACGCTTCCAGCTTGTGAATAATTGCCTTCTTCCCCTTGCGCGAAAAAGAAAACCAAGATTGGATTACGTCGGGAATAGCTGAGACACCCTTAACTCATTGGGATGTTGACGCTTTGTTCAGTAGGTGACTAAGTTGAGTGGATTCACCCTCCGTTGGTCTGTCTAGTGCACTGATGGCCATGTCCTCGCTCCACCCCTCTCATGCAAATGATGAGGCAAGATTCATGGCTGTTGCATCGCTTCAGAACATTGCACCACGTGAAATATTAATGTGAAATTCCCAACTGCATCTAAGCGAGATTATTCAGCCAACGATTAAACTGGTTTGGCCACTACGGTGTTACAACTCCAGAAAATAATTTCCAAAATTGAATGGTCAATCTCCTAGTTCGGAAAAGAGTAGTTCAGTCAATAGTTCAGCAAGCCATTGAAGGCATTAGAACCAAAATATCCAAACAATCATTACTTTATGGTCATGTATGTACATACAGATCCATATACAGGTTCAATTTCCAGGTCAGGGCAGAGACCGTGCTACAGGAGGGGGAGGGGGGTATGTAAAGGCTGGGCTTGGGCTAAAAAGTGACAAATAGTGGCCCACTTCTCCTCACTTTTAGCTGCCCAATTTATTGATCAAAGCGATGGCTTGCTCTGAAACAGGAAGAAGAATTAGCTTGAGGGACACACACCCTTTTGATATTCCCTATATGGCTAAAGCTTTGTTAATCCAAGAACAGCTTTACACTGCATTCTCTGGCTTACTAAACATACGAAGAGGTTGAAATGGGCCGCGATCCCTTTGCCTTGCCTGAATGTAAGTTGGTAAGTGTGCCTTTAGGTGCGCAGGCTTTAGCAACACATTTAAGAAGTATTTAAAACAGGTACATAATTTAATAATTAATAATAAAAGCAAGCAAATAATATAAGAAGTAAATGGTTAAACCATAATAAACAAACAAACCTGTTAAGAAATGATGCTCTGAAACACAACATGCCGCCCCGGTAGCTCAGTTGGTAGAGCGTTGGGCTCCGGCCCGCTGCTCAGAAGCATGCAGTGGCAGTGTATGTCCAGGCTTGGGATCGATTCCCCTGAGACGCTCCGGCGCTCAATAGTTTGCCCGACGTAGGTCGGCTGGCAACCGACTGGTGAGAGAGTGACCTGAGCGGGGCAGCCGTCCCTGTGTTTTGTGGGACGTTTAACTTTGGCTTCTAAATTAACCCTTCATTGTGGGAATGCTCGTTCGGGTGGTGGGGTCGGGGTCTCCGTGACAAGTCTCTTTAGGACTTAAGTGAGACTCCGACCCCAGCAGCCGTACTAGGAACAAGTTGGACAAATTTATAAAAACATAAATCACCAATATTTTCACAAATACGGCCCACGATTACTTTCGTTCAAAACCCACCAACAAATGGAAGAACCGTATGATGGTATTCAATGCATACAACATAGAAATACAAAATATATTATTCCATGCAATTCGGAATCATTTTCCACAAAATGCTCTTCATATTGAACTTTTGATATTTATCCTTCTAACAAAAATACATATTTGATAGAAAGTTTTTACACAGGTAATCCTTGGAATTGCAGCTCTGAAAATATGTCGCGGTGAGTGACTTAGAACAGCAAATGTAAGTCCAGAGCAGCCCCAAGCGGCTGAGAAAGTTTGTGAATCTGCAAGTAAATATAGATATATATATTATATGTCATTATATTTCTCTGAGTATATATATATATATATATATATATATATATATATATATATATATATTAGTTTTCCCTATCTCAAAACACAAAAACGTTTAAGGCCATAAAACTGCGCGGATGGCAGTGTTAACATGCGCAGTGGAGGGGGTCTGACGCAACGCGCAGTGAAGGGGGTCCTAAAATGTCCGCCTCCTGAGATCTCGGGATCCTAGACGGGTAGAAAAACGCCCATTTGGGGGTTTGTGGGGGATACAGTGATCTATATAATATTTAAATTCTATTGATCTGGTTAAAAATCTTCAAGGTCAAACGAGGTGGTAAATGTCAAATCTAATACGTGCTGGGACCTGTTAGGAAATGCCGTGATTATGCGGAGCAAAGCCGAGAATACACTGAAAGTGAACGAAGGTCATGGAGCCATGGATCGAACAAACTGTACTCCAAATTTTTGGGTTCAAGGTCATTCAAGGTCATTGACAGATAACATCACAATATATATATATATATATATATTTTTTTTTATATATATATATATATCATATGGTATGTCTTATAACCCGCACGTATGGCTTCATATCATAACATACGCCATACTGGGTTACGCCATCTAACCAAAAGCACTATGGTAAAAACCTTGAAAATATTGGCATGACCATAACACGTGACCTTTGACATTGATTTTCATGTTCAGGTGACCTTGACGTACCATCCCGATTATATGGCATTATTACGTAACCACTCGGTCGGCAGTGCAGGCGAAGTGGCGCGCCCACGCGATTGTGCGACCTCAAAATATAAATATGATATTGAAAGCCTATAACTACAAAAGCCATGGAACGATCCTCAAAATTATTTCACCAATCGATTCGTCCATAATCTTTTTCTCAAATATAGCCCAGTGCAAATATTAATCATTCGAGCCCCAAATCTGTTGTGTTTGAGTTTTCGTAAAGTTCGTATAATGTACTGAAGGGAAAATGGGTACCTATAGACGAACTATTGGGAAGCTCAATGAAACGCATTTATGGCAGAAACTCTCTTGCAACAACCTTCATATGACATTAAATACATAACGATAGTGAACTTTGCGCGCCGGGAGCCAGTTGAAGCGGGTTCCGTGCATAGTTAAGGGGAGACATTTTGCGCTCCCTGGAAGTCACTATCCGGGTTGCGGCGCATTACTCGTTCCGGGCTGATGGCGCCTTGTTATATCATCAGTTGGTGTGTCGTTAAGCCCTGCCCACCGAGCCTAGCTCAGATACGGTGTCTAACATAATTCTACTATCATTTCATTTATTAGGGGCACTCCCAGCAGGTACACTCATCCAATTACAGGGAGCATTGGTGTGGGTGTGTAAGGATCCTCTCCACCGGGTCAGATCGGGCATGGTAGGCAGTATCCCACCGTGGGGATTGAAGCCACGTTAATCCATGTTGTTCGATCTGAAAATGGGCAATAAAGCCAATAGGCCACCCGGCCCCTAAATTCTGGAATTCTGGAACAGGTCAAAATTAAACATACAATGAAAACAAATCCATTCTCTAATTTATCAACTCTCGTCACGAGCACATGCTAGTTTATTCACCGTGCTTCTTTTCAAGTTGACGTTACTTACCACCCTCAAGCATGACTAACATGTCTCTAGGGCTCGTTACTTATTTTTTTACAAACTCATGCAATTCATCCGGTGCACAAGTGTTAGTGATAAGGAGGTACTCCAGTCATGAACGGCTGAGCTGCAGCACATGACAACCATGCAAGTTCACATGGTAACACATGTGCAAGCTATAGCAACATTATGGTGTCCTGTTAGAGGCTGGGAAACAAGTATAGCGCAAGTCAAGCATTGCCTGATGGCACAGGGAAACTTGAACCGCAGGACTACCTCTGGTGCCAGATTGTATCCTTCCCATTTTATGTATGATTTGAACATTTTTGTGAGGAAGAAATTTTGTGATTGCGCGGGGCTATGAGAGACAACTCCTCGGGAGTTCACCAGGGTGATCAAAGGCGGCACCCAAGTGAGATTAGCTAATTATTCATAGTATCTAAGAAGTATACAGGCCCAACAATTTTACGGTAGTATTCTGGGACTGGAAAACACATTGGATGAGTATATGGGCTGTCGTAAGATCAATACACTCAATTTCATAGCCAAACCAGATTGATACATTTTACTATAATAACAGTGTACTTTGCCAAAACATCAGCCTTTAAAATGGCATTGACTGTGCTGTGTCATAACTTTGCTCTTGGATGGTAATTTTCTTTAACTAACAAATCCTGAGTTCTTAGCCCAGCCTATTCCATAATTTTAGGTCTGAGCCATCTCAGAGCAGGTCCAGAGACATACAGTTACAAATATGTTCAAAGTGGCTGCTGTGAGGGTAGGTTTAAACCCATTCAACAATACCTATCACACACTATGGCAACATTGTTTTCATTCCAATGACCTAAATGGCCCATAGTATCGTCAGCCAGAATTTTATGCAGCCATTTCTTACAATGTATCTAACACTGCACTGTTTGTTTCACCATGTCCCATGGTAACCGCGATCTTGCTTTTTTTACCGCTAGCTACGGCAAAGATGAATCGGAAGTCCTCTGGGGGGGATAGTTGAAGCCTTCTCGCATGACACTGCGGTTCATCAGCCCTTCGGCAGTATGTTGAATGATCTGTGGCAGATCAGGGGACGTGTGAGCCTTGCCTGAGATCGGCCAACATGTTTCGTGATGGCGCTGATGCGATAAAAAGGCGTCGGAAGAGCGGTGCTGCTAACTTGTCCGAGAGCGCTCGGCGGCTGCCGGCGGCTGACACGCCCCGGGGGCCCAACACACCAACTTTTTACATCGGTCCCCGGGTGGGAAAACATGAGGGCGATTGCCAAGCAAAGTGGACAAACTTGAAAATCTTACAGCGGAGTGCACGGCTCGATGAGAAACACAGCGGAAAAACAACATTTCACCGTAGGGAATTTCAACATTTCAACATCAGAGACATGCTTTGATGATTTCAGAAAGTCTGGAAAATAATATTTTTCGACAGCATGTATCTAAACTGGCAATAAGGCAAAACATGATCATGTTTCGGTTTTAGAGTGGGTCGAATACGTTACACGTACTTTGGTCTTCGGCGATTCGGTTGTTTCACAGACAGATGCGCTTTAATGCTAAAGTTCTCTTCATTCCAATTAGTACCAATGGCCAAAAATCACTTCATTCCATAACACTTCGTTCTATTCAGTGTACAAAAGACAACCCATGTGGTTTTGTTTTGCCACGAAAAAAACATACCAATTAACCATGCTTGGAGACAATGTCTGTGTTTTTCCCAGAGGACAAAATAAATAAAATGACACGGAGGTTCGGTCTGCACTTGGTAAAGGCTGGAGAGAAACTGTCGGTCGATACTTCCTCTGCGTTAATTGTTAGCTTCCACTGCTATTCTAATGAACTGGAAGCATTGTCTTTGCTCATTTCGAAAGCGTGCTGTTGTAGTGGTTAGCACGCTCACTTTCCACGTGGCTGACACGGACTCAGGCCGGGTGGAGTCGCTGACAACAAGGAAGGAGTTGCCATTGTCGTAAGATCCTGGCAGCCGCTGTGCCGATAAGCACCAAAAATGATCATTTCGCGCTTTCAGTGGCGTAGGACGAGAGGACATTAGGCCGTGATCCTTTCATTGACCAACATTCCTATGCACAATTATATACAGATCTTTCACTGCTTACCTAGCAGCGAAAGATCTATATTAGTCCTCACGCAACAACAGTGACCACTTGTCGCCTTCCGTTAAACTTAACACGCGCATTGACGGCGGTCTGAGCCACCTTCGCATTGACGGGGGGGGCGGTACCCGCCCCTAAGATCTCGAGAACCACGGTAGGTAGCGAAAACGGTAAACGGCGTTGGGCTGCCCATCCACTTTCCATCGAAAACATTTGAACCATTTTTTGTCAGGTACATTTAACGCGCATTGACGGGGGTCTGAGCCACCTTCGATTGACGGGGGGCGGGTACCGCCCCCTAAGATCTCGAGAACCACGGTAGGTAGCGAAAAACGGTAAACGGCGTTGGGCTGCCCATCACTCTCCATCGAAACATTTGAACCGTTTTTGTCAGGTACATTTAAGGTCGCGAGAGGTCAAAACATGCCCGTCATAGGGATAACATGTAAATTCAGTTTTCGGGCATTACATCTGAACAAGTAAAGATAGAGCAAAACGACTTGAACTATATGAATCCTCTCAGAAAGCCGAATCGAATGATATATAATTTGACCTTGCTAGGTCAAATCAAGGATTTGACCTGACCTGAGGTCAGGTCAGGGTCAAATTATATAAAATGCATATCATTACAACCGCAAAGCCCAGGCGAGTCTAATTCAGCTAAAATAAATGCTCTATCGCCATCCGTTACTGAGTTATTCCGTAAAACCATTTTTCCATGTATTTCAATGGAGAGGTCATGCCTCGTACCTGACCTTAGGTCATCGATATCAAAAATACCGGAACATATGTTAGAGAACTCGGTGGGGCCATTATGTGATATGAGTTTCAATCGGATAAGTTCACCCTGCTCCGACTTATGCTATCTTAAACTTTTTTGAGGTCGGGTCACTTGACCTGTACTGGTGACCTGACCTGGATGACCTAACCTTAAATTTTACGAGTTGTAAAGGATGAGGAAAGGTTACGGTCGGCGGCGCTCGCGCCGCGTTTTGTTATCTCCGAAACCCGAGGGGGGGTCCGCCCCCCGTATGCGCGTGTTAAGGTCACGGGTAAACATGCCCGTCTGGGATACATGTAATTCGTTTTTGCCATTACATCTGACAAGTAAGTGGCAACAACTTAAACTATTGATCCTCTTGCAGCCGATCGAATGATATATATTTGCCTTGCTAGGTCAATTTGCCTGACCTGGGTCGGTCGGGTCAATATATAAATGCATATCATTGACCACAAGCCCAGGCGAGTCTAATGAGCTAAAATAAATGTCTATCCCTTTTACTGGTTATTCCGTAAACCATTTTTCCTGTTTTCCATGGGGTCTGCCTCGTCCTGACCTTGGTCTCGATATAAAATACCGGAACATATTTTAGAGAACTCGGTGGGTCCTTATGTGTTGGTTTCATCGGATAAGTTCCCCTGCTTCGACTTATGTTCTTAACTTTTTGAGGTCGGGTCTTGCCTGTCTGGTGCCTGACCTGAATGCCTAACCTTAAATTTTCACAGTTGTAAATGATGGGGAAGGTAATGTCGGGCTGCGCCCGTTTTTTCTATTTAAAACTCGGGGGGGCGGGTCGCCGTTGTGTTAAGACCGTTCCATTCCATTTCGTCCTGGCTAATGTATCAAATAAGGGGATTCGTCCCGTTCCATTCCGTATTTCCCCGTGACACTCCCAAAACTGTCCAGTTCGGCCTATGTCCAAATAAACTGGGAAAATGTCTCATTCTGTTCCTTTTTCCCATTCCGTTCCCATTTCTTTCCATGAGTCCCACCCTGTTCCCCGCCCCATGCAGATCTCTAGCAGTAGTGTGTGTCCCATGCTCTGGCTCCCTTAACGAGTTGTGACTTACATATTTTTATTTTCAGGAACTTTCCAATGATGTTTAGAAAATTCACCTAGCTTTTCGAATAGCCGAGTTACATCTGGTTCTGTCCGCCTGATTTAGAACAGGAAAATCGTTTTCCATGGGTTTGAGAATTACCTCATAACTCGTTGACCGGACTTGACCTTGTATCAATATTCTGCCGCAAGTTGCCAGATTGATTGCTTGAGTGCAAAGTGACATGTCTCTCACTCAAACTGGCTTGGAATCATTCGTGAAAAACCGAGGCGTGGGGCCGGGTTCGACCCCAGGCGGTGAAAAGGTTTAGGGCCAGCCGTGCAGTAAAGTTAAGTACATTTATTTGAGAGGCAACACTATTCTTTCTCGAGCCCAAATAGGCAATGCTATCTGGGGTGCAGCGTGTCTCCGCCATGCAATTCACGTGTCCGTGTGACCAAGGCTGCCACTGCTCGTGGTGTAAAATCATCCTCAAATACGACGAGTGTATTGTAAACCGGGAGCTTGGGAGCGTGTCGGCCCGATCCAAAACTGTTGTCCGTTGGCAGTGTGATTTGAGGGGAGTTGCATGGGTAGAAAATAATGCACCAAGCCGCTGTGCCCATTGATTAGTAGAAAATCATGCACCAAGCCACTGTGCCCATTGACTAGTAGAAAATGATCCATCCAGCTGCTGTGCCCTTTGACTAGTAGGAAATGATCCATCCAGCTGCCGTGCCCGTTGACTAGTAGGAAATGATCCATCCAGCTGCTGTGCCCTTTGACTAGTAGGAAATGACACATCTAGCTTCTGTGCCCATTTACTATTAGGAAATGATACATCTAGATCATGTGCCAAATCCTTGAAAACTCAGGCGAGTCCCGTGACTTTACGGGTACAATCCAACAGGTTTGAGTAGACTGTAGCAGCTTTCAAAAACATTTACAAATGACACGAATGGAGAAGATTCCAACCGGATATGACGATCGAAGCACCACCTGTGGTTATGTCTATAAATCGCAAAAACGTCAAGGCAAACAGTCCTACATGTGTTTCTACGACTTTGCTCGAAGATTTATGGGACATAAAGTGCGACAGGCTTGTTTTATTGTTTTTTATTGACGTGTTTCGTGATATACAGGGAAAATAATATCTGGGTCCAACCCGATAAACTCATTTGAATTAGATGACTTCCAGTAGGTCTAACCGTGATTATAAAGTGGGACAAAATCTTGCTAATCTACATATAGGTAGGTTATAGGCAAACAATTATAGGTAGGTATATGCATATGTAACCTTCTAGCGGCATTTACTGTTGAATCAATGCTTGCAAAAAATGACATTAACATCCTCGAACGATTATTAAAACTGCCTCATTCCCAGACCAGTCCGCAACAAAGAAATATCGTTTTTGTGATGCGCTCTGCAATTTGTGGTATCGGCCTCCGGGGAAATCAATCTTGCAGTAACCAACTGGCGGTCGACAGAAATAACCTGACACTGGGAATAGCGGCTACCAGCGTCGACCTTTTGTGGGCCCTGTGGCCCCCGGAATACCTCGTTTGCCCACGTATGTATAAAATGATAATGTGACCAACAGCAGCCACTGGCTCAGGGGGCCGTTCAGCTCATCAGTTACCCCTCTTTCGGAGCACGGACAATTCGTCAAGCCGTCCATCGAGAAACGCATGGAAGAATCCACTTGTCTTTATTGGGCAAGTTAGGTCTGGTGAAAGTCATAAAAACAGAAACCTGTTGTATTTCTGCAGTGGGAATTTTATCAAAAGCCTGAGAGCATACTTATCGTACAAACTTTTTACCTATTCGTATTTTATAAACACTTCATAATATTAGCTATATTGCTGGAGATGAGCAAAGTCATTAGAAATACCTTCTACAAATTTCGCCTGGCACCAGGCTAGCCTTAATGTTGCCAACATTAAAAAAGTTGCAAAAAGCGGACATCTGCGACATGTATCTTGTGACATGTATCAGTGCACGCGCACGGCATGCTGCCAATCGCGTCTGTTTGTCGCCAACAACAAACAGAGGCTAATCAGGCGGCGTCCATGGGCAGCTGTGTGGCGTCACAGCGGCATCAGCGACGTGGCGTGACGGTCGTTACGCAGCGCCGCTGACGTGACGCTCCGATGACGGGTCATCAGTGAACGCGTCACCGGGCCGGAAACCACGGCACCGGCCAATCGGCACGCTCCCGAGCCCCCCTCACCCCGCATCCCCCCCACTGATCCCGACCCCTCAGTCCGGCTCCTGCCTGGCCAGGTGTTCCCTGGTGGGGTGGTCCGACTCAGCGTAATTAAATCGATCGTGACTGAAGAAAAAGGGAGCAGGACGACCCAGACGTCCATAACAATGAAACGACACCGTCGGCGTTGTCGACGGATAATCTGTGATCGATAAAGCCAGACATAGTTAGATACGGCGGAAGGTCAATGAGCTGAATGCAGTCCATATTATAGTTTTAAGGTAAAATGACGTCACAATGAACGTTTTGTTAACGGCAGCACTGTTTCCAGGTTAATACGGCGTCGCTTATTTTCCGCTTTTCATATGCATTCCAGTTTTGATGCTGTGACACTGGATTTAATCCAACAGTTAGACAAAACTATTTTGGGAGAAGCTCTACTTTAAGGAAAAAATCGCAAGTTTGTTGTGAACACGCTTTTATCGGCGCTGCCCCAGCCTTGCATACTACACTGGCATTAAATCCGATAAGGTTAATAAGGAGCCCTTTGGGACATTGTCAAGTGTCTGTACAATAGATCCATAAAAACTCCAGGGGTCAAAGATTTCAAGACAAGCCCCATGCACCAGGGTCACTGTAAGGTACAGTGAGGTCAATGATTTGGAGTCGGCCCCCGTTCCCGTGAAATTGCTGGTGGAGTGATGCATTTTGCAACAGTTATTCTGCAAGATGTTGTTTTCCAATGAGATCTTTTTAGCGTCAGTTAAAATACCAACAGATGCCGTAAGGAAGCAATGTTACACATAGCCACCGGCCGGGAATTTCAATAAGCTAAACTAAGGCCTGTTTACTTGTTCTGCACAAGCCCGGAGGTCGATAGCTGAACAGTTTAAACCTCGCCTCATTGGGGCGAGGGCTCACTGCTCCACTCCCTCAGGTTTTTTCAACAACATAAAAAATGGCAAAGTGAGGCACCACCATGCTCAAAACTTCTGAAATTTTATGATACAAATTAAACCGGATTACTTTCATGCTTTTAATGATGGTTTTTCTTGTTTTTAGTCGTCAGGAACATATTTACAGATTAAATTTAAAGATCATTATTACATTACATCTACAGACTATGAGGTATTAGTTTGATCCTTTATAGCAACGTGGACAATCATTTACAGTTTTACAAGATATAACATTGCAGCCCCAAAGCAACTTCGAAAAAATTCTGCCGCAGGATCCTGAAGCACCTGTTTGATGTCCAAACACAACCCTAATGAGAGTGATTAATCTAAGAGATACAGTCAAGATTCAAATAAAAGGCGCAAACATTGGAATGCAAGGTAACCACGTTCGACAAAAGCATATGTGGAGGCTGATATTTTTTCTCGCAAATAAACTCTTATCATTCTCTGTATACCAGTTCTTATAAATCCTCGAATTTAATCTGTGTATATTTTCAAACAGAAGCGACAATCCGTGCTTCCAAGAGCGCTCCCGTGGGCCGTGCTGCCGACCTGCCTTCGGACTACCGGCGGCGCTCCGCACATCGGCCGCCTCGGGCCGTTTGTAGCGGTCCGGAGCAGCGGCGGGGGACGCCGCTGTGACAGCCGCAGCTGAACCTGAGCATGAGTCAATCAATACACAGCCGAGAGCCGGCGTGGCGTGGTCGTCCTGCAGAGTCCGAGCTGATCCAGCTTCCTCAGTCGACAGCCGGCGGGGCAGCCGCCAGAGCAGGACTTCGCCTGAGCTGGGATTCTACGAGAAACCACCCGACACCCCCTCTCCATAGACTACGCAGTGGCTTCAGACCTTGTTAATATGATTTGTAAATTAATAGGATGCAGCTTCCCTGGTCAGTGCAAACCATTCTTTATTCAGAGGGGGGCGCGGCAGTAGAGTGATCTGCGTAGCTGGCTCCCACGCAGCCGACCAGGGTTCAAGGCCCGGCGGCTTCCCTGAACAAGGAGCAAGCTGGCTCCCTAGAAACCCTTCCAACAGGGAAAGAGTTGGCGACGCCATATGACCCTGGCAGTTGATGCGTCAATAAGCCCCAACAATTATTATTATTATCTTTATTCAGAGATTCGGACAAATTATGTGACAAATTGCCCACACACGTTTTTACCTTGTTCGTTAATGTCTTAGCTCTCCCTCGCTTAACACGCACCCCGCTAAGGGGGTGAAATTCGCCCCCTCCTTGTTTTCCCCCGATAACACAAAAATGAAGAAATGTAGAAAAACGAAAATTACAGTACTTTATTTCTGATAAATTTTACACATCTGAACAAATTTTTGAGTTAATGCCATCTCAGGTCAAGGAGTTATTCAAGATCAAATGACCCGACCTCAAAACCTAAAATCACGAGCCTGAAGCGGCGCCTAGGGAACATCTGCCAACAGTTTGAACGATCAGTTTGAACTTTCACAATATTATGAGATCATATGGGTCTAAAAATCTGCTATCTCGGAATTTGGATATTGTTGACTTAAGGTGGGGTCAATTTTTTGGTCACCCCATTATAAGTCTATGGTAAAAAAATAGAATGGGCTCGCTTTCAGTTAATACTGGATAGATAAAGCAAAAAATAATCAAAACGCCTATTTTTACCACCATCTTAACCATGAAATTGAGTTTTTGAGCATCTGACCTCTCAAAGGTCATGCCAGGTCACAGGAGCGTAGAGTGATTGTTTTGCCAATGAAGTTTCACTGAATTGAGATAAAGCTCTCATTTTGCTAGCATTGTGCTTATATTTTCACGGGGAGTCGATTGATTTGCAGCATGACTATACCAGGTCACTCTGTGACCATGACCTAACTTGAGGTCAGATAATTTTCACTACTTGACCTAGCAAGGTCATATTATACATTATTCCATTCGCCACGATAAAAAGAATCCAATGATGCATAAATGTTTGATATAGCTCCCCGGAGTATAGATTTAGAGAGAGAAACGTACACTGCTCTATTGTAACCTTATGGAACCTTCTTTGACCTATGCTGACCTCAATATTGACCTGACACAAAAATGATCGTATAAAACTTATTCGTCTTGCCTAGAGCTTTCGAGCACCGCCCGTAATTTGTCTTTGACTTTCGTGGGAAATGAGATACGGAGGGGGAGGCGAAAACGCCCCCCCCAGCGGGTCGCGTCATGCCAGGGACCCCAGTGGGGCGCGTGTTAAAATGAAAGCTTCAGCAATTTTGGTCTCTTTAGATGATTCAGAAGTTTCAGAAACTCTATGAAGAAAGTGAAATGTTACAATGGACGTGATCTGGTGAATATTGGTAAAAACAACCAGAACGACTTTATTTTTGCAGCCATTTCCGAAAATTATCATCGTAACCGAATCCAGAGTGAGGTTTATTTTGTTCAAATGTTTGTGCACGAGCCCTTGACCGCGAAATAGTCACCAGCTGCGAAAAAATCATGCATGTATCGATATATATATATATATATATATATATATATATTAATGTTCAAATATTTCGGAAGAAGTCGTTCTTTTATACAAGCTTCGTTGAATATTACAGCTTCTTTGGCGTTGATAAGTTTCTTCGTGGTCGACTCGAGTTTTCGTATTAGGCTTCGGTCATTCTCGTCATACTGGTGTAAAACATTAGAAAAAGACATAATTCGACGTTTCGTCTTACGTAAGACATATTCATGTCATTTTGACACTACAAGTTTCAAGTGACATAATAATAAACACACAAGTAATATAACACTGGTTAATGTATCTCACGATGGATCGCAATTTTTGTTTTTATTCAAATGAGTGGAACGCTGCAGTCTGTTTTGTGAACCATCTGTTTAGTGGAAGCGAAAAATATATATAAATAAATATGTCCGCTGAGTGTGAACTAAATTTATATATATATATATATATATATATATATATATATATATATATATATATATATATATATATATATAAATTTATATATATATATATATATATATATATATATATATATATATATATATATATATATGTATTGTTTTTTATATATATTGTAATTGACTGCGATACATACAGGTAAAGGTTAATCAGTGTTTCACTGAGCATCAAATTGAATAAAAACTAACAAAAAAACCAAGAAACTTCGAAAGGACTGAAATTACACCAATGATTTTCGTATCGATGGTAAAAAACATACATGTATAGGGGCAAAACACGATTAACACGCGCCCCGCTGGGGGGGGCGAAATTCGCCCCCTTCCTGGTTTTTACCAGACAGCTCAAAAACAAAGAGACACAGAACAATGAAACTTACGGTACCTTATCCCTGATAAGTTTTACACATCTGATAAAATTTTTGAGTTAAGGTCATGTCAGGTCAAGGAGCTATTCAGAGTCAAGTGACTCGACCTCAAAACCTAAAATTACGAGTTTGAAGCAGCGCCGAGGGAACATTAGCAAACCGATCAGTTTGAAACTTCTACAATATGATAAGGTCATTATGGTCTACAAATCTGCTATCTCGGAATTTTGATATTGGTGACCTAAGGTGGGGTCAATTTCTTGGTCACCCCATTATAAGTCTATGGTGAAAAATTGAATGGACTCGTTTTCAGGAAATACTGGATAGATAAAGCTGATAATCCTCAAACTGTCTATTCTTACCACGATCATGACCATCAAGTTGGGTTTTTGAGTATCTGACCACTCAAAGGTCATATCAGGTCACGGGAGCAGAGAGTGATTGTTTTGCCAATAACGTCTCACTGAATTGAGATAAAGTTCCCATTTTGCTTGCATTGTGTTTATATTGTCACGGGGAGTCGATTGATGCAACATGACCATACCAGGTCACTCTGTGACACTGACCTAGGTCGAGGTCAGGTCATTTTGACTATTTGACCTAGAAAGGTCATAATATACATCATTCGATTGGCCGTAATGAGAAGAATCCAATGATGCATCAAGATGTGCTCTAGCTCCCCTCAGGGCAGATCTAGGGAGGGAAATGTACATTGCTCTGTTGTAAGCCTATGGAGTATTATTTTACCTATGCTGACCTCAATATTGACCTGACATAAAAATTCTTCGTATAAATTCTCTTTGTCTTGTCAAGAGCTTTCGAACGCCGCCCGTAATTTTCCTTTAGCTTTCGTGGGGAACGAGATACGGGGGGCGAAAAACGCCGCCAGCGGGGCGCGTCATGCAAGGGACCCTAGCGGGGCACGTGTTAAGAAGTAAACATAGAATCAAAGAGCTCAAGGAAAGCAATGCATGAAACGGAAGAATGAACGAACACCAAGCCGGAAAACCGAAAATTTTCATCTTCATATTCTTTGAGTTTAGATTGCTTAAGTGTGAGCGTGTATATCTGATTTCAAACTGGCAACACTTATCCTTTCCTAACTCTGTTAACTCTATATGGGGACTGTGAGCGCGTGCGCCTTTCGCAGCAGCAACCTCTCCAGGTAGAATCCTACTTTCCCTAGTCCTTGTCTATCCTCATCCTTACTTGTGTCCTTCCACAGCTCTCCTTGCCAGCACTTTAAACCAACCATTAACACCCGCACTGGAGTGGGGTCTGGCACTAAAGCGCACTGGAGGGGGCCTGGTAGGCCCCCTAAGATCTCGGAAACTAAGAGGCGTAGAAAAACATCGTTTGGAGGGTGTGTGGGGACTATGGTGATCTACATCATGACGAATGTTTATTGACCTATGTTAATATCTTTAAGGTCAAACGAGGTAATAAAGGTCAAATCTTGGCCATGCTGGTGACCGAGTGGAAAATGCCGTGATTATGCGGGAAAAGGCATGAATAATCTAGAGGCGGACCAGGGGTATAGAGAGAAGATTGTAAAAAAACCTTCCCTACCGTTTTGGGTTCAAGGTCATTCAAGGTCATTGACCTATAAGGTCACAATATGGTATACTACTTATAATGTATAATATGACTAGCACTTTAGAAACTGTTGGGCGGGAAATGAGGATTGACCTTTCCTAATGGCATTTGACCTCGACCTTTGGATTGAGGTGCCTTAACTATGACGTCATAGCATAATATACTTCAGACCGGGTAACGCCATTTGACCGGAAGCACTGAGGTCAGTGACCTGAAAAGTGCTGATATGACCTTGACCTGTGACCTTTTCCCTTGAACTTGACCTTTATGTGAGGTGATCTCGATATATGATCCCAGATATATGGCGGTATGACGTCAACACTCGGTCTCCAATGCAAGTGAACTGGTCCGACCGCGCGATTACGGCGATCCCAAAATGCACGTCTGACTTTGAAAGCCTATAAGTCAACACATTTTTTTTACCAATTTTCAAAATATTTTCACCAGTGGGCGCGCAAAGAAATTCTGCTTATTGTGGCCAAGTATCGTTTTTCGGCTACCAGGAGTTCTCCGGCCACCTTGGAAAACCAGTTGGGGGGGGGCTCCGAGGCCCCCTCCAGTGCGCGTGTTAAGGCGAGAAGGTGTCGATAATACTTGAAAACATGAAATTAAACTTCCAAGAAAAGTCATTTGAATCGCTGTCATACGGAATCCAAATTGTGGCTTGCATGTTGTGTGGCCTTAAAATGTTAACATGCTAATTGCAGTGCGGTTGCTGCCGGTCGGAAAGTGGGGAGGGGGGGCGGGAGGGAGTGGGGAAGTCCATGGTTATCAGTGAAATTCATCTCTTCACTGATATAAAGCAACTCCTTGCCAAGAGCTTTTCGGTTTTGGAATCCTTGTCGTATCCTGCACCTACTCGTACCACATAAATCAGCTCCCTCCTAATTTGGCTCCAATCGGAACATTTTCCCATGAAAAACAAAAGTAAAGGCGTCCACACTTTCCTCCTCACTTTTAACGCCGATGCCTCTTTGACCTATGGTCTTGAATACCAGATGCATAATAAAAAATAATAACTATGCCTTTAGGTGCATTTGTTACGCTGAACATTGACTTAGCGATGGGCACAAAATCAGCCGTAGGCCATTTCAACATAGTTCATCTGTAACAACTGGTAAATAAAGTAAAATTTTGGTATCAGCTAGATTCTACACCCAAGAGTAGATTTCCTCGAAATACGTGCCCGAAGAAATGCACGTATTTAAATGTCTGCGGCGATAAGTAACGGGCTTATTCTTGAAAATTAAAAAGAAGAAGAGCTGAGGCAAACAAAAACAAAAATTAGAGAGCAGTCAGTGGGAGCTTGAAAAATTCAAATCATATGATCCTGGAATCACTGATGGGCTAGGTAAATTTCTGGTTTCATAATGGCAATGTGCTCGATAGATGTTAGGCGGAGCCAAAAGGTACAAAAGCTTTACATTTCGTTATTTACTTACAGCAAAGCAAACCAGTGGGGTTGGGCTTCTGAGCCCCTCCTTTATCGAGCTAAAAGGGTTCAAGTCGATCAATTATTCGAATGAGGGCCTCATTACGAGGATATACCAGTCCGTACAGTGGTACATGTCCAATTTCTCTTCAGTGTCTCTACCCGTTCTGAGACAGCCTAATTCGCCCAGGTCACCACTTGACTTCTGCAAACGCTGCTCACTTAACTCCCACGAAAGCAAGGCCAGCTATGTCAGCCCTCCCGCGCAGTCAGATTGAAGACAATGTGGGAAAAATCCCATTAAAGCACGCTGTCAAGCTACGACATTATGCTGTGTTTTAATTGTCGTCTGTGAGAACACAAAGGTGCCCTTGCTGCTCTACCTTCATTCGGATCGACCGGATTGTGCTGCTTATTGTGCCACACTTACCATTTACGAGCATCCTTCTCCGTGCGCTAAGCAGTTGCACTGGACTTTAGCAACAGTAATTATAATTGCTCGCGAACTATTGTTGGCGCAAACGTCGCTGGCAAATTCAGTCTTGAATCCTAGTGTTTGCATATAATTCTGCTTTTTCATTTTTCATTCAAATTCGGAAAACATCGAGTTTTCTGTGGAGAGCATACGCGCAACGTCAAAAGGAGTGCAAACTCTAACAGTGTGTGTTTTTAGAGATGACAGTTTTCTACCAGCGACGAGTTAAAGTTCTACTGACAACCTTTTAGATGATTAGAAAGCTGTAGACTGGCAAGCAGCTCCTGGCACTCATAGTAATGGTTTCATTTTCCACTGTCAAGTGGCGCTAACACATACACAAAAATACAAACAGTCCCAATCCATTTCCTCGCTGGGCTTCTCTTCTGCAAAACCTGAGCAGAAATAGAGTGGAGCCAACCAACTAACCTTAAGAGACGGGCTTCTCTCTTCAGTGACACCTCGACATCCGCCCCAGCACTTAGCTAGGAATCATGTGGCAAGATCTGACAAAATGAGGCCGATAAGTGTCTACTTCAGACATAAATTGAGCCGAAAGGCAGACCATAAAAGCACCGCGTTCCAGTTAACTCTTTCTCAGTGGAGTGGATGCGAATCAACGAACGGAGAGGTTTTTCGGACGGAGGGTGCTTCAGTTGGAGGAAGTGGAGTCGGCTCAGAGGCGCTGTGTAGGTGGGAAAATTGGTGCTTTGACTTAAATGCAAGAATTGCTAATGGGGAAAAAAGCGCTAGCCTAAAAAGCCTGAAAAACTATGCAGATTTAAGTGAAATTGGTACTTACGCAGGACTAAATCCCATTCAAGTCAGGGTTGGGGGATGGACTCTGTCCATCCTTCAGGTTTTTCCAGGACATCTCCAAAACGGTTCACAATAGGTCTTTGAGACTTTCTGAATTTTCATAAAATGGAATTTTGCAGACTCTTCGAACATTTTGGAACTGTTTCTTACCACGGGTGGAGATATGGCTCAGTATTTAGTGAGTATCTATTCGCAAACTAAATATTATCCTTTAGGATTGTGAGTGCATCGTACAGCAAAGCCGCTTTTAACAATAGCGAAAGAAGGCAGAATGCTCAAACGTTATGAATACAATATTAGGTGACAACTCACTTGCATAATCATATCTTTTACAGAGGCAGTTCCAGCAATTTAAAGTAAGGGTTTCAAATGTAATTGGATTGTGCTCTTGCAGACTGAACGGATTGCGTACAGGACAGCCGCAAGGAACAGCAATAGCCATACCATACTCCCATCCCTATATCATACGATAATAAAGTACCATAGTCGTGCTCAGGTACTGTAATTAAGGGGTTTTAAGCATGTGAAAGCGCATTCTATTATACTGAGTGCAATGAATGGGACAAGAATCCGAGACCGAATGCAGAAAAATCATACAAAGCTGGATCAAGACGACAATATCGTTTAGAATCCCTCCGGGTTTGGCATGGGCAGACAAAGGTTGGTCAATATGAAAAGCACCAAAACCCAAGGAACGTGTGTGCATATTTTTAGGCATCGGTAATATGCATCTTGCCCTACTCTTTTATTTTCCTGCATCCGCCTGGGATGACTTTTTTCTCTATACCATTGCCTCTATGTGAGATATGTCATGCAGTATTTGACGTCTGATAATCAATGAAAAAACTGAAAATATATCTTCTTCACTACATAGTTCTGGCCCTAGATCCCTATTGGGTTTTGAATTTTCGTCTATATGAAATATATGAAAATTGTACATCAATCATCTGTAATTACATTCTAGCTTTGTGAGAAGCATACAACAGTCCTAAGAGCTATGGAGAATCTAAGCAGGCAATATTTTTTGGACGCCCGTGCCCATAGGTAATCTTAGGGTAAGGTGGGTAACCATAGGTAAGGTGCCCATAGGGTAAGGGTGGGTAAGAGTACGCAGGAGATAAGAGTACGCAGCAGCTGTTTTGGCTACCATTGAGATGGTGGATAACGTGGTATAATATAGCAAGGTCAGTATCTAGGCTGCACACGAAAATTCAACATGCTCCTGTTCTTTCCGCGGGAGTACAGAGCAAAGTAAGTTTATGGGAACCCTTGATGTAATATTTCTTAACTAGGTAAATTTGTAGACCATGCTTCTATTATCGAAAGCTTTGCAGTACGGTCTGTCATCAGTGAGAAAGCTGAGCTGGGACTGAGCTGCAGGACCGGAGCTCACGCTAAAACACCTGCCAACATGTTTATGAAGACTTTCTTCCCAAGGGGCATGTCCGGCAAGAATGCGCAGTAGACCATTGTGCAAGAGTGCGCATGCTTAAGAGATATTAAGATTTAATGTTCACTCGGGGCAGAGTCTGTAATTCATATTTGGAAAACCAAACATTGCAACTTAGTTCTTGTATATTCAGAACTATATAAAATCATGCAATCGCCTAGTTTGACGACAAGAAACTTCCCGACATGTCCTATGCACCTAAGGCACAGCGGGGCATCAATGCATACTCCAGCCCCCTCTTTTGCGTACTCTTACCGACCCACTCCGGCCAGAGTGCGCACGTGACTTTTATTTTTGATGGGCTCATGGCGAGTTCCTTTCAGAGCCATTGAGTCGAAACATGGACTCGATGGAATCAAAAATTATTCAGGCTAAACAGCCATATAAAATCTTTAGCTCTTTTACATATAAGAGAAAAGTGAAAGCCTTGAGAAATTTAAGTGCGTACTCTTGCACGGACTTCCCTAATATATACGTTGCTTTGAAAATGGTGCTCAGAGTGAGAAAAATTAATTCCACTTAAATTTTTGAAGTCAGACTGGTAGACTTAGATATCTTAGATATTTTTACCTTACTTATGTCTTTCGAATCGGTCCTTAGCAATCTTAATCCAGAGGAAAGGAAACAAACAAGAAGCCTTGAAAACTCTCAAGAAAGCTCATTAACACGAAAGCTGCTGTGACATTTAACAATATATGCTAAGTATATATATATATATATATATATATATATATATATATATATATATATATATATATATATCTTAGCCTATATTGTCAAATGCCACAGCAGCTTATATATATATGGACGTGAGTTTTGAGTTTTAGTCAGACGGCCACTTCCAATTCGTCGTGACTGACGTCCTGTCTCTCACTTCAAGCATCCAACGATATAATATGGTTCCTCAAAGGAAAAAATTACTACATTTTTCTACAGAGAAGTCAACCACTCTTCATCAGCGATTGTCTTATCGTTGCTGGCCGTCCCATCGTGAATGCCAGTTATTCGTAGAACCGGACACTCCTGCCTTTAGTTCAAAACGTCATTTCACGCTTTCGTGAGCAAGATCTTAAGCTCGATATCCTGGTCCAATGCGTCGGCCGCCGTGATCACGCCGGATAATTACCCTATTATGCAGCATTCGCTTATTCCCCCAGCCTCCAAGGTTCGCTCATTCGACTGGGAGGGTGAGATAAGACACCACTGAGCTTAGTTCGCACGAGTGCAGCGATGCCACGAGATCCTGCCACTTATCCTTGTTGTAAGTATGCGAGGCACGTGCTCTTCTATAGGACTCTTCTGTCTGGAAATCCTCAACCCAGATGCCGAGATCAATCACGAATTGTGACGTCACCGTCCCATTCTGACGTCACAAAGGCGGCCAGCTGATTAGGCAGCTGTCCGCCCTCTCTCGGCGGGTAGCACTCTGGGCGCGGCGTTTGGCATGACGCGCTCTGTAGCACGTGACGTACCAACATTGGCACACTGGGAGCGACGCTCATACGTCTGCCAATCGGCCGGCCTTCCAACCTGTGCGGCGCCGCACGCTCCCACGCTCGGCCAGACTGAGTAAAAAATACACCATTGCTAAGCATTACCGTCAGTGGTGGATTGCCATTTTGATATTCTTAGACTTTAACACGCGCCCCACTGGGGTCCCCGGCATGGTGTGCATCGCTGGGAGGGGGAAGGATGTATTTCGCTCCCCTCCGTATCTAATTTCCCGGAAAGGTGAAATAAAAATTACGGACGGTGTTTGAAAGCTCTTGACCAGACAAAGAGAATGATTATACGTACCAACCATTTTTTATGTCAGGTCAATATTAAGGTCAGAGGGTAAGAAGGTTCCATAGGATTAGAGAAAGTGTACATTTTCCTCATATAATTTTACTGGAGAAGCTAGAACAAATCTTAAGGCATTATTGGTCCTCATCGTGGTAAATCGAATGATGCATAATGTGATTATCGTAGGTCAAACTGAGTAAATGAGCTGACTTCGTGATAGGTCAGAGTCACATGATAACCACGTATAGTCATGTTGAATATAAATCGATTCCCCGCGTGACATGGTGAGCACAATGCAAAGCATAGAAACTTTATCGAAATTCAGAACGAAGTTATTGACAAAATAATAAGTGCATGCTCAATGCTCATGTGACCTCACATGGCCTTTGAGAGGTCAGATGTTTAAAAACCCAGCTTTATGGTCAAGGTAGTGGAGATAATGCATGGCATGAGGACTTTCAAGTTAATCTATCCGGTATTTACTGACAAAGAGCCCTTTCTATTTCTAACCATAGACTTACAATTGGGCGACCGAGAAATTAAGCTCATCCTAGGTCAATGATATGAAAATTTTGAGATAACAGATTTTTTGGCCCAAATGACCCTATTATATTGTGAAATTTTCAAACTGATCAGCTAGCAGATGCCTCTTTGGTACCGCTTCAAACTCGCAATTTTGGGTTTTGAGGTCGAGTCGTTTGACCTTGAATATCCCCTTGACCTGGCATGACCTGCCATAAACAAATTGGTCAGATGTGTGAAATTAATCAGGAATAAAGTACTGTAAGTTTCGGTGTTCCGTGTCTCTTTGTTTCTGCGTTATTTGGAGAAAGCCGGGAAGGGGGAGGGAGTCAAATTTCACCCCCAGCAGGGTGCACATAGTTATCACAGTACGGCCGATGTATCGTTCATTATCGCTGATTGTCTTCGTCCTCTTATTAGACTAAGTAATTCTTAGCAAGGCAGCAAACAAACTTAATGGGACACTTTGATCACACGCCGTTCAAAAGGTGTTAAGTCTTGTGGCGAGCGAATTCTGCTTTGCTAGAGTGACATCAAAACAGGTTACCCGAGAACATGAACTCTGTTTGATCTCTGAAAAGTCAAAATTGTGTTGATGATGCACCGATACATATCACGTGAGGATGGAAGCCACTTGGGCTCTAAAGTGCCATAAAAACCTGGGCGAATGGCCAGATCTTATCGAAGTAGGTCAAATAAAGTCTTGCTCGTAGACAACTTCTACCCAGGTTTCAGGACTGAAGGCAAATCAGCTTGAATACATATTCTTAAAACATAGCCTCTGTCGGACCTGAAATCAGATCACTTAAAAGCAATATCCAACAGAATCTATTCGTGTTGTGATAACCACAGAAGAACGAATGTGAGAGCTAGGGAAGAAATTGATGTCAAATTCGAGGTCAGTGATAAGTTCTGTTTTCTTTTTCACTGCTGAATTTCTAAGCTTTTTGAGAATACAATGAGCCGAGGTGAGTTTTCACCGCTTGAACTGAATTTTGACCGGCCCTGAGATAACCTGGGCATAAGATATTGTTACGAGCTGCGAAAAATACAAGGCATTGGCAAGTATGATAGGCATAGCAAGTACGGTTAGTTAGTTATTTGGGCTTAGGGGCGCACAGCCTGGTAAGGCCTAGAGCAAGTACGGTCGGGATGCGCACTGCGTACCACCGTTTTTGACTGCATAAAACCGTTCGAGGGATACCCAACCCATTAACGGTTAGTGTTAACGACAGCAGACCTTGTTTCGCGAAAGAGACGTTAGTTAAAGTGTAGGGCATGGCCATTTAATCATTCATGTGCTTCCTCAGCTTGATTTTGGGGCAGCTATGTTATTTCTGCACTAAACATTGGAAATCAATAAGACATAGGATTTCGCAGGGGAAGACTTGATGAAATTGCGTCTAGATAATCCATATCATTCCCACCGTGCGCTAGCAATGTCAACCTTAGTGTTCAGGTGCGTATTGACGTCTTCATGACATAAGTTCTTACAAAGTTCGAAGCAGACTTTTGGATTCTGAGCCGTCTTAATTCAGCTTGAAAATTGATCTTACTAATTATATACCTACTCAGGAAGAGCGTATAATATGCAATGAAAATTTCGAGATTGCTCTAAGAAATATTTTGTTTCCAAAGTATCCAGATACTACTATAGCTTGCAAAACTGCAACTTAGAGATCGCTTTCAAGATAAGCTGAGATATGGAGGTCCTTGACTGTCAGAGGCTGGCTTTGCGGCCATTTATTGTTGTGAGCGCCGAGAACATCAAATCTAAAAAGTTATCTGTTTTTGGAGATACGAACATGATATCAGACATTTGTTCATGACATCCTGCAAAACACATCAGAACACCTTTGAATCTCTCATGACGTGTCCGCAGTAGGTCAGTCTCTGTCATCTCGGGCGACTTTTACGATGACAGATGTGGGCGCGCGCGCGGCTTCCGCCGGGCGATGAAAGTCCAGATGCCACAGCATGCTTCATCCGCAGTCAGGTAACGAAAGTTAACCGGCTCTGAAATCCTGCTCCCGACAGGTCAATTTTCTAACAGTTTAATGTATCAAAAACATTAGGAGATAATGGTGTGTCGCATTCAGCGCGTGCTTTCTTGTTGTTGAGCTCGGTGAACTAGTTGAAACTGACCCGGTTGCCGAGAAGTTCTCCCCCAGTGCTAGTACACTGTGACAAGCAGACAAGCAGCGTTGGTGAGTAAAGCATACGAATGGCTACACACAGGAGGAGCATCTAAATTTGTAGATTATACGCTACCTTACCTGTTTGGGGGGGGGGGTTACACCTTACGGAAAATGAGCAGTGATCAAGTGATAGTGATTTAATGATAATAATAATAATGTTAATGATAAAATAAACAGTTCTTTTTCTATACAATACTTTTCATTCAAGAGACTGTTGGTATAAATCTTCATTTTTGTTAACCCTTCCCAAAAGTATAATTTTAACACTATAATAGTACAAAATATACCTTCCAAAACTCGAAGTGATTTTATCCTTGACCAAAATTGTGCGAGGGGATAAGAAGCAACGAAAAAACAGTGCTTGAGTCAAGGTAATGCTAATTTTGATGCAGGAGACAACTGACATTGCTAGTAATTCTTGTTGACTCTCCCAAAAGGTATTAACATGCGCCCCGCTGGGGTCCCTGGCATGACCCTGGCATGATTTTGTGACCATGCTGCGTGCTGCCCATTATCAAAATAATACCTCAGCCAGTTTTTGCAAAGTAAGGAAAATCACCAACAAAAATTCGAAACGTATGGCACTAAGTAATAATATTACATTTTTGTTATTAATTGCAGGCATTGAGCCCAACCCCGGACCATCTTACAGACAAATAAATATAAGTAGCGTAAATATAAACTCCATCACAGCTGAAAATAGGATTGATGAACTAGAGAAATTCGTTTCTCAAAATTCTGTTGGCATCTTAGGTCTTTGCGAGCCTAAGTTAGATGAGAATATAGACCTAAGCATTTACAAATTAATCAATTTTCATGATCCCCTGACTAGGCACTGTAACAGAAAGGGAGGGGAAGTTGCACTTTATTGCCATGCATCAATGGCCATTTGTAGAATACCTAACTTGGAAAAGGGAAATATAGAATGGGCATGGGCAATAGTAAAATTCAAAGACATATGATTGATAATATGCTGCGCATACTTCCCGCCAAATGCAACAGCTGAGAGTAAAGATCACTTCATGGAGCTTTTCGCGGAAAGTGCGTCCTTGGCTCAATTATATGAATCTAATGGTATAATTATCATGGGAGATTTAAACAGTTGAAATAAATTTTTGAAAGACAGTTCATCAAATCATTCCCCCATAACAAACTTTGAAATAAGATTAGAGCAAATCGCCGACTCTTTGGGCTTTACCCAGGTAATTGACGAACCAACGCGCGTGCAAGGTAATACTTACAACATAAGAGATGTCTGCTTTGTATCTGAGCCCGACATGATAACAGAAAGTGGGGTGCTGTCTTCCTTTTCAAATCTAGATCACTCTCCGATATTTATCTCCATTGATGGACGTTTGGAGCCTCCGTGCATCACAACCAAAACAGTTTGGTACTACAGAAATCTGGACGCAGCTCGACCGACTGAAATTTTGATGACAGCAAATTGGGAGGATATTACAGACAAGGACATAGACACAGCTGCAGAAGAATTCACAAAAGTCCTTGGAGATGCCGCGGCGGCTGCAATACCAACCAAAAAGATATATCAGGCCTAAAGATAAGCCATGGATAACATAAGAAATAAAAAAGATGATGAAGAAACGAGACAGACTATTTAAAAAAGCAAAACGGACTTAGAAGAAATATGCTGATCTAAAAAAAACCCGGCCACTGTTTTGGCATGGAAAAAGTGGAAAGAACAACGGAATAACATCACCAGTAGTATTCGACGCTCAAAAAATTGTTATAACAAAGCAAAAGCTGAAAAAACTCCTACCTTACAAAAACAGCCCTTATAAATTCCATACTGTACTTAAAGAAATCACAGGACGAGGAACCGATAAAAATCCACCTCTTGTAACTGACACTGGCCAAATCGTAAATGATTATTTAGAAAAGCCAATATATTTAACAACTTTTTTGTCCACCAGTCGGCAGTAGATATACCTGAACCTGCGGAATTAGCCTTGGAAGCAAACAATGGACGAGTGCCTGAGTTAGAGCATACCCAAATCACTGCGCAGGAAGTATTGCATGAGTTAAACAGACTTCAGCCTAACAAATCCACCGGTCCAGATAACATCCCACCAAAACTACTTAAATTATCTGCTCTCATATCTGAACCACTTGCAACCATTTTCAACAAATCTCTTGTTCTTGGCATATTCCCATCTGCTTGGAAATTGGCGAACGTTAAACCGATATATAAAAAGAAAGGAACTGCGTTTTCATACATTAAACATCTTTCGCTGGCAGCCTCTTCGTACCCTTTAATCCTACCCCCCGGCTCGCATCTCTGCCGCAATCCCTTCCTCGCGGTTAACTCCCTAATAGATTCGCCCTTCTACATTGTAACCCTCCAATCCCCCCACTTTGGTTATTTCTTCTATCTTGTTACAGACCCATCAGCCTCTTATCATGCTTATCCGAAGTTTTTGAAAAAATAATATTTCGCAGAATTTACAATCACGTAAATACTAACGAAGTTCTTACGGAAAAACAAAGCGGATATCGGCCCTGTCATGGGACACAGCTGCAGGTACTTTACCTATCCCACAGACTTCATGACTCTTTGGACAAAGGACAAGACTTTACTACCATCTTCCTCGACATATCTCGTTACTTTAATAAGATCTGGCATATATGTCTTTTGGAGAAATGTAAACACGAATTCGGACTTGAAGTGCTTTTGAAATGGCTGAAATAATATTTATCTGACCGAAAACAGCGCGTAAATATTGATGACAAGTTTTCCTCGATCAAATTTCTAAGTGCAGGCTGTCCTCAGGGTTCAGTCCTGGGCCCTCTATTGGCCTTGCTATATCTCAATTCTCTTGCTAACAAGACGACAAATGACATTCTCTGTTTTGCTGACGACACATCTTAAAACTCTTCCCATAAACCTGACTCGCTTCAAACAATCCAACATTCACTGCAGGTGGACCTCGATACGATTTACAAATATGGACTGGACTGGCGCATAAAATTTAACCCACAAAAGACAGTACAACAGACCAGGGGCGTAGGAACGGTTTGAAAAGTGGGGGGCCAACCTTAGGGGGCCCACCTCAGAGGGGCCCCAGTCCATGGGGGCCCATAATTATAAAAAATTAGTTATCTCGTTTGGTGTCAATAAGGCACGCATGCACACTAGGATGCCAACGTATGGAAAATTGAGGAATTCAATTTTTGCCCTATGATTTTCATTTGTACCTATTATGATCTAATAAATCATAGTAAAACGCAAAAAAACATTTTTTTGTTTTTTTACCTAGACCCTGTTCAAATACCAAATACATTTTAAGCTCTTTTGGAGGATTTCAATCGTTTTTTACCACGAGTGCGTTTCTTATATTTACAGATGTTTAGGCCCTTTTATCACATTTACAAAATTAAAAACTGTTTAGAAAGCTACAGACAATGCTTTGATACCAAACAGCCTCACTTTGCTATGCTTAATCAACATTTTGCTTATTTAATGACAAAAATGGGAACATTTATTTAGGCTGTTACGGATCCCTTCTTTCCATCATTAGAGATTGATTTAGGTAAGGGCTGATCACAATAAATACGTCTAGCTATATTTCGATGCCTAAAATGCAGAGCTCCAGCATGACTGCAAGTGCAATGTAGGTACTTGATGGCCAGCTTTGTGATGCTGTGGTGGTGTGGGCGTGTTGATATAGTGGTTAGCAACCTTGCTTTCCACGCGACCAACCCGGGTTTAAGGCACGGCAGATTCCTTGTGCAAGGAGCAATTTGACTCCCAAGAAACCCCTCCCAACAGGGAAAGAGTTGGCGACGCCATATAACCCTGGCATCGAAGGACGTCACGCCTTTCAATGGCTCAGGGACGACCGCTGCTCGGCATTTGATGCGGGGTCCGTATCCGATTCATGCTTTGTGTTGGGATTGATATGGGATGGAATTTGATTGGGACCAGTTCTCGGGACTCATTTGGAAACACTCGGTTAGTAGGTGCCTTGGTTTTTTCATGAAGCGCTCCTCCTCCAGGGGCTTGCAGGCAGCGTACTTGCTGATATTTGCATATACGTTGCGGGGCCCACCTCAAAGGGGGCAGTATCCCCTGACCCCCGGTTCCTATGCCTATGCCGCCCATGGGCCGCCAAATTATCTCGGAGGGCCCCAAGGTCCAGACCATGGCTCAGGAACCTAGATCAGTCAGCTCAAGGGCCCAGACCAGTGCATTAGCCTCGGGACCAGCTTATCAAGGGACCCTACATAAGCACAGGACCCCTAGAAGCTCATCACAGTGGAGCCCCAGATTCGCACAGGGTGCCAGATTAGCTTAGGGGCCCGGTTCAGCTCGGGGGTCCCCAGGTCGACTTAGGTAGGGTCTCAAAACAGCTCAAGGGGCTTGTTCAAGCTCACGGATCCCAGCTTAGCTCAATGACGCTAGAACAGTTCAGGGGCCCCAGACCAGCTCAGGGCTCTTGTTCAGCACAGGCCAGCTCAGCTCAGGGGCCCAGATCAGCTGATATAGGCTCCCCTCTCATACCAGCTCAGGGGCTCCATTCAAGCTCATGGCCCCCAGCTTAGCCCAGGGACCTTAGAAGAGTTCAGGGCTCCGATACCAGATCAGGGGCCCCAGTTAAGCACAGGGGTACCCAGATTAGCTCAGGGCCCCAGCTAGGCTTAGGGTGTCCCAGGGTGTTTGATATAGAGTCTCAGAACACAGTGGCGTAGCCAGGATTCGGCCAAGGAGGGGTCCGACTACCGTCGAGGGCCCCAGACCGGGGTCCCCTTAGTAACCGGGTCCCATCTCCTATATCTTTTGTATAGTATTTTAACATTCACACGAAGGAAATTTTGTTGTGCCTTTTTAAGCATTTATTCTTATTTTGTTTATAGCTTGATTTTTTCGATCCGACAAAATGTTGGTAAACTAAGGTCACCAAATATTAAGGATGGCCCATACCTTATATGGTAGCGTGGCTATAATAACAGCTTTGTGCCATCTTTCGGGAAGTTCAATGTTGATGCGCGCATGATGTTACACCCGAGTCTACCTCAATTCACTCTGTTAATCAGACATGAAGTTATTGAAGGTCAGTCGTTTTGGGTACGTAGAAATTATCTTCTACGGGAAATGATTAGCAATTATTTCCCGGTGTCGAATCCATGAACTCTTTAATCGGGAAATTTCAAAGAAACGGAAAAACGAAAAAATACAAAGGACATGTAGTGTGTCCCGAACGTTACATAACCTCTATTCCGTCGATAGATCCTGTTGAGATCCAGTTACTTTCTTACCCTTGCTATCTTGTAAACGAGCAAATTACCAAGACAAAAGGCGCCCGAGATATCTATCGCCTTGGATCTGTCTGTCATTGTTATTTTCAACCTTCAATACCTATTTTTCCTTTGAGGATTATGCTCATCGATTTCTGTCATTACCCTTGTTTATCTGGTTTCCTACGAAAATATTTGAAGGTTGTTTATTTCAGAATATTTAGGAATGTAGTTATTGGTATTAAGCTAATAGATTAAAAATTGACTAAAGTGCCAAATTCCCTGTTCGATTTGCTCTTTTTTAAAATATTTTTGCGTTCCCAACCTGGGAACATTTTTCACATTTGCACTACACACAAGCAGACACACACTATGTACACGGCAGCGGGGCTTACGCTATCGGCACCCTTGCGGGACAGTCATGTCCGCACGCTTCCTGTCACACGCCCCAGTGTACCAGGCAGTGGAGCTATCCCGATTTCTCGGACCCGGCGGAACAGAGGACTGCTCCGGTGACACGCGGCGAGGCCGTGCCCTCGGGCGGTGCCACCGGACCGGTGGATCTATTTAAAGGCAGATCAAGCCCGTGCTTCCAATAACAAGGGCGCTGGTTGGTCAGCGGAAGTCCCTAGTCAAGGCAGGCACTACCCAGTGTACTGCCATCTCCTGGGTAGGAGGCGGTCGAGGAAAAGTCTGCCAGAGGTCAGCTTTGATCCAAGGACCTCCCACACTGGACCGAGGCGCCTTAACCAACTGCGCCACGGCGGTGGTGTTCGATTTGCTCTTATGGTAAAATTATATTAATTTTTGCCTTTCCTTCGATAATGGTGCCTGATCGACATGTTTCAATTTGTCCTGTTTTATTACGCAATAGGGGTAGACACATTTTTCCGAGGCATATGATTTTGAAAATTTTTATTCGAGCTCTGGGGCCACCTAAGACCAACACTTGGCGGCACTCACAAAGCTAATTTTCGGCCGCTCTCCTGATTAGATCTCAGGGGTCTCTGAGACCGATTCACGGCGCCTCTTGATCAAAACTGGGGGCCCCTGAGAATCTCTCGGGGCTCCTGAGATTAGTTATTCGGCAGCACCTCTGAGACTAATTATTGGCCCCCAGATTTACTCTGGAGGGGGGCTGAGACTGACTATCTAGATTAGCTCATGGGGTCCCCTGAGGCTGTCTGGGGTGGGAGAGGGGACTGGGAATGACTTCCAACAGCCCTCTGAGACTTACTCTAGGGCGCCCCTGAGACAAACACCCCGGGGGGCGGAACCACCTCTGAGACTGAGTCTTTGGCGTTCCTGAGACTGACTCTCGGAGGCCCCCTGAAATAGACTTTTGCGAGGCCCTGAGAACCACTCTCTGGGGCCCCTGATACCGACTTTTGGGCCCCTGAGACCAACCCTCTGGGGGCCCCCGAAATCTGCTTTTGGGGGCCTTGAGAGTGACTCTCAGGGCGGGGGCCTTGAGGCCGACTCGGGACGCCCTGAGAACAAATCTTCAGGGGCCCCTGAGACTGATTCTGGGGCCCCGTGATCAGATCATTCTTTGCAGTGGTTCAGATTGACCCAAGGGGGTCTGCGGACGCCTAGGGCCCCCTTGGCTACACCACTGCATCTACACTTTCGGGGGCCCTCCGAAATCACTATTTGGAGGCCCCTAAAATAATTTCTCCCCCAGACCAATACTCCGGAGCCCCTTGATACTAATGCCCGGGGGCTTCTAAGACCATGCTCGGGGTCCCACTTAGACTTGGCTCAGGGGCACCCTTAGACCCATGCTCGCGCTTTTCTCGGGAGTAACTTGACACCGATGTTCCGGGGCCCTCAAGATCAATATTTTGAGCCCCCCGAGACTAATGCTCGGTACTCTGGAGTCCCTCAATGCCGATACTCGGGGTCCTGAACCCAGGCTTGGGGGCCCCTGAGACCAAACTCTGCGTCCATGAGATCAATGCTCGTGCCTCACTCATGAGTCCCTCGATATCAATAGTCGGGTGCACCCCGAGGGGCCCTGAACCCCTGAGACCAAGCTCGGGGGCCCCTGAGACCAAGCTTGAGGGGACCCTGAGACCAAGCTCGGATGCTCCCTGGGACCAAGCTCGAGGGCCCCTGACACCAAGCTCGGGGGTTCCCTGAGACCAAGCTCGAGACCCCGTGAGACCAAGATCGAAAGGCCCATGAGACCAAACATCGAAAGGTCCATGAGACCAAGCTCGGTTGTCCCCTGAGACCAAGTTCGGGGCCCCTGAGACCAAGCTCAGGGGCCCCCGATATCAATGTTCGGTATTCCAGAGCCCTCGATACCGATGATCGGGGGCCCCCTGAGACCAAGCTCGGAAGCCCGTGAGACCAAGCTCAGGGGCCCCCGAGATCAATGTTCGGTATTCCAGAGCCCTCGATACCGATGATCGGGGTCCCCTGAGACCAAGCTCGGGAGCCCCTGAGACCAAGATCAGGGGCCCCCGAGATCAATGCTGGTGTTTCCCAGTGCATACGGTCAGCCTTATGCATCAGATACCCTCGGATGCCTCCCTGAGACCAAGCTCGAGGGCCCCTGACACTAAGCTCGGGGAGAGGGGGACCTGAGACCAATATTGGGGGCACCCCTGAGACCAAGCTTGGGGGTCCCCTGAGACTAAGCTCGGGGCCCTGAGACCAAGCTCGGGGGCCCCTGAGACCAAGCTTGGGGGCCCTGAAACCAAGCTCGGGGCCCCTGAGACCAAAATCGAAAGGCCCGTGAGACCAAGATCGAAAGGCCCGTGAGACCGAGCTCAGGGGAGGGGCCTTGAGACTAAGCTCGGGGCCCTGAGGCCAAGCTCGAGACCCCTGAGACTGAACCTAAGGGTCCCCCAAGATCAATATTCGGTATTCTGGAGCCCTCGATACCGATTATCGGGGGCCTCCTGAGACCAAGCTCGGGAGGGCCCCCGAGACCAAGCTCAGGGGCCCCGAGATCAATGGTCGTGTTTTTAGTGCATAAGGTCAGCCCAAGGGGATCCGCGGACCCCAGGGACCCCTCCCTGGCTACGCCACTGTCAGAACATCTCAAGGGGCCCATTCAAGCTCAGTGGTCAGTGGCTGTAAAGCCTTATAGGGGGTCCCAGACCATCTCAGGGACTCTCAGTTCAACACAGAGGCCATTATTAGCTCTGATGGCCAGATAAGCGTAAGGGCCCGGATCATCCAGGGGCCCCTTGTCGGCATATATGGGGTTTCAGAACAGTTCAGGGTTTCAATTAAAGCTTACAACCCAATTTCAAGGCAGGGGCCTATTACTGTGCAGGGGCCTCAGATAAGTTTAGGGTCTTCTGTGCATCACAGGGGATCCAGATTAGCGCAAGGGACAATATTAACTTTACGGTCCCAGCTCAGCTCAGAGGCCCCCAGGTCGGTGGATATAGGGCCTGGCCAACTCACAGGGCCCTGTTCAAGGTCACGGCTCCTAGCTCAGTTTAGGCATCCTAGAACAGTTCATGCTACCCAAACCACCTCAGGGGCGCTCAGTTCAGCTCAAGGGGCCCAGATTAGCTCGTATGGCATCAGAGACCAGTTCAGGGGCCCCCAGAAGCTCAGGGGACCTTAAAATCGACTCATATGACCTCAACTTAGTTTAGGGGTACAGGTAAGTTTAACGGAGTTCCGGGGCAAGCTATAGTTAGAGTTTCTTGCTTAATATTACAGTTCTTGATATTCTTATCTCCGTTGCGGGGGCCCATCACTGAAAAGTGGGGGCCAGTGCCCCTGGCCCCCCGGTTCCTACGCCTATGCAACAGACGTTCTCCACAAGGACTGTATGTGAGACTCCCAGCTTCACCTTTGGTGGTCGTGCTATACCAGTTGTTGAAAAACACAAACACTTAGGACTGACTTTCTCCAAAGATCTTAGGTAGAAAGAACACGTGGACCAAATTGTCACAAAATTCACAAAACACTTAGCCCAATTTACCCAATAGCACGACATCTGCCAAAGACAATTCTGGACCAGATATACAAAACCTACATTAGACCTAACTTTGACTACTGCGTCATTATATTCGACGGATATAGCACGACACAAGACACAATCAGACTAGAACGGCTCCAGAATCGTGCAGCAAGGCTCTTGACAGGAGCTAAATTCAGGACTCCGACAGAGAACCTAAAACGAGAGTTAGAATGGGAAACCCTGGAGGACCGACGCAAAATTCACAAATTAAACTTTTATTACAACATTTTGACTAACGCCCATGTTCCTCAGTATATCAAGGCACTTATTCCCCCTACCCGACTTGACCTTACTACTTGAACTCTGAGAAACCCTGAAAGGAGGACAGCACTTAAACAACACACATCAGGATTTAAGAAGTCATTCTTTATTTCGGCCACCAACTGTGGAATTCTCTCCCACAGGATATTCGAATTGCCCAATCCAGGAATAATTTCAAACAAGAAATCAACAGAATTTTCGGATCCCCCAAACCACCAGCTTATTACGAATTTGGCTAAAAAAGGGATAACACTCTTTTAATGGCCTTAAGGGTAGGTATGAGTAATCTAAATTCACATCAGTTCAAAATTCAATTATCCGACTCTCCTATGTGCGAAAAATTTCACCATGTCAATGAAAACGTTCCTCATTTCTTGTTGTCTTGTCCGCGTATAACATTGAAAGAGCTGTTCTATTTCAATCATTATCAAACATTGTCGAAGTCAACTTTAGTTTATTAAACCAATCAATCAAACTTGGGGTAATATTGCACGGTTCAAACCTCACGGAAAAGAAACAAGAACGAGTAGCACGCAGCGTTCAAAAGTTCATCAGAACAACCAAGCGGTTTGCCTAGTATGGCGGCGGCGGCGGCGGCGGGCGGGGGTCCTGCTGGAGTGACTATTTATTTTTTTAATCAGGTCTGCGAGTGCGAGTGGCCGAAGACTCGGCGGTGATTTCGATGTTTCGCCTTTTTCGTGCAAGCGGTGATTTTTTAAGCATTTAGGTGCTTTTTCACCAATTGCCTGTTTTTGTTGATGCATATGTGAATACTTGTCAAAATATACATACATACACGCCCCGCTGGGGGGGGCGTTTTTCGCCCCCCTCCGTATCTCGATCACCACGAAAGCTAAAGGAAAATTACGGGCGGTGTTCGAAAGCTCTTGACAAGATGAAGATATTTTATACGCAGAATTTTTTTGTCAGGTCAATATTAAGGCCAGCATAGGTCAAAGAAGGTTCCAAAGGCTTACAACAGAGTAGTGTACGTTTCTCTCTCTAGATCTGCCAGCAGGAGATTTAGAGCAAATCTTTATGCATCATTGGATTCCTCTCATCGCGGCAAAATTGAATGATGTATGACATGACCTTGCTAGGTCAAATAGTGAAAATGACCTGACTTCAAGCTAGGTCAGGGTCACAGAATGACCTGGTATGGTCATGTTGCATATCAATCGACTCCCCGTGACAATATAAGCACAATGCAATTAAAATGAGAGCTTTATCTCAATTCAGTGAGAAGGTATTGTCAAAACAATCACTCTATGCTCCCGCGACCTGATATGACCTTTGAGAGGTCAGATGCTCAAAAACTCAACTTCATGGTCAAGATCATGGTAAGAATAGACGGTTTGAGAATTTTCAGCTTCATCTACCAGTATTTACGGGAAATGAGCCCATTCTATTTTTCACCGTGGACTTTAATGGGGTGACCAAAAAATTGACCCCACCTTAGGTCAACAATATCGAAATTCCGAGATAGCAGATTTGTAGAACTTAATGACCTTATCATATTGTGAAAGTTTCAAATTGCTCAGTCTGCTGATGTTCCCTGGGCGCCGCTTCAAACTCGTGATTTTAGATTTTGAGGTCGGGTCACTTGACCAGAAATAGCTCCTTGGCCTGACATGACCTTAACTCAACAATTTAATCAGATGTGTAAATTAATCAGGTATAAGGTACGGTTAGTTTCGTTGTTCTGCGTCTCTTCGTTTATGAGCTATCTGGGGAAAACATGGAGGGGGGGTGAATTTCGCCCCCTCCCCAGCGGGGCGCGTGTTAAAGAAAAATAAGGTATAACTAATGGAAAACTGATTGAAAAAGCTATATTGATAAGGTAATATAAATGTTAACAATTAACACGTCCAGGTTTTATCCACTACATACACGAAGCTATGCTAGGGGCTGAGAAAAAGGTAACAGGGGCTTCCGTATCAGTTCAATATATGGAAGAGTTAACGTCATGTAAGAAAAAACGGTAAGATAATATGGTTAAATGAGTTGGACGTTACGTTTTAATCAACGTTGCCAAGCTGTCAGATGCTGTTATATGTCATTCTGAAAAGCTAAAGGACGTCGATCTAGACCATATTACGCAACAATGCATCATTGTCTTGAGGTTGACAATATGAGGACATGTCTGCACCTACAAACAAGTTCTTGTACAAAGCACAGCCTTTTTTCCCACGATTTTGTTTGGAAAACTTTGTAGCCACAATTCGGCAGCGCGTTTTGGTTAATACTGAAGAAAAAGTAGCGTGCACGTTTTTAGTTCATGGCTGAAAATGAAAATATACATAATTCCGGCTGAAGTATTATGCGAGATTCCTAGAAATAAAAACAAATTTGTTGGTATCTTATGCCAAGTCAAGCAGAGAGCGGTCAAGCGCCCAGTAAATATGAAGCCGCTCTGACGTGGAATCAGTCCCGACTACGATTGATGATGACAGAACACGGCGTTCCCAGAAGCCATCCGAAACGTATCCACAACCGCCCGGAGTATGAGGGACAAAAATGTAAGTTAAGCGAATATTGCTCCGACTTGAATAGAACATTCCATGATCTTTCTTGGAGAGTAAGAAAAAATGTAAGAGCATTCACGATATAAACGATCACGGTGGTATCGCAACAAAAAACATGGCATTGTCGATACATTAATAGAAACTGCAGCTTTATCTCTTTGACGTGTCTCGAATATGACAATGTGGTGTAAACCGATAGCCTAATCCCTTTTTCTCCAGAAAAATGACTTTGCGCCAGTTCTGTTTTTTTGTGCATGTAAAGCACAGCTCTGACGTACATTTTCTGGCTCAAGCAGCTTGGCAAAGACACAGGCATGCCACAACGCATTAATTAGTGAAGTTGCGGGCTAGGTGTCCTAATGGTTTCGGTTTCTCGTCTCCAGGTTAGGATAGCATGGACTGGCATGAGTTCAATCCCCACAGTGGGAGACCGCTCTCTGTACCCCACCTAACCCGGTGGTGAGGTTCCTCAAATACCTGGGCCAATACTCCTGATATGACATATAGTGTATAACGTACACTTTAACAAGCACTATAAGTAGCTTTGAACAGCTGATATAAGCTGTTTGGCAGAAAATGAGGGATCATTGTCTTTAAACTTGGCTTGTGGCCTTGACCTTGACATCGGTCTACCTGAAATATGACGTCACAATCTGCTATATGTATGTATGTACATACATATATACATACGTTATACTGGTTCATCCAAAAGTAATTACTCAGGTTATCGACCGTAAAAGTGCTGCTATGACCTTGACCTTCGAACTTCGGCCCTGACTTTGACCTGCATGTGATTTGATCTTGACATATCGTCACGATTATAAGGGTTATGACGTCACCACTCGGTTTAAACTGCAGGTGAACAGGTGCGATCACGATATTGTGGAAATCCTTAAACATAAGTTTTACTTGCAAAGCTAATAAATAAAAATATTTGTGAATTTTCAAACATGATTCAACAATATATAAGCTTATCTTTTTCTAGATATCAGCGAGTAAAATTTTTTCTGCTACGAATAGTTATCCTGCTACCTTGGAAAACAGGTGGGGCCTCCGAGTTCTTTCAATGCGCGTGCTAAAACCATTAGATTGAATCATTTGGTCTCGAGACCCGTTCTGTAAACTGAAACACAAAACTGTGTGACGCAACATCTTGAAATTATGAGCAAAGGGGTGGTTTTCAGTTCTCAGTCACCTACAGGTAATGTATCACAGCAAACGCACATTCACTTATAGCATTTCGGCCACCATCTGGTTTCACACACCAGCGGGCACTGGTGCCAGAACCGAATCCACCCTTCGCCAGGGAAGCTACACAGGAGCTCCTTTTTCCGATTGCGGCTTCTCAAGCGGTCCGCCGTACTTCCCGGAAATGGCAAATCTCGCCAACCTGATAACACCCCAGATTGGCAGCGAATTTCTCCGCGCGTTGGCGACACCAACAATGCATTTTTCAGCGGGCCATCAATTTTGCAGCGGTGGCTGGCGTGTCACGCCGCGCCGCAAGTCAGTGGTGGGCCCGCTGGCCGACTTGGCTGCTGCAGACCTCTCCACACTACCGCAGAATCCTCACAGGGAACTCTCACACAACGCTAGCCGGCTCTTACATGTTTTTTTTTTCAATGATTCAACGCGAATTTCACTTTGGGAACACGGAAGGGAATCCATTACATCCTTGAAATGTAGTCATATTGTCGATTGCAATTTTACATGGATGGCAACTTTAGAATGCACGGCTCTTCGCCTAATTTAACCAAGTGGTTATGAATACGTGGGGTGAATGTTGTTCAACTTACTGGAAATCATCATTTTTGTGATTCTGTATATGATATTGAAGTGAGTAAAAAGTAAACAGATGAAGTGATTGGCTTTTATGTCGTAAATATTTGTAAGCTGTTGCCATTTCTAAGGTATAATAGTCGGCGTGTGCTTCGCGTTTGCAATTGTTTTACCTGAAATACTATAGCGAGACTATGGCAGCAAGTGCTTGATGTGCCAAGGAGAGATTTCTGAAACGACATCTTAAACAGTTTATATAGCCAAATGATAATTATGTATGCACGTACGTGCATAAAGATATTGCGCACATGTATCACACAATTATGATTTGCTACATTTGCTTTCGTCTTTTACTGATGAAAATATCCAAGACTCCCTACAATAGAAGCTGAATATTTTCTACCACAGAGCCTGTTTTGTATGTATTGTACCATACCACCCTTTCACAGCGTCGAGCTTGGCTTGGCCTTCCCTCGCTCGTAACAAAAATTATCCTTCGTCGGGGGATGTTATGCAAACGGAAATCATACCATTTGTGGGAAGGAATTGCTCTTAAATAGTCGCCGGGGCGCGTACAAACACGTTGAAACCATGTTTTAGTCGGTGCCCGCCAGATCAGAATAACGCGATCGCTCCACAAAGTTTAATGCACTTGGCTACTAAAGCGTTGATAGATGGCGCCACCAGCGGTGCACGGCGGGCTCTGTCGTGCTAATTACGCCAATTGGAGGCGCTGATGCCGGCCGGCCACGCCACAGGGCGACGCTGACCCGGCTGGTTCACAAGCACCGACGACGCGTCGGGTGCCGCGCAGTCGGCACTGACGAGACCCCAGCTGACACCGCGCGCCACTGCACGCCGCCGTCGCCTCCGGCACACTGTATTCCCGGTGTTGGTAAAGCTTCAGCGGCGGGAAACTTCGAGGAGCCTGTTTTTACACAGGTTTTCTACCGTCGACGATAAGTTTCCATAAGCAGTGTGAAATGTGTAGCACGAAATTTGTATGGTGTGTGAAGCCAGTCAGACAACTTGGAATAGGCATAAGGACATTAAACACTGGGAGGTCAACGGTTTTTGGTTAATTCTCACGATAGGGCAGCACGGGGACAATGGTTAGAACTATGCAATATTGGAAGATGATCGGTTCCAGGACCTCTTGCTTCTGTACCTATGAAATACAATTGGCCTTTATGCATTAACACGCGCATTGACGGGGGCGGGTACCCGCCCCTCGGGGTTTTCGGAGATAGCAGAAAAACGGTGGCGCGTAGCGGCGCCGTGCTTGGCATACCTTTTTCCTCATCATTTTTACAACTTCTGTGAAAATTTTAAGGTTAAGTCATCTTAGGTCAGGTCACCAGTACAGGTCAAGTGACCCGACCTCAAAAAAAGTTTAAGATAGCATAAGTCGGAGCAGGGTGAACTTATCCCATTGAAACTCACACATCACATAATGGCCCCACCGAGTTCTCTAAAACATATTCCGGTATTTGAGATATCGATGACCTAAGGTCAGGTACGAGGCATGAACTCTCCATTGGAAATACATGGGAAAATGGTTTTCATAGAATAACTCAGTAACGGATGGTGATAGAGCGTTTATTTTAGCTCCATTAGACTCGCTTGGGCTTTGCAGTTCTAATGATATGCATTTTATATAATTTGACCATGACCTGACCTCAGGTCAGGTCAAATCCTTGATTTTACCTAGCAAGGTCAAATTATATATAATTTGATTTGGCTTGCTGAGAGGATTCATATAGTTCAAGTCGTTTTGCTCTATCTTTACTTGTTCAGATGTAAGGGCCGAAAAACTTAATTTACATGTTATTCCTATGACGGCATGTTTTGACCTCTCGTGACCTTAAATGTAACCTGACCAAAAAATGGTTCAAATATTTTCGATGGAGAAGTGGATGGACAACCCAACTCCGTTTACCGTTTTTCGCTACCTACCATGGTTCTCGAGATCTCAGGGGGCGGGTACCCGCCCCCGTCAAAGCGAAGGTGGCTCAGGCCCCGTCAATGCGCGTGTTAACTCAGAAGTAATCTGAAAATCATTTACAACAGCGTTGAATATGTATAATTTTCGCATGCAATCTGTCACTACCAGCGTGAGCCTGGGAGTAACCACGAGGCAAAGGGATGACAGAAAAGGGGTGATGGACTATTCTAATCCTATCTTGTACTGTTCCCTCCAGTCGAGAAGATGGGTCTAACAACGTTGTGTAACAGCCCAGGCGAGAGTGGAACCAGAGGAGCCCTAGGCTAGCCGGCGGCGCTTTGCTGGAATTGACTAAAACACTATAAATGAACGTGCTCGGACAGCCAGTGGGAAATAGAGCTTTCGCAGCATTACCATGGGCTGGTCTGAGCGAGAGTACCTCAGATAACAAAGTTGACTTGAGGAAATCCCACTTCTTCAGATTCCATTTTGATGACCCCGAGTCATGGTATGACAAACTCCCTCCCCTGGAAACTGATCTGAGGGTCCTCAAAAGTTGACTGAAAAGTCAAACTCAAAACGCGGTTTGCAGGATGCTGCGAGTACCGACATAAGAGAAGCTCGAGGGATACGTTGAGTGAGTGGCGGATCTAGGGATTCATTGCGAGTGGGGAGAGGGGGCTAGGAGGCTCGAGCCTCCTCCGCCATTGCCAATGAACAGTCTCCGGTTATGCATTTACTATAGGCACTCTGAAATTTCGGAGGATGGGAAAAATTAGTAATTTGAGGACCCTTCACACTTCTGTCGTTCTGTCGTTCGGCGAATAATTCTAACTCTTATTTGGCAGCGTGCCCGGAGTCCGATACTTTTATAATTATTCTTTCGGTCAGCTTAGGTCACTGACCGGATCTTACTTCAAGCAGCTGGCTTTACACTGAGAAGTGCTTGTGAATTTTGAAGGGTTTTATGTGTGCCTCTTTATGTTTTAACAGGGTTTCCTGTATATTTTATTTAGCTAGGATCATACATCGTAAAAATGTTCATTCTGTGCATTGTATTCGTCAACATATTTTATCTCATTTGACTTGAGCCATCAATGGGTCCTATATACCTGCTGATCATAAGCCCTCAATAAACAAATAAACTTAGCGTGGAAGTGAAGACTAGTGACCTCAGGTGACCTCAAGTGACCTTGAAATCATTATGTGAATATACCCGATGCTACAATGAGTTAATGATATATTTTGGGATCTATTGCAGTCAGCAATTTATTCAATTCTTACCTAGGATATTTGGCTGATTGTCCCCCTTTAACGATCTCAAGAACGGGAAGAGATACGGAGAACATTTCAAACTGGGAGTGCCTGCCAGCTGTCTTCTACAGTGGAGCCGAGTTTGAACTGCATCCACTAACCTGTGACGTCACAGTGGGCCAAAATCAAATCTCAAACAAAATCAAATCAAGCGATCAAGTTTAGACCTATTTAGAAAATCCATTATAACTCGTGAGCCATTATAACAAAAAAACAAAAATAAGAGACATCCATGTGCTCGTCTTGACCAAAGGCTTCGAATGCTATGCCACATGACTTTATTTGGTCAAATAATGTTTTTGACCCTAGGTCAGGGTCAAATAACAACCTTTAAATATTATGTAGCATATCATTAGAATCCTTGGATCATGCTCATGGCCAAGATAACAAATTCAAGACTGTATCTTGTTGTGTTCAAAAGTTATAAACACAATTATTTCGAAAACCGTGATTTGGGCAGATTTGGGTAACCTCTGGCGATGTTGGCATTGACTTGATCTCAAAATGTATGTTAGCATGCAAATTTCTCGTTTTAAGAGCCTTCGAGTTATGTTTAGAAACTTTATTTAACACTTCTAGAAGCCGAGTTACACCATGGTTTTGTCAGCCTCGCTTTAGATGAACAGAATCACTTTACATGAATTTAGAAATAACCTTATGGCTCTTTGACCTGACCTGATGTCCATCTTTGGTCATAAGTCGTCAAACTGATCACCCTAAAGGCCTAAAGAGTGATGCGTCTCTCATTTGAATCGACTCAGAATCATTCGTGAAAAACTGAGGGGTTTCGATCGGACCCCCAGGCGCTGATGGGATAATAAATATATATCAATCAGATCGGCTGATGCGAGGCAACCAATGTTTCTTGTGATGAGCTAAATGCATTGCAGTATATAGTTTTTGTGTGAAAAAATAAAGTGACGATGACAAACCCTCGCAATTAGCGAACACATCAACCATATCCGGGAGAGCTAAAAAACAATACCCAGTAATGCAATTAAAATGGCGACAAAAAAACGCGAGTAGACGTTGGATCATTCCGACGCTCGCAAAAAAAGGAGACTGTGTCGCCAGGAAAGCCTTGGGATCATTTCTCCCCAATACCATGCAACGCCCAGAATGCTCATTGGGAGCCATGTGACAGAATGGCCCTCGTGCAGCTGCAGATGTAGGATATAACTAATGTAATGTAGCAAGCACCATTATTTTTCCTGATGGACGATATTGAGAAGGATCGTAAAATGAAAGGAAGGCATCATGAAAAACTTAAGCCTTGTCCTACCAGGAGAGAGTTCTAAATAGACCCAGTCCAATCTTCCCAGGATTACATATATATTTTTAAGTGTTGGAAAATGCTTCCCAAAATATGTAAACCAAATTCAATACGACGTATTTGTTTGCAAACTGAATGTATGAGTTATGCCAGGGCATGAAGAGATGCAGTAATTGCAAATACTTAAACGGGGTTTCGGTCCTTGCCCTGTATGCGCTTTATTTATGAGCAGAAATTTGACACGATCTCGGTACTTAATTAGGCTTTTCAGGTTTCAGTGCAACTGGGTTGATGACCATTGATATCCTGAGCTCGTGATATGGACCAGTGACCTCAGGTGACCTCACGTGACCTCGACAGTCTTATGTGCAAGTAATGTATGCGGTCGTAAAATGAGAACATTAGATATTTACCGACCTGCTGCAGTCATCAAGCTATTCAATTCTTGCCAACGTGATTTGTTAATGTCTGACACATTCAGGGTCAGGACCAAAACAAGTCCAATCTCATCATAAGACATGACATCGGAAGGGACATTAGGCATCGGAAGGGAGCGAGGTCTTATGTCCCCTTAATACTCCTCTCAATGTCTTTTTATGATTGTGGCGTGTGATGACTGATGTTATGAGGCATGTACAGACATCAGACAACCACAATTCCCCTGAAGTCCGCACCCCATTCTACCGAATCATTATCCATCCGCCCCACTAAAATATCCGTCTCGATCCGCTTATGGAATGCATCCTCTTTGTTAAGTTCGGAAAATATTTTCATCCACAGACAAACTGGGTCCTGTACATACATTTGAATATACTACACCGTTATTGCCACTTTTATATATAGCTGCACCTATCGAACGGTCCCTTCAGACACCGACACATTTCCTTCCACAAGAATGCACTGAATACTGCAGACGGGCTCTGGCAATGTGTCTGGAAGCGGATTTTGCAAGGTCTTAGAAACTGCAACTTTAGAGAAGCCGTTAGAAACCAAACGAGGAACAAGTGTCTCGTGAGGGAAGTTACACAGTCCGACCCTTCCCCACAACCCGTCATATCTGTGGTGTATGGGCCATGGAAATCACTAGCAATAACAATATTTCAGCGAATTAGACTTAACTTCGAGTGCTTGGTGAGAATATTCTCCATAAGTGAGCCATCAGTTCTCGAAAATGTGCTTAGATTCTCTTCTTATATTTACTCACCATCGCTCTTTGCTGATCTATTGTCATATCTTAGCGGAGAACAAAGTACATGACCTACAAGTGGTGTATAAATGCGCAGTATGATACACAAATATGTATGCACAATTTCATTGCAATTTTCAATGCACATTTTCACTCGTGCTTACTTCAGAAAATGCTGAGACTGACATTCAGCATGCCTGCAGAAGCGATGAAAAATAGCCCTGTAAAGAAGAGCAGTCTATTCCTATCTTTCTATATGGCCACATTTGCAACCATTGCAAGGTTTTCGTGACGGCTGACGCTTGCAATAGGCAGATTGCAATGACAAACAAAGAGGGCTCCGCTGACGCAGCCAGCACCGGGGCACGCCCTGCCAGATGGGGACCGTGTGGCGACCCTCGAACACCCGAGGGTGGCCCAACCGCGTGTCAGCGCGACAGCACCTGGTGGAGGCGCCAGTGCAGCGGGAACTGAAGCCCTGCAGATTCTATAGGTGATGTCCCACCAGGAATTATGCTCTCTGACCGCCACACCACCTATCCCGCTAGTGTTGATAAGCATTGGTTGCCATGACTAAACAATGCGGCTTGTTGTGATCAGGATATTTATTTTTATAATCAGACACAGAGACTCACAGCAAAGTATGATATCAAATGAAGCTAGTTCCACCACAAGCAGCTCTGCTGCGACTGTTTACAAACCTGTGGAAACATAAATCTTATTTTAAGGTGGAGGGAACAACGCTGTCTGAGCTGAAATCAGGTTCTATATATATATATATATATATATATATATATATATATATATATATATATATATATATATCCCATTTCGGGCAGAATTGGAGCTGCCCCTACCATCTCGAGCTGGATGCCACATTCTACAGAATGGGGTATGCATACCTTCGCAAGTCACCAGCCCAAAGACTGGGTTAGATACTCTTATCTACTCGAAAATAAATTTGCCTAGTATGCCGTTATAGCGTATGGTAAGGGCCTGCCTATAAATTACGTAACGTACATAGGTGTTCTTACCCCCTCTCCCCAGCGACCGCTTTTTTATACCCATGTGCTGATTTTAAAATCATTGAGTGACACCCACTACTCCCCCTCCCTTGCGTTATAATGTTATGGACGGCTCCTAGTTAACACATGTGGAGTGATTTCAACTTCAATTTTATTATTTCAAACGTAGAGTCTTGTTTCACACAACCATTATGTTGTCATCTTCAAAATTTCGGTATACCAACACTGGTCTACCGTTATTTGCCATTTGCTACACATTGGGTCTTGTGTCGATGGGAAGCCATAACTTATATATCATAATATAACATATTCTGAAAGAGCCATCTAGTTCTCAAAGGGCTGTCGCTAAGTTTTCTTTAAGGTCAGATATTCTAGCGCAGATGCAAGCAAATTCAAATACTGAATCGACTCAAGCTTGACTCACGGCTTTAAGGCATTCTGATTTCGACTATTTCATCACGTCAAACAGCAGAGCCCACTCCAACTCAGCCCAGATTCAGAAAAGAGTCGGCTCAACTCTGATCAAAGCCCAAATTGAGTGGATTTGAGTCGACTCTGGTCCTGATATGGAACTCAAGAAGTCGGCATAAACTTAACGAAATGAATGAATGAAAAAAACAGGCAACATGGAGACACTTCATCACACCGGACGGAAAGGTCTCACGCTGATTTATATAAGCTTGTGATTTATTTCTGCCTACAATGAGCAGCATCCTTCCACCGCTCGCTGAGTAGCTTTCTGCGAGCACCCATCAGTGTCCCAATAGCCCCGGCCTTCTTCTGGAAGGAGCAGAGCGCGCGTCATGAATACCAGATCGGCGTGGCTGCGTGGTGAGGCCGTTGTACAGCAGGTCGGTCGAGCCGCTGTCTCCGGCCTGCAGTGGTTCTCTGCCACGAAACACAGAGTCGCCGGTACCGCAGCCTCCGCCGTTGCCTCGGGTGCTGTCGCCCTGTCGTTACCGCTGACCTTCGTCTTGTGGCCGCCGGCGTCGGCCGAGCGTCACGCACGCACGCCCGAGAGGCATGACGGACCGCGCTGACGACGTGAGACGCCGGAGGCGACAGCGCGCGCCGGACGGTACGATTAACAGCCGTCGGGGGCGGCGGGGCCGCAGCGATGCCGAGGCTGAGGCTGCCGCCTGTTGCTGCCGCACTGTCGAGAGCCCAGTAGTCCCGGCCCGCGGCGGCGCACCGGCCCCGCTGCTCTCAGCATGCTCAGACTATTGATTTGTTGTCATAGCAACGGCACAAGAACTGAGTTGGATGCACATGCAGCGCAGATGAGCGGCGCAGCGTGGCGCGTGAGCCTGATTGGGTGCTGCGTTGGTGGTTGCAGGCCAGTTTTCTGCGGTGAAAGGGCTGCTTATTGAAACGGGAAAATTGTGACTTGGAACGACCGTTCATCCGGTTACTGCATCTTAACATCTTGCAAAAATTCAGCGAGTCCTTCATCTGGGTATATATTTTTAATCATGTTGGTTGATAAAACTTCGGCCCAGTTTGGGTCCTTCATACAAACGTGAGAAGTGCTTACACTTCATTTTAAAGCAAGACTGTGCAAGAGAGGAAGAAGGAAATGGTAGAAACATTACAACATGTAATATTTGCTCTGTGTAGTGAGACAATTATGTATTTTTGCGGTTCCGTTCTACTCATTTTGTATGCATACACAAATTTTACGAATAATCTTATATCCAACAAAACTAACAACCAACACTTGAGAACGAGTTTAAATATTGTACACATATAGTTCTCAAATTCCTCTAAGATCACATCCCGGCCCTGACCGGTCACGTAGGCGAACGTGCCGGCTCATGCCTCCGAGCGGTTATCAGCGCACCGGTATCCAGTAGCACTGGCGAGCACTATGCGCTGCACTATACCGTATTATTGTGCTTGCTGCATGGTGCAGTGAGTTGGCTAGAGTGTAAGACAGTATGTACGATATGGGACGAATAGTGACAAGTAAAACTTTCTCGAATGATTTCCCCGTTTTACCAAATAGGCTATGCAAACTAGCATTCAGCCAATGCTTCACCCTTTCACCTATGAATGGGTTAAAACTTTGTAGTCGCAGTAAAAGAAAATAGATAATCTCGAGTTTGTACTTTTTGAGAAGGTGCAAAATATTCCTACCCTCAAGCCAAGCCTGCAGGAGACAACAAACGCAGTATTCGACAAGACGTGACGCCCTGCTTTAGCTGAAGTCTAGCTTACTTACTCTACCTTTTCCCTCCGACAACACCCACAGAAACATATAAACAACAGCTTTATTCCACCCGTAAGGTCGCTTTGGTTCCCACCGATCACATAACCTCCAAACGCAAGTCGCGTCTTTCATGTTTCTAATAGTCTTGGCTGCCCGGCTGTTCCTACCCTTATAACAGCCCCGGGGCGGCGTGGGTCACGTGACCTGGACTGCCTCGAGGCAAGCGCGTGCACACATCAAGTCGGCTGCCGCGTCTACGTGACAGGACTTGCCGGCTGTACCCACGATGATACGATGGAATGCGATTAGGGAGACACATGCCGTAGCTCCAATCTTCCATTTTCTCAAAATCATTCGATTATAAGTAAAACACATAGATTTGATTAATTATGTACTTATTGAAAAGAATCAAGAAAAGAAAAAAAACTACAGAAAAATCATCATCCGCTTTATCCAAAGCATATAACTAGGAGTGATGTGTGAAACAGACTAGGTGGCTCTCATACGTATTTGCAGGGAAGGGTGTAGGATAGATGCCTGGATAAATACTCCAGTGTACCTAAATCACTTTCTCAGTATCTGTCTGCAGCTGAGGACCATTTTGTTAGTTTATATTCGGACTGTGCCTGAATATAGAACCTAAATGTGCTTTATATCAGGACTCGAGAAGATAGGCCAGTATACACCTTGTCAACTTATAAGCATGATCCTCGCCTCAGCACTCCGAAACCTATAAAATATCAACTGGGATCGCTAGCCAGGCGGGGAAAATCTTGATAGATTCCAGGCCCAACAGCGAAAATGGGCACAGACTATGTTGCAAGATTCCATGAACAAAAAGCAAGATAGGTGATGCAGTATACCTATAAGAATCACGTTGTCTGAATCATATATTACTCCTATTCATATTCTTGGGATAAAGAGGATGATAATGCTTATGGTATTTTAACCCGCGCCCCACCAGGGGTCCGGCACCACCATCGCGCCCCCGGGGGGCTATCGATGGCCCCTTCTAACTTCGAAAATATGGGAGTTCGCGCAAACCTGCAAAGTACACTAGAAGACCCTTGTTCATTCAGTGAGAATTTACCTTTAACGTTTAAGCTCTTAGGTCAATGAGGTCAATGGGATATTTCCCCTAAAATATGTCATACTTAAGCAAACTAGGCATAGCTCTCAAGCTGTTAGAGCTATTGCAATCAGGCAAAAAACATTTGGTAGGAAAATGCCCGACCTTTTTCCGCTATGTAAAAACAATGACCTTCCGCCGTTGGTTTGACCTCCAGGGGTCACCTCATGAACTAATAGGACCTGAGTTCACGAAAGTTCAGAAAGTGACCTTGCCGTATATCAAATGAAAGCTAGTGACGAGATATACACACTTACGTTTATTTCAGCACTCTAGCTTAATTAGGTTAAAAGTTATCGTCAAATTACTGTTTTTGACCCATGGTGACCTGTGATGACCTCAGATAGGTCAAGGGACAAATATCGTCCCTGGAATCAGTGAAAGGGTGTCCAAGAACGGTTTTCTGAGCAATCTGAGCATTTGCAATCATTTTGGTGACTTTTAGATCATAAGACAGCTTTTCCCCATGTTTTTTAATTGAAGAGGTTGCCTGGTGACCTGACATCAGGTCACGAAATCGAAAAAATCCCGGATATACATTTTGTAGACCCTGGAGGGGTCACGAAGTGTAGAAAGTTTCAAATTTATCGCATTACAAGTGTAGCTATGGTAGAGCTCAAAAGTTAAAGTAAGGTGACCTTAGTTGACCTCTGCTGGTGACCTGACCTTGGGTGACCCAGGTTAAATTTTTGTAGGGATGGTGGGAAAATGATGGGGTAAGAGATAGAGCCCTCAACTGCGGTGCTGCCCCTCTTCGTTTGTCTGCTATCTTGAAAAAAACCTTGGGGGGCATCGATGGGCCCGGTGGGGCGAGGGCTAATAACACTCAACAAGCACCTAATCAAATCAACCTCGCAACTTCTTATCTAGCTCTATGAGAAACATAAAAGCTTAAAACGTCACCATCAGCCAGGCGTCACGACCAGCGATCATGTGGATAACTTATAAACACAAAAAACAAGTGAGTAGCCTCAAGTACTTATTTAATGAGGTAGAAGTGGGAACATCAAATTCGGTCACAACTATCACGCATGCCCTCACACTTGGGAATTCCCCAATATACAGCTAGTGTTCTGCCCGTGCAAAGCTGTTTTTGTTCATTGAATATATAGCCATAGTCAGATGCGTGGAATTTGAAAGCAATTTCAACGGAGTGCCCAATGGGTAACAATCAATTCAGATCGTAATAATGGAAATATGATGTCACAAAGGCCGTTGCAACACTACCGCAACCACCTTGAACATTGTGGATTTTATTAACAGCCCATAATTGGAAAATACAGAAAATTTCAGGCACATTGTGATATCTTCTCTAATAACAGAGTATTCTAGTCATAATATTAGTTTAGCTAGAACAAACGTACATACATACATTGCATATTGCTTGACGGCCTGGCGAAAAGACTATGATGTAGGAAACGATAAGGCTATTTTATATTTCATTTTATTCGAAGGTCAGGTCCGATTGTTTTACCCGTCGCCTTTTTACCCGTCGCGTTGACTAAAAGTGAGGCAAATATATGTTTTTTTGTGCTTACAAGCTACCAAAGTCACGTCAATTTGGTGACGTATGTCTCTCAAGCTTGTATGATCTACTTAAACATTTTTTTGTGTGATTTCTGGAAAATCAACACGAAGAGCCAAATTTCTGATCTCCGAAAAAAATTTATCCAGAGTTTGCAGTCAACAGCAGCGTTTTCTATCCTAAGTTCTACGGGGTTTTCATACCATTCTCAAAAGTGTGTTCTGGTCAACTTCAACTACTGATGGACAACATTTTAATCGAACCTCACTCTCTGACCACCAAATTCCTGGCCTAGTTGTCCCCAAACCCCCATCCCCACTCAAGGTCCGACCTGAACCAGTCACATGTCAGAAATGAGGAAATTTCGGCAGATGTACCTTGTGGATTAACTTGGACAGAGGCATAGAGCTTAAAAATCAGTTTTAAGTACACTCTTGTGCGCTTTGCATGTACCATAACACGCAAGCACAATGAAAAAAGCCCGCCCATCGTACAATTAAAATGAAATCACAATGGGTTTTCCTTTTGCAGTCGAGTATTTGATTTACCAAAAGGAAGCCACATTTCCGGTGCCTATCAACAATTACTAATTTCCCTGAAATATATTTACAAAGGTGAGCATTACAGGCTACTTCATATAGGATCTATGACCTGCATGCTTTAACTTAAATGTCCAAGAAGAAGTCTGTGTATATTTTCCCTGTATGACTACCATGGAAAGTTAGAGAAGGGCCTTTTCGCTGGCCTGTCCAAGTGGTAGTCGTGTTATCCGGTCTGCAGACGCCTTCTCGGCGGCTGTGCGCTACTTCTGATCAGCATTAGCCGAGACGCGGCCAGAGCTGACCTCGCTCCCGTGACCAGCTGATCTTCACAGAGCGTCGGCGGCGGCGGCACGGCCTCCTTCCGCTCCGGCGTCGGCCGACCTCCATCAGGCTCCTACAGAGGCGTAGCTGCGCGCCCGCCCCAGATGAGCCAACCAGCCGCAATTTGCCGGGGGGCACGCGACGGTACAGGCCAGGCGCGCGTCCAGCCCCCGCACCAGGGGGGAGCAGGGTGGAACACGGCGCCGGGTGTGACGCTGTTGACGGCCGGCACAATGTGAGATGTGTAGATATAGATTTTGTCCGAGACTTGTGTTATAAGACGGTTCTGGATGAATCACTGACTGTCTCTATCGAACTCGCTGGAAGTGCCACAGATGGCGTGGAGAGTCTGTGGCGTTTTCCTTCCCACAGCTTTGGTTTAATTAAAAACTTCTGTGTGTAGAAGGCTGTTGTCAGATCCATTAGCAGAAATGTGCTGCAGACTAGGCACAGCTAAACTTAGAGTGTGCTTATAACGTTTATTCATGACTCATTTGGCTTGTAATGTGTTCGTGTGAACTCTCCACAGCGAACAGACGCTGAATGTCCTTATTACTCATATCCAGTATTTTGCTTTTGTCAAAATATCTGATTAGCAGGATCCTCTAACAATGATTAGCAGGTATGTCAGCAATATGCTAGTTCATCTTTGTCTTGATGGTAAGAGCAGTTATTTCTGCAGCAGACTAAACAAACATTCAATCTATCCAATGACAAAAGTCCGTCGAAATTATTTGAGTCATGTTTTTGTCAGGTCACATTTAAGGTCACTAGAGGTCAAAATATGTCATTATAGGGACAACATGTAAGTGAAGGCTTTCGGCCAGTACATCGTAAAAGTAAAGATAGAGCAAAACAATTTAGACTATTGAAATCCTCACAGCAAGCCAAATCAAATGATGTATAATATGGCCTTGCTAGGTTAAATCAGGTCAAATATGCCATTTGACTTGACCTGAGGTCAGGTCAAGTTAAAATTAGGTCAAAATGCATATCATAAAAACCACAAAGGCAAGGTCGATCTAATGAAGCTAAAAACACTATCATCATCTATTACCAAGTTATTTAGATAAAACAATTTTCCCATGTATTTCTAATGGAGGTCATGGATCGTACCTGACCTTAGGTCATCGATATGCAAAATACCGGAATATGTTTTAGAGAAATTGGTGAGCATATTATGTGGTATGAGTTTCAACCGGATAAGTTCACCCTGTTCCGACTTATGCTATCTTAAACTCTTTTGAGGTCAGGTCACTTGACCTGTATTAGTGACTTGACTTGAAATAACCTAACCTTAAAATTTTTACAAAAGTTGTAAAAATGATCAGAGAAAAGGTATGCTAGGTGCGGCGGCGCTACGCACCGCCGTTTTCATGCTCTCTTAATAAACCCGAGGGGGAGTGGGTACCCGCCCCCTTCAATGCGCGTGTTAAACTAGCCCGAGGAATATGACCCAGCCTGGCTCAAATAGGACATGGTATCATTGTTGAAAATGGCTAGATTCCTCAATTCCGTCTTTTCAAAGCCTTCAGGTGCAGGTAATCAGCAGCTGTCTGAACCAGTTTTGTTTATAACATAGTACAGAATTTTCTTAAGATATACAGCATAAGTATTTTAGCCACCGCAGCCTTTCAGCCAACATTCCCCTCCCCCTCCCAGTCCCCGTTATTAGAAGTGAGCCTGGATATTTTTGGCTTCTTGGACACAAATTGTCGGTAAGCACCAGGCAAATGAATAAATATTCATATAAGTAATAACAAAAATAATAATAATATATAAATACAAAAATATAAACATAATAAATAATAAATTTTATAATTTCTATTTTTCGGTATCCATATGAGTTGGCGCTGACCTTTTCCACTTATCCAATGGTTTTTCTTACTTTTATCATTATAAAATCGAACAATAATGGAAACTCATCTCTCCAAAATTTAAAATAATATTACCCAAATAGCGGCAGGATTCTTTACCAAAACACTCGCACTGAGGAGGGGTCTGGCACTAACGCGCACTGAAGGATGGAGGGGGGCTGGTAGGCCCCATGAGATCTAAAAACTAAAGGCTTAGCAAAAACGTGGATTGATGGGTCAGTGGGGTGGGGGAAGGGGCTATAGTGATCTAAATTATAACACATTTTCATTTACCTATATCGATATGTTCAAGGTTAAACTAGGTCATAAATGCAAAGATTGACCGTACTGGCGGCTCATCGGGAAATACCATAATCAAACACAAAAAACTCCAGAATGTACTAAAAACGGACTAGGTCATAGCGAGAAAGCCCCAAAAATGTTTCCTTGGGTCATGGGGTCAAGGCAATTTAGGGCCATTGGTCTAAGACGTCACAATATTATACATTCCTTTTAATTACACTATTAATAGTACAAAAAACAGCCTTTGGGCGTAAAATGAGGATTGAGCTTGACCCATGACCTTTGGCCTTGAATTTTGACCTTGTCTTTTACACAGAGTTATCTCAACTATGACGTCATAACATAAGATACATCATACTGTGCAAACGGAACACCGGGGTCGGTAACCTTGAGAATGTTGTTATGATATTGACCTGGTACCTTTGACCTTGACCTTGACCTTTATGTTGGGCGAAATTGACATACAATCTCGTTTATATGACTTTATAACGTCACCAGTCGGCCGCCGATGCAGGTAAACTGGTGCAACCGCTCAATTGCTCTGACCTTAAAATATAGATTTTGGCTTTGATAGCCTATAAGCTAAAGATTCTAACCGATTTCAAATTTTTCACCAATAGATGCATCGTTGAATTCTCTCAAGTGCAGTCAAGTACCGTTTTTAGACTGCGAACAATTTTCCAGCCAAGTAGGAAAAATAAGTAGGGGGCCTCCAAGCCCACGCCCTCTCCAGTGCGCGTGCTAATCTCTCAGTCTTATATAACGTGTCGATAAGAGGTTGATCACACATGCCCTTCTGGCATGTATGTACACCTGTGGAGTGTGGATATGCACGGGTCAGTGCTGGATTTCGGCTTTAAGCTTCTGAACAATGACATCGGAAGTTTGCTCTGTGTAGCGGCAGGTTATGTTGACGCTAATGTTGTTTGTGATTTGTGCTCTCCAGGTAGACTTGATGATTCTCTTAGCTTTCTTGCAGATGAGACTTACCCAGCATCCCGTTGCCTTTTCTAAGGCTGCTGGTCACCAACCATGTGATATAATTAGTTGTCTATTGTAAATTGGACCAATTTTATTTCCACCAGTGTGATGGAAAATGAAATGAATAAGATGAATACCAAATAACATACGCGTCGGAAAGGGGGGGGGTCAGGGGGCCTGGCCCCCACTTTTTGGCCAACAACTTTCTGATCTTAGTCAAAATAAGAGAAAACCGGACATTCTTATATCCAGCCGCTGCGAAAGGCAACGAGGAGCCCAAATTCGAACAGTTTTTGGTCCTTACGTAGAAAGTTTTTTTGTCAGCATCAGGTTGAAGTTTGGCTGCCCCCCCACTTTTTGCCGGTGGCGACATTTATACCAAATAATAACACCATACCATGAACAAAAATCGTCCTGCAAAAATTAAATACCGTCAAATTCAGAAACAAAACACAGCTTTTCAACACCGTCCCCGATGGGCTTCCGAGCCACCTTCGCGATGGTTATTGAGCAGATTGAGAGCATCATAGGGAGTGAACTTATGAGCTAAATATGAATGGCACATGGCTTATGACAACCAAAATGAGCCTTATGTCAAAAGGAGATTAGACTGTACACTTTGCAGTCATTTGAAGAGCTTCAGCACTCGGGAAGACAATACAAGTGGCATGCATGTTTCTAATCTTGCCGATGTTTCTTCAATAGTTCCTTTTTTCTTAAAACGTCTGCAGCCACAAAGCCTGTTGAGTGTGTCTTATGCAACCGTTGGCACTGTGAAGGAGAATCTTCTTACGAGACTTCCGTGGCAGCTGAACATGTTTTTATGAATGTGCCCGGCTGCAGATGCATTTAAAGATACCTACCAATCAATTTGTTCAAAAGTAAAAACCTATGTCACCTTCTTGTAAATAAAGTATGAGCCAGTGATTGTATCTTATGTTGTGAGTGGTTCTTATGGATTATATTGCTCATAGGACTATATCGCTTTTATGGTCGTCCTATGTTTATGTGTTGAACTTGTGTCTCTTTGGGCAATTTATTCAAGTTTTGAAATGTTTATACTTGTATGATGTACAAAATGTTGAAACTTTTATGTCTTGTACCTTGCCTTTTATTGGAGTCTCCCTTTGTCAATATTGCAGATAAATGAATAAATAAGGTAAGCTTTCGAATTTCGATTCATACCTTCCCGAGGTTCTTGTTGACTAAGCTGGGAATCCGAAATGTTCATGGGAGTGAGGCTGCTCACCACACTTGTGCGGAATGTCATTTCCATATGACCAATAAAGCCACCATGAAATAATGTCAATTTGTATAGGGCGCTGTGGGACACAAGTGTGAAAATAATCGATATGACGTGCGCAGGACAATCAGTAGTGCAGAAGTCCGTCAGTATGGCAAGTCTGTGCAAAAGTTCTCACTTAATTCTCAAGAAACATTTACTTTTCTCCTGAGTAGCTTAAAATGTAGATATTTATATGGCTTCTTGGTTTTGAAAATCATCTTTGTATGATGATTTTTTCAGTTTAATATACATATCAATAGAAAACATGTCATAAACTAAAAATGAATAGAAAGACAAGGATTCAGAGTTTAACCTCTATCTATACCAATAAGATGCAAAGTTTGGTTTTACCAAAATCAAATCCACATCACTCCTCGAATGAAAGTCAATTCTCTTATCTTTTCGGCATACACACAGTTCACACCCGCACTGGACAGGGGTATGGCGCTAACAAGCACTGGAGCTAGGTCTGGTAACCCCTGAGATCTCGGAAGTAAGAGGCCTAGAAAAACACCTGTTAAGGGGTGCATGTAGGTTATGGTGATATACATCACAACCAATTTTTACCTAGGTTAATATCTTCAAGGTCAAATGAGGTCATAAAGGCCAAATCCTGGCCGTGCTAAGGGACCTATTGGGAAATGGCGTAATTTTACGGGACACAATCGGGGATATGCTAAATGCGGACCAAGGTTATCGAGGAAAGGTTGCAAAGAATATTTCCTAATATTTTGGGGTCAAGATCATTCAAGGTCATTGACGCCACATGTGGCATATGACACATTCAAAGTCTTACGCCATATATGACGTCATAATCACACTCCCTATAACATACACTTTAACTAGCACGATAGCAACGGTTGAGAGGGAAATGAGGATTGACCTTTACCCATAAACTTTGACCTTGACCTTTGACCTTGAACTTCATGGAGGTGAGCTTAACATATTATCCCATTTATATGGTGTTATTTGGTCACCACTCGGCCATCAATGGAAGCGAACTGGTCCGATCGCGCGATTATGGTGATCCCAGAATGTAAGTTCGATATTCAAAGCCTATAAGAAACACATTTTCGACTGAATGTCCATGTCGAAGACAGGATTCAGTCTTGAGGGAAGTTTAGTTGAGTCCTCTCACCGATGACAAACTGTGGGCGATTAAATTTGAAACCACGAGCGAGGTCCACAAGTTTCCCTGGTTACAAAATGTCATATTAAGGCCACCAAATAACTTGATTTGCACTGAGCTCCCGCAGTAAGAAACATTATCCGAGCTACCAAATCACTGGCCTAGCTTGTTATACCAGAACAAACACCATCTCAATGGTTTCTATGGAGACAAAACGCTGCTGCATTCCCATATGTCTTGCATCCTCTTACCCGCCCTTACCCTATCTGCTTTAATCAGTACAGTTTCACATATATCAGTTTCTGAACAAAAACTGTGTCATACATAGTCCCTTACGACCCGGGCCTCCCCTAAAATGATCGATGGAATACCAAGAATCTCTAAACAGCGTCAAAAGGAAACCTTACCACGGCAACTTTTTTTCAACTACGCCAGTAATTAATTACACCAGACCTGTTGAAGCCGCCGGCCTCACACGAGACCTGTTGGTATCATTAGGCTAGCTGTGGGTCCATCGAAATCGGCCAAAAGCCCATTGCATCGGCGTCGGCCAATCGTAACTACCCAAAACGGAGGACAGCAATAGCACGTGGAAGGAAATTGTAAGCACCAGAGGACCCATAGCTGACGTTTTGGAGTCCTAATACCCTTAAAAGGTTCGTTGTAACAACTAGAGCTCCATCCACAGCGTCCAAGGCCCCTTCTGCAATGTGCTTCGGCTACACCAATGCTACCGAAGAGGTAAACATGACATTGAACTGACAGAAGGAGCAGATGAAAAACTGGAAGTGGCATGGCCATCTGGCACATGCGCAGTTAATGCCACTTTTCTCTTATGACACCATATCTGTTGCAAGGTGTGACACGCAACAATCACGGATAATGTGATCATCTCTGGCCACTTGTTTGTACTAGACTAATGATGTTTGACTGAAGGTGAACCACTTAAATAAGATATTATCACGATGTTCTATATCTTTTAGCTGGCACAATTTGGTAATTGAAAAATCCAACGACAAAATGCAAACTTTTTCCACAAGCTTTACCCGCTTTGTAACTAAGCTCAATGAAAGTCGTCGAGATATCGAACCAAAAGTAATTAAACAAGTCAAGTTACTAGAAATTCAAAAGCTACCTGAAACTTGCATTATGTCTTTTATATGGAAAGTTAATTCAATCTACACTAAAATTTGTGAGTTTGTTTTATAAAAGGCTTTATGAAGCTACTCACTCACAAATTCTTTTTATCATCACCTGCCAATGCACGAATATTAGGCTGAACCTAAGGGTAGGGGGCTGCCGGGGGGGCACCCGGGGGGGGGGGGGCGGGGGACGGGGGGCTGAACCTAAGGTGGGGTTATATTCCCTTGAGTACTATATCACAAAGGTATGTACGTTTGTCCTGACAGTTAATGTACTGATCAGCATGGCATGCCATACTGGCAATTAACGTGGTGCACACAGGTCCTGGTCAATTGATGCCACTGAGCATGCTGCAGACAGCATTGAATGCTTGGGTGCAGATCCAAGTGGTCGGTCGCTGAGGATGGAGCTCACCGTCATAATTACATATAGCTGCAATATATTTTACTCGGTGACTTCAATGCATAATTTTCGGTTATCAAACCCTGTCTAAGCTTTTGTAAAAATTAGATTATTATGCTTTTGTCAATATATATAATAATTGATTATAATAATGAACTACAAATCATTAATAACTACCTTAAATTTCAGGGGTTGCAGCGATGGAATACATTTTGAAATCCCGTCAATGTATTCTAAAATACACAAAAATGTATCCTAATAGGAAAGGGAACATAGCTAAATGTTATAATTTGCATACCAAACAGGTTTTGACGAGCTTTTTTCGTCTCTGAGTCTGACTCTCTCTCTCTCTCTCTCTCTCTTGACAGAAATTTCGCAGAAAACTTAGTAAATAATTGTATGAAATATCAAAATACAAGCGTTAGAAATTCAAAACTGTCATTTTATTGTTATGGTTTTATTACGAATAATACCATTGGAATGTTTCACGAAGTTTGCTGCTTGGTATAGTTTTGCGTCTTGTCTTACCAGCGATGGAAAATATACTGCAGAATACATTTGCCTATATAATGTTTAGCTGATAGCAGCCTCTCAAAAAATATATGCACTAGCTTCGCTGGATGCGTAATCGCAGTGTCCAGGCCCACGCCGAGAAATGAAGGCTCGAAATTTTCCGAAACAGCTTCATGTAAGAAAATTCCTGGAGTAGATTTTTTGCAGGGTTTCTCAGCACTAAACATCCACTGGTCGAGTGCCGGCATTTCGACTTTGAGAGGGACGATATCTGCAGGGTATTCCCACCCTGTATTGTCCCGGGGGAGGGGCAGTTCCTTGTTCTCGCTATTTCCACCGTTGTTTCGTTCCCGACAAATTCCAGCTTGGATTTAATTTGTTCTCCTGGTAACCCTGATAAGTGAACAAAAAAAATGTGAGTTTGATAATTCAGTGTGTTATTTCTTCTCGTTTTGCACACTGCTGCGAAAAATAAGACATAGATTTCATTCACGAGGATAGGACTAAAACTAAAGTGAGTGCATTCGCTCAAGCCTGAAGATCTCTACTCGACCCAGGGGGGGAGAGGATCCTGAATTGGCTAGCACTGGCACGACAGTATAAACTCTTGCCAAGTCTATGGAAGCCCAAAATCCAGGGGTCTCTGACCCCTCAAACCCCCAGGATCTCCACCCATGCATTCGCTCATGACTATTCTTGTACATCTTAAACAAACCAAAGCTCTTTTAATTGCCCTTTATAGAAACGCAAAACAACCTTGGTGGTGAACTCACCCGAAAACCTACACATGATGTATTTCAAGAGTGCTAACTATTTTAGGTGCGCCGGTCCTAAGTCTACATTGCAAAAGAAAAGTCATCTGAGGGGGTGAGTTGCACAGAACCACACACGCCTGAGAGAAACCAAAGGGCGTAAAAATAGATAGCTGCTTGCTTCTCTTAAACCGTTCTGAGCCTAGGGTGCCCATTATGCACCAACCATAAAAATATATTCTACCGTCGTTTGGACAGCATAGCCACCGTCGAATTAAAAATGCGCGAGAGAGCCAAACGTATTCGTTGTCGTGTTCTTATAGCCAAAAAGAAATCAATTGTAACCACTGGAGCCTATTAAACAGGGCTATTGTATTGCCAGTGACTCTGGACCGAAATAAATTTGTGACAGTGGCCTTGACATGCTACTGAAGATGCAAAAAATACTGCATGAGCCGAAGGAGGAGATAACATTTGCCCAAGGACACAGTTAGGTTGCTGGAAGAAAATTACGTTACCTTCCTCCTATAACACCAGGTTTTCCCGTCTTGTGGCACACATAGGTAAAGAGGTGTAGAAAGTATGTCGGCTGTCACAAACTTAATGCAAAGTCTGCCTGTCCTATCACACGGAGTTGGAAAGTGTAATAGTATGAAATTGTACCAAATTCGACCGTTTTCTTTTGTCACTGTAGCGCAGTTTGTGTAGATTTGCAGCCCAGCTATTTTGTTATGATTAGGCGTACCGAATGATTAATTCGGGGTAATAGGGGCCACTAGACTGAAGACACTAAAACTGTACATTTGATCTGCTTGCAAAATGATGAATGATTAAGCATAAATGTACTTAATCAATTATTTGTATTACTGAAAACACCTTATGTATGCTTACAATCAGTTTTTGTGTTAAATATTTACCTGTCACATTTCGGATTTCTAGCCAGCTACCAACTGCCAACCGCCATCATTAGACCTCATATGGTAGAAGCTGGTAAGTGTGTCAGTAAACTCTAGGTGTGCTCCATGGGGTCCTGGTGTCCTCCAGCTGTCCTGATATATATTAATTGCAACTGAATTTAGTACGTTCATTAAATCACTAATGGCATGCTGTACAATTGAAAAAGGCCAATAAATTAAAATACTTGTCGACCACTTAATCTGAATTTCGAAAATATGTACTTTGAGTTTGGGCCGTGCCTACATCTCCATTTTGTCACAATAATAAAAATGTGTCACGCACCCCAGAAATCGGAGTTGACCACTTCCTGCACCTCTGCAAAAATAATGGATAATTTTACCATTTCTGGTCAGTATATTTCCAACGGAATGAAAATTTTGAACTGAAATCGAAAGTATCTTTTTAGCTTTTCATTGAATTTGGCTCATTCATTATAAGAAAATTCAAAGCTTGTTATTGGTTGAAAGCGGAATCGCTTTGTGCTGTCAAGTGGAGTGAAAGCTATTGACCAAATATTTTTGCGTAAGCATATGGGACACTCAGGGGACACACCCAAGTACGCTGGACTCAAAGCTGCTTACGATTTGAAGAGTTCTACAGTTCACTTCACTCCACCGCTACTCCCCTTGCTTCGTTCCCTCCCCGGCTCCCACAGCAAATAACAGTGTCACGACCAGGCAATTATTGCTGACAAAGGCAGTGTCCGGTGTCACTCGCTTCAACATATCGACAAGGGGCTGACCTTGACCTTTATCGCCAGCGGCCTTAACGCAGCCGCTCGTTACGAGCCCCGCAAGTGTTCCGGCCGCGGCCAGACGGATTTCGACTGCGTAAGCAACGCCTCAGGGCAAGCCACGGCGGCCTGCTCACGGTAGCAAGGTGCCATCAGTCGCCGCGCTGGCGCTGGTGCCTGCTGGGATTCTATACAGCGTACCGGTCATGAGGCGTAGGCGTCCTTCTCGTGAAACACTCAGGCTCGAAAGACGGCCTACTTGGAAACTGAAATGGCAAAGTATGTGCCTTCCTTCGCTGATATGATCTTGCACTGAGAGTCTGTTAAGCGAATTTCACAGAAACAGATCTCGGCTGCAAGCCGTCGATAGCGTCGGCTGGAGAACAGCAGTGACACCGATAGTGTCAGCTTGTCTACATCAGTGACGTCGATAGCGTCAGCTGGTCTGCAACAGTGACCTGGATAGCGTCAGCTGGTCTACATCAGTGACGTCGATATCGTCAGCTGGTCTGCATCAGTGACCTGGATAGCATCAGCTGGCCCACATCAATAATGCCAATAGCGTTATTTGGTCTGTCATCAGTGACGTGGATAGATGCTGGTCTGCATGTGACGTCGAGTGCTGTGAAGCGTGGATAGCGTCAGTTGGTCTGCCATTAGTGACGTGGATAGCACCAGCAGTCTACAGCAGTGACGTCGATAGCGTCAGCTGATCTACAGCAGTGAGCCACCCCTGGTGGCCGCCAGGGGTGGCATCTGCGGCGGCGTGAGCGGCGCCGGCACCTGGCAGCCGCAGAGACTGCGCGTGCCACTCTCCCCCTCCCCTCTCCTCGCTGCGCCATGAGGAAGCTCATGAAAGATACATGCCGCCGCTGATGGTGCTCATATGACGCGCACCATCGATCTCGGTACCGAGCCCGCGGGGACGGTGGCGCTCGACCGTCGCCGCACAATACCATGGTAACCACTGCTCAGAACAACTGAGATCACCCAAAATCAATGCTGCGACGTATCCAGAGGACAATGGCTGAATTTACTCTTTACACTCTAACAGCGTAAATCATATACATATATCATGAATGGTAAAATGCAAAATCAGCCCGAGATTCAATTGATTCTCTTTTGATTTTGATGCGCACGTTATAGTGTTTGCTTTCCACATTATGTTCATCTGGAAGACCTTTCCGACTACACACATAATGGCTAAGTGGGTGGTTATCCCGCACCCCGGTGGGCCTCCGAGCCACCTTCGCTCTAGTTCGGGGGTGTTTGAACACCCCCTTCGAACTCAGCCTCTATGCAGGATAGTGAAAAAACGCGAACGCTGGTGGATAGATCATACAAATTTATGAAGTAACTATATCCGTCACTATTTGGCTCAGGTCAATACTGAGGTAATCGCAGGTCAAAGAAAGTGGGATTTTGAGTAGAGTTTTTGGGCTCTAACGGCTAACAAAGTTTAGCTAGAATCTCTTTTTAGGCACCATTTGCTTTTTCTCGTCACGGAGAATCGTATGATGTATAAGATGACCATTCTAGGTCAAAACACAAAAACGACCTGGCTTCAGGTCAGGTCAAGGTCAATGCATATCAATCGACTCGCAATAGCAATTCGAACCCAATGATATCAAAATAAAAGCTGTATCATCATTTCATGCAAAGTTATTGACCTAAGTCCGAAAACTGCTTAAATAGCCCCGGATGACCTATCATAGGTTACAGGTAAAAATATTGCAGCATGAACCTAGAAAGGGACCCAGGATACTTAGACTTGGAGAATATGAAGGTGTTTCCAGCTGCACCTATACAAATACAGCCCAATTTCTGTTTTTCCCATGCAATTCCAATGAAGAGGTCATGGTCCGTACTTGTCCTTAGGTCATCGATATGAAAAATCCGGGAATATTTGTTGTAGCACTCGGTGGGCCCATTATGTGGTAAAAGTTTTGTGACGGGGGCGTGGTCGAGGCCTCGCTTCCGGGTCCTGGGTGGAGAGCGGGTTCAACATGGCTCTGGATTGGCACCATGTGATGGGTGCCGTCACAGTTTCAATCCGATAGTTCACTTATTTTTTACTTATGCCACCTTAAACATTTTTTGAAGTGAGGTCACTTGACCTGCACTGGTGACCTGACCTGAAATCACCTAACCTTAAAATTCTGGGGAGAGTTGCAAAATTGATAAAGGATAAGGTGTGCCAAGTACGGCGGCGCTTCGCGCCGCCGTTTTTCGTGTCCCCGGGAAAACCCGAGGGGGAACACCCCCTCCACTGGGGCGAACGTTAAGATCTGAGACAGAAATAAACAATTTCTAAAACCCACTTAAAAGTGCTTGCATTTGATGCTAGCTATGTACGATACAATTTCATATCTGGTTAAATATGAAAGGTTGAAGGTCACTGACTCCTACCCATCCTAGAAGACGTCTTAAGTCTTCAAAATCACATGAACTTGAACCCTTTAAACTCCATCTAATAGGCAAAATTGGTGCTTTCAGAGCCGCTCTAAGCTCCTTGACGAACAAATCCAGAAAGTGCCTTCAATATTGAGGTAATAACTACATTTAGGTTAACTGGGGCTGAAGACGATACATTGCTGGCATAGGGTATTTGCTTTTTCACTAAAATCTTCCGAATCAGTAAAGACAGGATGATTATACAGGCATCATTGCAATCCTCTCGTCAGTAAAAATTTGATGATATGTGACTAGCTATTCAGGTCAAACAGGGGCGTTCATTTCCGGAAACCGTTGGAGGTGCCCAAATTTGAAAAGTAAATGATTATCAGATGAAAATGTATACCATATTATCACCTTTGTTATAGCTATCACACATTTTTTCATCCAAAATTAAAAAAGAAAACTATGACCAAAAATTAAAATGGCATTAAATATATATAACTTCACAACCCTGTAAAATACCGCTCATTAAGGTCTGAACAACAATTTCATCACTATTCGGGACCGTTCAGCTACAGTTTCCACTGACATGTGCCGTGCTATGAAGATTTTAAAATTAAATTTGTAGCATTTTGAACATACTCAGAAACTTATCCGATCAAAACTATCGCCACTAAAAAAATTACTCAACGTTGCTTGATGTTTCATTCGTGTCTTCTCCTATCATCGTATCAAAATTTCAGTACGCCGTATTGTTTTGGAGAGTACGAAAATTTTCGGCAAAGAATCAGCACGTACCAAAAGCAAATATTCCTTTTGCTCGGGTTCACCATTTTTAATGCTTAACATGACTAGTGAAACCACTCACTGCTTCAGTTCCACCACATTAAGTATAATTCGAAAGCTGATTGTTGAACGTCTTAATGTAATAATGGTACACGAATATTGATAACTAATAATAATAGTAATGATACATAATGACTACCAAGAAACGCGACGTCACCCGGCAGATAAATAGTGGAGTATTGTGGCATAAAACCCCATTTTTAGCCCTAGAAATAAAAATCGAACACTCAAGGCCGTGCATAGTGGCTTCTGGAGGCCGACTTCACCGTAGCATAGAAGCACGTAGCACCGTAGAAAAAACCCTAGCCGTGGCCGGCTAGCGTCGAAAAGATGTGCTAGGGGTATGATACTTTCTGAAGGAATAAAACGATGTTTAACACGCGCATTGACGGGGGTCTGAGCCACCTTTGCTTTGACGAGGGGGCAGGTACCCACCCCCCTAAGATCTCGAGAACCACGGTAGGTAGCCAAAAACGGTAGGCAGCGTTGGGTAGCCCATCCACTTTTCCATCGAAAATATTTGAACAATTTTTTTGTCAGGTCACATTTGAGGTCACAAGAGGTCAAAATATGCCGTCATCGGCATAACATGTAAATTACGTGTTTCGGCCATTACATCTGAACAAGTAAAGATAGAGCAAAACTACTTAAACGGTATGAATCCTCGCAGCAAGCCGAATCGAATGATATATAATTTGACCTTGCTAGGTCAAATCAAAGATTTGACCTGATCTGAGGTCAGGTCAGGATCAAATTATATAAGATGCATTTCATTAGAATCGCAAAGCCAAGGCGAGTCTAATGCAGGTAAAACAAACGCTCTATCACCATCGGTTACTGAGTTATTCAGTAAAATCCATTTTCCCATGTACTTCCAATGGAGAGGTCATGCCTCGTACCCAGCCTTAGGTCATCGATATCAAAAATACCGGAACATATTTTAGAGAACTCGGTGGGCCCATTATGTGATATGAGTTTCAACCGGATAAGTTGACCCTGCTCCGACTTATGCTATCCTAAACTTTTTTGAGGTCAGGTTACTTGACCTGTACTGGTGACCTGACCTGAGATGACCTAACCTTAAAATTTTTACAAAAGTTGTAAAAAGGATGAAGGAAAAGGTATGCAAAGTACGGTGGCGTTACGCGCCGCCGTTATTATGCTCTCTCCGAAGCCTAGCCTAGCCTCAAAATTTAAAAAAAGTTGTAAAAATAATGGGGGAAAAGGTATGCTAAGTACGGCGGCGCTACGCACCGCTGTTTTTCTGCTATATCCGAAAAACCCGAGGGCAGGGGCGGGTACCCGCCCCCCGTCCATGCGCGTGTTAACGCACGCCCAGCTGCGGAAAAGGGGGCGAAATTCGCCCCGCTCCTGGTTTTCACCAGATAACGCAAAACCGACGAGACGCAGAACAACAAACTTACAGCACCTTATTTCCTGATAAATGTTACGTATCTGACCAAATTTTCTGGGTCAGGTCATATCAGGCCAAGGAGCTCCTTAAATATGCGTACTTACTCATGTTAATTGCCTCGAGCATCCTGCAACTTGTTTTGGAGCCTCCTTGTTTACACGGTCAGAACTACTACTCCCTCTGCCTCAAATAATCATTTTAGCATCTTAACACGCGCCCCGCTGGGGTCCCTTGCATGACGCGCCCTGCTGGGGGCGTTTTTCGCCCCCTCCGTATCTCGTTCCCCACGCAAGCTAAAGGAAAATTACGGGCGGCGTTCGAAAGCTGTTGACAAGACGAATATATTTTATACGAAGAGTTTTAATTTCAGGTCAATATTGAGGTCAGCATAGGTCAAAGAAGGCTCCATAGGCTTACAACAGAGTAGTATACGTTTCCCTCTCTAGATCTGCCCTCAGGGGAGCTAGAGCAAAACTTTATGCATCATTGGGCTCCTCTCATTGCAGCAAATCGAATGATGTATAATATGAACTTGCTAGATCAAATATTGAAAATGACCTGACCTAGAGCTAGGTCAGGGTCACAGAGTGACCTGGTATGGTCATTTTGCATATCAATCGACTCCCCGTGACAATATAAGCACAATGCAAGCAAAATGGGAGCTTTATCTCAATTCAGTGAGAAGTTATTGACAAAACAACAAAGCTCTGCTCCCGTGACCTGATATGACCTTTGAGAGGTCAGATGCTAAAAAATTCAACTTTATGGTCAAGATCGTGTTAAGAATAGACGGTTTGAGGTTTTTCAGCTTTATCTATCCAGCATTTACCGAAAATGACCTCATTCTATTTTTCACCATAGACTTATAATGAGGTGACCAAAAAACTGACCCCACGCTAGGTCACAATGTCAAAAATCCGAGAAAGCAGATTTGTAGACCCTAATGACTTTATCATATTGTGGAAGTTTCAAACTGATCGGTTCGCTGATGTTCCCTGGGCGCTGCTTCAAACTCGTAATTTTAGGTTTTGAGATCGGATCACTTGACCCTGAATAGCTCCTTGACCTGAAATGACCTTAACTAAAAAATGGTCATATGTGTAAAATGGATCAGGAATAAGGTACTGTAAGTTTCATTGTTCTCCATTTCTTCGTTTTTGAGCTATCTGGGGAAAACCAGGAGGGGGGCGAATTTTGCCCCCCAGCGTGGCGCATGTTAAACCTTTAGAGTTGCATACGCATGACCAGTCAGCTACAGGCGTATATGTCACATGTACCGTATGTACCGTATGTATATTGCCAATAAGCGTGTGTAAATTACAAAAAGTCTCGAGAAGTTGTATCAAGTACCCTGATGCCGACAAATAACAAGGATTCGAAATCAGTGCCCACAATTTTTCCCGGCAAGCATATTCACTTAGCAAAGTCATTTAATGAGCTCATACTCGTGTTTTTTCAGTGCTATCGACACTGCACACTGCACAAACACCTAACCCATATAGCCATCCACGAGCAAAGAATGTCTTCTCCATCTGTCCCCATTCCTCAGTCCAACGGCAGACACAGCCACCACCATTCACAACACCACGCATGTAGGGCTTATAATCCGCCACGCGACCCCTCCCCATGGAGGCTTTAACTCGTCGTCAGCCGTGCCCAGCGTGACTTCTCTAACCTCTGTGCCCCGCAGGCAAACGACACCCAGCGGATAGCGGCCGCTGATTGGTGGAGGCGCGCTTCACTTGTACTGCAAGAAAGTCAACGGAAATGTCTCCTTGAAAATTATAGAACTTTAAACCACAGGCCAGGAGATGTAATAAAATTACGTTCTTCAAGCATTCCCACCAATACTCTTCCCTCTATTGTCTTGAATATCTACTCCACCATCCGAGGCTACTCTTCGGTATATAACAAGACGGCGAATGAGTCAGCACAGGCTAGCCGGCGCCGGAGTTCGCTGAAGCCAGGAGTGTTGCGAGATGGGTTTCTGCTGAGTGGGAACGAATGGGGCTCGGTCCGAAGGAAACCGATGGGAGGGGGAGAGAAAAAATTAAGAAAACATAAAAAACAGAAACTTTACCGTCGGACGAGTTATAGAGAGTGAGGACTAATAGCGCTGTCGAAGTACAATCAGGTGATATACCAGAAGAGGGCAGCTCGAGCTGCTTTGCTCCGCTTTGGATAGTGAAAAGGCACAAAACCTAATTCGGGACTGAAAAAATTGGTCAATTGTTAGCGCATTTAACACGCGCATTGACGGGGGTCTGAGCCACCTTCGCACTGACGGGGGGGGCGGGTACCCGCCCCCTAAGATCTCGAGAACCACGGTAAGTAGCGAAAAACGGTAAACGGCTTTGGGCTGCCCATCCACTTCTCCATCGAAAACATTTGAACCATTTTTTTGTCAGGTCACATTTAGGGTCACGAGAGGTCAAAACATACCCGTCTTAGGGATAACATGTAAATTCAGTTTTTCGGCCATTACATCTGAACAAGTAAAGATAGAGCAAAACGACTTAAACTGTATGAATCCTCTTAGCAAGCCGAATCGAATGATATATAATATGACCTTGCTAAGTCAAATCAAGGATTTGACCTGACCTGAGGTCAGGTCAGGGTCAAATTATATAAAATGCATATCATTAGAACTGCAAAGCCCAGGCGAGGCTAATGCAGCTAAAATAAATGCTCTATCACCATCCGTTACTGAGTTATTCCGTAGAAACCATTTTTCCCATGTATTTCCAATGGAGAGGTCATGCCTCGTACCTGACCTTAGGTCATCGATATCAAGAATACCGGAACATATCTTAGAGAACTCGGTGGGGCCATTATGTGATATGAGTTTCAATCGGAGAAGTTCATCCTGCTCCGACTTATGCTATCTTAAACTTTTTTTGAGGTCGGGTCACTTGACCTGTACTGGTGACCTGACCTGAGATGACCTAACCTTAAAATTTTCACAGAAGTTGTAAAAATGATGAGGGAAAAGGTATAACAAGTACGGCGGCGCTACGCGCCGCCGTTTTTCTACTATCTCCCAAAACCCGAGGAGGGGGGCGGGTACCCGCCCCCGTCGATGCGCGTGTTAATATTTCTGACGTCATAATATGAAACCTAAAACTTCAGGGCGAAATAAAAACGTCATAGGTGACGGGATGTTTTTGCCTGAGAAGGGCACTATTAACAGGAGCAGTAAAGGAGAGTCCAAAAGTGCCCACCACAAATTTTTCCAAGGTGACCGAAGAACTGTTTGCAACCGGATAAAGCTATCTGGCTATGTTTTGAAAACTTATGATCACGTTAATTGGTGAAAGAATTTTGAAAAACAGTCAATACAATTTTAACGTACATGCTTTCAAAGTAAGACCTATATTTTGAGATCGTCGCAATCGCGCAGTTGCACCAATCGTCTGCACTGTAGACCGAGTGGTGACGTACTAACGCTATACAATCGGGATCACCTGTCAATGTCACCTCACATGAGGGTTATGACCAAGGTCGAAGGTCACATTTCAAGACCGTACAAACATTTTCAAAGTCATTGAACTCAGTGCTTAATTCAAATGACACTATTCCGTATGACGTGTTATGCTATGACGTTATAGTTGAGATAATTCAATGGCAAGGTCACGATCACAGGTCAAGGTTAAACATAAAGGTCAAACCGTCATTTCCCGCCAAAACGTTGATCCAGGGCCAGTTATATTGTACATTATACGGAATATGTCATATTGTTAAGTCATAGGTCTGTGACCTTGATGACCTTGACGTCAAACTTTCAGAGAATATTATGTAGTATCTTCCCTCTATGGATTTAATACCCTTTTAGTTTATTCCTTGGGCTATGCGGTTTTCTTTTTATTACGCGGTTTTTTCGCATAGTTATTGGATTTCCCAATGGGTCTCCAGAATGGCCCACATCTGGTATTTATGATCCATTTGACCTTGAATATATTGACCTAGGTCAATGAAATTAGCTTCGGTGTAGACATCCATGACCCCCCCCACAACCGCAAACGCTTGTTCTTTTAACCCTCCTGGTTTTCGATATTTCAGGGAAAGGGGCACTTTAGGGATCCTCTCCACTGCGCGTTGATAGCAGACCCTCTCCACTGCGCGTGCTTAAGTATGCAGCATGCAATAAGTTTTCATATTGCAGGCATGTATGGTACATACATTGCTAATTTTCCACTATGTCGGAGGATTTCCGTTGCTTGGGTAAAATATTGAGTTGTAGGTCCGATGCGAAATATCGCTAATACAATGTGGAACATGTATTTGTTGATAATGCCCTCTTCTTTAAGCAATTCATTAGCGCGTTTCTTTATCTTTTAGTTGGGGGGTACCCAAATCACGATTGGGGTGACTAGCGCATTATTGGGGATGCTGGTGCACCCCAAAGAGACAGAAATCCACGCCCCTGAGGTCAAGTTCAAAGATTCTAAGATTAATGAAATGACCTAGTAGGGTCAACACGTACACCAATCGACACGCTGCAATAATACCAAATAAAAAATACAATGACAATTAAACATAATTTTCATTCATTCATTCAGCCAAAAGTTATCTGTTGAAGCAAAGTAAATTGCTTACGTGACCTCACATAACCTTGGGTGAAGAGAGACCGCATATTTTGAGTTGTATGTATGTGTACATCGTGAAATAGTTCCGAACTCGCTATACTAAATTCTCAAGTTGATATGAGACACATGCACAGCAACACAGACATTTCAAAAATTTCGCATAACCCTACGATTGAGAGGTTACGGATCTGACCAGACCTTAGCATGCGCATTGACGGGGAGGGCGGGTACCCGCCCTCCCCCTCAGGTTTTTCGGAGAAAGCAGTAAAACGGCGGCGCGTAGCGCCGCCGTACTTGACATACCTTTTCCCTCATCATTTTTACAACTTCTGTGAAAATTTTAAGGTTAGGTCATCTCAGGTCAGGTCACCAGTGCAGGTCAAGTGACCTGACCTCAAAAAAAGTTTAAGATAACATAAGTCGGAGCAGGGTGAACTTATCCAATTGAAACTCATATCACATAATGGGCCCACCGAGTTCTCTACAATATGTTCCGGTATTTTTGATATCGGTGACCTAAGGTCAGGTACGAGGCATGACCTCTCCATTGGAAATACATGGAAAAAATGGTTTTTACTGTATAACTCAGTAACAGATAGTGATAGAACGTTTATTTTATCTGCAATGGACTCGCCTTGGCTTTGCAGTTCTAATGATAGGCATTTTATACAATTCGACTCTGACCTGACCTCAGGTCAGGTCAAATCCTTGATTTGACCTAGCAAGGTCAAATTATATATCATTCGATTTGGCTTGCTGCGAGGATTCATATTTTTGAAGTCATTTTGCTTTATCTTTACTTGTTCAGATGTAATGGCCGAAAAACTTAATTTACATGTTATCGCTATTACGGCATGTTTTGACCTCTCATGACCAGAAATGTGACCTGACAAAAAATGGTTCAATATTTTCGATGGAGAAGTGGATGGGCTACCCAACACCGTTTACCGTTATTCGCTACCTACCGTGGTTCTCGGATCTTAGGGGGGCGGGTACCGCCCCCTCGTCAAAGCGAAGGTGGCTCAGACCCCCGTCAATGCGCGTGTTAGACAATGGAAATGAAAACCCCAATTAGAAAAATTGCGCACCCGCTACCGCAGTGATATACAATGGGTTTCAAATTAGATTTGATTAGATCAGATCATGGAATTGAAAATTTATACGAACCGTGCAAACTGCTTAAAGGTAAGTCACTCAACCAAGGCGTGTGACCTGACCTGATATGATTTTGATTTGAAACTCAAAGTGAAAATGCAAAAAATATCAACTACACTCAGAGAGGCGGAGCTGCACGAGGCCCTGTCTTATTATAATCGTGGAAAAACTGTACGGGGTCAAGACGACTGCCCACCGGTGCGAAGGCTAAACTTTCCAGGGCTTCGTTTTCCCCCAAACCTATTCTGGGACACTGGGTGACTTAGGGTTTTGTTCACTTTGGTGGAATTATTTTACACAGAGCTATTGCTAAGGATAGAATAAACTAGAAACGTAGACATATTATAGGAAAATAGGAGAACAAATGCTAAAGCTGCAGCTTTGTTGATTTTACGTCATCTCTGAATCCACATACTCTTACTCGTTGAAATAAGCATTACAGGGCAAACCACGTACTCTACGCCCGACGTTAGTGATGACACTCCTTTGGGTAGTGTGCACCAATGCCGCGATATCTGGCACAGAATATGGGCACAGGCACCATTCATCAGGGCGCTACAGTACGTGTTACGGCCGGCCGCCCGGTTCGCTAGCAGATAGCCGTGGTAAACAGATGGCGGTGGTGACCTTGTGCCTATGACGTCAGCACGGCGGGTGGACCGATGCAGCTAACCCCCTCCCCGCTCTCAGGGGAGGAGCATAGTCGCGCGCGAGCAACCATTGGCATTTCCGGGTCTCAACGTCAGATAGAGAAATCGTCTGGTAATCACGGAAACCGATACTTACTTGCTGTGTGTTTTTTTAATAAGGAGTATAAATTGTTACCCGTGGCTGCCCTGTGTTTACGTCTGAGACAATCTTTGGCAATTCAAGTGACGATTAGAGACATGGTGAATATCTTTCTCTGCTCAAAAATATCCAAAGTATGGCAGAAGTGTGACAAGGTAAATAAAGACCTTCTCTCCTATTCATATAATTTTAGTACCCATCACCGGGAGCACGTTTAAATAGAAAATACTTGGTGTATTTTCTGTTGTAAAACTGGAAACCACTGTGGACTGATGAGGTGAAATATACAATCAAGTATATATTAAGGTGCTCCTGGGGTTTATATGAATACACGATTACAATGCGGGTGAAGCAGTACGCATGGTGCAAGGGTGGCAAAATGCCCCCTCAATCAGATTTAATGATGCTGGTGGATGCTGCACTACTACATTCAACCGGCAATTTCTTACTGTTTGTGCGGATGTTTAGAGAAATGATGAGTTACAATGCCTGGCTGATCATCTATTGCTCAAAGCTAGCACATTCAAACTTAAAACTTTTGGAGTTGGATAAGACTTGTTTGTTAGGTATGCTGTCACAAAGTGTGCCGATAAACATATTTTAAAGCACTATAGTTTTTGCCAGTGTCTTTTGTCTAGCTACCTATATATCAAAAGGATTATTGCACTTGGCCCAATATACTTTCCTCGAGACATCCGTTTTTTTATGTTGTCTTCTAATCACCCTTCCTGGCCTGACCAGTTGCCTCGAGAGAGCGCGTTCCGCACCGGGTCACGAAGGTCACGACCATGCCCCGGAGGCGGCGCGCCGCCGGCTGGCTACGGGCGCTCGCGACCCCGTCGGCCGTGAGGGTCTAATTACGCCTAATGACCAGCACCGCAGCATATCGACCGACTCTGCCACGGTGCGCCGGCTCACCCACCGCCATCGCACCAGCGGAAGCCGGCTCTGCCTTCTTAGGTAATGGGCCCATTACCCCCTGCTAAGCAGTTGCACGGCCGTGCATTGGCAGTAGAGCGCAGCTCCGTGTGCTATAGCTAGTCTTCTGGGAGAAGCGAGCTGTGCGGTAAAAAGCTGGGCCTGGTACGATGCGACAGAGAGTTTGGATCACTCGCGTGGTTTTCGTTGGTGTGCTCTACAGGAGGAAGACAGAGCGAACCATAAAGCAAACAGCTATAACTCGGGCTTTCACAGAAATTTGGATGATTACCACGACGTGTTTGAGGAGCGTTTCTAAGCGTTGTAGAATAGTGTGTAGTCTCCGTCCATTGGAGAAGTGCATACCTCGCGTGGCTCAGCGGATCCATAGAGCCAGGCGGCACAGTGTGATTCCCAGGGAGTGATACGGGACAGCCTAATTCCCAGGCAGTGCTATGCTATATGGCACAGTGCAGCGTTCAGAGATAATCATGCGGGAATCGCGACTGCACTCCCAACAGTGCATCGACCTTAAACACACGGATATATGAAGACGGCGGCCTGGATCCACTCCGCACCTTTGGGCCGATACCCCCTCGACTGAAGTTAAATACACAAATACTATTTGCGCAGTTCCTAACATTACGATCACACGCCAATATGCACAACTTATTTGAATGCATTTGATTTCTTGTCGTAAGTCAAGCAATGCCTGTTTCAGCGTGCGTTCTGCATGTGCAAATATGGATTTGCACCTCTCGAATCACAGCCTGATTTGTCAGCAAGGCCTTAAAGGCACCACAGAAACTCCTATCTTTCGATATTACCTGATCAGGATGGATAGCTCATTCCACAATAACCATTACTTCGACGCTACAAGCCCACGTTGACATTCCAATGTATTTTGATGAGTCGGAAAGTGTTCTATATGGCGTCACACAGCACAATTCAGCTGTGAAGTCGCTAATTGTGCCGAAAAAATTTACTGGGACACTGGAAGACAAAGCATGCGGTTCCAATATGGCCTGGAAAGCCAACTGAACCCTACAGTAATACAAAAACAATACTGCATTTCACTTAAAATTCTCAGTAAAAAGGTTACTCTTTTAGTGTTAGAATCCAGTCAGTTCTCTGTCTTCAACTATTGGCATGTTTTGAGATAGTGAACAACCCTGAAAGACATATAATGGGCGTTGTGTCACATGGCACTACCGCGGAAATATTATGGATTCCCATTGATTTATTTGACATCATGAGATTTCTCCACACACAGCATGGCTATTTTGTACCTCGAGTCAAACAATAAACCAATTACAATAGAGGAATCACAGATAAAACATTAACCTCAGCATCCAAGCAAGGTAATAAAGCTATGTAAAAATAAAACACTAAGAAGATAAATATGTGAATTTTCTATCAGTTAATTCACTTACGCTATTTAGAAATAATTTTACCCTTTCATCAGCAAATTTATCCGCATAAAGAGCAGACACCGGGCATTGTATAAGGAGTTTGGACTGCGCTAACTTTGAGCTCACCGTAATGAAACCCAACTAAGCTGTGCCAAACACCATGCTGAAGTTCTAGTCGGAGCAGCAACAAGGTGCGTGTCCCAAGAGATGGCTGCAGTTTTGTACGAGGCACTTGATCACCAGAAGATAGACTACGCATTCATCCTACCCAAAAGTCATATTCCAAGACTTTGAAGGGATTGTGGCAGATTTCAAAGTTCTGAAAATCAGTCTGAAACAGAATTAAATTACAATCATGCACTGGTCCATATTGCTGCTTGAGAATGACAACCATGTCAATGTTTTGTACTACTTGGTATGAAATTCCAAGCAGAGAAACGGCGCTCACTTTTGATTTCATTGTTTGGTTGGGGCCCATTACGATTATACGTGAAATCATTTTTATCATGATGCACCACAAATGAACAGCCTGAGCAGTGATGGGTGATGTGGGTGGTAATGTGATTTTAATGAATCAGGTAAATTTCAAATCAGGCAATAATTAGGATCAATTATCTATGCTATATTTACATCAGAAGCGAGCGCATTAAATATTTGAGACGGCCAATAAAACCGATGCATTTCTCACATCGCGGGACGCCTCATTCCCGTAAGTATCAACAGTCACGACTAGTATGGGGAAAGTAGGGAGAGGACAGGTTCAGTTTTCCCCCGTATAAATATTATTTTTCCGCAAAAATTGAGTTCTGGGATGAATAAATAATCAAACCGGGGATTTATGCTGCTACGACCCATCAGACGGTCTAGTTTAAATCCCAACATAAGCATGCCAAATGAAGCCTAAGCTAAGCCGGTTGGTTTTTAACGTTTTGAACTTACAAACCACTCGCTGTCTCATAGGGCGGGCTAGACCATACTCCCTGAAATACCGCTGCAAATGACTGATTTGGCTTACATTTCAAGGCTGGTCAAGGTTTTGGTCAGTATTTTAGACACATTTCCTCACTCCCCCAAGTCTCTGTGACCACTGTTGTTATGGCCACTAACAATGTTTGCACAGAGGGCCCATTCACTTGAAGATGAATTAATGGAATTGCCAAAGAATGTATTAAGCACGCCTCTACTTCTACTTTATGCCAATTATGCCTAGCTATAGGGAGATTCATGAAAGGGGATGTGCGCCTTCTTGATGGTATGAGGACGAGGCACGCGTATTGTATATCCGATGAGTTGCAGTTTGTGTTTATTGCATTGAACTATGATAACCTACCACCATTTTATTACACACCGCCAGGGGCCAAAAAAGTGTTCAGGTTGTCACCATTGAAAATCCCAAACCATAAATGTGTCACCAGCCCAGGCTGGAAAATGTGGCACGTTTTGAGTTAGTAGGATACCAAGGGATACTCCTGGACCATTTTAGTTGTTGAAAAAACATTGCGAGCCTAGATTACATGGGCAAATTTTGGCTATTTGGTCCGTTATTCGTCTGGAGGAGACATATCAGCTAATTTTTGTCACCTTGTCCACCTTGAGCTGTCACCATTAGGAATGCCAAAATTGTAAGTTTTTCGACACCTGCACACCGCTCAACTAATATATAAATAAGTCAAGAGACCACCTAACAGGATTTTATTGTAGTACAACTGTATGCATACATTATGAATTTGTTTTCCCAAAATCCCTGTTTGTTGCCCCTTTTTGTAATTGTTAGCTGATTTACAAAAAAATTGACCTTAGTAGATTCAAGAATATCAAACAAAAATGTATCGTTGCTTAGCCACTAAAATGTTGCCAGTAAATATTAAAAACAAGTTTTATCGTATCATCTGTAGCTTGAAAGCTGCAACCGTTTTAACACAATAGCCAATAGCAGATGCCATGGCCGCTCTGCACTGTCCAGACAAATGTACAGTTTGCACCGAAATGCAGCATCTGCATGGGTTTGTTTTACAAGCATTCTTTAGTCAGATATTCATGCAGCATGTTGAATGAGGCACGCTGCAAAGAACAGCACCTTTATAACGGCGCTAAATATATATTCCAAATCCAGCTCCCTCAAATTGGCTGCGGACTCAATATGTCCAGGGGAACAATGTTAGAGACAACACCTGACCGGGCGCAGACCGAGCTTATCTATTGCTGATCTACAGTTGGGTGGGGTGTGTATCAGTTGAACGTGGCTAATGTGTAGGGCTTGCAGGGGCGTATGTTGCAGCTCACTTTACGTTGAACGGTGGTAAAGCTAGGGTCACTTGAGAGCAAGGTTATGTCACTGTGGCGCTACCTTGGACACAAAGTTATGAGTATTTGATTCTCATGACCTTTAACAAGTACATCCTAGAAAGAAAATTAAGGACATGCACTAAAACAACATTGATACTGGTACTGGATAAGGTGCTTTCTTAGTTTACACGCAATGCCCAAAGCCACGACCAAACGAATTCCACGGAGGATGGGTGGCTTAGTGGATGGCATCAAAATCTAGCAAAACCACCGGTCTCGGGTTCAAGTCCCAGCAGAGCCACTGAATAATTCGATCTGATCCCCCAAATCCCCCAATAGGATGAAAGTTGGCGACGCCGTATAACCTGGTTAGTTGGTGCCTCGTCAAACTCCTACAATTATTATTATTTGGGACAAATTCCGACCTCCGGCAAGTGTGTGTTGAAAGAATAACAGTGAATGCTATAATACACCACCTCTTGAGAAATAAAATCCATTTAAGTATTCATTTCATAGCACTGTGAGAGTATCCTAAAATCTAGTTTTTGATCCCTTCTCTATCAGAAGCTCACGATCCAGGATGAATTTCTTCCCCAAAATATGCAGCTATCTTCACTCTTGAATTAGCATCCCACCATCCAAGTTACGCACTATTCACACCTGCTCAGAAACCAACTGTTTTGCTCGACTGGCCCGGCCCTGAAGCGTAAGGCCAATAATGAGCTAGAGAGGTACAGCCTCTGACCTCGCATTCATTGACTGAGGCAAGTGGAATGCCGAAAAAAACAGCTTGAACGAATAAGAAAATCGTCATATCACTAAAATTCGGAGACATTTTGAAAACTCCAGAACAATGGCGAGTAAAGATGTCTTCACGAATTGTAAAAGGCACCCATATTCTCATGTAACGCGTTTAGTTTCACTGAGAGGTCGCTTTGTTCTGACAAATAATTGGCTATGTCTCAGTTGGGTAAGGACTGCAGGCGTATATTTTAAAAATCCTCACAGATCAAATTTCGACCATTGAAATCGTCCAAGAGTATGAGAACAGCACAATCACATTATTTGCAAATAAACACTTTTGAAATAGATCAAACTTCATGCAGCAAAACATCTAAAGAATAGGCTCCTCATTGTTACTTGATATACCAAAAATCCAATCGAAAATTTCTAATTGCAGAAAAGGGGCAAAATAAGGTTTCTGCGGATTACATATTTGGAATCTACGCATGACACTGTCTCAGCAACAAGAAAAACCCAAGTTATTATTCCTCTCTATTTTTTATACATTAGCTGAAGCAGCGTAAGAAATTTATCCCAGGAAAGAGCCTAATCACTCTTGCGCGAGTGATCTATTTGCGCAGTTTCCATAGAGATCCAGTATAACTAGAGCGGACAGCACACCTGTGTGGACGTCAAAATTTAACGTTTTGTTAGTACAAATCTGAGCCTCTGTGGGGGAAGCTCGTGACGTTTTACTGAAATACCTCTCTGCTAATAGTATTCAATTTAATTCAATTCACACAATTCCACAAAAGGTTATCATGACAACGATCTAATGTGCCAAGAATCCTCGCAATAAATAATGTCTTTCTCTGCGAAAATTATTTAGTCGTGGCCTAAATCCAGAAGATCTCATTGAAATTAGCACGTGATTCTCCAATTAACCTGGCCAAGATTTGTACTAACAAAACTTTCAATTCTGACGTCGGGGTATTGCCGTTTTGTACAGGATGTCTGCTCTAGTTATAGTAGATCTCTATGGCAATTTCGCTAAAAATAACAAAAATATATCTCCAGGCGCAAAGGACATAAACACGGAAACACTGAAGAGAGAACGACAATATGTGTTTTTTTCTGCGTTTCTATCTACATGATGAAGGATATAAAAAGACGCAGATGCGAACGCTATACAGAAAACAGGGTTAACCATGGGAAGAAAAAACCTCACGCCTGTCACCAACTAAATGTTACCACTGTTGTAAACGCCATCCACAAACACTGACGTAAAACGAAAACATAAGCCGCCCGAGAATCGAACCCGCCGCCTTACAGTTTCCAGTGCAATGCGCTACTGATAGCGCCATTAAGCTCCCGAGTGACCGCGTGAGCGTAGAAAAACTTATCCATAACACGCGCATTGAAGGGGGTCTGGACCACCTTCGCTTTGACGGGGGGGGGGTAACCGCCCCCTAAGATCTCGAGAACCACGCTAGGTAGCGAAAAACGGTAAACGGTGTCGGGTAGCCCATCTACTTCTCCATCGAAAATATTTGAACCATTTTTTCTCAGGTCACATTTAAGGTCACTAGAGGTCAAAACATGCCGTCATAGGGATTACATGTAAATTAAGGTTTTCAGTCATTACATCTGAACAAGTAAATATAGAGCAAAACAACTCGAACTATATGAATCTTTGCAGCAAGCTGAATCGAATGATATATAATATGACCTTGCTAGGTCAAATCAAGGTCAAATTAGAAGACATGCATATCATTAGAGCCGCAAAGACAGGGAAAATATAATGCAGTAAAATAACGCTCTATCACCATCCGTTACTAAGTTATTCAGTTAAAACCATTTTCCCATGTATTTCCAATGGAGAGGTCATGGCTCGTACCTTTCCTTAGGTCATCGATATCAAAACTACGGGAATAAATTTTAGAGATCTCGGTGGGCCCATTGTGTGATATGAGTTTCAACCAGATAAGTTCACCTTATTCCGACTTATGTATCTTTTTTGCTTTTTTTATGTCTAAACTTTTTTTAGGTCAGGTCTCACTTGACCTGTACTGGTGACCTGACCTGAGATGACCTAACCTTAAAGTTTTGACAAAAGTTGTAAAAATGATAAGAGAAAGGTATGCCAGGTACAGCAGCACTACGTGCCGCCGTTTTTGTGTTGTCTGAAAAACCCAAGGGGTGGGTACCCACCTTCACCCGCGTCAATGCGCGTGATAATAAGTTATCATCAATGAATGAGTCAGCGCATTCGACTGGAAGTGAAGCAACCAATGATCATGAGTTGATTATAAAGACTGTCGTCCATACAAACGGCAAATTTTGACTGTCGCACGATGTCCCTGCTGTCCGCCGCTGCGCTGTGGTAGGTTGGCCAGCCAGGGAGAGACAACTACTGAATATGCAATCGGTGTTCATTCGAATTCCTTCTTGCCACAGAGCCAGACCTATGGGATTTCCAGGCTAGTCGTACGAATCAAAATGTTAAAGGCATGAACAGAAGAGGTAGTGACAGCCCTGTGTAGCATAATTATGATAGCTAAATATCCTAAAATTAAATAAAATGTGTTTCTATGAATTTTTTTATACCTCGCCCCCTAGCCCAAATGAGGAAGCAAGGCTGAGTTATCTATACTACTTAATTACAGTAACTAACCTGTTTGGATGAGCTTTCTTTCTTTGGAACTTCCATGGGTGTTTTTTATTTTATTAGCGGGATCTGGATCTGTACGGATTTTGTGCATATATTTTCCGTCACACATCATAATTCAATGTTTATGGTCTGTGGATATCCATGGTTGGCAAGTTGGCGGGTTTTCCCACCCCTGGGGTTAGCAAAACAAATGTTTGAAGAGATATGCAGGATAGGGGCGACGGAGAACGGAGAAAATGTCACGGTGGATTCCGGCTGAGATGGTTTTACTACGACAGGCTCAGGGTAGTGGCACCGCTGCCAGCTTTCAGCCACAGAATGACACAAGTGGACTCCACTTGACTAAGTTTAAGCTGGTGTTCCCTGCCAACTCCTTCTCAAGCAGGAATTGGACAGTGCACCTTTACGGATTCGTCACGTACATGTCCACAAGTTTATCTGAACTATTCTTACTCTGCTGCTTTCATCGTAATGACCAGCTTTTCTATACAAAATAAGGTGACTCTTAAAAGAAAACAAAATGCCTGACTCAAATTTAGTGGATTGATTTTTCTACAGAAGAATCTTACAGATTACAGTATTTTATATATATATATATATATATATATATATATATATATATATATATATATATATATATATATATATATATATATATATATATATATATATATATATATATATATATATATATATATCACTGTTGTGTTCTCTGAGTAAACACCTTCATATTGTTGTTTTTATGAGAATGATACTTTGGATAACCCTCTCCTCGACTTTATGGGTAGTACGCATGAAACTGCGGTAGTATAAAAAAATTGTGCCCTCTTTTTTATAGGCTCCACGTTGCGTGCCTTTTCCATATAAGTTTTGATTTCATGATCTACTTCAGAGTTCGAAGGACCATTACTTACAAACACTTGTTTAATTCTAGAAATTTCTGAGTGAAGTAGGGCATATGTTGAACGATGCTTACCACCACCTCACTATTGCGTCACCTCACAATGCACTTAAAAGGAGGTACATACACTAAAGGACCACATGACAGAACACCACTACACAACACCAACTCGAAAGCATCTCACACAAAACACGATAATCCTCAAAATATGCTCTAAGTGCACGCAAATCATGATTACTGAAATACTTTACTTCCGGGAACACACACCAACACTCAACAAGCAAATACACTCACAATACATACTTACCCTGTGGAGTACCAATCTTCCAGGTATTTAAATTATTTCAGGTGCGTATTCCGCGTAAATAGAAATACATTATGCAGCATTTTCATGATGTGAACTGATTAATTTGTACTTGTATCCGTAAATAGTTAAATGCAGTATGACGATGTATCCCAAACGGCTCGACTTGATATTAATTAATCCGATGTATGTATAAAGTGTTACCCCAAATTTGGGCTATGTATATTCTGATACTTTTCAAAATGGATTAATGTAAATAATCCGAAACGCCAATTTACGTCTGACAGATGTCAATAGGAAATATTATTTTCAAACCCAAAAAGAAAACGAAAAAGATCATCCGAACCATCAAAAGCATAAAGAAGGATAGGAAAAGAGAAACAAATGTAAACATAAGCATAAGCAAGGAAAACAGAAACAGGAATAAATAGGCAAGGACAAGCAAGGGTAGGTAAAAACTCTTCTTACTTACTTATGGTTTTATTAGGCGTTCTGTGCTGACCTTGCCCGCCTCTAAGGAGTGGGAGAATTTTGAATTTAGTGTGAGGGCAGCTACTTGTCTGTTAAGCAATGGGTTATTTCGTATGGGTTAGATGTTTTAGCTTGCAATGGACGTCTGGCATGGCGCCATGCCGGGTCTTTTAATAAGTTTAGACCCGCGAGTGCGAAGGTTTTTCTGTGGTTGAAGACCTTATAATTTAGAGTTTGAAGTTTAGAATTTGAATTTAGAATTTGGAATTTAGAATTTGGAATTTAAATTTAGAATTTTGTGTGTCGTATTGATGTCCGCTTGTTACGTTACTCGAAACCTCCGTTAACTCATAATTTCGTATTTTAAGTGCGCTAAACACCTGGCCGTGCCGCGAATTTACCCTGCAACCCAGGTGAAGTTGAGCTCCCCTCGCGGGAAGAAGTTGGGATTTGATTGTTAGTAGGTATGGTGTGTTGTATGACCCGAGTAGATCACTGCGTAAAATCTAACCATCTAACCTAACCTGATTTCAAGTTGCCTACATACCTTCCTGCCTATGAACCATTTGGTTACAAACTATTGCTTAAATTTCGCGATCATCTATGATTGAAGGCAGTCCACTGGCCTGCACCCTCATTATATTACTAGGGGTACAAACAAACAAAACAGCTTTATATCCTAAATTTGGTGTACCAAAGAGCACAATGATAGATAAATCCTTCCAAAAAATCTCTGTTCATCCTCTCAAACTCATCTCAACCTCAGAAAAATGCGCAGACTGACTGAATGTTGTCATCCCTGTCGGAGGGCAGACAGTGCTCTACCTCTATCCAGAGATATAAAAATTCTCGAATTTCACTGGCGAACTGCTTTTCACACAAAATGACTGTAAACACCACTGCGCCCAAAACCCTAATAATTATGATCCGCTGCCCTTCACAATGGATTCTGGACAGCGCGCAGCTGGCCAATATCTGGCGCGGGGCAGGTGGGTGTAAACAGTTCTGATTGCGCTCGATTTGCCGACGGATTTATTTTCAACAGAACCTCGGCACGGTCGGCGTTCGGTCAGCTGACTGTTTGAGGGAGTGGAGCCAACTCAAACAGGCAGCCCGCGGGGCCGCCCCACGGCGGGTACGCGCGGTCCCACTGACCATGCTGAACAGGCAACTCAGCTGGGGGTTGTATGTACAGCACCACAGCTGATGATCCCCTGCGGGGGTACCGGAGAACGGCAGAGGGGTAGAACCACGCCACAGTCCGTACTATAGGGAAAGAGCAGGGGAGGAGTGGTGCCGCGCCCCAGTTGGTGAAAGTGGGAGACGTGAGAGACCAGTAGTGGATCCAGGAATTCATTAGGGGTGGGAGAGGGGTCTAGGGGGCTCGAGCCTTACCCGCCAGTACCTCGGGCATCCCCTCGCCTATGTATCAACTATAGGGGGTCGGGAATTTCGGGGAGCTTGAGCCCCCTAATCCCCCCTTGGATCCGCCACTGTGTGAGACGTGGTACAACGTCACGTACCTGTTACAAGACAATGGGAGAGGGGTGAAACCGTGCAAGAATTGGCACTGTAGGGGGGACAGAAGGAGCAGTTATGCGTCCTAGCTAATGCTGCAGAGGAATGCGGTAGTGGTATTACCACGCCTCAGTTCATAATATAAAGGAAAACGGGTGGTGCAACATCAACATCAAGTTTGTAAGCCTCTCTTTTCTTTAACGCTACGATAAGTGATTCTGTAAAATCACTTAAACATGAAAAAGAGACTTGGAGAGCCACTGGCAGTATGCTTTCGTTCCATCTTCATACCACTATTTTTTAAAGTCCATGCATGACTGCTTACTAAATTGGTCCCCTGCACAACCAAGTCTGTTGAACCGAGCCCAGGAAATTGTATTGTCATCCTGCTCACTTCAGAGATTTTACGTGACATTTCCGTACGTCTCCAAAACATGCTAAGAATAGTATCAAGAACATCACCACCATCGTCAAAATTTTTTACTTTTGTTCCATAATGACAGGCAAGGGTAAGTAAAAACAAAGAGAGGGAAAGCGAGACAGAGGGAGAGAGCATCGAAGAAAAACAAGCACGATAAAACCAAACAATGGGCAGAACGGAACAGAAACCGAGAACAGTATGGATACGAAGAAGCAGATAAAAAGTAGAAATAGACAATGGTGTAAGTTGACAGATCAAAACAATTCATAGCGTGGCTAATCAAAGGAATGAAACATGCCAAGCAAACACAAATACCACAAATGGGGAAAAATCGGGAGAACACCATTTCAAAACTAAATTAGATATAAGAAACGCATAAATAAATTTCGGTTGTTATCAGTTAAAGCCCGAGAAAACCATGTTTACGAAATATTTACAAAGCCCTGGTATGCATTTCGTAAAAGTTTCAAGCTGGTCATAAGTGATAGCACAAACCTCAGTGTTTATCCCAGACAGCTTTCCTTCTGGTATTTTATGTTTCCTTTGCAAACATTACATTAATGGCTAGGATCTAACGGGGATCATGGGCCTTACAAAGTCACGTCACATAAATTATGCTTACGTTCTGTTTATTCGCAACTGAGCCAGTGGCTGAACAGCCTGAATTAACAACCGATACAGTCCCATAAATCTCGGCCGAGACATCAAAGCCAAACGAAATGGCGACCGTGCTGCGTTCTGTTTGTGCTGTGCGCCGAGCGGTCCGCAGTGCGGGGGCTTCTGCGTGCAATGTCGAGTCGCCAGTTACGGCGCAGTGCGGCAGAAGAGGCAGTTACGGTGGCGTCCGCGCCTATACACAGTGGACGATGGATGACCGACCGGACCGCGCCCGGATCGCCGCCGAAATAAAAGCGCGCACCGAAAGGGCGACTCCACGGCGCTACAAAACTGCCAGTCTCATGCTCCGTCAGTGAGGGACAGTTTGCTCATGCTTCCCTCAGGGACAGTTGGCCGTAGTGTGCCGCAAATGACCGTAAAGCTTAACGATTACTGAGTAAAATTTACTGCAGCAGGACATAAAAGCTTCCAACGCTATTGTTAGAACATCGTCAAGACTGTTGTAACTACAACCTTTTGTTATTAGAGACAATAGCCTTCGGTACAAAACTCGGCGAGTGTGCTATTTCTATTTATGTCTAGTAACACTTTCCGGTTGAAAATCTCCTAAACAGCTGGAGGAGTTGACACTAGCACTGAAATTAATCCCCACTGGAGGGCGCGGGGCTGGTAGGCAGGCCTGGACGGAGAACTGTGACATTAACCTAAGCATTGGGAAACCTAACTTTGACGTCCTAGCATCATATACGCCACTCTGTACGTGGATCATATAGCTGAAAGCGAAGGAGTTAATGACCTTGAAACGTCCCGCATGAGCTTGGTCCATGACCTCGACCTTTAAACTGAGGTGACCTTGACATATTATCCCTAATATACGGCATAATAATGCCATTATTCGCTCTACAAAGCTTGCGAACTGGTGCGACAGCGTCATTGCAGCAATCTCAAAATATAACTATTACTTTGAAACTTGACCTTTTTCCTCTAGAAGCCAAGTTACACCCTGGTTTTATCAGCCTCATTTTTTTAAAATACAAAATCGTCGTACGCGGGTTTAGCAATGTGGTCATAACTCGTTGACCGGACCTGATACAAATTGTTCGTCATTATTTTTCAAATCAATCACGTGTGAGGCATGCAAAAGCAACGCGTCTCTCATTTAAATTGGCTCAGAATTATTTGTGAAAGCAGGGGTGGATCGCACCGTGCAGACGGTGAAGGGTGAACGTACTTTTCATCTAGCTCTCCCAGACCAGGACCACTTGTTCTTTGCGCAGACTTGCTTTATTGTCAACAATGTAGCATTCTGTCCCCTTTTTAGGTGTGGACCGAGCAAAAAAATAGCACAGCCAAATGAGACACGTGTCGCGGAAGTATACAAGGGCCTGTATGACTAACCCTATTTCAAGTACAATATTGAGGAGGATCAACTTCTGTTGTTGTGCGTATTCAACAACATATTACCAATTTCAGCCAGTTGTCTTGCAGAGATAAACATGCACACACATGTGCACAAATACAGGTGCTGTCGGCAATGCAGCGTGTGTTCAGCGATTACCTTATACAGATTGGAGGATTAGAAGCTTGTATTGTCACGCACGCGTTGCTGTTCAACTTTGGTGAAATATTAGATGGGCACACATTCCGGAAAAAATCACCAGCAGATCTAGTTTGACAGCGATATCAGTAGGCTTACGGATAAATTGGGATGCATCAAAGCCAATGTTTTTAGAAGGTATGCCATAAAGATGAGATTTCGAACCTAGTTCGGCGGGGTTAAAACTGTTAGATCAGATAGCTCAGGCGGTTTAGCATAAGACCTAGAATTGAACAATGAGCGGAGTCAAGAATTATTTGGTCCTGGGAAAATTTTCCTAAGTTTTCACTCATGGCCACTAGAGAACGAGAGGAGTGTATCTTAACACTCGCCCCGGTGGGCCTCCGAGCCACCTTCACCCTGGTAGGGGAGGTTTCAAACACCCCCTCGAACTCGGCTCCTATGTGGGATAGCATAAAAAGTAGTTAATAAGCTACATTGATTAATTTTTGACTCAGGTCAATATTGAGGCCAGGACAAGTCAGAGAAGGTGGCATCTCAGAGATTTTCCGGAATCTAGCCTCTGACAGAGTGGAGTTAGAATAATTTTGTAGGCACCATTCGCTTCCTCTGGTTACGGCGAATCGAATTCTGTATAATATGACTGCATTAGTTTAAAACATAAAAATGACCTGACTTAACACGCGCATTGACGGGGGCGGGTACCCGCCCCTCGGGTTTTTCGGAGACAGCAGAAAAACGGCGGCGCTCAGCGCCGCCGAACTTGGTATACCTTTTCCATCATCATTTTTGCAACTTCTGTGAAAATTTTAAGGATGGGTTATCTCAGGTCAGGTCACCAGTACAGGTCAAGTGACCCGACCTCAAAAAAGTTTAAGATAGCATAAGTCGGAGCAGGGTAAACTTATCCAATTGAAACTCATCACATAATGGGCTCACCGAGTTCTCTAAAAATGTGTTCTGGTTTTTTGAAATCGATGACCTAAGGTCAGGTACGAAGCATGACCTCTCCATTGGTAATACATGGGAAATATGGTTTTACTGAATAACTCACTAACAGATGGTGATAGATCGTTTATTTTAGCTTCATTAGACTTGCCTTGGCTTTGCGGTTCTAATGATATGCATTTTATATAATTTGACCCTGACCTGACCTCAGGTCAGGTCAAATCTTTGATTTGACCTAGCAAGGTCAAATCATATATCATTCAATTTGGCTTGCTGCGAGGACTCATAGAGTTCAGTCGTTTTGCTCTATCTTTACTTGTTCAGAAGTAATGGCCGAAAAACTTAATTTACATGTTATCCCTATGACGGCATGTGACGGCATGTTTTTGACCTCTGGTGACCTTAAATGTGACCTGACAAAAAATGGTTCAAATATTTTCGATGGAGAAGCGGATGGGCTACCCAAAGCCGTTTACCGTTTTTGCTACCTACCGTGGTTCTCGAGATCTTAGGGGCGGGTACGCGCCCCTCGTCAATCGAAGGTGGCTCAAACCCCGGTCAATGCGCGTGTTAAGGTCAGGCCAAAGTCACTATCCAACCAGCGTAGCCGATATGCATGTCGATTATCATCTTTCAAGAACAATAAAAACGTAATGGTATCAAAATAAATGTTTTACCATCATTTCCTGCAAAATTATTGTCACCAGTATAAATCCTGTTTAAGTAGCCCAAGACGATCTCACAAATGTCACAGGTCAAAAACTGAAACTGGAATCTGGAAAAGTGCCCAGGATACTACGATTTGGAGAATATGAAGGTATTCATAGCGTATATACACAAATACAGCCCAATTCCTGTTTTCCCTATGCATTTCCGATAGAGAGGTCATGATCCGTACCTCACCCTTGGGTATCGATGTGAAAAATATCGGATTATATTTTGCATTACTCGGTGGGCACATTATGTGGTATACGTTTCAACCTGATCGATTCACTCATTTCTTACTTATGCCACTTTAAAATTGTTTCAAGGTGAGGTCACTTGACCTGCACTGGTGACCTGACCTGAGATGACCCAACCTTAAAACTTTGGGGAAAGTTGCGAAATTTATCAAGGATAAGGTGTGCCACGTACAGTGGTGGTTCGCGCCGCCGTTTTTTTGTGCAGCCGAAAAGACCCGAAGAGGGGGTGTTCAAACACCCCCTCCGCACCGAGGTGAGGGTTAGGAAAATTCAGAAATATTCATAGGCATGCCGTCGTTTCGTAGATATCCCGGGAAAACATGAGGGGCGGGCCAAATCTCCACTGACAGGAATATGAGTAAAGAAGAACACGGCTGCAAATCCAGAGCACACACGTCGTTAATCCAGAAACTTAACCTTCGCCCGGGTGGAGGGTCTTTTTAGACCCCCTCGGGTTTTTCGGAGTAACCAAAAACAGCGGCGCGCAGCGCCGCCAAACTTGGTCTAGCTGTTCCTTCATCCTTTTTACATCTTTCCTGAAAATTTTGGCTCAAGGTCATATCAGGTCAGGTCAGCAGGCCAGGTGAAGTGACCTCACCTCAAAAATACTTAGGACTGCATAACTAAAAGAAGGGTTAATCGATCAAGTTGAAACTCATACCACATATTGGGCCCACCAGGGCCTACAACATTTGTTCCGGGATTTTGATATTGATGACCTAAGGTCATGTGCAGAGCATGACCTCCCCATTGTCAATACATGGGGAAAATCACGAAATGAGCTTTTCTCAGTAAGTATGGATGGAATCAACTTCAAACATTGGTTGCGACTTGCTCTTAGCCCATTTCTGGAGCTGATGCCAAATTGTTGACTTGTGACCTTTAAAAGGTCACCTTAGGTCAAATAAGCATTTTTGGTGTTTTTCTCTAAAAATTTTGAATAAAATAAGAGAGAGCTTTTATTTTGTCACCAAAGTGTTTGTATAGTCACTGGAAGTCAAATGATATACATCATGACTATACCAGGTCAAGTTGGGTCAGACCGTTGACCTGGGTCAGGTCAAATTCTTAAATTTGACCTGGCATAGCAATATCATATATCATTCGATTTGTATTGACGAGAGGATTGCCATGGTGCATAAACTATGGCTGTATCTTGTTTGCTTTAGAAGCTATTAGCGAAAAAGTAAACGCCCTTATGCATGGGTGGCTATGGACATTCCCAAGAATATGCCCAATATCTAGTGACCTGTAGCTCCCTAGGCTTTGACCTGACACGAAAATGAATGCCACTGTGATGAACGCGCATCTCAGAGGTTTCGAATGGCGTTGGAAAAATTTGTCTAGCTGTCATAGTTTCTGAGATATATGAGGTTTTCTTAGTACACCTCATATTAGCGATTTTGACCTATTTCGACCTCTGGTGACCTTGATATTGACCTGACAAGAAAAATGACCGAAGTATTTTCTATATCATTTTCGAAGAGCTTTCGATTGCCGTTTTGCGCTTTTTCTAGCTACCTTAGTTTTCGAGATCGTGGGGGTCTTTTTAGCCCCTCACCAGGCGAAGGTGGCTCGTACCCGCCACCGGGTCAGGGTTAATATAGGTATATATGACCCCTATTGATATATATATATATATATATATATATATATATATATATATATATATATATATATATTTGTCTTCACTTCTCTAATGATGTTATGACTGTCTCTAATTTTCTTTCGCTACTTTCTCTAGAAAAAATGATATATCTCAGATTGATGAAACAATGAAATCTGCTGCAAATTATGTAACAAATGTAGACTTGACGATGGACGTTATGATTTTGAGTGCGTGACCAAACTTGGATGTCATTAGTTAGAAATGAAATTGGTGTTGGAAAGCTTACGAGAACAATATTTGAAGGTATTTACCCTTTGTTAGTATTGCATTTGCCGTGAAAGTCTCCCATTATCTAGCTTTTAAAATTCAAGCAAAAACAGGCAGCTCTCGATACCACCGTGACATCACAGCCCAACATCAACATCAGGACACCCTTTCCTCCACTAGTGCTCCGACTGCGTTCCTAAGACAACCCCTGGTAGCCACCCATGTGGCGCTGTCCCGGGTGGTGGCGTCGCTCGATGCCGGCACCGTTCCTGGTCCTGTTTCCTCCTCCGTCGATAATTGTTGCAGCCGGCGTAACTGCAGAATGCAGCGCCACCCCATCAGCGGTGCCGTGACAGTGCGGCTGGAGCTGGGTCGTTCCAGCACCGCGCCACGACCACGCTGCACCGTCGGCACCAGGCTGAGCACCGCTCGTCTATCCTCTAAAGGGGTTCATCGATCGAGTATCCGAGTGAATTTCCGGAAGCGTTGTTCGGTTGCACTGGATAGGCCGGAGAATTCGGGTAGTTTTAGATTTGTTGATTTAGTCGTACTTTTTCACTAAAATCGGAATTTAGTTGATAACAATGGTGTGGATACGGATAAGCATGCATTTTTTTGGGAGAGATTTTGGATATGAGCTGGATTGCATCCGAACTATCTTGGTCATGTTCCCATTCCGCTGACCATGCTCTCGACCGTCTACAGTCACACTGTGCGCCGCCGGTCCTTCCGCACATACTTTACATGTCCTTTGACCGCCTTTAGTCGCTCTTCCGGATACGTCCAAGTAAGGCAAGCTTCGTAAATAAGCCAAAGTAACGTCATACTAGTTTCACACCAATGTCTGGTGTTAAATGATGCAAATGAAATGAAATGTGATTGCATGAGTAGTACCTACTAGCGTTGTTACGCAGAAGGCAGTCTGGAATGCAGCATGAGTGTGAATAATTCGCCATAGTGAACAGAAAATAAACCATGGCGCTACTTCTTTTAATCAAGTATCATTTTCAACATTTTTCGTCTTCCAGCACAGCCTAAGTGACCAACTTTCATGCAAACGCCGTCAGAAGCACAAACAATACACAAATATACACTAACAGCCTCGATAGTGACTTGTCCAAAGTAACTTTACCTAAAACAAATGCGCGCACGAACTCGCCTCATTAGAACATTTAATTATCTAAGCTGTCTTCCCCCAACCCCAAACTTACATATTATTTACTGGGACTGAAACGCAGGCAAAATGCCGGATTCACACTCGGACTGGGGATGAAACTCAGGCCAACACCATCATCATATTTAGGGTTTTAGGGCGCATCGACAACGTATGTTCACTACAAGTCAACGTATCACTACAAGTCACTCAAGACAACGTATCACTACAAGTCGGTCGCTCACAGTGGGAGGACGTGTTTTTCAGTGCTCAAGAAATTGACGGAATTCATCCTGTTCTAACTTACGCTCGAAGTTGATATTGCAATGGCGCATTGTTATTTTTCTTGGCTACGTCGCGAACTGATTTTCATTCGCCTCAGACATCTGTGGGATAAGACAAAGCAAGACAAAATATGAAATATGGAATGTGGTTTTGTCCTCCATGCTATTTTTGCGGCCTATTTTTACGCTTGATTTTTCGCTTCGACGCACGTGATTTTGGACGCCGCTTGGGACAAGAAGTGTCTGGAGCAGAGTGTTTAAAAATTCCATCCACTTTCAAGGCTTTCTAGTGGTGATGGCCTTGGCCAAGTTATCTTATTTCAAAAAATAAAGTTACGGAGTCAAGATCAAAATTATAACATGAAGACAAGATTCATAGAAGAATAAAGAAGTGACTTATTTTGAACTGGATGTGGATACGAAAATGAAACGAATACGAAGTCGAGCATCGTCGATTTCACCTTCATCTTCCTCAGTTTTGTTTTTAGTGCATATGTGTGTGTGTGTGTGTGCGTATGCGTTTGGCTGTCTGTGAATTGTGTGTGTGTGTGTGTGTGTGTGTATGTGTTACAGGGAAAGTGCGAAATCCGGGATTTCGCGAACTCCCTAGGGATTTCGCGAAATCACTGACCAGCCAGGGAGTTCGCGAAATCCCTAGGGAGTTCGCGAAATCACTGGCCGACCAGGATTTCGCGAAATCCCTAGGGAGTTCGCGAAATCCCTGAAACTTCAGTGATTTCGCGAACTACCTGAATGCTTTTCAGGGATTTCGCGAAATCCCTAACATGCCAATATGTCATATAGTTTAAATCCGAAGAATGATCCTTCAGTGATCTGGTTTTACACTCCCCATCCATGTTTTCTCTTTCTATGTTGTATTTTGCTTGATTTTATGTATGTCGGCCTGATATTTATTTTTTGAAAATTAATTTTACACCCTCAGCTCTACCTCACACCGGGTCCTTGTGCCCGCTGACGAACTATTCGAGTCACTAGCCTTCCTCGAGGTGCATGGTTTATGCAATATGAACCGTAGGTGTGGAGGGGGAGGGGCTCAAAACAAACTAGAGATGCCACTACTTTTTTCATTGTCATCTGTAATGAATATCTTAATTTCTTAACAAAGCAAACTCCTGATGGGAGGTATTGTGCCGTAAGAAACGGACAAAGAACTGATATACTTTCACAAAGGTCTATTTTAGCTATGTCTATGTTGGAATGTACTACGGACGTCCACAAATTTTCCAATAACAATACTTTGATACAGGAGGAAGTGTCGGCCTCGAAAAAGCTCTCGGTGTAAGAAGCGGCACGCCAGTCATCGTTTGACCATTGCCAAGGCTTTCAGAAATTTTATTGTCGATTCCGGCGGGCTAGCAAATGCACTTCAAGCTTAGGTGCTCCAGCCACGGCCATGACAATAGGCAATGAGATTGCACATTGCAAATATGCGTAACAATTGTTTTATTCCGTATCCTCACTTATGCCGACAACTATAGTTGTCGGCTTATGTTCAGCTATAGCTGAAACTGTATAACGCTTCTGATATACTGATAAACGGAAAACAGAGATATGGTCTAAGTTAATTTGCAGAATAATTATTTCGTTGTTGCAGCTCTGAAAATTTATCTTAGTATAGCCGAACCGTACCTGTAAAGTTTGGCCAAAGTTTTGGAATACATTAATGAACTTAATGCAAAAAAAATATAGCATTATTGTATTTTCCTTACCCAGAAAGTAATACGAAATGGGCATCAGATAAGCAGCATTTCTCTTTTGTGTAATAATGAGGGTTGTGATATGATAATGATCTCTCTGCAGATGCTGGATAAGTGAGTTGGAAAGAAGCGCTTCAGAATTTTGTCTCTAACGGTACTCACAGTTGGTGCACCTGACCGACTTCGTACCGAGTACGTGCATGGCCGGGGCGGGGGTTTGGTAACCATACCCCTTGGGTTTTTCGCACAGTCTTGAAAACGGCTACGCGCAGCGCTGCTGTACACAGTACAGTTTTTTCTGAAGCTTTTTACAACTCCTGTCAACATTTTCGGCTTAGGTAATTTCAGGTCAGGACATCAGTGCAGGTCAAGTGACATAATCTCTAAAAAAGAAGAAAACATAAGCAAGGAACAGCTTAATTTATCAATCTAAAATTCGTATTGAATAAAGGGCCGACTGAGTACACACAGTTTTTTTTAGGATTTCTGAAGTCGATCACCTAAGGTCAATTATGAGTCATGATGACACCGTTGGAAAAGTATCGGTAAAATGGTTTAAACATAATAATTTTGTTGGGAACGCAGCCAAATTGTATATTTTGGCATCATTAGGGTTGTCTTGTTTCTGCAATTCTAATGATATGCATTCTGACCCAATTCGATATTGACCTGATCCAAGGTCAGGTCAAATCTTAGCTTTGACCTAGAATAGTCACATTATTAATCATTCGACGTCGCTTGCAGAAAAGCTTCAGACAGTGAATCCTTATATATTGTATCTTTTCTACATCAGATGGTAGGACTGAAGAACTGCATTTCAGTTATGTCACCATATCCATATTGTGACATTGTTTGGCTTCCAATGCCCTCAGATTTTACCCGACAAAAGAATGCAAAGAACACTTCCTTTAAAGCTTAGGTTGTGCTACTTAACGCTATTTATTTTTTCTCTAACTAGCGTAGTTTTTGGATTTTAGGCGGGGGGGGCGTAGCCTAACCCCTCGTCAGGGTGAAGGTGGCTCAGACCCCTGGCATTGCACGTCTTAAAAATTGCATCCCGCGAAACTAGTTTGAGACTCATACCAAACGTTTTTGACTGTGATTATTTTAAAGCTATCAAAATACATAGTCATAAGAGACTTCGCAATTGCTCTCGGTGACCGGCACCTCATCGACACCACCAGCCAAAAGACACGTGATGAGTTTTCAAAAATGTGAGCGTCGGGCACATTCTTTTCCGGATGGCGTGGTTTGCTCAAAAGTAAGTGCGTTGCGCCATTGCCGAGCATTTATACCATTTTTCAGTAGCGCAAATATTTCTGCCATTTCTTGAACTGTGTTACACCCAGATTTATTCTAGTGATCAAGCCATGGATTTTGTACCATTTTCTTCATCGTATCCGTAGATAAAATTCCATAATAATGCAACCTACATAAGATACCGTAACGCTATTCTGTGATGTAGATTTGACATAAAATAACCGTAGCGTCACATAATTATGAAAGGTGGTGATAGCGTAGACCACCTTTTATTGAATACTTGGGTAGTTATGCTGACTCCATGCACTGCATATGTATAATATTAAATATACAGATCTATCATAGGCGGATCCAAGATTGCCGATCGGGGGGGGCATCTTCCCGGGGGGGAGAGGGCGGGACGCCATCCGGACCAGGGGAGTGCCTTTTTTTGACCGGAAAAACCTATCAGGCGGGCGCAAAATTCTATCGGTGGGCGCCGATTTTTACATCCCTAGGGACGGGGGATGGAAAGCGACATTTCAGAGTGGCGCCGTGACCATTTCAGGGGGCGCCGAGGGTCGATCGGGGGGGGGGGCACCTGCCCCCTTTGTCCCCCTAAATCCGCGTATAAAATATATCATGAATGTAAAATAACCAAGTACCAAATCACAGTGAAGGCGAAGGTGTATTCTGTGGGGGAGTGTGAGGGAACCAAATTTCAGGAGTGGACCAGGGCGTTTTGGAACCGCCAGGGGCCAGTGTCTTTCTCTCCTGTGATCCATATTTGCAATCAGCAGCAACTGAACTTTTACCTTGCAGTACAATATTGATAAGCGAAACTCGATAAATGTATCGCTACAACCTCAAGAATAAAATTATGACCTTCCTTATATTTAGCTTAAAACCTTCCTAATATTTAGCTTAAAACCTCCCTTATACGTGATTTTCACGGAAAATGTTCGGTTACTGTTTATAATAAATCATAAGAACAATAGTCCACAATCCTAGCTAGTCGTCCTTGAGCTGACTAAATGTCAGGGAATTCGCGAACTCCCTGAGTGTTTATCCGGGATTTCGCGAACTCCCTGACTTCTAAGTCCAGGGATTTCGCGAACTCCCTGGTCACCCAGGGATTTCGCGAACTCCCTAGGGATTTCGCGAACTCCCTGGATGGTCAGTGATTTCGCGAAATCCCTAGGGAGTTCGCGAACTCCCGGATTTCGCACTCTCCCTGTAACATATGTGTGTGTAGAAGCCGGAAATCCCTATCCTTATTTGCCTCCTCATCCTTAAACTACCTGGAGGCAGCGGGCGCATGCGCCTTGGGCAGCAGCGACCCCTCCAGGTAGTATTCCACCTTACTTTACCCTCATCTATCCTTATCCTTACCGTCTCCTTCCATAGTTTGCATCACTTCATGTCCATTACGACGGTGCTTGAAAAGCCACCTCATGTGTGGAAGTGTCCGCAGATGATAAATAAATAAATAAATATGTCACATTGTGCCCAACAGGCCAACACCGAACAGACATATATACTGGGGCCGAAACACAGGCAAATGTCGGACTCACACACATACTGGGTTTAAAATGCAGGCCAACACCGAACTAACATATAGACTGGGGTGGAAACACAGGCCAATACCGGATGAACACATGGACTGCAATGGGGTGGAAATGCTGGCCAACACCGGACTGATACACGGACTGGTGTTGGAACACTGGCAACCATGAACTAAATCATGGACCGGCTTGAAGCTGCTAGTGAAACTGGGATTTTGACGGAAGTGTAATATACACGCCCTCAATGTGACCTATTCGTGTGGAGAGACTATAAATATCAAAGAATTTAATTAAATAAAGCTAACTCGTCTAGACTAAGAACTCTACCCGCATCAGAGAGCTGGGATTTGTCATCTCGCGTCCTTGATGTGGCACTCGCAGTTGAGAGGGCTCTGGCGTCAACGCGCAGTGGAAGGGGTCCTAAAGTGCCCCCTCCCAAGATCTCGAAAACCAAGAGGGTTAGAACATTTCCTGTTTGGGGGAGTGTTGGGCGATAGTGATCTAACTTAACACGCGCCCCGCTGGTGGGGGCGAAATTCGCTCCCCCTCCTGGTTTTCCCCAGATAACGCAAAAACGAAGAAACACAGAGGAGCGAAACTCACTGTAACTTATCCCTGATCGATTTTATACATCTGACCAAATTTTTTTGGGTCAGTTCATGTCAGGTCAAGGAGCTATCTAGGGTCAAGCGACCCGACCTCAAAATCTTAAATTACAAGTTTGAAGTGGTGCCTAAAGAACATCTACCAACCAATCAGTTTGGAAGTTTCACAATATAATAAGGCCATTAGGGTTAAAAATCTGCTATCTCGGAATTTTGATATTGTTGACCTAAGGTGGGCTAGTTTTTGGTCACCCCATTATAAGTTTATGGTAAAAAATTGAAAAGGCTCGTTTTTAGTAATACTGGATAGATAAATTTAAAGATCCTCACACCGTCTATTCTTACCACGATCTTGACCATAAAGTTGAGTTTTCGACCATCGGACCTCTCAAAGGTCATGTCAGGTCACAGCAGCATAGAGTGGCTGTTTTGCCAATAACCTCTTACTGCATTGAAACAAAGAGCTCTTATTTTGGTTGCATTGTGCTTATATTGTCATGGGAGACCATTTTGACAATTTTACCTTGCAAGGTCATATTATTTATCACCCGATTCGCCACGATGAGAGGAATCCGATGATGCATAGACATTTTCTCTAGCTTTGCTTAGTAATTATCCAGAGGTGAAAACGTACACAGCCCTGTTATAAGCCTATGGGACCTTCTTTGAACTATGCTGACCTCAATATTGACCTGACATAAAAAGTTTCTATAATTTATCTTCGTCTCGTCAAGAGCTTTCGAACGCTGTCCGTAATGTGTCTTTAGCTTTTCTAGGAAACGAGATACGGAGGGGGGGCGAAATACGCCCACCAGCGGGTAGTGTAATCCCAGGAACCCAGCGGGGCGTGTGTTAAAGCAAAACTTCCTTGACCTAGGTATCTCTTCAAGGTCAACTAAGGTCGTAAAGTCAAATCTGGGCCGTGCTGGAGACCTATTGGGAAATGCCGAGATTATGCGAAATAAAACGGGAATACACCAAAACCGGTCTAAGATTATAGATGGAAGGTCCTGCACAATTTTACCAGGAGTTTTTAGGTCAAGGTCAAGATTATTCAAGGTTACACTATGCCATACACCAACACTATGCCATATTCCCAATAATGTACACTATAACTGACACTAGCAGCCTTTGGGCGAGAAATGTGTTTGACCTTGAAAAAAACATTTGACGTTGATCTGTGACCTTGGCCTTGAACTTGGTTAGCCTTAACCCGCGCCCCACCGGGGTCCGGCGCCACCTTCGCCCCAGGGGGGCCATCGATGGCCCCCTCTAACTCCGAAAATATGGGCGTTAGCGCAAATCTGCAAGTGCAATAGAAAGCTCGCGTGAATTCAGTAAGAAATTACTTCGCATGTTTTAGTGCTCAGGTCAATGGTTTGACCTCCAGAGGTCAAATTAGGTCAAGATCGGCTATTTTCACTCAAATATGCAATGATTAAGCAAACTGGGCATAACTCTTATGTCATTAGAGCTATTGAGGCCTGGTAAAGTACATTTGATAGCAAATTGCCAGTACTTTTTCCGCTATGTGGAACGTAAAGACCTCCCGCCAGTGGTTTGACCGCCAGAGGTCACCTCGTGACCTAATATGACCTGAGGTCACGAAAGGTCAAAAAGTGACCTTGCCGTATATCAAATGAAAGCCAGTGACAAGACAAACACGATAGTGTTTGTTTCACCGCTCTAGCTCATTTAGGTCAAAAGTTATTGTCAAAATACTGCTTTTGACCTCTGGTGACCTTGGATGACCTTGGAAAAGTCAAAGGGCAAATATGTCCCCTGGGATCCGTGAAAGGGTGTCCAAAACGTTGTTCTGAGCAGTCTGAGTATTTGCAATCATTTTTGTGGGTTTTATATCATGAAATAGCTTTTCCATGCTTTTCCAATGGGAGAGGTCGCCTCGTGACCTGACCTCAGGGCACGAAATCGAAAAATCCCGGATATACACCTTGTAGACCCTGGAGGGGTCATGAAGTGTAGGAAGTTTCAAATCGATCGAGTTTGAAATGTAGCTCTTACAGAGCTCTAAAGGTGAAGTGAGGTGACCTTGGTTGACCTCGTCTGGTGACCTGACCTTGGGTGACCCGGGGTAAAAATTTCAGGGATGATGGGAAAATGTTGCAGTGAGAGGTAGAGCCCTCAACCGCGGTGCTGCGCCTCGTCTTTTTCGGCTATCCCGGAAAACCTTAGGGGGCCATCGATGGCCCCCCGTGGGCGAGGGTTAACCTTGAAGTCGTAGCATAACATACGTCATAATGAATGATGCCATCTGACCGGAATACTGGGGTCAATGACCTTGACCTATGACCTTTGACTTTAATCTCTCTCTCCAAGTGGGTTGAACATGCCTTATAAACTGATTTTATGACGGAATGACGTCACCACTCGGTCTACAGTGCAGGCGAACTGGTGTGACCCTGCGATTGCGAAGGTCTCAAAATATCCGTCTGACTTTGAAGGCCTATAAGTTAAAGACAAAATTTGACCGATATCAAAGTTTTTTCACTGCTCAATGGACTCATGAAGTCTCACAAATGTGGCAAAGTAACGTTTTCCGGCGACGAACTGTTCTTTGGCTTCCTCAGAAAAATGGGTGGGAGGCACTTGAGGACCCCCTCCACTGCGCTGTTAATATTTCACAACGAGCTGCAGATTATGTCATCACGTAGCACTCCGCTAAATCAGATCTCATATAGTGAAGAGACTTATGGCGTCATGTTTGGACTCTGCACACTCTGCGCGGAACGCCGAATCCACAAGCTTTTTAAAGTGTTTCAAATCCTGAAGTGTGTGCATCAATGTGGCAGACAAGCAAGTATCCAGTGCGCAAAAGTGACAGGCCAGCAGGCATGTCTTCTGTAAACAGAGACCATCTACAACGTTGTTCGTCTGAACGTTTTGTTGTGGAAAAACATCCGCGTACCTTACATTGTTTTAAAATTGGCAGCTGCTGTAACTCAATGAATCACTGCAAGCCCTATGGAGATTGGCCAGAATGAATAACGTCTTTCGTAAGCTGTCTGCCGTTTATAAAAGTGGTCAACAGCCACGATGAATCTGACATATGAATGTATGAACGTACCGGTCTGGGCACGAGGGGATCAAGGGGGTAAACAAGGTTTACACTTCTTTGTGTGCTATTTACGTACCAAAGCCTTTTCATGGCCTCACATTTTTGTTCAGTGTAATACATACTCAGTATGTGCATTGATCTGCGCTAGAATACCTACTCTGGTTGTGAAAAGTCAGCACCGACATATAAATGCTATAGTAATGTTTTCTCAGAAAGTTAGAAAAAACGACAACTATCGTTGCCACCAGCCAAAAAAGTACAAAGAGGTGGCCAGCGATCCATTTGGCCTTATTCATATTTTTGTGTTATGTGCGCAAGCTCATGGCGATTCTGCATGATTTATGTAGTGATGCAATATTTATTTTCCGGTATCGAGTTCAATGCCAATAAAGCCTGGCACTCAGCTTGTATTCCGAACTTCAGGACTTACAGACGCACCAACTGCCGAGGCCATATGACATTCAGCACTTCAAAGTTGTTAATTCTTGGGCTACAGCATTTGAAAACGGATGGCCCATGTAATGTCAGCCCTTCATATGTATATAATTGCAGAACATATTTCATGACCGGTGAAGGTTTCATGATCGGAAAAGTCGGAATTTACTATTGCAGTCATGAAGCCTGACTATTACATCAAGCTTTTATGCGACACCATGGTATGACTTCATGAGGTCATAGATTGTATTGTGTATAATTCATGAATGTCATTTATGGGCAGGTGGACACATGAATAAAAACCAACTCGAATACATATTATTGTGCCTAGATTTGTCAGTATATGCGGGTGCAATATCGCCCACCTCCCTCTCCCTTGGTGGTTACCCTAATGCTGAGGTCAAACTGAAAAACGATGACGCTTTTGCACTTCTTGACTTTTCCCAGTGCTGTATTCTGTTCGCCATGTCATTTGAATGACAATTCTAGCTGCCCTTTGAGCATGATCGGCATCAAGGACATTTTCTGAACGACATGATGACGGGTTATAATAAGGATGCACTCGTCAAGCTATATATTAGACCAAGTGGTGACTTCAGAACACCATGCATATACATACCTAATTGGGATATGTTAAAGTCACCTCACATGAAGGTGAAGATCAAGGCTAATGTCACAGGCCAAGGTAATGGCGGCATTTCTAAGATTATTGAAGCCATTGCTTCTGCTCGGATGACGACATCCATCTGAAAAATATTATGTTATGACCTTATAGTTAAGTCTGTATGACCTTACTGTTCAAGTCGATGCGACAGATCAAGGTCAAAATTAATCGACAAAGGCCTGGCCCTCATTTCCAGCTCAATGGCTGCTACAGTGTTTGTTATAGCGTTGCTAAGCGCAGTATTTCCTATTGTGATGACATATGCCAATGATATTTAATGACATTGAGCCCCGAAAATTCAGGACACTACACGAACATTCCCTCCATGCCCCTAGTCGGCTTTTTGTCTATTCGAGACTTCTTTTCGCCTAATCACGTCGTTTCCCAATAGACCGTGATTATGACCCAGATGTGAAATTAATAACCTCGTTTGATCTTAGAGATATTCACCTAGGTAAATGAAAACTAGCCGAAATATGTATTATTACTGCCCGCGCTCTACCTCAAACGGGTGTTTTCATAGCTCTCTTGATTTTTAAGATCTCAAGGGGGCCAAAAAGGGTCCCTCTTTCACAGATTCTGACTTCTTCAGGGGTCGCATAATAGGGTTTAGAACGTACCAACTGCAGCGTCATAAGCCGTAGCCAACCGTTTCCACTTTGGGGTAATTTTGGGGGATCGATTAAACCTCACTCAGATATCTCACCAGTAGTTGAACCCAGGCCGGTCTCACGGAAAACGAAAACACTGACTCCTACGTCACTGTACCTGCCCCTTTCCCCTCCCTCCATTCAATCCACCGATGCACTACTCCTCTGTCATATCAGCTCCTAAAATATGCCAGTTTTTCTCAGTTTCTGAATATTTCTAGATATTTGATATGAGTGAGTGATGAAAATATAACAATGCTTATGCTCCTCACGCTCTAGTCCCGGTGCGTACATTGCTCGTGGGCTATTGGGCTGTTCAGGTCTTGTAAAGTACGCAGGTGCGTTTGTTCGCGGCCTCAAGGCCACAGCTGAGGCGGCCACTGAAGCAACAGCGCAGCCTGAGAAGAGACTACACGCCTAGAAAACTGGCACACTATCTGCAGATTATTTTGAATGCACTCTTTAGAGTTAAAATGGAGCGTGACAAATCGGGGAGAGTAGAGTGAATTATGTTGCATATGCTGTCGGGGGAATATTTATGGCAGAACAACATTAGGCTTAATAAGGAAAAGCAAATAGAAATGAATCGTTCGATGATTAACCCAGCTTAATAACACCTCTCAAGTGTAGGTCGGGGTTAAGAGCTTGACTTGGCCGTGACTTTATATGAAGCTCTTAGTCTTTACAGCCACCTCAACGGCCAAAGTAAACGTTAACAATGTGCTTTATGCATCCTTCACACAGTTTCTTGCTCCCACGAGTCGTAGGCCTCTTGGCAGCTGCCAAGTCGATCATATGAATACAATGATCGCCACAGCCTTCAAGCGGCCGGTTTCAAGCTCGCCCGATCCTTCATCACCACAAGCTCCAAATCAGTGGTGGATATAAGGGGTCAAGGGGGCTCAAGCCCCCCATGTTGGAGTGCCTATAGAACATGCATAACCGGATGCTGATCAGAACCAATGGCAGGGAGGCCCCCTGGCCCCTCCCTCTCGAAATGAATTCCTGCATCCGCCACTGCCACAAATCCACTAGCTTTGACCACTACCGCTAAATGGTTGGCTCGGGCAAAGACAATTGTCCACAGATTGATGGAATCTTGATGCCAAAAGACACGGGACAAACCGAATCGGCGGGCGACGGCCCGGTTAACTGTCGTCGGCGACGCATGGTTTGGCCGTTCGAACACTCGGCGACAGGACGGACGCTGCCAGAACAGCCGGTGACGAGCAGGGCCACTACTGAAACAGCTGTTCCCGTCTGCTGGTGCTGAGCGAGCCGGGCCAGCCTGCAAAAAGTGCTGGCGCGGCGGCGGCGGAGCTGCTCAGAGGGAGCTGGCGGACAGTGGTGGTGGCGGCGGAGCTGCTCAGAGGGGACTGGCGGACAGTGGTGGTGGCAGAGCTGCTAAGAGGGAGCTGGCGGGCAGTGTTAGCTGTGGTGGAGCTGTACAAGGAACTGGCGGGCAGTGTTGGTGGTGGCGGCGGAGCTGCTCAGAGGGGACTGGCGGACAGTGATGGTGGTGGCGGAGCTGCTCAGAGGGGACTGGCGGACAGTGGTGGTGGCGTAGAGCTGCTAACAGGGAGCTGGCGGGCAGTGTCGTGGCGGTGGAGCTGGGGGCTGGGCCAGTGATGGCGGTGAAGCTGCACAGGGGCTGGCGGGCAGTGTTGGCGGTGGCGGGGTCACGCAGGGGGCTGGCGGACAGTAGTCGTGATGACAGGGCTGTGGAGTAGTGGCGGCGGGAACCAGTCGGACTGTGGCTCCTGAAATTATCATTTGTTGCCGTCTGCGTGGACCGTATGACGGAGTGCCAGTCAATAGAATATGTAGGATTAAAATTCGGGCTTCTAACTTGAAATAGCTTGGAGTGTACGTGCACCAGATATACCTCCAAGGAGCTCAAGAAATCACATAACTGAATTGTAGGTAAATGTGAGATAGTTAGGGATGTGCCAGATTTGTGATCCGGTCGGATTTTTCAGATAATGCGGCGCTTTTGGAAAGCATGCTGTATCCCAGATTTGAGAGAAGATCCATTTGGATGAACCAGATTCGCATTTCTAAAATTTTCCCTCCGACTTATGCGAAAAATATGCAATTTACTCCAGGTTCATCGTTTTGATGCTTTCGGGATAAAACAAAATATTATGTGCGTAGCTTCTGTCCGAGTGGGACTTATGAAAATTATGTAAGTAGTATAAAATAATATGTGAAAATTAATGATCATATGCTATGGAAATTGACCTCGGAGGACTAATTCATGTAGCATCGGCACTGTCAGGTTTACTTCCATTCAAGTTTAAAATGTGAATACTGGTCTACCTCCCCGAAGCCTGGATGTAAAATACACTTAGACTATATATTCGGGCACAGCCCTCAAATAGTTCGAGGCCTGGCTACCCTTCAACTGAGAATTTGTGATTTGACCTATCTGATTCTGATGAAGGGCTGTGCCCGAATATATAATCTAAGTGTATTTTACACCCAGAACAGTATAAACTTTGCAAACTTGTAATCATGCTCTTCGCCTGCGTACTCCAAAACCTATCAACGTTCGATTCAAGTTTTTTTAATTTGATTAGCATAAACATCAAGGTCATAAGCGTCGCCAACAGGAAATATGTGAGGGGCCAGTCAATCCGAGGTCGACAATTCTGCCAACTCACCAACAATGTTGGTGACAAAAGTAGATCAGTTCTGTGAGCAAAGTAAAATTGTGCACCTCAGCGAAAGAAATCGACGCTCAGCTGCCAATACGCTATTGAAGACTAAAAAGGACTCAGACGGTCAGCAAAATCATCCTCTTTCGGTGCCACGGCTCAATATTCTTCACTACACAAGTTTGGCTTGAAAAGTCATCGAATTGGCTCGTAGTTAACTTCTTCACTGGCTGGTTTCAAAAATTGTCTGATTTCTTCCCAACGCGGCTGAAACCAGATTTTTAACCCTCGCCCACCGGGGCCATCGATGCCCCTAGGTTTTTCCGGGATAGCAGAAAACGACGAGGCGCAGCACCGCGGTTGAGGCTCTACCTCTCCTGCATCATTTTCCCATCATCCTGAAATTTTTACGGGTCACCCAGGTCGGTCACCAGACGAGGTCACCAAGGTCACCTCACTTCACCTTTAGGTCTGTAAGAGCTCATTTCAAGTCGATCGATTTGAAACTTCCTACACTTCATGACCCTCCGGGTCTCAGGTGTTATCCGGGATTTTCGATTTCTGCCCTGAGGTCGGTCACGGGCGACCTCTCCCATTGACAAGCATGGGGAAAGCTATTTCATGATATAAAAGCCACAAAATGATTGCAAATACTTAGACTGCTCGAACAACGTTTTGGACACCCTTTCACGATCCCGGTCATATTTGCCCTTTGACTTTTCCAAGGTCATCCAGGTCCCAGAGGTCAAAACGTATTTTGACAATAACTTTTGACCTAATTGAGCTAGAGCGGTGAAACAAACACCATCGTTTTGTCTTGTCACTGGCTTTCTTTGTATACGGGGTCCTTTTGACCTTTCGTGACCTCAGGTCATATTAGGTCCGGGTGACCTCTGGCGGTCAAACCACTGGCGGGAGGTCTTTACGTTCCACTAGCGGAAAAGTACTGGCAATTTGCTATCAATGTCTTTACCAGGCCTCATAGCTCTAATGATATAAGAGTTATGCCCATTTGCTTAATCATTGTATTTGGTGAAAATAGCCGATCTTGAATTTGACCTCTAGGTCAAACCATTGACCTAGCACTAACTGAATATTTCTACTAATTCACGAGCTTTCTATGACTTTGATCGCTACGCCCTATTTTCAGTTAGGGGCCTCATGCCCCCTGCTCCCCCGTTAAAGGATAATTGGGGGCTCCTATTCCGATGTGTATGTTCAAGCGTACTGATTATATCGAAACAGACCCTGCACTTTTATGTCTGTGATATCTACAGTCAATTGCTGCATTTTAACGATACAACAACTTACTTTTTGTAATTATGTAATAATCGTGTTCGAAAACATACAAAATCCTTGTTGATAACAAGTGCTCCAAATATCGGAATCCAACCGGATTAGATGACTGAATCTGAAAATGTTATTTCTAACTAGGTTTGAATTGGACAATTTGGTGCATTTCTGGTCCCAGGGTCAAATACCTGCATACTTGCAGTCAGCGTCACATCGAATCCAGGAGCGTGGATTTCCGAAAATCATTCGGGCTGCCCGAACTTGAAACGATATCAATAGCAACGAGCTAATACCGTACAATCTTTGTTTGAGCCATCCCACTGGCCTATTGAACTAGATAGAATAATAAAAAATCCTTGAAATATGAGAAATAAGATTTAAATGATATTTCGGCACTAATTCTACTGTCATTACTTTTATAAGATGCAAATCCACCACCGTGATCCAAACCCCGATCTAACTTTCAGCGGATCTTACCGCAGTGCATTATTATCTGCCAATGAGAGTCATCAATTTTACCCGCCCGAAAGATGCCGGAGAGCCCTTCGTTCCAAGTACTCCGTTGTTGTATTAACAGAATAGCAGGCAACAGTACTAAGTAATCCAGTGACGTGCATGCCCCCATAACATATCCACCATGACGTGTCTCTGCACGAATGTCCCTGGAGTCATGTAGGCTGAACTTCGCTGACGTTGCAGAGTGGTGCGTGGGACCGCCCTGCGAAGATCCTATGCCTTCTCAGGTGTTTGGGATACACCTCTTTCCATCATCGTGGCAGGATTTAGAACGTTCAATGCCCTGGTGGGTCTTCTCGGATTGAGTAGCACCGCCGATTAGCGGCATTTGGACACTGGAACTCACCATGACTGATTGTGAAGCATCCGGAAGTATTCATATTTTCATTTGTAACATCAAACGAACACTTTTTTGGCACATGTACACCTCTAAGCTAGTTACTCAAACTTAAACATAGATAAATTGACGCATGTCGCTTCCAAGTCCTTGATCATACAGGCAGCCTTCCCGTGGATCTCCCACCCGCTGCGAATATGTGTTTTCCGCCGCGAAGCACAGCGATGTCGCTTTGTGTCCTGTCACACAGACACAGCCTCCTGTTGTAACGGGACACTCACGGCGAGCCGGTGGCCGCCGCGTTCCTGCCGAGGCGCCCGGGGCCACCAGCTGAGGGAGGCGTCGTCAGCAGCCGGGGGCGGCCCTGTTACCGGGCGCGGACCGCGGTCTGGCAGCGTCCGCGGCATTCCTCTGCCAGGCGCCGCCGGCGCCGTGACTGCCGCCGGGCAGAGGTGCCACTCCACACCTGCTGAAACGGTGACGACAGCGAACCGCCTCCTCACATGGCCACGCAGGGTTCACAAGGTCGCGCTGAGAATGATCTCTCTGTTCTGGAGAAGTCGACGGTGACATGACTCCACTCAAGAACACTAACGTCACACTGTGTTGTTGTGTCAGTTCTAATCTGGGCTTTTCCGACTTCCTTCCTGCTGGCGAGAGATGCTGAGATAATACCGACAGAAGAGTGTAGGCACTTAAGCGGACTAGAGCTGGCAAAGTTTGGTCGCCCGCTCCCAAAGCTAACCTGGAGGGTTGAGTGCCGCTTATTTAAACCGATGACTTCAGTTTCGACCACGACGCAATATCTATTCTTAGACTCCAACAGTTTCTAGTTGATATTTTGCAAATTCATGACGAGTAAAAATAAAAAAATGATTCATCTGGATCATCTCCAGACATAAGTTCACCTTTTCTTTCAAGCGGAAGTGCTTTTCTCATAGGCCGCGGCAACCAACCCACCAAAATATGACATCCCAAACGCAAATAAAAGCACTGAACTGCCCGAAATGAGAGCGTCATAAACTAGATATGAAACACTAAAGGTCCGTGGCACATGTAAATAAAACAGGAATAGTGGCGGCTGACGGCGGACCATGCATAAATTGTCAAATAGCGGAGACATTTGCCGCCCACTGAGTGTCGGTCTGTCTCACAGGCCCAAACAGATGGGCGCACGGCTCGCCAGTACCCGCAAATGGCCTTGTGAGCAGGGCACTCCAGTTGTACGCCTGTCAGAGCGGCTTTTGATTTCTCGACATATGGCAATGGCTGGCAATGTCAGCGTGCCGCCCCAGCCGAGATGTTTATGAAATGACAGAGCTGCGTTGAAGTTTTGTGGTAACAATGTGCTTTCAAAATATTGAGGTCTGGGCTACGGCATAACATGACGCAGGATACGGCTTTATGAGATCGGAAAATATTGACGTTTCGATTTGTTCGGGAATAGTTCTGTTAAACATAATTCAGTGATTATGTTTAAGGCAATGCTTTTATCGGAACTGTGAAATAACATATAAATATTCAATTTGCATTGGACTGACAAATTTCGGTCCTAGCTAATAGTTCCAGTCCCCAGTCATCAGCACCAATTACTAAATATAAATGGTTTTGCAATGGCTATTTTAATTAAAGCTGCGTTACTCGCTACTACGTTGGCATTGGTTTGCATTTTCCACCGGACGTATGATATTAATATTTCAGGAGCTATAAGACAACTGGAATACAATTTGCGTGACAAAAAACCGCTGAACAGCCAAAAACTATCAAATTTTCCCTTTTGTGACAGTTTCTTTCAAGACCTTGAAAACCACGAGGAAATAATAAACATGCGTCGGTTTTCTTTTTTATGTTTTTATGAGCAATTTACAGATTTTTGTTGTTTTACTTATAATCTCCAAAATTACGGAGGGATGTTTTCTATATATTTTACGTACGGATTAGCACGCGCCCCGCTGGGCTTTCCCCTCCTATCTCTTCCCAAAGCTAAGGAAAATTACGGACGGCGTTTAAAGCTCTTACAAGACACAATTATAAATTTTTATGTCAGGTCAATATTGAGGTCAGCATAGGTCAAATAATGCTCCATAGGCTTACAACAGAGCAGTGTACGTTTCCCTCTCTAGATCTGTCCTCAGGGGAGCTAGAGCAAATCTTTATGCATCATTGGATTCCTCTTATCTCGGCAAATCGAAAGATGTATAATATGACCTTGCTAGGTCACATAGTCAAAATGACCTGACCTCGACCTAGGTCAGGGCCAAAGAACAACCTGGTATGGACATGTTGCATATCAATCGACTCCCCGTGACAATATAACTACAATGCAAGCAAAATGGAAGCTTTTTATCCATTCAGTGAGAAGTTATTGGCAAAACAATCACTCTCTGCTCCTGTGACCTGATATGGCCTTTGAGAGGTCAGATACTCAAAAATTCAGCTGTATGGTCAAGATCGTGGTAAGAATAGACGGTTGGAGGATTTTCAGCTTTATCTATCCAGTATTTACTGAAAACGAGCCCATTCTATTTTTCACCATAGACTTATAATGAGGTGACCTAAAATTGACCCCACCTTAGGTTAACAATATCAAAATTCCGAGATAGCAGATTTATAGAACATTATGACCTCATCATATTGTTGAAGTTTCATACTCATCAGTTTGCTAATGTTCCCTGGGCACTGCTTCAAACACGTAATTTTAGGTTTTGAGGTCGGGTCACTTGACCCTGAATAGCTCCTTGACTTGGTATGAGCTTAACTAAAAAATCTAATCAGATGTGTAAAATTGATCAGTAATAAGGTTCTGCAAGCTTCATTTTTGTGCGTTTCTTCGTTTTTGAGCTATTTTGGGAAAACCAGGAGGGGGCGCGAACTTTGCCCCCCAGCGGGGCGCGTGTTAAGTGAACACACTTTCGGAAAAGCTCAGCTTTGCACTGCTTTTCGAAGTTTGAACCATATGCTTTGGAACATATCATGTATCATGTGGATATTTGAGGCAACAATCATGCATTCATTTTTTCATGTCTATGACCCAAGACCCGGTCACAACCAAGACCCTCCCATTTAACAAAAATTGTATAAAGTTTTGGAGTGATTGTCTGTCAGTACTTGCACATCGGATAAGCTTCACAATTGTAGCGTCATGAGTTCGAGGCCAGTTCTTGAGGTTTAAGCCGCAAAAATGACCTGCCACTTGAGGAATGTCTTTGGAGGTCAAGAAGGCAATTTATGCTGGTTCAGCCAATAAAAATCCACTGAATGAGGATAGAGCTATTGTTTTATCTTTTTATCACACCAAGTCGATTGTTATACATCAACACTGTACGAGAATACTTCGCTGAGCTAAGGTGAGGTCAACTTTTGAATTGGAACTAGCGTATTTAGATCATGCATGCTCCGACCTTCATTGAGATGCGAATTTCCATAGTACTTCAATAATTGCTATCTCTGATTTATATATATATATATATATATATATATATATATATATATATATATATATATATAAGTTTTTAGTAAAAAACTAACACCCAATGATACCGATACCGTATCGTCTCTGACCTCGGTTGACCGCAAGCAGACCTAACCTAAGCATTGAGGCAACTGTATCTATTTTTTCCTAGAGCTTATGAATGGTTCCCAGAGCATTGTTCTACATCTTTACTCAGACTGGACATAGGGAATTGAATTTGAACGCGCATGATATTGCAGTATGATGGTATTCAATTCGTAATGGTTGCTGACCTGTAGTGCCTCAAAGCCTTTGACCTGAACCAAAATTTAATGCTAACACATATAAAGAGCAATTTGAGGGCTTTAAAATGGCATTGAGAACATGGTTCTGTGTAAGTGCCTGAGATAAACGGCATGTTCTGAGCACACTTTCCGTCGGAAATATGTACCAGAAGTGATCTTCTAAAGTGACCTCATGAAAAATGACCAGAGTAACTTAGATTGTAATTGAGTCTGGCCTTCTATCGCTATCCTTACTTTTCAAGTAAGATGGGGACATTTTCATGTCATCTGGGGTCATCTAGAACCTCGAGATTGGCCTAAGGTATCACAATTTGAGAATGGGATCCCATTCCAAGTTGTATCTATAGATAAAATGCCATTTTTGGGTAATTTTACATTTCCACATACATTTTAAATTGAGATATCATGGCCCAAACCTGATTCTGGGTCATCGAAATAGAAAACTCCGCTATCAGAACTTGTGTTACTTGGTGGGTCTCATATGTAATATGAGTCTCAGATCAAAAGATTGCATCTAAGCTCACTGGTAGTACTCAAAACATATTCGGAGTAGAAAAACATTCGTGTCACTTGAATTGCCGTGGTGAGCAGATCTGACATAATTCGGTCTGGACATTTTGTGAAAATTTGTGCATTTTGTGAGCAAAAGAAGTACTGTGCCGCTCCATAACACCACTTTCTGGCTACGTAGGAAAAACCTGAGGCGTGTTCAAACACCCTATCTATTTGAAGAGAGGATTAACAAAATTTGGTACCGTTACTTTGGCCCGAGTCTGATCCATAATGTAAGACACGGCCATAAAAATGAAAATCAAACCAGTCTACCCTAAATTTTCCCATCCAATTACGAATAAAACGAGGGCGCTTGGCCCAAACGTCATTAAAATAATGCACGTGCATCTGCATTCAGATTGGGACTTCGAGTTTGTATATCCATTTGGATAAATAAATATTGTATCATTGATAAAGTCTTGCCAGGCTGTTCGCGCTGGATTTCGTTATCAGCTGAGCGTTCTCAGTTCTCCGCGGTCCAGACATATAAATGGATATTTAAACCCATTCTCTGTATTTTGTATCAGAGCCTAGCTTTTTATCTGGATCCAGCTCCGGTCAAGAGCTTTGACCAAAAACATGTTCTGGTGATTGCCTGGAGGAATTTGGGAGCCGCCCGGGCCATATCTAATGTTTCTGGTCCGTGCCATAACCATGGATCAGGTGCCGGCCGTGTGGCCACAGCTATGGTGTAGTGCCAAACTGTGTGAAAGGCTTTTCCACCATGGCCTTGGCCAAAAGAGCCTGCAACGCCATCTCGGGCAGAAATATATGTCTCCTAGTTTGCAACTTCTAGAACATAGTTTATTTTATCAGTGTTATTTCTTAGCTGATAATCTTTTCAACCACAGCGAGTTGCAAAAGTCCATACTACTGTCCCGTTTTAATAGCTCTGTTACATTACTGCCGTCCACATGTCCTGGATGCACTAGATATAGTTGTCCTGTTCCCTCCGTATTCTGGACATGTGGTCGGGGTGCACTGTTTGCCGGCGATGGAAACATGGCCCCAGCACGGGGCTGATCGTAGGAAGGCCACTAAAAAAATTACTGTCTAGCTCCTACACTGAAATTACTGGAATCCTAGTGGAATGTTTTGGAGGTCCTATTTTCTCAAGAACCCTCATATTGGTATATATAACAATATGAGGGTTCTTGAAAAATTTACACACACACACATATATATATATATATATATATGTGTGTGTTTAATTTATATATATATATATATATATATATATATATATATATATATATATATATACTAAATATATATATATATATATATATATATATATATATATATATATATATATATATATGCAAAACCAAGTAACAAGGTCTGAATAGATAATGCTTATTTTGTCATTGCTTCGCATATAAATGATCCATAATTTGTGTCAACGAACGATTTGGTTGAAAGAAAGCTTCTCTGACAGTCAGAAAAAACAAGGATGACACTTCCACGTGTTTAAAGGCATGCAGTACTTACATATCATACATAGCGCCCAAATTTACCAGTAGTCGCACCTCAAACGCAACAGGCCCCTGGAAATGATCCAGCGGAAGCGACTGAACACAGGCTGCGTGAGGGCTGGCTGAGTTGCGGCAAAATACAGGCAGGATGCGTCGACAGCACGCAATGACCGGACGTCCTAGCGCGGCGAGCCAACAGATGGTGCGGATCGCCAGGTGGTCCTCGTCAACAGTTGGAGCGGCGGCCGGTTATTGTTTTCAATTCCGCAGAGAACAAGTGACAACGAGGCTAGTTTCCACTGTTGGTTCTACTTTTCAATTTTCCAATATCATTATGTTTTAGAAGATAATGTCCGGGTCCTCGTTTAGTTATAGGCATGTAAGAAGAATATATATAAATACAGAAAACTCGCGTGCTTATTTTTGAGTACGGGAACCCATTAATTTACGTTTTTGAAATCAAAATGATGCATGGTCAATGACCATTGTTCATGTCATTGGGATTATAAATATGGTGATCATACATGTGCTTGTGCATATGACCTTTGCATTTGATCATACACATGCTTGTTGTGTGTGTGGAGGGGGAGGGGGTTCTCAAGACCCCTGAATTCCGGATATCCCATATCGATTTGACATCATTGTGCCAGAGCTAGCTCATTCCAACGCCCTGAAACGATCAGAAATATCCAGCCATGGTGTCGATGGTATCCGGAAGGTATGTTAACCGTTTGCTTCGCAGTATTACGTTGATAGCGTGGTTTGTATATTCTTCCTGAGCTGCCACCATCGAAACAATGGTGGCGGAAATCATGTGCATATTTAGATATGTTACATAATTATGCATTACTCTGTTGGAATGTGAACACGGAGTTATGCCTGTATCACATTAAAATTAATCGTCCTAGCATTGGTTTTGGGCTTATATATTTAAAATATTTATACAACAAATTCTTACAAAGCAGAGACCACTAATAATAACAGTTTTGGAGATACTAAGACAGTCGATCGGACATCTACGTGTCAACGGGGCTTTGCTGCTTCTGTGGCATTGTCCACCTATATGAAACAGAAGCAGGAACACACTTCACGCGAGTGCTATATATATGAGCGCGCCATATTCGTCGACGAGTGGCTGTTGCCTTATGTAACCGGCGGGGTGGGCCGGCGCAATGGCTGCGCAAACAGGCCCTGTGTAAACAGGGGCGGCGCTGGGCGATCGCGGGTGCTCTCACCAATATGAGACGACGAGCTCTCGGTGGACGGACGTGCTTGGCTGTGTGTGCCGCTATGTTGCGGTTATTTGCCAAGCATTACTTGATGATGCTCCCGAGGGGATGATCTAGGGCAACAGGCGCGTCCGAGGTGGCTGCCTCAGTTTTTCGCGACATTGGTTGCACATGACGTTAGATTCTGGAAGGAATGATGATGCGGAGTGAGCTTTACCAAACATCGTGGTAGAAGAAGATATGTAATGCGCTGTTTAATAGGTAAATGGAAGCTCATGTTAGGAGTTGGCGACAGGAGTAGGAATTTTGAAGACCATTTTTAACGTTCAAGCGCTGTGACCAGCAGCGCTTGGTAGCAGGGATCGATGTGATGCAATTTCGGTACCGATCGGTCGGATGTGTGAGCGGAGAAGCGTGTGGAGGGAGGGGGAGGGTATCAGCTTATAGAGATATTCTTTCATATTCGATTTTTCATAGGTTCATCTCAAAAACTATTGATCATGTCTACAGGACCAACGGCGCTGGATATAACGCTAGAAATCGGCGACAGAATGCTGGTCGTTGTATTGGAGAAACATCTCTTGCATGTCTAGGTGGCAAGGCTGGTAGCGGGCACAAACATTTATTTTGGAATAGGTTTCTCTGAGAGTTCAAGATACCCTCTGTCAGAAGTTGACTGAATTTGGTGTGCTGGGAAATCCAGCTGAGATAAATATCATGCGGCCAGACTTCTGTGAATCCTAACACGTGAGGAGTCACAGAGCACGTTCTCATCATTTACATTACATGTAGGGGCTGAGTCAATAAGGTCACCGAGTCGGTCCCAATGTGGAAGTAAATAGCGTCAACTACTGGCCTGCCATAGCAGGAAGTGTAAGTTGGTTCCACAGTCTGCAGCACAAGACCAGGCCAGATCTCAAATGTAATCTATTTATTGTTTTGCTTAGGCTGTATTTTCGGTTGGCAGTGCTCTGTTTAGAATGTGTTTTCTCAGTCAATTGTAATCCGTTCAGAATGTGTTTTTTTCAGTTCCGTTCAGGATGTGTTTTCAACTCAGTGTGTTTTGCTCAGGATGTCATTTCGGTTCACCTAGTTTCGTGTCAGCTCTTAACCTAACTATCGAAAAATCCTGAAAAAAGTATTTTTAAGTATGATTCACTGCAGAACTGACGACCCTTTTTTACCTTTGGCGACCTTGATATTGTACAGACGAAAACAATGGTGGAAGTAACATTGACTGCATTTTTATGAATGTACGAGTGATTTTTTTCTTCATCTCCCTTGCCGTCTTAGTTTTTCTTAGGGGGTATCTTATATCCCCCGCCATCAGGCAGCAGGCGCCAGGACCATAGTGTTCAGACTGGGGTTCATACAGCCTATCCAGGAGAAGGCTAAGTAAAAGTCTAACAAAGTTAGTCTGGTGACTTCGAAAGTTTGTGTCTCGTACCCAAACGTGTCCCCTAAAATCCATGCGTGAGCTGAAGGTGATCAACGGGCAAAAGGTAAACAACAATTTCTCACATCGCTGCATCCGGGTGTCTCCTGAAATGTCAGAAATTTAAACCCGTGCACTGGATGGGGGCCTCAGAGGTCGCTCGCCTATTTTCCGAGGTAGCCGGAGAACCGTTCATAGCCATAAAAAAACGATATTTGGCCACATTTGAGAGAACTTAACGGTGCGTCGATTGGTGTAAGAGTTCTGAACTCAGCTCAAGTTTCTTATTTATAGGCTTTGAAAGTCATATCTGCATTTTCAGGTCACCACAATCACGTGGTTGGACCAATTCGCTTGCATTTGAGACCAGTGCAAAGGTCAAGGTGAAAGATCATGGGTAAAGGTCAATCCTCATTTCCCGTCAAACATATGCTATAGTGCTAGTTATAGTGTACATCATAGGTAGTATACCATATTGTGATGTCATAGGTCAATGACCTTGAATGACCTTGACCCCAAAATTTTAGGAAGTATTCTTTGCGATTTTCCCTCTACGACCCTGGTCAGCCTTTAGCCTATTCATGACTTTTTCCCGCATAATCACGGCACTTCCCAATAGGTCCCCAGCCGGTCAAGATTTGGCCTAAAAGGGAATGTGGCACCTTGGTCGAGTCCTGGAATTTAGTGTAATTAGGCGTACTTTTAGCCAAAAATAACGAAAACACCCATGATTTATCTGAAAAATGTACAATAAGCTCAATATTTTGATTTTTTAAAATGCTCCTCTAGGGAAATAAATAAATATCTGCCTGTGGATGATGTCATGATCTGGCAACCACTACCATACTCGAAACGCTTCAAGGGCTTCGATTGGCTGATGCTCATCGTGACGTCAGCATATGTCGTCACACCAGCAGCTCACAACAATGGTCGCCTGGCGAGAGGTACATGAGAGGTACAATTCGCGTAGGTTTTAGTTTTTTCTACGGAAATATCGAGTTCGAAGACAAATGATGTATAAAATACTGTTTTTTTTACTTGCTTTACAACTTGGGTACCTCAGTTAAAATCACGTTATGAAGGTGCCACATTCCCTTTAATGACCCCGTTTGACATTGAAATACTGTAGATCACCATAGGCCCCATCTACCTAAATCGGTATTTTCCTAAATCTCTTAGTTTTTTATATCTCAGGGGGTCTTACAGGCCCCCCCTCCAGTGCGCGTTAGAGCCAGACCCCTCTCCAGTGCGGGTGTTAATAAGTTCGGGTCCCTTTATGAAAGGAGGTGGATTTTTTCCTTCTCCTGCAGTAACCGGTTTGACATGCTAGCCTAATGCCTGCGAACTCACCTGATTATCCCTCTCCAATTAAAAGGTTTGCATAACCTACCTGGTGAAATGATTACACATACATATGTGTTTTCCTTATATGCAAGCACATTTAGAACTGATAACTATTCCTCTTGCGACGGATGGAGACGTTATTCATTGATCATGCCAGACATTTACAACGAAGGCTTGGTGTCCCAGCACAACCATGGCTCCCAACCATTTGGAATTGTCTGCAGCCTCTTCTATTATTCATTCACGTGCCAGAGGAAAAGGTCAAAGAGATTGAGCTTGCGGTATTTAAAGAAAGAAAATCGGTTTACCCATGTAAAGATGGAACGTGGGGTGAATTTTCGTTGAGATAATCGTCTATCTTGTGATAGCAGCCTAGTTTATTGAGATGCTCAGATATTCCATGAACACTGCTGTTCAGACGAAATCATGGGTCAAACGTCTTGCCGCGTAATAGATATTGAGGTCTCTGAGGAGTCTCGAGGTATGGTACGATCTGAAGCTTTTCAGGTCACATCAATCTGAACTAAAAGTATATTTCTACTGAAACGTTCGACTCTTCCGTAACAATATGCCACGGGGCCATACGATTTTTTTAGCCATTTTGTGGCCCATTGAACACCAATACCAGCATTTCAACAAAAATTAGTACGCCTTTTGCACCTCTGACTTTGTGACTTTGTGGAGCTTCTCACAACAGGGGTCGTGTGCATTGCAGAGGTATCCTAACCAGCGGTGGATTATTTGAGCCAGAAGCCAGTCGGATGCAAGCCGGTCCTGACTGTGCCGAAGCTTTGCGTGAAAACCACTATCTTCGGAGGTTTCCACCTAAACTGAAGCTTATGGGTGTCTTGTGCACCCATAAGGGCTTGATTCTTAACTCATATTTTTTCGAGATAGCCTATGAATCTTTAAAGGGAAATGCATGAATAAAGCACTTGACACAGTTACGAACACGATCAAAGAGTTATAATCATATGCAGTCTGACGCTGAAAATCTTTATTTGAGCTTCGCCAGCAATCAGGTTCATACTGTAACCTAACCAGGTCATATAATTTCTCATTCCTCTCCTTGGGTCTGTACGAACTTATTCCAAGGTACCTTTGAATTTATTCTAGGTTTAATGTTAGCTAAGTGACCAGTAAGACGCCTTCATTGGTGCTACCACAAAGGATATTTCTGATTAAAAATGGCAATTTAAGGTTCGCTTAAACTTTGTTGGATTAGCTCATGTTTATTTTCTATCTAATCTAGGCTTGACAAAATCGCTGATTAAGTCCAGCCATGGTGGATGAGTGCCCAATAAACAATTAAGATAGATAAGCAGATTAGGAAACAAAGCATGGGAGGGTAATATATATGTACACATATAAGTAAATGAATATACTTAATTGTAGATTATTGATTACACCAGTTATTATTTAATTTGTATTAGGAGCTTTCAAAGGCCGTACGGCTATCTTCGTCACCTTGGCAGACATTTTTTTTAAAGAACAACAGTATAAAACACTTATTCCTGCCGTGCTAGAACTTACAAGTACTTTTATAGGAAAATATTAGATTAGCTGGCTACCCGATACAGGAATCACATAAAAATCATCACCATCCTAAATGGTTGTATAGAACAATGAAAAGTCACCGGCATGCCTACCACAATTCTTGTAATGATCCAAGACATACATACACACGATTATTTAGATGTATACAGCAGCATGAGACAGCAAGTAAATTCAATGAGTACAAAAATTCAATAAGCACAAGAAATAAAAGTTAATTCAAATAATTGAAATACATACCAGCCTAATGTGTACACGTGCAAAATTTCTTTCGAACAGTATATCGTTTTACATCGTTCATGCATCGTACATCGTGGTTTTTTATTATAAAATTTTGTATCTTTGGGGCATGGGGAGGCCTGGTTTGGTGTTAAGCAGTCCGTGTGGTGAAGTTTTGGCTCTAAATATTCCTTCCTTGATATTCCGTTTTTCCAGTCCCTTTCGTACGTAAAACTATATATAAGACAATCTGTAAATGATTATATATATATATATATATATATATATATATGTATATATATATATATATGAGATAAAATGTATTCAGATGTATTTCATACACACACATGATAGATTTAATTTCATAATGAAAAGTTCTCCTTTCTGCACCCCCCCAGTATGCAGGGCTACGGTCGTGCTTGAAAATTTAATGCATCAAATTGCAATGATGGGACTTTCTGATGGTGTATGTTTTATTTCCATACGATAATCATTTGCAGAGTTTTAAGCTCACCAAAAGCGTGAATACAACTGGCCCGGACCATGTGGGGTCTTAAGTTATTGCTCCACTAAGTTAGATATAGGCCTCTCGGATGCTTCACGTCCGCTCGGTAATACTGGATTTCCTAAATTGACGTGTAGTGCAGTTTACACGGTAATTTGAAAAGGCACGGCACAGCAAGGTGCAGCCAGGCACACGTGCCGGCCATAACTGGGATGGTGTTTTGGGGGCAAGTGGTAAGGTAGGGCTACAGTGCGACAAGTTTGTTAGTTCTTTTTGACAATAGCGTTGTTTAAAACACAAAATCCGGTGGACATCATGCATCTTTGGGGCTTTGCAACACACCGACTGCTGCGTTCATATGGTGCCGCAACTCTCAGCCTGTTGGGAAGGTAGTTTGGGGATCGGAAAGATTTATCCAGAATACACGCCCGGGGATTTGACCCCGGGTCAGCGGCACAGGAGTCAAATGCTCTTCCACCAGGCTACCGCATCCCCTGAAATCTAGTGGGGTTCGGTGGGGATGCGGGGAGCACCCCACTACACTGGATCTGGTGCTTTGGTGATTCAAGGTGAATTTTGGCAGAAACAAAGTTAGAGTTTTTCGGCCTGTAGCCCTATCTTTCCATTCCAACCAACGAACACATCCCCGGTTTTGCTGTCACATTTTGCTCTGAGATCCCAGGCTCAGCAAGGCACAGACAGGTACATGTATGTGCCAGGTTGTGCATTGATGTGCCGTGCCTTTTAAATTACCAAGTGAGCTGCATTTATATTTTCCATTCTTAGCTCTCTATGAATTGACAGTTTTGCAAATGTGGTTCAAGCTTAGTGTATGAGAAGATTATAAGAAGTTTTCTTCGCTGTTCTGACTCTTTTTTTGTATCACCGCTGGTTTGCGGATCTCATGGATCGAAGGTCCAGACATGACTCCTTGCTCAGGCGGTTGCGGGAGCCAAAATAGCCCACGCGGTGGCAGTGTATCGATATGTCATCGACCTGAAAAATCCCGGTTTAGTCTTTGAAGCACTCTGTGGGCCCATTGTGTGATATAAGTTTTAATTGGACAGATTAACCCTGTTCTTACTCATGCTATCTAAATTTTTGGGGGGAGGCCCTTGACCTGCACTGGTAACCTGACCTGAGATAATCCGACCTTAAAATTTTGGGACAAGTTGTAGAATGGATCAAGGATAAGGTATGCAAGTACGGCAGCTCTTCGTCCTGACGTTTTTTACTTCGTTGGAAAAACCCCAGGGGGTGTTAAAATACCTCCCACCGGAGCGGGGGTTAACGCCCATTCACACCCGATGAAATATGCAAAAGAACTAACCAATGTTTTTGTCGGCAGGCGATCTCGGCACGTGTTTTTGTAGCGTCAGTCGGCCAAATATTGGCCGAAAATGCTCAGATTGTGACAGGTGTAAATGAGCCTTTATGCTAAACCGAAGATACCCATAGGAGTGAAAAATACATCGCATCAACTTACACTCTACCTTCAAGTCGAAAAGGAGCACGCATTCAGCCGCTATGGGATAATAAAGATTATGATATCAAATAGCTTTGCTTGTAATGATATGTGTAGCCTTACAGTTGCACGAAAATGATGCACCAAAATAGGAATATCCGACACGATGATACCAGAAACAGCCAGTTTAAATGATAATTTATATAAGCGATTCTGGTATTTGTATATGAATGCATTTATAATTATCATCGATATGCACATTGAAATAGCAAATCACACATTAAAATTAGGTACTATCAATATGTATCTAACAAGATGATGCCAGGCTTGAAATTTGACAGTTTCAGTAAATAAACATGACATGAAACCTGCTAGCAGTTGGCATGTTCGCCTTTGAAATAGCTGGCGAACTCAATTGTGGGTCACGATTAATTATAAAGATTATTATTTGAAAAAGGAACTCCATAGGCTTGCAAAACTTTGCCCGAATGTCCGGTTCATGTGACTGAATGTTTTTATCTTGTTTGTGAGTATGTTTAATGACATGCTGCCCGTTTTCACCCATTGAAAGTTCAAACGGTGTCGTGAATGTCAAATTTCGGCCGTGTTGGAGACATTTTGGAAAATGTCATATTAAAACTCAAGGACATTTGAGGTCGCTGACCTATGGCATAGCAATGCGCCATATTCACATTAAAGTTGAATATAACTGGCACTATAGCACCCTTTGGGCGAAAAATGAGGATTTGACCTTGACAATAGACTTTTGATATTGCTCGGTGACATTGACCTTGACACTGGGTTTCCTTAACACGCGCATCGACGGGGTTGGGTACCCGACCTCCTTGGTATTTTTGAAGGTGGCATAAATAAGGCCCCGCGTAGCGCCGCCTCACCAAGCATTCCTTTTTCTCATCATTTTTACACCTGTTGTCAAAATGTTGGGCCTAGGTCATTTCAGGACAGGTCACCATTGCAGGTTAGTGATCTCACCTCTAAAAAACTCTAAGCAAAAAAACTTGACCTAGCAAGGTCGTACTTTATGTTATCGATTTGGCTCATTGCGAGGATTCCAGCCTCTTGTTTGTGCTCTTTCTCTACTAGGTCAAATGTAATGACTGAAAAACATTAATTTCCGTGAACACGGAAATTAATGTTTTTAACAACAAGATAACATAGTATATAATAATAAGATAACATTATCCTTTGCATGGCATGCCTTGACCTCTAGCAACCTTAAATTTGGCTCGACAGAAATGGTAAAAGTTTTGTATATACATATATATATATATATATATATATATATATATATATATATATATATATATATATATATATATATATATATATATATATTGTGTGTGTGTGTGTGTGTGTGTGTGTGTGTGTGTATATGTGTATCCAACGCCATAAGATTTTTTGCTATCTAGCGTGATTCTCGAGATTCTAGGGAGGGGGTACCCGATGCGCCATAGAGGGCATTTGTGAGACAAAGCTGCGTCCATGTACCGTGCACACCATGCAAAGAGGAGCCAGGCTGCAGGTCGCACTTGCTGGCCACGAGTCTGGTGGAAACATTGCAAATGGTTATAATTTTTGGAGCCTAGTTTTTACGCAAAAAATTTAAAATGTAAATTTGATAATTCCTGAAATTTTTTCGAACTTGCCTTGGTGTTGTTCTATCGAAAATGAAACGGAAAAAACACAGAAAATTAGCTTGAATATTCTGGTTTTGCCTTCTAGGTAGTCCGAAAGTTATACATAGTACTGTGCATAGGCGGATCCAGGATTACCTATTGGGGGGGGCAGCACCTTCCCGGGGGACGCCATCCGGATCACGAGGGTGCCACTTTTGACCGGCAGAACCTATCAGGTGGGCGCATATCCTATCGGTGGGTGCCGATTTCCGCATCCTGGGGGGGGTGTGGAAAGCGATATTTCAGGGGGGCCCATCGACCTTTCAGGAGGCGCCGTGACCATTTCAGGGGGCACGAAGGGTCGTTTGGGGGGGACGTGCCCCCCTTTGCCCCCTGAATCCGCCAATGGAACTGTGATCCCATCAAACGTTTTTATATTGAAACTAACATATTTAGCTTCAGCATTGCGAATATCCGTAGAAAATACAATTCACACTTTTTCAAGGGGACCGCCGCTGGGAAGATGCGCAAAAATATCAAGTTTTGACGCTTTTGTTATTGAAATCTGCTATGTTCTTGAAGTATGATTATGCTGGCAATTGCTAAACGCAAAAATACAGTTTTACCAAAAATGCATTAGAAAACATTCCGTATATCTTGTTCGGTTCCATGAAATATTTCCCCGTTATTTTTGTGTCCACCTGTTACTATCTGGGTTTTTATAATCTCTTTTGAGCTTGCGATTGGCCAATACACGACTACACAGGGCAATCAGTGATTTTACCGCATGTTTGGCGATGGCGGAGCGTGGGATGGAAACGTAGCTAAAAATTGTCGCGGTTAATTGGAGGTGACTGATGCGACACAGGGCAGGAACGTCGCGGTCTAAGGAGCTGAATCAGGGAATGATCGACCGTACGACCATGGCATATCATTGGAATAGTCACTTGATTAAAAAAACTGCAGGCTTCCTTGCTTCGGAATAAGCCAAAGCCGTGTAGAACGGTATGCAAACTGAAATATATGAAACAACGTGGTTGGTGATACAGTGTAGGTATTTGCTGATCATTGTCAGGAAAGATGAAAGTGGGTAAGATTGATTGAGAAAATGTAAAAGTGGAAGTCAGTGTCACAGTAAAGCAAGTAAGAGAGACTCGGAGGCAGTGCCGTATATGCGACTCAAGCGATGAGATTTGAGTCGTTTGGAAGTTACTGCGAAGCCGTGACCTCTAGGACCCGCAGCACAAGCAAAATGGTAAAATCGGAACAAGACTTGGTAAGAGTCAGCTATATCACAGCATTCCATCAAAATAAGACTGGGTGAGTTTCGAATAAATCCTTCCAGCTCACTAAGTGACATGGAACAACTTGGAACCTGCTTAGGAAAAGTGATGTAAAAAAGAGATAACTCTCTAAATATTCTCTGCTGCAGCGTCCAGCTAAGCTGTATTTTTGCTATTTAAAACTGGAGAAAACTGTGGTCCACATTTTCACCGGTTGAAGCCCACATAACTCGTTTCAATATTGCAAATCACCGCTGAAAAGAAATGCTGCGGCAGTCTGGTGGGTCTATTTTTTGTAAATTCACTAGTCAGGGGCTATAACTGTATGTAGCTATTTGTTATGGTGATGGTTGAATTATTTAAATAGAAAATGGTTGAAAATAGGGGCAGCGTCCAATTTGGTGGGTGTTGCTTTCACAGTGGAGCACAGTCGAAAGTTGAAGTATGTCCTGCCATAAGCGGGAGCACAAGCTGTGTTCCTTGAAAGAATCTCAGCATCATATGTATTTAGGGCAAGGCTGGGTTCACTTTGATTCCAGCGCCCTATACTCTCCATGCATGATCAGTACTTGACAGAGGCGAGCTTAGATGTGCCTGTTTTACTGAGCAGGTTACATGTCTAAAAGTCAGATCCAGGTCTTCAATATGTTCCAAACATAAGAGACGTCTTACTATATTCGAGGTGCTGCTAGGGATTATCAAACAGGGTCCCAGAGAGAGGTGTGTTAACACTGCGCCAGTTGTCACCAAATGGAGGACAACAACTGGTGCCAGTAATGGTGTCACCTCTTCTAGCACTTTACTTTTCAATAGCCATCACAAACCGTACTACTTGATTTGGTGAATCATCTGCTCTTGATCTTGTGACATACTCAAAATCAATGGACTCACGGAGCGTAATTACTGCCCGTGATAAATTACCAGCCCAGTATGAGTGTCACAAAGCTGGCAGGCGTCCAATTTCAGGCATGTTGTCGCCTTTCAGCGGGTACTTACCCCAGAGTTGTCATGGTGACGATGGTGTACCAGAATGCAGCCGGAATCGAAGTGAAAGTGGAACCCACCACTTTCTTCTCGGCGTAGAACATGACGGTGGCGAAAATGATGATGGCCATGGCCAGCGAGAAGACGAGGAAGCCCAGCTCCTTGGCGCACGACTTGAGCGTGTAGCCGAGGATGCGCAGCCCCTGCGAGTGACGCGAGAACTTGAAGATCCTACAGACACGGAAAACACGGAGGGTGACGAACGCACCAGAGACATCGTCGTTGTCCGTGATGAGCAGACCGATATAATACGGAAGAATGGCGACGACATCGATAATGCTCATGACGCTACGCACGAACTTACATCGGTCGGGCGCCGCGAACAGCCGCAAAAGATACTCAACGCTGAAGATCATCACACACGCCGTGTCCAAGCAGAAGAAGATCACCTCGTAGCGTTCGCCGCATGGCAGCGCCTCCTTCTTGCCCGGCAGTCGACCACACTCGACCGTCTCTACAACGTTCGCTAACACAGATACAGCTATGAAGAACCCTGTAACATAATAGAACACCAGCGCCGCGGTGGACGTGTGCGGGTTCTCGAACGCCCGCCACATCTTCTCGCGCAGGTTGGTCAGCTTCACGAGCGCGCCCTCGCCGTTCTCCGACATCTTGTCGTCGAGGAGGCGTTCGGCGTTCTCGCGCTTGCGGTCGCGATAGTCCTCATAGCAGCAGTCTCCGATCACATCTGGGATGATGCCGAAGAACGCCAGCTCCTCGTCGTAGCTCGTCAGACACTCGTGCTTCGGGTAGTGCAGCTTCCCCGTGCGGTAGTAGTTGAGGATGTGCCGGAAGATGTCCGGATCCCGGTCGAAGAAATACTCCTTCGTGTCCTCCTCGTAGAAAAAGTCCCTCTCGTTCGAGCCGAGCAGGGAGTCGGGATACTTCTCCACCGTGTTCCTCCATGTCTCAAACCTTCTTCCTGAGACGTTAATGATGAGTTTTTCGTCATCGGCTCGCCGCTTATCCTTGGCCACGGGTGGCGCGGGCAGCGGATTGTTGGCGATCGGTACCCAGCCGATGGCTGCCGCGCGCGCGAACGGCAACCACGCGGCCACGGACGCCATGCTGTCCACCTATCGAGTCCCTGCGTCACCACAACGCGCTCGCCGCTGCCTCGACCGCAGCGCGCCGCCCTACATGGCGCTATTTCGCTCGACGGCACTACCGCGTCGCTTCCGATGCCGAAACGCCCCGCGCCGTCACGAGAGCCCAAATAGCACTGGCGGTGTGCCGCCGCCGGGCGCCGACGCAGCGCGGCTCCTGCGCGGCCCTGGCACTGCGACGCCGACGACGCGACCGCCCGACGCCGACGCCGACGCCAGCGCGAGCCCAATTGATTGGCGCCCGCCACCGTGCGGCGACCGTATTCACCTATTTCGATAATCGTCATAGTGATGTCCATGGGACAGCTGATGCCACACGTGTGGTGAACCACGGCGTTACGCTGGTCGACTCGTCGCACGCAGGTGCGCACATGCGGCGGGGCTGCCCGTTGCGCCGGCGGCGGTGAGCGCGCGACCCCCACCGTTTCACCCACCTCCCACCTCCACACACGCACACCGCCGAGCAGAGTCAGCGCGAGCTCTCCTCCCCCTGTTTCTTAGCATGCCGGCGGCGTCTGGTATACCTGCCGGAGCCGACCGTTTGCTTGTTATCGCTACCACCGATGGCTGTTTATTTACCGGATGCTGTGAGGGGTGGGCGTTTTCGTGTGAAGCCAAGCAGCACCTACTGAGAAGCTCCCAACCGGGCCAACCAAGCTGGAAGCCAGACTGCCTGAGACCCGCCCGAGCATCAGCATGTTGAAAACGGCAGCAATAACTTTCTACTTGTTTTTTTAACATTCTTATTCTACATGAACATTTCTATTTTCGCTGCAATCGCCAGCCCTCGCCATGAATTGTGTGTGTTCTGTCCCTATATGAAAATACAACAATATCTGTATGTCTGTTTTCTGTAAGGCTTCGTCAGCGTGAAATGACATCTGTGAGTGGTGATTATCTTTCCTGATGTAATGTTAACACTTGCTTTATATGTTTGTACAATCATACCTTTAGCAATAGTAATTCAGTGTCGCGCCACCTGTATTTCTACAATTTCGGAATATTGCTACTGAACCTAAAACCAATACAAAACTAAAATCGCCCAATGTGAAACTACAGAAATACAGCGATTTAAAAAAAATCAGCAAAATAAGCCGACAAAAATATGTTTTCTGATATACGTACATACATTGTTATAGTTTACACTATTTGCGTAGGCAGGAGCTATTTTAGGATTTCAGTCTGTCCCAATTTTACTACTGGTTTCAAATAAACCAACTTTAGGCGAGGACAGGTGTGTGTTGTCATAGTTCAACTATTTTCGTAGGCACCAGTTTTTTTTTAGGATCTCAGCCTGTCCCAATTTCAATACAACTTCAAATAAACCTACTTTAGGCGAGGACAGGTGTGTAGCCACTATCCTATCTAAACAGACTAGCCCAGGTAGTTTTAGTCTCGCCGCTCCCTCCACGGTCTGTTCAGGCACCACCACTTGTTTACGAAAGCCGATCAGCCCAAGGTCAGATGACATTTCCCAACCAGTCCCTGGCACAAGTCTGAAAATTAAAGTACCAGAAACAGGGGGAGGCCCACTCTTAACCCCAGAACAACCCTACCGATTTCCCATCCGATCGGTGGCCGTGGGTCAGATCGGAGCCCCCCACGGTCTAGGGAACCGGAATCGATGCGGAAAAAATGGAAGTGCCTTACCGTGTCCTACCCTGGAGCCGAGTTTGGACCATATTCGTTGCTCTGTAATGTTACAGTGGGTCAAAATGGGTCAAATTTAGACCCAGTTAGAAAATCGCTTATAAATCGTGAGCACGGGACCTAGAACAAAAAATACATAAACGTGCTTTTCTTGAGCCAATAGTGCAAACGGTATAAGGTCATGGCCAAATAATGACCTTTTAAGGTCATCTTGCATATAATTTGAATCCTTCCGTTACGCTCATGAATATGATACCAAATGTAAGACTGTATCTTGTTCATTCAAAAGTTATAGACACAAACCATTTCGTAAATCATGACCTTTGGTGACATATGGTGACCTCTGGTGACCTTAGTGTTCGAATGACCTCATGATGGATGCCACGATACATATTTTTTTGTTTCAAGAGCTTTTCAACGGTGTTAAGAAACTTGATTTAGCTCTTCTAGAAGCCGAGTTTGCCAGCCTGATTTTAGAAGACCATAATCACCTCGCATGGTTTTAAAAATAACGTAATTACTCATTGACCTGACCTAACATGATGTCAATTAGGTTGTTGAATTAATTGCCCTAGAGGTGTGCAAAGTGAAGTGCCTCTCATTGAAATGGGCTCGGAATAATTTGCCAGAAACCGAGGGGGGGTCCGGTCGGATCCCCAGGTGCTGAGGGAAAGTTACGCTCTTCAACTTCATTTTGAACCATATGAAACATTTATTAATTTTAATGGGTCATCTTTGATATAGCAATCATATATTATTAAACAAGTATGTTGACCCAGACATATAATGAACCTTTCCGTGACCTCATTGACCTTAGGCCCCAAAACCTTTCTAAACATGTTTTTGTATGGTCAAGTTTTGTGCAGAAGCTAGGAAAATCTGTGGTTTGATGAACTGATTTATCGTGCTTTTCTGGGTATTTTCCTGGGAAAACGTGAAGCCTTGAAGTGTCCTATAAAGTGTCAGGCAGACAGAGTCATGACTCCACTATTCAAGCTTTCTCGCATCTTTAAACTAGCATAGGTGGTTAGGTTTTCTAGATATGTAGGCAGATAAATAGGTAAGTGGGTCAGTACGAGCTAGGCATGATCACACGGTCGAATGGTCAACTTGCATTTCAATACTACTTCACACTTACAATTATATCATAAGAATCGGAGATGGAACACGCGAGTTATTTGATTGTCCTCGTTCTTTTGCAACGCTTGTTAACGCAATCCAATTATTGTCACGTCCAATGCCTACCAATGAGGAGCGCGCTGCGGGGCCAGAGCGCCGAGACAGCCGCTATCGAACACGAGTCCGACTGAGTGGACCTTGGACGACGCGGCCAAACCGATGCCACTGCAGCAACCAATTAATTTCAGCAGTACAGAAAATGTCGTGTTCATGGGACTGTTGTCGCCGGCCGGAAAATGTCCAGGAAACGTAACGTTTTCTTAGAAGGAGCATTAGGGCTACTGATAAATCTGGTGAAGACTTTGCCCGTACTATTCACTAGTAACAGCATGCATGGCATACTAAATCATTATTTATCAACACTAAAAACTTTTTCTGTTTGCAAAAAAAACTTATAAGTAAGTCTTTTGTAGCCATTTGCTAATGTTACACAATAGTCAACATCTTCAAATAGGAGAGCTCAACATATCACCACGAGCGCAATTCGACCTTTTTTAATTTTGCGGACTAGACGAACCAGTTTTGGAGTGGCAGGGTTCCAGTTTAGCGCATGGCAATAAAAACGAATCTTTCATCGCACCAGACCCAACTTCTAACAAAATAATGTGACTGTTTCACCTCATGTGCCCACACGACTCCACGCGTCTAGATGCAACCCTTCCGCCAAGCCCTATTGATTCAGTCGGGGGCTGAGCGCAGCAGTCAGCTCATCAAGTAAGTGATTTACGATACCCCTGCCAATAATGTCGGCTGAATGAAAATAGAGTTTTCGTTTTACCGTCAGTCTGCTTTTCATATCATTACTAATCGTTTAATGCAGACCATATTTTAAGATGCTATTTGAGGGGCATTTTGCTTGCCTGGCCCCCATGTTGTACCATCAGAGAACGACCTAGTGCCTACCAGAGTTTTTTTGCACATCATTTTATAGACTAACCACAATTCAAACTGCTTATTCTGCCGTGTATATTTCACCTAACTCGTTAATTTCCAAATATGTAATACGATGTTTTACAGGCTGCCCTAACCTGGGTAGTAGCTCTTCTGTATCTGACTGGCAAGCAGCGCCCTTCCCTTCTTTCCTATCTACCCTGTCCAGCCGTATCTGACTGCCCACCAGTGCCCTACCCTCCCCTCCAATCTGCCCTGCCTGGCCGTATGAATGCCCAGCAGTGATCTGCCCTCTCTTCTTTTCTGCCTTGTTCGACCTTATTTGACTGCCCACCAGTGTGCGGCCCTCCCTTCCCACCTGCCCTGTCCGGCCCTATCTGACTCTCCCTGCCTTCCTTTCGCATGTCCAGCCGTAACTGGCTCCCCAGCAGTGCATTGCCCTGCCTTCTTCCTTGCCCTGTCTGATCGTAAACGGCTGCCCACCAGTGTCCCCCCTTTTTTCTTATCTGCCCTGTCCGGCCGTGTTCGACTGCCCACCAGTGCACTGCCCTCTCTTCCTCTCTTTCCTGCCCGGCCATATCTGACTGTCCACCAGAGCCCTGCCTTCTCCTTTGGCATTTTTTAGTCGTATTTGACAGACCACCGGTGCACTGCCACCTTTCTTCTCCGCCCTCTCCAGCCGTTTTTGACTGCCCACTACTGTCCTGTTCTCCTTTCTTCTCTGTGCCATCCGTCCTTATCTGATGACCCACCACCAGTGCTCAGCCCTCTTTCCTTCTTTATCCGTCAGTATCTGAATTCCAACCAGTTTTCTCTCCTCTCTTTTTGTTCATCATGCCTGTCTTTTTAGGGGTCACCAGTGCCAAGGCTGGCCGCGTTTCCCAGTCTTTCCAGTCTTTCTTCTGTCCGCGTTACCCAGTCCCATCTGTTTGCCCACCAGGGCACTGCTCTCTTTCTGACTGCCCATCAGTGCCCTGCCCTCCGGTCCTTTTTGTCTTTTTCGGTGTCATCTAAATGACCACACTGCCCCCGACTTTTGTACAGTCCTATCTGTCTGCTCTCCTGCGCCCGTCTTCACCATTTCTCCAGTTCCCTTCTTCCTTGCCCTGCCCCGGTTACCTGTATTCCTAGCAAGGCGTTTAGACTGTCCACCCGCGCCCCGCACTCCCTTCTCTTCTGACCAGTCCGACTCCAGCTGTCTGTTTATCACTGTTCCATCCTCCCTTCTACTTTGCCCTGTCTGGCTCAATCCTATCGCTCACCGTCATACTGCCTTCTCTTTGATCCGCCCTGTCGGAACCTACCTAGCTTCCTACAGCGTCACTTTCCCTTATATATTCTGTCGCCCCGCTCAGTCCTTTTTGCTATTTACCAGTGCCTGCCATTCCTTCCCTTCTTACAAGTGCAGTGCTCCTTCTCTTCTGCCTTTCCAGTCCAATCTGTCTGGTTACCAGGGCTCGGCTTTCCCATTCTCTGTCCTGCCAACCTCTATCTGATTGCCTGCCAGCATTTTGTCCTCTCTTCTTATCCGCAGTACCCGTCTCTATTTAACTGCCCATCAATGTCCTGCCCTCTTCTTTTCTTATTTCTTCCCGACCTCCTTTGTCTATCTATCAGCGGCATGCTCTTCCTTTCTGTTCTACCCTGTTCGACCCTATCTGAACGTCCACTTTTGTCCATCTTTCCTAACCCTCATCTGTATGCTCACAGCACCGTGCTCCCTATTCCCTTTTATTTGTGCATATTATTTATTCCCTATTCCCTTTTATTCCGCATATTATTTGTGCGCTAGCACCCCTTCTAGTACCCTAGCTAATTCCATCTTAACTCGTGCCCCGTTTGAGTTGAAAGTGATGCGTGCCACTCGGGGGGGGGGCGCTTTTCTGCCCCTCCCCATATCTCTCATTTCCTGGACGAAAGAAAACTGACTGGCGGCATCCCAAACTATTTTGGTTAAACCAACCATGAAGCCACAAGATGTTAAAAAGGTTCCATAGGGTTGTAACAGGTTATTGCAGATTTTCTCCATATATATTTCATTGATCAGTGCTAAAGAAAATGTTTGGGCATCATTAGAGTCCGCTCATCGTGGCCAATTGAATGATGTATTATATGAGCATAATATTTCAAGTTGTGAAAATGGCGCGACCTCAAACCAGGTCTTTGCTACATGCTGACCTAGTATAACCACATTGTACATCAATCGACTCCCAATGACAAAACAAGCACAAACTATAATTCAAACAGAAGCTCTGTCACAATTCAGTAAAAAAGTATCAAATGAACCATAGCCCGTTCAGGTGATCTGAGACGACTTCTGAGACTTCAGATGCTTAAAAAATCAAAATCCAATGAATCCCATAGATGATCAAACCCCTCTTTTTAGTTTACACAGTTTTTCTCTTGGTATTTTTTCCCGTCTGAACGTAAAATTTAGTCTTCGTTGAAACAAATTGGCCTGTAGTGTGTGCCATCACAAACAGGGCATTAATCTAGGCTGGATGCGCGCTAGACTGCACCATACAACACACCGATTGCTCAGTGTATGTATGTACATACATCTATACATACATATCTCACCAGAAATTTCCGATAGAGAAGTGGATGGGCTACCCAGAGGTGCAGAAAGTATGCTGGCTGTCACAAACTCAATGCGACGTATGCCTCCTCTGTCACACAGAGCTGGAAATAATAATTGTATACTTGAATACTATTTCCAATATGCTGAATGTCCTCTATCTGTCCCTTACTTTTTGCAGCAGACAAGGTTCTAGCACCAAACCATTACACCATGAAAGTAGTAAGTTTTCATTTATAGATCATGTTTTTGTTTTTGGAAGGAAAATTTCCAATTATGGGTCATTTTTTCCAGTATTGTGGTCATAACTATTATTGGCAACGCTGACTGCAGTTTCCCCCAATGACATGCATTTCCTTTTTGAAGAAGTTTCCATTTTTGAAAGGAGTGTTTCAAATTATGGTACTTTTCCACATGATTACATGTAGCAATTATCATGAAAATAGTCATTATTGGGAACATACCTATTAATGGAAGCATACATGTACACACAATTGGGAGCCCTAACCGCAGCTTCCCCCCCACTAAACTTCTATCTCACATATCAACAAAAGGGAAAAAATGTCAATGTCAACATAGTATTTGAATCTACCTAAAATGTGTTGGTAAAGTGGACCTTAGGTAGCATTTTTATAAACACATCAAATGCTTAAAATTTGCATCCCACTCACGATCATCACCTGCCTGGTCATTCCTTTTTGCAGTAAAAACTCTGAGGCAACTAGCCTGCATAGATGTAAAATTATGTCTATTGCCCTAATAGGTACAGAGGTATTGGAATTCACATACCAAAGAAAGATCCAGTGTAGTCAAAATCCTGCTTTAACTCCATGAAGTTCAGGTCCTGTGCGTTGCTTACCACCACTGGTAGTAAGCAACACACCCCCAACCAGCGTTTTTCGAAGTCTATTTGTTTCTGAGATTTGCTGTGATTTTCTGAGATAAGAAGGGGGTCTACTCGGCCCCCTCCAGTGCACGTTAGTTCCAGGCCCCTCTCCAGTGTGGGTGTTAACACTTTGTGGAGGACTGCATTAGCACACATTTGCTATCTGTACAATATTGATATGATAATTTGATCATGAAAACTCACCTGAATCACTGTTGTTGCCAGCCTGTTGCTGGCGCCAACTCTCCCAACTTCCTCCAGCTCCAAATCTATCTAATCAATCTAGGGCACAAATAAACTAAGGCACAAGCAGGCTAAGGAATGAAAAACCAAGCTTGATATGGGAAAGTGCATCAGTCTTACAATAGCCTACATTCATCTTAGATTAGCCATGGGCAGCAATATTTGTTCTAGCTAGTTTTAGCCTGCACTTATCTCAAATATACCTAATAAATATGTCCTCAAAATAAGTGGCTTCCCGCCTGTTTAAATTTTTGGCAGGCTCTACATCACATAAACATTTCTAACTTGTCTTGTCGCTGTTGCGCAGTTTAAGTAGAATTGCTGCCCAGCTATGTTTATTTTCTCACTCACTTAGTACTTTTATTAGTAGCTTTTAGGCGTACTTGATACTAAATTCGAAGAAATAGGGGCCAATAAATCGAAGACACTCAAACTGTAAATATGATTTAACCTGAAAAAATGGACAGAGAAGTACTTAATAAAGTATCTGCGTTATCGTTAATGCCTTAAATATGCCCACAATCGTGTATTTCTCGAAAAAATTGACTGTCACATTTCCGGTATCTAGGCGACAACTTTCTGCAAACTACTAACAATCAGCCCCATTGGGCTGCATGTTAAAATCTGGCAACTGTGACAGCGGTTTGCGGGTTTTCTGCAGCGGGGGTCCCTCGTTTTAGTAGAAACTGAACACAGTACCAATATTGTATTACTAATGGTACGCTGTGCAATTGAAGAACAGAGCTGCTAAGTTAAAATATTCCCTACACGCTTCATTCTCTATTTCGAAAATATGGGGTTTGATCTTGAGCCATACAGTCAGGATCGCTATTTTGTCACAATTATGCACCTCAATTTTCGTAAATGTGTCACAAACTCCGGTAGCCGAGTTGGCAAGTTTCTGCACCTCTGGGGCTACCCAACGCCCGTTACCGTTTTCCGCTATCTAGGATGGTTTTCGAGATCTTAGGGGGCGGGTACCGGCCCCCGTCAAAGTGAAGGTGGCTCAGACCCCCGTCAATGCGCGTGTTAAATGTAGAAGCCCGTAGAACCCACCATATACACGATAATTTGAAATACAATAGAGCAACGAAACATAGTAGCAAAACCACAAAATAATGCACGTCTTAGCTGAAATATAAGCATACATATTTAGAGCATTACAACTCTCATAATATTTCCCTCATTTCTATTGGGTAGCCCCATTTTTCAACAAAAGCCATCTCAAATTTCCTGCAATGTTAGACCGTTGTTTGCATCAGTTGACTGCATCTGCACAGTTTCTCTGCAAAACTCCAGAGATATTGAAAATCAGAATGGGGTCCTGTGCAAAAACCAACCTTTCAAGAGGCCCACCATTCTGCAAGTATCCATTGGCCGAAATATTTCAGCATGATTCTTTACGCAGAAGTAGGACCGACAGTTTCTGCAACCAGCCGTTGTCAAAGTCCCATCAGCTTACGGCGCACGTCTTTTCTACCGGGCTAGTGCGTCATTTGTTTCCCCTCCGCTGCGACAGGCTTAAATATCACTCTGAGGGCTTTGTGGAAAGCTTCAGAAATGGAGGTTCCTCTCTTCTCCACCGCCATAAGTGGATTTTTTTATTTAGAGCAGGCCAATGACACAGCAGGTAAATAAGATACGAGCTTGGAAGTGGGAAAATTCAGCGAATCCAGCCACTTCTTAATTACTCGGCATGCATAAGAAAATAACGGAACGTATCATTACTGAATGAAGCGGAGCAGTGTGTAATACGATCCCTTGGAAATCCCTCCAGCAGGGAAAGGGTTGACGACCCTATACAATCTCAAGAGACGGTGCGAGGTAAAAGGCCCAAACAAATGCATACAATTTAAAAAGTGAGCTTTGTAAGTTATGCTTAAAATAGTTCCTCTGGTTTTATAAGTTCAGAAGTCGAGAATGATTTTCTTTTTGCAGATCCATTTTTCCAAGATCAAATAGTCATATGCAATACCTATTCTCTAACAACAGTGGAAGGACAGTGGAAACAGCTATCCCCATTGCACAATATGATTTAGCACGTACCATATTGTACTACTGCACCATCACCATAAGAGCTCATTTTCGCCGGAATGGATGGTAGGGCTAGATTAGAAGGAAAATGACAGAATATACCAGTGAAGTAAAAAAGTAAGTTTAACACGCGCATTGACGGGGGGCGGGTACCCGCCCCCCTCGGGTTTTTCGGAAATAGCAGAAAAACGGCGGCGCTGCGCGCCGCCGTAATTGGTATACCCTTTTCCCTCATCATTTTTACAACTTCTGTGAAAATTTTAAGGTTAGGTAACCTCAGGTCAGGTCACCAGTACAGGTCAAGTGACCCGACCTCAAAAAAGTTTAAGATAGCATAAGTCAGAGCAGGGTGAACTTATCCGATTGAAACTCATATCACATAATGGCCCCACCGAGTTCTCTAACATATGTTCCGGTATTTTTGATATCGATGACCTAAGGTGAGGTACGAGGCATGACCTCTCCATTGGAAATACATGGGAAAAATGGTTTTTACGGAATAGCTCAGTAACGGATGGTGATAGAGCATTTATTTTAGCTGCATTAGACTCGCCTGGGCTTTGCAGTTCTAATGATATGCATTTTATATAATTTGAGCCTGAACTGACCTCAGGTCAGGTCAAATCCTTAATTTGACCTAGCAAGGTCAAATTATATATTATTCGATTCGGCTTGCTAAGAGGATTCATATAGTTTAAGTCGTTTTGCTCTATCTTTACTTGTTCAGATGTAATGGCCGAAAAACGTGAATTTACATGTTATCCCTATGACGGGCATGTTTTGACCTCTCGTGACCTTAAATGTAACCTGACAAAAAATGGTTCAAATGCTTTTGATGGACAAGTGGATGGGCAGCCCAACGCCGCTTACCGTTTTTCGCTACCTACCGTGGTTCTCGAGATCTTAGGGGGGCGGGTACCCGCCCCCCGTCAATGCGAAGGTGGCTCAGACCCCCGTCAATGCGCGTGTTAAGAATAATAAGATATTCAATGTATTCGCTTCGATAGAGTTAGCAACACAGGGGCTGTTTTGAACTCTGGTAAGCTACCCATCTTGCATGATTTTGATACAACAAATCAATATTGTCGCGCAAAGGAAGAACAGCTCACCACCAATTTCAAGCAAGTCAGCGACACATTTTGGTTTACAGGCAAGAAGAAATACGAGGGCGATTTCAAAGCGGGACCTCCGTCGTCCTAGGTTGCGTGTTTGTTTCAGTATTAGTCGAATGTGCCATTCTTTGTTGCATCCCTGACCTGGGAACATTTTTGTTCATTTGCGCCACACATACACAGTCACACTACGCACACCGAATATATTTTCCTTTATGGACACCCTTGTGGCAGTGCCCCGCCCTCCTTTTACATCTGGTAGCATTAACTAATGCAGCGGTTCTCGTTACTATCCCAGAAAAGTACAAATTAAGTATTTCCACGTCCATGTCGGGCATTTTCGGGCGAGTGCAATTTCCACCACTAATAACGGAGCGAACACAGCGGTACATAGAGCCCGGGCCTGCATCCCTAATACGCTGGCTGATGCTTTCCCGGGTATCTCTCAGCATGGCAGCGCGGTCCTGCCTGTTCAGCTCACTGTACAGCTCCCGGTCTCCCCACCTCCGTGCAGCGCGGCGGGCTGCCATTAAATGCTTGGTGGCGTCAGAAACCGGTGGCGGATTCAGGGTCTAAAAGTGAGCTTGTGGTCGCCGACTAAAATCCAAGCTTCTTCGATGGTCGCCGAACCTAATACTACATGTATTACAAAATCGGTCCTAAAAGTGGTATAAATATGGCTATAGGGAAGCACTGGCGAGTGCAAGGGGAAGGTTCCGATAAAATATAGATATAAAAAACCTATAAAATATAGATCGGGTTTCTCGATATCGATGACCTAAGCCAGAATCAAGTCATTACCTAAGTGATTTCATGATATTATAATTCAGTATTAAAATCAAAGTTATGATCTGAAAGCAACAAAATTATACATGCTGGCCCTTAACCCTTGCCCCGGTGACCAGCATGAATCACCTATGAACCCCCTGGTGGGGGGGTTGAAAATGACACCCTCGATCTCGGAAACAAAGAAAGATAGAAGCGGAAAGGCGATCGAAGGTCGTCGGAAATGCAATCGGCGTTACTCCCGGAATTTTGCGGAAGGTCAATACTGTGGTCACCAGAGGGGAATAATTCATATACGTCAAATGTATCAAATGCAGTGCTCTATAAAACCTTGCTTATCTCCGTACGCAAATAGCTGGAACCACTTTCTCAACGCTATTCGACAGAGCCGGACCAGCTCTTTCACTAAGGCAACATCCATTTTCATATCGGTTCAAGGCTGGGGCGCAACAGGACACTGAATATTGAGGATGTTATCACGTAGCTTCAGTTATAATAGGAAGAACGCTCGCATTGGGCGTGATATGTCGGACCTAAAGCCAATGTTGGATAGTGATCAGTCATTTATACGCACTACGCAGTAATGAATACGTATCGATAGTGCCCACTAATGTTAGGCTAAGTCTGTTTGGAGGTCAATCGAGGTCAATTATGATACACTGCCCGTACACAAGGGCAATTAAATGGGCGCCGAAAGCGGTGGGACGGGGTACCTACGCATCCTCCTGTTGGCCAACCAGGGGGGACGTCTCCCCAAATTTTCGGTTCATCATCATTAATGCTGTCAGGTACCGAATATGCTCACAATTCCCTGCCCCGGTCGGCACCAGCCCGGGTCCGTTCCCCTGTAAAAATTCCGTGGCAGCGCCCCTGGGCATTAACATTTTCGCCCATCACTTCTATACCAAGCAAGATACAACCATGACTGATGCACCATTGTTGTTCTCTCATCAATAATGGTTTTATTTTGTGTCCATCCATGTGAAAATTGTAAGACCTTATTTTAGAGACAAATAAAAGGGTTTGCAGCACCTTAAAAAGAGCCTCAGAAACAGTTCCGATGTTTCATTTAACTAGAGAAAAATTTTTCATGTACATACATGCGTCGTGAAATACTTGGGATTCTTCACCTTGAGGCGCCACAAATCAGATAAATTCCTGTAACATTTCAAATAAATAATTCAAACATTATTCATTGGCAACATTTCCTCAGAAGTGCAGTGGAAAATATCAACCATTGCTAAGATGAGGCCCAATTTTGTCCATTGTTGAACATGGTTCTACTCAAGCAATAGCAATGCTGTCTCTTGGGAATAACCTTATTTTTTTGCATGACATCATTCCCATGATAACTATTTCAAGCTCTTAATTGATGTTTTAGCATTAATAATCAGGACTGAAAAGTTTCCAGAATAGTTGCTGATGACCCATTTGGACCAGGACTGGGCACTGAGAAGAACAGTTTGCATTTGCAACCTGTTCTTTTGTGGTGGACACAATCTCTCTGTGATATTTCTGCTGTATCTCTGTGCAGTGCTTCCATATTTCATCCATACTAGAGAAAACAAAACGATTCAACTTCCTTATGACAAAAATACAAGATATTATCAGAAACTTGGATGCAATAATCAGTCAGTTAAAAACATACACACACACCCTGATAACCCAGTGTGCATCCATCTGTGCAAAAGGCACAGCTTATTCTATGTTTGGCAGACTTGGATTGGACCATTGTCCTTGCAGTGGAGTCTTCTGGCAATTGGAAATGGTTTATCCATCTTTGTGTGTGCAGGAATGCACATTTATCCCTTATGGGGTACCAATGCCAGAGATGGATCTGGGATTTTAGTAAGGGGCAGCCCTCTGAGATTGCATGCTGTCAACCAAAGGCCACTTCACCCAAAAGGGTGGCTATCATCATCAATCAGTGGGAGAAAACTGTGGTTGGTGTGACTTAAAAATGGTAACAATGCCATAAATGGGAATGCTTGACCCATAGATGGGAGACCCATTCTCAATTATGGGAATGCTTGAGACCATTTTCCATAACAATATTTTAGGCCATGAAACAAACTTTTGTTCTTTCTACCTGGCTTATTTCTGTTCTTAAAATTTTAGAGGGCATTTATCTTTGAAGCAGAAACAGGAAATCATACTTTATACCTGCTTCAAATATTGAAGCTCAACATGTTTATTATGATCATTCACATGTCTTGGTGCATCTGTGTAAATAAAACACTAGTCATATACAAAATCAATTAATAGATACCTAGTGAAACAATAAAAGTTTTTAATATTTAATTTCTATTGCCACTTGAGTTAATAATATATACAGACCAAGTATGTGGCCATACAGAACATGATGTGAGCCAACCTAGCCCAACAAAACCTGTTTTCAGCACCTTTAATGCCATTTTTCACAACTTCTAAACTTCAAAGCTCCATCTGTAGCCCCATATTTGTATTCTAGTGGTGGGGGCAGTAGCAGGTATTTTCTGCCTCACAGACCTGGTTTAATCAGTTTTGGGGTACCCTTTTCCTCAGGCCGCCCTTAATCCTTTCAAACTTAAGGGGTCCTGAACTCGAGTTCAGGGATACCTTGGACCTGTCACTGCTGTGGCACCCCAAATGAAAGCTCAGTTATTTTCTGTGCCTACTAAGAGCATCCTTAAAATTTTCCTATTTCTCATTTCAGGGACTTTAAAATTTATAAATAACAGGCCTACTTGGTCACCCAGTTATATGTCCAGCTATAAGGCCCAGTCTGCAAGTACGGCAGCATGCCAGACGAGTCGCACCAGCCATCTAAAATTCTTGCACCACCAGCCTCCAAAATACACCAATCTGGCACATACCAGGGAAAATGCACCCATTCCTACCCCTACAATGCAATGCTATCTCAATCATTAGTAGTTAGTTAAGGAATGTTTATAAGGCCCCCTCCTTGTTTCGTAGCCATTCAGCCATTATTTGTTTAGTTTAAGTGTCACTAACCTGGCAAGTTCGCACCAGGCTGATAAAATTTGCACCAGTCTATCCTGTCTCAAAGGGCACTCGCCAGACAAGATCTCGACGAAAATGCCGTACTTTGCACACTGGTATAAGGCAAGAACATGGTGGTATGAAAACAGTATACTTGTTATGGATAGTCTCATAATTAGGCACCCCAAAATCACTTGGAAATCCCGCCCTTGGGAATGTGTGACTATATAACAATGTTTCGATGATATTTTAGCGTGATTGTGGTTGAAAGGGTTTAAACATGCACCACTTGTAGGAAGTTTTTTCCTTCTGAGACTTTTCGCGATAAAGCAAAACAAGGAAACATCATTGCAAGTAAACTCCAAACCCACCTAGATTGCACGGACCGTCTATGATAAACGCATCTTGATTTAGCCCTTGGATTTAACAAATTGAACACCAGTCGTCAAAACGGCGCGCACTGCTTCAACAAAATACAAAATATTGGCGGCAGCCCGCGCGTCGTTCTGAAGGCCGCAGACACCGAAAATGTGCCAGGGCGACCACCGCGACCAGGCGACCACGCAAGTCGGCGGTTTCGGCCGACTAGGTCGCCCGTTGGTCGCCTATTGAAAAAATGAAATCCCGACTTGGTACCGACTCGTGACAGATTCTAGTACATTCTAGTTTGAACTTAAAAATAGTACATAAATACGGTACAGGAGATGGCATCATCTAAAGTACCAGGGGATTTCAGTCTTTTCATAAATTGGAACCAAAAATTGTAATAAGAAGAAACATAACTAGCATGGACTAGCAGCAACTAAGGGCGGTGATGATACCAGATGTAATCGGCCAAGATGCCCCGTTGTAGCCAAGCTGTCTTTCGAACGCCAAACAAGCCGGGAAACGAAGGCTAACTTGGCTCTTTGTCGAAGTAGATTCTGCCCATTCTTGGCCAAGGAACTGGCAGACTTCATCCATAGATTTTGATGGGCACTGTATGTATTACGATGACGGGTGGATACAGTGGGAGGGTAAGCATATTTAGTAGCAGGGCGGATGGTGGAAGCTAAAATCATGGGAAAACAGATGGAATCAGAGTTTGAGACGGTTGCTGGGTCGCCACCAAAGATGATAGGGCCGCCGACGGCGTAGGTAGATCGGAGTTTTAGACCCCTGGGCGGATTAGGGTTCCTCACTTTGAACCGACGAACTGGTGCATGCCCGTTGAGGAGGTACAAGAGACCCTGAACAAAGTCACTCTGCCACTGGATGTCATCAGTGTTAAAAATAGGACCCCAGTTAAAACTGGAAACATCGTAACGAAATCGTTCCTTGTCGATTCGCTTCCACTGCCTACCGCATCTGAAAGATGGGGATGGGCGATAGTTCCTAACAGGAATGAGGGCACGAGTGAAGCTATGTGGACTGAAATCATAGTGTCTAACTTCTGTGCGAACAATCGAATCAGCGTCGTTTGAAGCAATGATATCAATCATTGATTCGGAGCGCTGATATGTTGAAGAGGTGACAAATTGACTCATTTGGAATTTAGCAAGAATGCGCATCAGCCGAGAACCCGGGCTACTCCCGTCAGTATTCCTAAAGTCACAGTTCAGATCACCAGCTAAAACTAAAAGTTCGCGATGATTGGTTAACACGTGAAGGACATGCAGCTCCAGGTCGTCCAAGTCGGCATCGAGCTGGGCCACAGTGCTGGATGGTGGGCGGTAGGCTGAGTACAGCAAGAGGTGTTTTTTTCCGTCCGGTGTTCACTTTTATCCAAAGTGTCTCTAGTTTGGACGTAGTGTTCTCGGGAGGAGGCTTGGCTAGTTTCTTGATTTCAAAGCAGTCCCGGACCAACAAAGCCACTCCTTCATAACCACCGCCGTCCAGTCTGTCCTCTCGGATTAGTTGGTAGCCTGGGAAGGTAATCACTTGGTTGGGTACGCGCGGTCACAGCCAAGTCTCGGCAATGGCGGCAAAGTCCGTGGCCGAACTCACTAGCTCGTGCCGGAGTGGTTGAATCTTCGGTACCTAGAAGAGACTGAATGTTAAGTTGTGTCAGAAGAAGTTGACGATTGCGTTGTCGGCCAGGTCTCCAGGCTTGCCCGCCTCTGCACCCCCTCTTCTTGGCCCCAGGTGTGCGCCTGCCCCGGTGCGTGCGTGGCACGCGACCGCTGACCGGGTCAGTGGGGACGCCGGCGCCGCGGCCAAGGACAGCTGACCGGTCAAGATCAAGAGCGTTCCCTGGGGCGGCTAACACTCGTGGGAATCAAACACTTCCCCTGATGGGTCGAGGGTTGGCAGGGCGATGGGATGTCACGTCGATGTTAGGGTGTTGGTAACGCCGTTGTCCCTGAGGTACGTAATGAACTGAGGCCGGGAGCGTGATCAGCACTAGTAGTCTGACAATCATCGCCATCACGATGTATCTTGCAATATCTCTATGCAGGATCATTATTAGGTCCGAACTCACCAGTCCAGGTCCAGTAAATGATGGTAAGTCCGGTGTTGAAGTGACAATCTCGGTAAATCACTTGCACTCACACTACGGCAATCTCACTCTGGCAGTCACACAAGGCACAGAGGTGAGGTGGGGGCGGGAGCAGCCCCGGCGCGCAGCCGCTCGGGCGCAGCGCACAGGGGACTGTGCACTGCGGGCCCACAGGGGACATGTCTCGGTCCTCTCCTCTATTCGATCTTCTCAAACGACCTTAGTCTCTATATATGTCCAAAAATAGAAGTATTTCAGTATGCTGACGATACCCAACTTCTAATCTCCGGTAAAAAACACGAAATTCAAACCATGATCCGGCTTATGGAGGACACCCTTTCCACTTTATATCAATGGTTTACCCAAAATTCGATGAAATTGAACTCTAGCAAATCTCAACTTCTAGTCCTCGGCACCCGCCAGATGCTCAGTAATCTTCCGACAATTTCACTATCTCTTCACGGAACTATCATCACAGAAAGCAATAGGGCTAAAAACTTAGGCGTAACTATGGATAGAACTCTCTCTCTTTTGAACCCCATATTGATTCACTGGTCGGAAGATGCACCGGAATGTTGTTGGGGCTCCACCACGCTCGACACAGACTGCCCCCGCAGACCATCAAGCCCATGGTGAACAGTCTGGTTTTGTCCTCAGTCCGCTACTGCCTAAGTGTATATGGAAATTGTAACGTCCAGTGCATGTACAGAATCCAGAAGCTCATTAACTTTTGTGCCCGGGTGGTCACGGGGCGTCGACGGCGGGATCACATTAGTGACGCTGTCCAATTGTTAGCCTGGCTTCCCGCTCGTGAAATGATTGTGTACCACTCATTGTGCCTATTGAGACGTGTCATGGACGTGGGTGAACCCGCTCTAATAGCCCAACAAATAGCAACTCGCAGTAAACGCCAGGAACGAACCACGAGAAATGACAGCGATCTCTTCCTTCCACGTATTAGAACTGAGTCAGGAAGAAGGCGTTTTATATACCGTGCCAGTCATGCTTTTAATGGACTACCACATGTAGTACGAAACATGCCTATAGGTGTGTTCAAACGAGAGCTCAAACGTCATCTGAGCTAAATTCATCGTGACCATGCCACGTTTGTGGAATCTATGAGGATTGAGGGTGTATGATTTAGTTTTTGTCCATGTTTCTTTTTGACCTGGGCTCTATAATAGCCAACCTCTACGTTTGGAAGAGTCCGTGACGTTGAATACAAATACAAATACAAATACACAATTCCTCGCCGTATAACGAGGCTATGCCATCCCGATTTCTCGGGCCCTGCGGGACTCCGGTGACACGAGGTGAGGCATGCCCTCGAGGCGCGCCACCGGACCGGTGGATCTTTTTAAAGGCTGATCAAACCCGTGTTTTCAATAACAAGGGCGCTGGTTGGCGAGCGAAATTCCAGACTTGAAGGGAGATACACGTAAATTTTTTATTGGCTAGATCGAAATTTCACAAAAAGTTGTTTCAGAAGTCCTGTTCTCATTTCTGCGAATTCAGCCTCCAAATTCCTTAACCCTCGCCCCACGGGGCCATCGATGGCCCACTAAGGTTTTTCCGAGATAACAGGAAAACAACGAGATGCAGCACCGCGGTTGAGGGCTGCATCTTTTACCTCATCATTTTACCATCAACCCTTAAAATTTTACCCCGGGTCACCCAAGGTCAGGTCACCAGTCGAGGTCAACCAAGGTTACCTCACTTCAACTTTTGAGCTCTATAAGAGCTATATTTCTTAGTCGATTAATTTGAAACTTCCTGCACTTCTTGGACCTTCCAGGGTCTGCAGGATTTATGTCCGGGATTTTTCGATTTCACGACCTGAGTTCAGGTCACGAGGTGACATCTCTGATTGAAAAAGCATAAGGAAAAGCTGTCTTATGATCTAAAAGTCACAAAAACGATTTCAAATGCTCAGCTAGCTCAGAAAAGCGTTCTGGGACACCCTTTCATGGGTCCCGGGGACATTTTTGCCCTTTGACCTCTCCGAGGTCATCCAAGGTCACCAGGGGTCAAAAAGAGCATTTTGACAATAAATTTTTACCTAATTAAGCTAGAGCGCTTAATTAAGCATCATCATGTATGTCCCGTTAGGGGTAGGCATAAAAATTTAAAAGTGCAAAAACAAAATGTCGCAACCTCTCGTTGGGTTTCAATGGACCCCTTGAGCATTAAAATCGTTGAGCTGGACTCCTGGGATGGGTTTTAAGGTCCCTACCTGACAGGTCAAGGTACTGAGGGTGAGTCGACTAGAGAAGAGAGTACGGAGTAACAGAACAACACCAATTACACAGCTTTTATTATATTTATATGAAACATCGAATTTAAATCCCAATATGTAATTAATGCATACATATACAGTCACGCCCTGGTTTCCTCCATCAGACCCAGGTGCCAAAAGATAGACAAAATTTCTTTAGTTAAAAACTTTGACACCCTTGGATTGGCTTCATCCTCTGGCCAGATACTCTCGACCTCCGACAGCTTCTTCTTCTCAACCTCCATGATATTATTTTTCTGCTTCTTCTTTCTATTCTTCGGATTAGTCTCTCTGAAAGCTAAGTCCAAAACTTCGCCCGGCTATTCAGGAACTGACTGGAACTTTTTTTAGATTGGCCTTCTTTCCTTTCTTTGTTTCTTCCCGAACAATTTTCCTGACAGCTGCCGCCGTTTGCACTCTGTTTTGGAACACTTCCTCTTTCCTTGCTGTCTTTATGTAGTCCTGACAGAGCTTGATGGACCTCTCTGCTTCATCATTAGTCACCTCCACGCCCCTGACAAAGCTGTAGAACCTCTTGTATCCTGGCATTGCATCCCAGACCGCCACCTCCGCCTTCAGCCACACCTTGGTTTCCTCCATCAGACCGAGGTGCCAAAAGATTAGCCAGCTTTCTTTAGTCACAAACTTTGACATACTTGGAGTGGCTTCATCCTCTGGCCAGATAATCTCGACCTCCGACAGCTTCTTCTTCTCGATCTCCCTGGGTTCTTCTTCTGCTTCTTCCTTTTGTTCTTCGGATTGGTCTCTCTGAGGGTGAATTCCAAATCCTCGCCAGCCTCATTCAAATGTTTGAGGAGAGCATCAGCCACCTCTCTCTTCTCCTGAAAGGTAACTTTGTCACTGGCAAGGCAGAAAACAACGTTTTCTGGAGAGAGATACTTCGAGTGACGATAACAACTGGAGAGACATTTTTCGATGCTTCCTTTATCTTCTCAGCACCGTTGTCGTGATCTGCATCTCTATAGTTTCTCATGTCCTGGATGGTGAGAAGATCGTTGAGCGGAGCATCTACCGAGATTGCAGAGCAGAGCATCTGCCGAGATTGCAGAACGGAAGAACCAGGGAGCAAACATCCGGGCTGAGAACTCTGCCATGGCTTCTATCTCAAATACGTCCTCCTCACAGCCGAACTCCAGCTGATAGCTCAGCAATTCAAGAGTCAGGTAATAGATTCCTTTCTGCACGAATCTCGCATAACTGACTCCGATTGACTTCGAGAATCTAAACTTTTCTCTGTTTCCCCGGAGGTAGACCACAACAAGTTTTGCGAGAGAATGATAATCGCCACGGGTGAAAGACTCGGAATTTCCGCCCAGGAGAGTTTCCATGTACTCCAAAACGTTCCGTGCCTTCTGGTACTTGAAGCTCCCATCATCCTTGCTCCAGCCGAAGACACACAAGTTCTCCATGTCGATGGTAAGCTTGTCCCACTGTTTTTGGAAGATCTTGAACATTTCGTCTCCTGTCGAGGTTGATTTCACTCCAGAGATAGGCTGAGAAAAATGTTTGATGTGCAGTTCGTTGACGTGTCTCGTACACTCCAGCTTCTGGATTTTGTAGCCAAGATTCCTCCCCAGACGGCTGACGGTACCTTTATCTTGTGCAGTGTTGGAGGCCGTGGTATCAAAGGCAGCTCCTACTATGTGATCCCGGCATTTCCAGTCTTCAACAAGAGCCTGGAGAGCTTCGGACTGAGCTTCACCAGTACCTCGGTCCAGTGGAACGATGCCGAGGATCTGTTCTTTTCTTTGAGGTCAGGACTCTTGACAAGCACTGCCAGCCTCTCTTCTTTATCAGGGTTCACTTTGCTCTGATTTAGTTCGTCAAGCTTCTTACCATCGAAATGACAGATCAGTTTGATACTGGGATCCTCCTTCTCCATAGCCTTTCGGAAATTCTCCTTCTCCCTTCTGCTACAATTGCTTCAACTTTCTTTTTATCACGAGCAGCAGTCCTCTCAGACATGGGAAAGTCCTCGATGTTTCCTCCGCTGGCTTTGATGAAGGCTGCTGTAATTTTACAATGCTGATTGGGAGACAATTTACACATGGCTGCTGCCTGAGCTGTCATATCCAGGATATTCTCAGGAACCTGGAGAGTTATTTTCCTTGGAACTTTCGATCTCCTGGATCTCTTCTGAGGAGTTGGACAACCTCCATCCTCGCCATCAGGAGAACCCAGATCATCAGCTTGGTTGAAATTTGGATCGTCAGGAAAGACAGAATCAAATCCTTCAACAAACCGATCCTGCGTATTCTGCTGCTCTTGTCTCTCTTTCTCTTTCTCAAGCCGTCTCTTCTGTGCCTGAGCTCTCTCCTCAGAGTTGATGGTAATCCTCTCATACCTCTTGTCCTTTCCTGAGAACTTCATATTTCTTGGACCTCTCTGATCGTTGATAAACTCAATATCTTCCTGTTTATCCTCGGGAGTTCTCCTAGAATCTGTACTGATGATCTTCTCGGCATCTTCATGAATGAAGTCAATTAACTTGCCCAATTCCGCTTGAAAGTCTTTGGCTCTCTTGACTGCCCAGGGCTTCTGAATTTGTTTTAGGATCTTGATTTTGTCATGGTAGTTGCGGTAAAGATCCTCAATCTTTTGGCAAAGTTTGATTTCAGTCTGATGAGGAATTCCTGCCTTGTTGTATTTCTCTTTAATTTTTAAGACTGTACACTTGTCATCTTCAGGCTTCTCTGAGCATCCTCCTGGCTCCTCACAACATATTTCAAATCCTCTTTTTTATCCTGCAGGCAATGAGGTCCTTCGCACTACATATCTTGTTACGTGATCTTTTCCAGCAAACTTCTCTCAAGATGTCTAACTTGGTTGGAAGCAATCCCTCTGGAAGAGTAGGAGATTCTTGACCAAGAAGATAGTGGTCACTGCTGGATCGTGTAACTCTGGTGCCACTAGTGGCTGCCATAGCAACATTTGAGTTGCTTTTAACTCTGAAACAGAATGGATTTGTAAATAAAGCTTGTAATCATAGAAACAAGCAAGCGGTAGCAGGATACATATTGTTGCGATTACAAGATGGTCTGGAAACTAGCGGATTTAGCTAGGAAATTAACTGGAAACTAAAAGGGAAAATGGAAACTAGGAAATTAGCGTTCAAATTAAATCTAAAGGTTGGAACTATCCCCAGCGGGATGAACCAACTGGTCAGGCAGGCCAAATCCGCCCACTGGAGATAGGTTTACGTTAAATTGTAACAAGTTCTAATGCATTAGTGAAAGTGTCGCTGCGCTGGCCAACGGTGCCAAAACGCAGAGCCCAGCCCACACCCACCGGCGGAGTCGACACAACTCAGGCGTGGGTGGAATCCCTCTTGAACGGAGTGGAATCCCTCACGCCCACTCGGGCGTGGAGGAATCCCTCTTGAATGTACCTTTAAGTAAAGGTATCTTGGACACAACTGACTTCACAACCAATGACAACAATGCGCGGCTCGTGCGGCACGTGACTTTAATTGCCATGACTACCGCGAATCGCACGAACGAAATATGAAGCTACATTGCTGAGGTTAAGCCACGCGAAATACGGCATATTTTAAAAATCTATTTTTATTTTTTAACGCATATATATCTATATATATAGTAGGTGAGGTGGAGTGAAGAAAGGTAGGGACCTTAAAACTAATTTCTTCTGCATAAATCAATTATTTTTGTAATCCTGAAGACATTTGTAACCCTTTGACGGGTTGCGGCTTCTTCGAAAAATTTTATGCCTACCCCTAATGTCCCGTCACTGGCTTTCATGTGATATACAGCAAGGCCACGTTATGACCTTTCGTGACCTCAGGTCATATTAGGCACCGAAGTGACCTCTGGAGGTGAAACCACTGCCGGGAGGTCATTACGTTTCACGTAGCCGAATAGGGTCGACATTTTCCTATCAAATGTACTTTACCAGATCTCAATAGCTCCAATGGTATAAGATATATGCCCAGGTTTCTTAACACGCGCCCCGCTGGTACGGTCATGTTGCATAGCAATCGACTCCCCGTGACAATATAAGCACAATGCAAGCAAAATGGGAGCTTTATCTCAATTCAGTGAGAAGTTATTGGCAAAATAATCACTCTCTGCTCCCGTAACCTGATATGACCTTTGAAAGGTCAGATGCTCAAAAACTCAACTTTATGGTCAAGATCGTGGTAAGAATAGACAGTTTAAGGATTTTCAGCCTTATCTATCCAGTATTTCCTGAAAACCAGTCCATTCTATTTTTCACCATAGACTTATAATGGGGTGACCAAAAAATTGACCCCACCTTAGGTCACCAATATCAAAATTCCGAGATAGCAGATTTGTAGACCCTAATGACCTTATCATATTGTGGAAGTTTCAAACTGATAGGTTTGCTAATGTTCCCTGGGCGCTGCTTCAAACTTGTAATTTTAGGTTTTGAGTTCGGGTCACTTGACCCTGAATAGCTCCTTGACCTGACATGACCTTAAGTAAAACATTGGGTCAGATGTGTAGAATTGATTAGAAATAAGGTACCGTAAGTTTCGTTGTTCTGCATTTCTTTGTTTTTGAGCTATCTGGGAAAAACCAGGAGGGGGGCGAATTTCGCCCTCCCCAGCGGGGCGCGTGTTAAGCATTGCATATTTGGGTGAGAATAACCTATCGTGACCTAACCTGACCTCTGGAGGCCAAACCATTGGACTGAACGATTAAACATGTCAAGTATTTCTACTGAATTCACGCGAGCCTTCTAATGCATTTTGCAGATTTGCGCTCACCCCCATATTTTCGGAGATAGAGGGGGCCATCGATGGCCCCCGGTGTGGTGAAGGTGGCGCCGGACCCGCGGTGGGGCACGGGTTAAAACTGCTCTCAAAGTCAACATTTCTAGACGACTTATCGATAATTCTCACTATCAATCAAATGACGCAGACTCGGCTATGACCATCAATTTCTCTAAGAACCTATCTGTCCTAAACAGTGGTGCAGAACCTCGAATTACCACAGAAAAATATTTAAGGAAAGCAAAATTTCAAAACTCTTTTGACACAGAAATATAGGACTTTAAAGAAATCACAATTGACCAATCAGAAGCCTAGGAATTCTCATACCGGGATCACGTGACCTATTTGACGTAAAAGTTTTGTCATCCTGGGAATTCTGTAGAAAATGACTGAAGACCCGAGGTACGAAACGAATGAAGACTTGAGTAATTATTTTATGTTCCAGTTCTAGGGCAAACTGATACATTTTTTCTTTTTTGAGGCTATGCAAAACTAATTTAAATACAAATACAGGAGAACACAATTTTTATTACAAAAATAATTACTTTAAACTTTAAATAGCTATTGAAAACTAAGAGATAAAGAGCAGGTTCCAGCCTTTTACCGGTATCGTTAACATATTTCAACAATAGTTGTGTGGCCTCCAAAAATTTTGGTGAAAATACAAAAACAATTAAGAGTTTCGGAATCAATATTTTTCAAATAGCAGGAAACCACAATGATTTTTTTCGCGTATCTCCCTTTAAGGCAAGCACTACCCAGTGTACTGCCTATTCTGGGTAGAAGGCGGTCGAGGAAAAGCCTGCCGGAGGTCAGCTTTCACCCAAGGACCCTTCACAAACAGCAGGGACACCTTAACCGACTGCACCACCCCGGTATTACAATGCGCCGGATTCTTGCCGCGCAAACGACGGCTCAAAACTGGCCAAAATTATTTGGTTCACTTTTCTTCTTTCAACCAGGATATGAACTCAACGTAACTATGCAAGTCCTTTCATAGTAGTATATTTCAAAACAATGAGCCAAAGGTTTTTATTGATCACCAATGAGACTGAATTTGTTGTACCTAGACACATTTTTATATTCATATAAATTTTTATCATGTGAGACCACCATACACTACTTTTATATGTGCTACAGGGAGAGTGCGAAATCCGGGAGTTCGCGAACTCCCTAGGGATTTCGCGAAATCACTGACCAGCCAGGGAGTTCGCGAAATCCCGAGGGAGTTCGCGAAATCCCTGGGTGACCAGGGAGTTCGCGAAATCCCTGGACTTAGAAGTCAGGGAGTTCGCGAAATCCCGGATAAACACTCAGGGAGTTCGCGAATTCCCTGACATTTAGTAAGCTCAAGGATGACTAGCCAGAATTGTGGACTATTGTTCTTATGATTTATTTCAAACAGTAACCGGACAATTTCCGTGAAAATCACGTATAAGGGAGGTTTTAAGCTAAATATTAGGAAGGTTTTAAGCTAAATATAAGGAAGGCCATAACTGAATTGTTGAGGTCGTAGCGATACATTTATCGAGTTTCGCTTATCAATATTGTACTGCAATGTAAAAGTTCAGTTGCTGCTGATTACAAATGTGGATCACGGGAGAGAAAGACACTGGCCCCTGGCGGTTCCAAAACGCTCTGATCCACTCCTGAAATTTGGTTCCCACACACTCCCCCACAGAATACACCTTCGCCTTCACTGTGATTTGGTACTTGGTTATTTTATATTCATGATATATTTTATACGCGGATTTAGGGGGACAAAGGAAGGCAGGTACCCCACCCCCCCGATCGACCCTTGGCACCCCCTGAAATGGTCACAGCGCCACTTTGAAATGTTGCTTACCATCCCCCGTCCCTAGGGATGTAAAAATCGGCGCCCACCGATAGGATTTTGCGCCCACCTGATAGGCTTTTCCGGTCAAAAAAAGGCACTCCCATGGTCCGGATGGTGCCCTGCCCTCTCCCCCCCGGGAAGATGCCCCCCCGATCGGCAATCTTGGATCAACCTATGATAGATCTGTATATTTTATATAATACATATGCAGTGCATGGAGTCAGCATAACTACCCAAGTATTCAATAAAAAGTGGTCTACGCTATCACCACCTTTCATAATTATGTGACGCTACGGTTATTTTATGTTAAGTCTACATCACAGAATAGTGTTACGGTATTTTATGTAGGTTGCATTATTATGGAATTTTATCTACGAATACGATAAAGAAAATGGTACGAAATCCATGGCTTGATCACTAGAATAAATCTGGGTATAACACAGTTCAAGAAATGGCAGAAATATTTGCGCTACTGAAAAATGGTATAATTTTTTTGTATAAATGGTATAAGTGGTATAAATGCTCGGCAATGGCGCAACGCACTTACTTTTGAGCAAACCACGCCAACCGAAAAAGAATGTGCCGACGCTCACATTTTTGAAAACTCATCACGTGTCTTTTGGCTGGTGGTGTCGATGAGGTGCCGGTCACCGAGATCAATTGCAAAGTTTCTTATGACTATGCCTTTTGATAGCTTAAAATCATCACAGTCAAAAACGTTTGGTATAAGTCTCAAACTAGATTCGCGAGATGCAATTTTTAAGACGTGCAATGCCAGGTGTCTGAGCCACCTTCACCCTGACGAGGGGGTGGGCTACGCCCCCCGCCTAAAATCTAAAAACTACGCTAGTTAGCGAAAAAGTAAATGGCGTTAAGTAGCACAACCTAAGCTTTAAAGGAAGTGTTCTATACATTCTTTTGTCGGGTAAAATCTGAGGGCATTGGAAGCCAAACAATGTCACAATATGGATATGGTGATATAACTGAAATACAGTTCTTCAGTCCTACCATCTGATGTAGAAGATATACAATATAAAAGGATTCACTATCTGAAGCTTTTCTGCAAGCGACGTCGAATTATTAATAATGTGACTATTCTAGGTAAAAGCTAAGATTTGACCTGACCTTGGATCAGGTTAATATCGAATTGGGTCGGAATGCATATCATTAGAACTGCAGAAACAAGAAAACCCCAATGATGCCAAAATATACAATTTAGCTCCATTCCCAACAAAATTAGTATGTTTAAACCATTTTACCGATACTTTTCCAACGGTGTCATCATGACTCATAATTGACCTTAGGTCATTGACTTCAGAAATCCTAAAAAAACTGTGTGTACTCAGTCGGCCCTTTATTCAATACGAATTTTAGATTGATAAATTAAGCTGTTCCTTGCTTATGTTGTTTTCTTCTTTTTTGGAGATGAGGTCTTTTGACCTGCACTGATGTCCTGACTGAAATGACCTGAACCAAAAATGTTGGCTGGAGTTGTAAAAAGCTTCAGAAAAAACTGTACTGGGTACAGCAGCGCTGCGCGTAGCCGTTTTCAAGACTTTGCGAAAAACCCAAGGGGTATGGTTACCCAGTCCCCGCCCCGGCCATGCACGTACTCGGTACGAAGTCGGTCAGGTGCACCAACTGTAAGTACCGTTAGATACAAAATTCTGAAGCGCTTCTTTCCAACTCACTTATCCAGCATCTGCAGAGAGATCATTATATCACAACCCTCATTACTACACAAAAGAGAAATGCTGCTTATCTGATGGCCATTTCGTATTACATTCTGGGTAAGGAAAATACAATAATGTTTTATTATTTTTTGCCTTAAGTTCATTAATGTATTCCAAAACTTTGGCCAATCCTTACAGGTACGGTTCGGCTATACTAAGATAAATTTTCAGAGCTGCAACAATGAAATAATTATTCTGCAAATTAACTTAGACCATATCTCTGTTTTCAGTTTATCAGTATATCAGATGCGTTATACAGTTTCAGCTATACCTGAAGATAAGCCGACAACTATAGTTGTCGGCATAAACAGGATACGGAATAAAACAATTGTTACGCATATTTGCAATGTGCTATCTCATTGCCTATTGTCATGACCGTGGCTGGAGCACTTAAGCTTGAAGTGCATTTGCTAGCCCGCCGGAATCGACAATAAAACTTCTGAAAGCAGGGGGATGCAAAGCCACCTTTTTCATGTTTCCCTGCCTCGTGTGGAGACCGTCAAAAGAGGCTTATTTCGCAGGGCAGCGATTGCTTTCAATGGCCATCTTGAACGCTGTCCCGAGGCAGACCCCTACGCTTCGACCTTTAGCAGTTTTAGAGCCAGGGTGAGGAAATATGTTAAAGCTCACCCATTTTAGGCTTCTTATCTTATGTTATGCCGTTTTTCATGTCTTAATGTATTGCAGTGCTTCTGATGTATTTTCATATGCTTCATATGCATAGCTTCGTGTATATTTTATATCGAGTGTTTTATATTGTTGTTGCAGGAATAGGTTGCATTACATTGTTACACGGTTGCATTGTAAATATTCATTGGTGTGCTGTTTTATTGCTTGACTTCAGCTGTAATTGGGTTTCCACATACCTGTTGCTGATAAACCTGAATAAATGAAAGAAATGACAATGAAATGAAAGCCTTGGCAATGGTCAAGCGATGACAGACGTGCCGTTTCTTACACCGAAAGCTTTTTCGAAGCCGACACTTCCTCCTGTATCAAAATACTGCTATTTGAAAATTTGTGGACGTCCGTAGTACATTCCAACATAGACATAGCTAAAATTGACCTTTGTGAAAGTATATCAGTTCTTTGTCCGTTTCTTACGGCACAATACTTCCCATCAGAAGTTTGCTTTGTTAAGAAATCAAGATATTCATTACAGATGACAATGAAAAAAGTAATGACATCTCTAGTTTGTTTTGAGCCCCCCGTCCACACCTACGGTTCATATTGCATAAACCATGCACCTCGAGGAAGGCTAGTGACTCGAATAGTTCGTCAGCGGGCACAAGGACCCGGTGTGAGGTGGAGCTGAGGGTGTAAAATTAATTTTCAAAAAATAAATATCAGGCCGGCATGCATAAAATCAAGCAAAACACAACATAGGAGAGAAAACATGGACGGGAAGTGTAAAACCAGACCACTGAAGGATCATTCTTCGGATTTAAACTATACGACATATTGGCATGTTAGGGATTTCGCGAAATCCCTGAAAAGCATTCAGGTAGTTCGCGAAATCACTGAAGTTTCAGTGAGTTCGCGAAATCCCTAGGGAGTTCGCGAAATCCCTGGTCGGCCAGTGATTTCGCGAACTCCCTAGGGATTTCGCGAACTCCCTGGCTGGTCAGTGATTTCGCGAAATCCCTAGGGAGTTCGCGAAATCCCGGATTTCGCACTTTCCCTGTAACATATGCAAGCTGAGGCTATTTCCGTGAGCTGGAATGCTTCCTAAGACTTTATTCCATCAAATGATCATTTCGGAAAACGCGCTTGCGCGACCTGAGAAATATGTTTATGTATGCCAAACTTCACCATAGCAAGAGACAAGTTCACTAACTTTGACCTGAGCGTGCGAGAACTTGCACTGGCAAAAGGATACTAGCAAGTGTTGGCACATACAACCCACTACCGCCTACCGTGCATAATGCCTCAATCCAGACAGCTTTGAGATGCGCTTTAAGGGATTATTTGCAGAATGTGCGACGGGAACCTTCAGCCGACTGGCTGGGGGACTCGGGACCAGCTGGACATCGTCGCCTCAAGAACGCGTCCGTGACCGCCCTCACCCAGCGGCATTCTGGGGGCAGCTACTGGCGATGCTGGAGACACCTGGTGCCTCCGCCCGACCTCCGGATTCTCTGCCGGCACATGCCGACCTGAATGTAACGTGCCGGCCTACAGTACGTACCGTCGGCAACAGGCTCATGTAGAGGCCGCCTGAAACTCCAGCCGGCCTTGTCGCTCCGGGAGCTGCCTCCGCGACGACCCTCACCCAGCAGTGTGCTGGGGGCGACCACCAGCTACGGCTGGGTGCACCTGGCTGCCTCTGCCTGGCCCTCGTCGGACTCTGCCAGCCCGCCCCGCGCGGCGGCTGCGGTGTCAAAAAGTCCACCAGCACTATCCATCTTGCAGTCAGGACTGGAAAGTGCAGGAAGTACCATTGACAGTACTATATCCTCAGCTCCAGCCGGCTATGTCGTCGCATCAGGAGCTGCCTCCGCTGCCGCCTGCACTCAGCAATGTACAGGGGGCGGCCACCAGCGACAACTGGAGGCACCTGGCTGCACTGCCGGCCCTCTTGAAATCTCTCTGCCAGCCCACCTGCATAACGTGCCGACCTACAGACAGTGTGCCAACCTACAGTTAGCGTGCCGGCCTCGCACAGCAGTATGCTGGCGGCGGCCACCAGTGATGACTGGATGCACCTAGCTACTTCTGCCCGGCCCTGCTCGGACTCTCTCTGTATATGTGGCACCTACAAGAGTGTGTCGACACTCAGCAACGTGCTGGTGCTGTGGACGTTGAGTCAGCAGTCGACCGGCACCGTCCAATATGCAAACAGGGCTGTTAACTCAAGAAGCATTGGTAGCTCGCAAAATCTCAGCTCCAACTGGCCATATCGTCGCCTCAAGAACTGCTTCCGTGACCGCCCTCAACCAGCGGCATGCTGGGGGCAGCTACTGGCGATGCTGGAGACACCTGGTGCCTCCGCCCGACCCTCCAGACTCTCTGCTGCCACGTGCCGGCCTACAGTACGCACCGTCGCCGCTGCCGCGATATAGGCGAGTCCACCAGCACTATTCAAAGTGCAGACAGGACTAGAAGTCTCAGGGAGTGGTTGTGGCGGTTTTCGTGTTTCCAACTAGCTGGACATGTCACTTCAGGAACTGTCCTCACTCAGCAGTATGCTGGGTGCAGACATCAGCGCCGAACGGTGCCTCCGGCGACGACTAGAGGCACTTGAATGCCCCCTGCCTGGCTCGCTACGGTCTCTCGGCCAGCCCAACTGCACGCACGTGCTGAGCTACTGGAACGTGCCGGCGCTGCGGCCTCAGCGGGTTCCGCTCGAGCGACCGGTGCGCTCTGCCCCCATTGCTGTCCTCACTCAGCAGTGTGCTGGGTGCAGATATCGGCGACGAGCGGAGCCTTCGGCGACGACTGGAGGCACCTGACTGCCCCCCGCCTGGCTCTCCGCGGACTCTCGGCCAGCCCACCTTTCTGCTTACTTGTTTTGTTCTTTGCGTTTTTGGTTCGTTTCCGTTAGTACCCTAATTTGGTCTCACCGAGCGCATCTTTTTGTTTGCCTGCTTAGATGTGACTTTGCTTTGCTTGTGTTTTTAGCCTGTTTTTGCTTGTTTTTCGTTCTGGTTTGTTTCCTTTTTGTTCGCACTGATCACATGCTTTTTGTTCGCACTGATCACATGCTTTGATTTAATGTCTCATAGGTCCCTGCTCTGATTGGGTGCTTGTACTTACTTACTGTTTTTCTTACTTTTACTAATGTTTTTTTTAAGATTTAATATGTTCAACATATGTGGGCCCTATACTTATAACTACTTATTACCTAACTTTGCTTATTTTGTTGCGTCCTCTGTTTTTGTTCGCTTGCTGTTTTGCTGCTTTGTTTTATTTTACTTCTCCTTCTTCAAGTATGTTTTTGGCGTTATTTTTCTGTCCAGTTCGTTCCTTAATGCTCTTCTCGTTTTGTTATGACATGTCAGTCTCTGTTTTGTGACACTTTTTCTGTTCGTTCCCGCTCCATGACTACTGCTTCATGCCAGGAACTTATGTCTTGTTCATTCTATGTTAAACATTCGCTCTAATCTGATTCTGTTCGCTTACTTCCTTTTGTTTTATACTGCGTGCCTGTACAGTTCTATTCTGTTGTTCCTTATTGCTTTGCTTTGCCTTGTTCATGTCTTCTTTTGCTGGTCTCTTTATTTACTTCTATCCCCTGTCTGTATATAAGAAATGAAATAAAAAAAGTTGAAAAAAAAGAATGGAATGTGATTTGTAATTTTCGCTTAACCCTCGCCCAACGAAGGCCATCAATGCCCCCTAAGGTTTTTTTCTGGGATAACAGAAAAACGACGAGACGCAGCACCGCGGTTAAGGGTTTTATCTCTCACTCCATCATTTTCCCATCATCCCTGAAATTTTTACCTCGAGTCACCGAAGGTCAGGTCACCAGGCGAGGTTAACCAAGGTCAACTCACTTCAATTTATGAGCTCTATAAGAGCTACATTTCTTAGTCGATCAATTTGAAACTTGCTACACTTCATGCTCCCTTCAGTTTCTACACGATGTATATCCGGGATTTTTCGATTTCGTGACCTGAAGTCAGGTCACGAGGTGACCTCTCCCGTTGAAAAAGCATGGGAAAAGATGTCTTATGGTATAAAAGTCACAAAAATAATTTCAGATGCTCAGCGTGCTCAGAAAAGCGTTCTTGGGCACCCTTTTGCGGATTTCAGGGCCATATTTGCCCTTTGACTTCTCCAAGGTCATCCAAGGTCACCAGGGGTTAAAACCGTATTTTGACAATAACGTTTGACCTAACAAAGCTAGAGCACTGAATCAAACATCATCGTGTATGTCTTGTCACTGGCTTTAATTTGATATACAGCAAAATAGCTTTCGGACCTTTCGTTACCTCGGGTTATATTAGGTCACGAGGTCACCTCTGGAGGTCAAATCACTGGCGGAAGGTCATTTCTTTTCACATAGTGGAAAAAGGTTTGGCATTTTCCTATCAAATTTACTTTATCAGATCCAAATAGCCCTAATTTCATAAGGGTTATGCCCCGTTTTCTTAAACATTGCATATTTTAGTGAAAATAGCCTATCGTGACCTAGTTTGACCTCTGGAGGTCAAAGCATTGATCTGAGCGCTTAAATATAGAAGTAATTTCCTACTGAATGCATGCGAACTTTCTTATGCACTTTGCAGATTTTCGCTGACCTCCATATTTTTAGGAGTTAGATGCCCCCGATGGAGGCCTCGATGATGGCCTCGAGGATGAACATCGATGCCCCCGGCAGGGCGAAGGTGGCGCCGGACCCCCGGTGGGGCGCGGGTTAAGCTGTAGATTGGAGTGGATTTTAAACTATCTTTGTCGTTTTAACCTGTTTATTCTACTCCTTTAATGTGCCTGACGTGCATCCATGAAAAACCTTGACTGATCGGGGATGATTGCGAATTAACTGATTGACTGATTGATTACACTTGATGTAAGCGCGGTGCCCTATCGATGAGCAATGAAATGTTTCATGTGAAATCATTTTGCTGTCCTGATGATTTTACGATAAGGCACAAACTAACATTACTTGGTTTCATGGCCACATCTTGAGCATATCAAGAACACATTTGCTCATCCACGAGGTAAGAGAAAACAAAACCTGGTGCTTCCTATCTGCATCCTATTAGGAAATCAATAGAAGAGGGGATATTCCTGAGCAGATGGGCGGAGGCTAACATTGTACCGATTTTCAAAAAAGGCCCTAGGAAATCACCTCAAAATTACCGAAGTGTCTCTCTGCTTCCGCTATTCGGCGAAATTTTGGAGAGATGCGTATATCAGACCCTTCTCACTCATGTTCAACCAGTCCTGTCTGAATATCAGCACGGATTTGTCACGCACCGCTCATTTGACTCTAATTGGCAACTCTTCTAAAAACGGCGTGGGACTCTATCTCTTCTGGCCACCAAACTGACATAATCTGCACCGACTACTCTGCGGCTTTTCAGAGCGTGAATCATAAACTCTTACTCTATAAGATTCAAAAATCTTATAACGTGTCTGGAAAAGCGATGCCCTGGCCTAAACCATTCCTTTACTCGAGACAACGGGTTGTCGTAAACGGAAAGTGCTCTCATTGGACGGATGTACGCCCTGGGACACCGGAAGGCAGTCAGATATCTCCTTTGCTTTTTGCATTATTCATTAACGATCTACCGAACGAAATTCAAACAAATTCTTAGCTATTTGCTGGCGATGTGAAGCTGTACCACCAAATTCGTACTCTCGAAGACTCAGAACTGCTCCAGGCTGATCTAGATGGATTGGCTAAGTGGTCCGAATCCTGGAAGCTAAATCTGAATCCCACAAAAAGTCATTCGCTTAGAATCACTTTTAAAAAGGAACCCCATCCCGGCAATCTACAAAATTCGAAACACACCTCTGGAGCACATGGACAAATTTCGCGAACTCGGCATTTGGTTAGATTCCAAATTGAACTTTTCAGAGCATATAAACACCATCGTCAGCAAGGCAAACAAGATGTTGGGTCTGTTAATGCGCTCTCTTCAGACTGGCCGAGGTGGTGGAAGACTTAAGGAAGGACCAATTTTGGCTGCATATTTTGGCAATACTCGATCAATTCTGGAATATGGATGCGTCATCTGGGGCGGAGCTGCAAGATGTCATTTGGACAGATTAGAGAGGGTTCAACATAAACTTTTGATTTGGCTCGCATCCAACATTCACACATCTCGACCATCTCAGTCCTTGTCATACCATGATCTCTTAAAGCTCTTCAAAATTAGTAGTCTGTCCCAGAGGAGACTCCAGTACGACATTTGCTTCGTACTCAAAATCATAACCGGAAAGGTGGGCTCTACCTGTCTGCTCGGGAGCTTCCCACTCCATGTACAGTCCCCCGCAATTGAAATTGCCATGACTAGGCTCGACCGGTTTAGGATGAATATGTCGCAACCTATGGCGTCTATAGCTTTATAAACGGGTTCTTCTTATGTATTTTTGCAAGAGCTTTCCAGTGGTTACCATTATTTCCTAATCTGACATCTGCGTGAGAAAATATTACACAATTACTGATTTTGCTGCATTTTGACGGGGTAGTCTTCGGCTGACTTGCCATCGCCCCTGATAATCCCCGACCCTTCGCTCGACTGGCACGCATACCTGGGTCACGTGATTACTACGTGTTTACAACGACAGGTGCAAGGCCACACGTAGTAAATAGTGTGTGGCAGGCAGGGGGCACAGTGTTTTGAACCGAGGTGATCAGTACTGTCTCGCAGGTGTCTAGCCCCAGGCGGTCCGTCCAGTGACCGAGGCGCCTGGGCACGAGAGTCCAAGACTGGGTATATCTGAGTTATGGCTTCAAACAATGTTTCCAGCCTCATAAGGCTCACAGGATCACTGCTGAAATCTTTTTTCTGGGGGACTAGAGTTCATGGGGTTTAAAACGGCACCCTGTGGCCGAATTTTGTTATTTAACACCCGCCCCGGTGGGTGTCCGAGCCATCTTTTGCTGTAGGGGAGAACACTTCCCCTCGAACCCGGCTCCTATGCAGGATAGAGGGAAACGCGAACACTGGTAGATGGTTCATAAGAATTTATCGCGAAACTACATTACTCACTTTTTGTCTCAGTTCAATATTTAGGTCATGACAGGTAAAAAAATGTGATAGGGTGTAGAGGAGTTTATGGGGCCTATCGTCTGACTGAATTCAGTTAGTATAAACTGTATGGGGCCATTGGCTTCCTCTTTTACGGAAAATTGAACCATGTATAATATGACTATACTACATGAAATCATAAAAGTAACGTGACCTAAAGCTGGGCAAAGGTCTATATCTGATCTAGCATAATCAATATGCATATCAATCAGCTTGCAATAACAATCCAAACGTAATGGTATCAAAATAAAAAACTTTTTCATCATTTCCTGCGAAATTATTGACCCAAGTCTACCTGTTTAACCCTCGCCCCGGTGGAAGGTGCTTAAACACCCCCTCGGGTGTTTTCCGGCGGCACGAAAAACGGCGGCGCGAGGCGCCGCCGTATTTAGCACACTTTATCCTTGATTGATTCCGCAACTTTTCCCCAAATTTTAAGGTTGGGTCATCTCAGTTCAGGTCACCAGTGCAGGTGACCTCACCTACAAAAATGTTTAAGCGGTATAAGTAAGAAATGGGTGAATTTATCGAATTAAAACTTATTCCATATAATGGGCCCACCGAGTGCTACAACATATATTCCGGGATTTTTCATATCGATGACCTAAGGTCAACTACGGACCATGACCTCGCAATTGTAAATACATGGGAAAACAGAAATTGGGCTGTATTTGTGTACTCAACAGCTGAGAAAACCTCAATATTCCCTAAATCGTAGTATCCTGGGACCCTTTCCAGGCTCCTGTTGCAATTTTTGACCTGTGACCTCTGGAGAGGTCATCTGGGGCTATTTAAGCAGTTTTCAGACTTATGTCAATAACTGCATGAAATGATCCAGCTTTTATTTTGATATCATTGCGTTCAGATTGCTATTGCGAGTCGATTGATTGCATATTGACTATGCTAGGTTAAAAAGTGACCCTGAGCTGAGGTCTGGTCATTTTTAAGTTTTGACCTAGTATGGCTCGTTCGATTTTCCGATTTGATTCATCATTCGATTTTCCGTGACGAGAGGAAGCGAATGGTGTCTTACTCAACTCTCCAGACGCTATATACCAAAAACTCTACTCAAAATCCCACTTCCTTTGACCTGTCATGACCTCAAAATTGACCTGAGCCAAAAAGTGACAAATGTAATTTCTTCATGAATTTGTATGAACTATCCAACAGCGTTCGCTTTTTTTCGCTATCCCACGTAGAGGCCGAGTTCGAGGGGTGTTCAAACACCCCCTCCCACCAGGGCAAAGATGGCTCGTAGGCCCACTGGGGCGCGGTTTAAGCAATCCAAGATGACCTCTCAGAGATCACAGGTCCAAACTTGCACCATGAGCCTGGAGAGGGGCTTAAGCTACTACGATTTGGAGAATAAGAAGGTATTCAACTACATATCAACAGAAATAAAACCATTTCCCTCAATTTTTGTTTTCCCATGCATTTCCAACGGAGAGGTCATGATCTGTATTTGATCCTAGGTCATCGATATGTAAAATCCCGGAATATGTTTTGCGCTAATTGATGGGGCTATTATGTGATATGAGTTTTAAGAAGACAGATTCACACCGTTCCTACTCATGAAATCTTAAACTTTTTTGGAGTTGAGGTAACTTGACCTGCACTGTTGACCTGACCGGAGATGGTGCAAACGTAAAATTCTAGAAAATGTTGAAGAATTAATTACGGATAGGGTGCGCCAATTACGGCGGCGCTTCGCGCCGGCATTTTTATACACAGTCGGAAAAATCTGAGGGAGGGTGTTCAGACCCCCCCCTCCCTCCGGGGGAGGGTGAAGACGACGCCAAGAAATTTTAGATTTGGCTGAATCCAGTCAGGTGCAAGGGATAATAATGGGAAAAGCCAAGTATGTCAACCAGACACCATCTGGCCTCTTTTTCGCACCCACTACGACGTGGGGCGTCAGTCCATCTCCCTTTCCCCTGTTAATTTAGGGAGGCAAAGGTGCTACGAAAAATAGAAATGGCGCTGGAAGCTCCTTGCCGTATTGTTCTAAAGATATGAGCACAAACAAGCTCGAAACTATGACCTCCGGTGATCCCTGGTAGTGTCTTTACTGACGTGATCTCAAAATAACTAGACGATATCTGGGAAATTTTTATTTCGAAGAGCTTTTGAATGAGGAGGAAACTTGACCATGACCTGCTGTAGGAGTCGCGTTTTTCCCTTGCTTTGTCGTTCTTATCTAAGAAAAACAAAAATGACCCACATGGGCGTGGAAATCACGTTAAAACTCGTTCACCTGACCTGAACTGTTATCAATTTACAGTTATAAGTTGTCAGGCTGATAACCATAAATTGGTGTAAGTCGACTAGTCTCTCATTTAAATCGGCTCCGAATAACTCGCCAAAAATGAGGATGGGGCCCGGGAAGAGCACCAAGGCGATTAAAATTATGTATATGGGCATATTTTTCCTTTATATTCCCCGCTTAGCTTATCAATGGAATGGCCTGGGGTTGTGGGGTAAGTTTGAATTCAAATTGTTTATCAGGTTTAACATATATGCCTGTTCCATGGGTGTCTGTTCCTGTTGTGAATTATGCTGATAGTATTGTCACCATTGTGCTGCAAAATAAATAAATAAATATATCTTTATTATATGGTAATCAGGACTTATGGACCAGAAAATTGTTAAAATGAAAATGATTAACATATTTGGCTACAATTCATGAACGCTAGGTCGCTAAAACTCCTTATGAAGAACAAGAAGGGAGCATGAAAAAGTGCTGTTTGGCTAATGGGGTCTCAATCACAAAAAATGGTAGATAAATGCATGAGGTAATGAGTCGAAACCTGCCACTACACTAAAAATGACTAAAACTATCGACTTGCAAGTACTGAATCCTCATATTTATTTGAAATGTTTCGAAATTAGGAGCAGATATTCTGCCTGAATTTTATTCCACTGTTTTCTTGTTGCTCATGTGTCCAGAGCGAAATACACACATTCAGGTCTTGCTTGTTTTCGCATTTTTCCAGGGACAAAGGAAGAAAATGGGTTCAAAGCAGCTTTGGGGGGTTTACACACACCGACTGTTGAGGCTATAAAGTGTCGCCAACTCTCATGTTGCTGGGAGATGGGCACAAAGGGAACATTACATGAATCGAAAAAGAGCTATTGTTTTCTTTATTAGGCTCTTCGCTTTCCTACCTTGCCCTTGCTTGCCTGGTTATGTGCTCATAACGACCTTCCTCAAAGGTCACATTAGCCCTTGCCAAACGGGAAAGGCCTTCAGGTATTTCGAGCTAGAGGGGTACTGTTTGCCAGTTAGGGAAAAATTCCAAAGGCTGGGGACCATTGGTAGGGGCTGCCAACCAACAATGGTCATCAGCTTATATTCAAATATATCCTGATTTGCACAAATCAGTATTCAGATAGAGGGATGTCTTCAATTCCAATTAAATGCTAGAGACGCTGTATTGGAGTGGTCAGCGTAGCTGGATTCCACCCAGCCGACCCGGGTTCAAGGCCCGGCGGTTTCCCTGAACAAGGAGCAAGCTGGTTCCCGGGATATCTTTTCAACAGTAAAAAAGTTGGCGACACCATATGACACTGGCAGTTGGTGCATCGATAAGCCCAAAAATTATTTATTACGTATAATATCGTATAAAGTTAGTGATAAGGGGATGAGGTGGCTTAGTGGATAGCACCCTTGTCTTCTAAGCCACCGGTCCCGGGTTCAAGTCCCGGCGGAGCCTTTGAATAAGTCGATCTGATCCCCAAAATCCCTTCCAACAGGGTGAGAGTTTGGGACGCCGTATGACCCTGGCAGTTGGTGCGTCGTTAAACCCCAACAATTCTTAAAGTTAGTGATAAATGCTTATGTGCCTCTTTCCGGGCGACCAAAACCAATGCAGATACGTTAAGTTGAGATGGCAGCTAAGGATGCACGATAGTTAGGGGCCTCTGAGCCAGCTAGGCTTTCGAAAGATTGCACGAGCTTAAAACACCCTTTAGCCCAAGGGGCTCAATATTAGGCTGCGGGAGTTGTCAAAAATTTATCGAGGCTTAAGATTTAAACTCAATGAAATCCCAAAACAATATACTGATGATAATCTCTCGGGCTAAACCAGAATCAGACCAGCTTAACATTCGTTTCCAGTCCAATTTTAGTCTTGTTGGTAATATACCCTCTCAGGTCAAGGGAGCAGCGTAGGCTTCAGGGGCGTACGCAGACCTGAGTTTTGGGGGCAAACCCATGTCTGCCTGCCCTCCTGTGGGGGGAAGGGGTGGGAGCGAAGATTTTTTGCTCTACATACCTATTGTAAACACCTTTTTTCAGTGCTCGACAGATCTAGTATAAGCTACCTCTCCAAGTGCATGATCGCTCTCCGGGGGGAGGGGGAAGCGAATATTTTTTTGCTCTACAGGCTTAGTGTACACACCTTTTTTTCAAAAATTTCTCCGGCGTTTGGGGGGAAAGATAGTTTGGCCCCCCTCCAGCGCTTTGGGGGGCCATGACCGGAATGCCCCCCTGCGTCCGCCAAAGGTAGGCTTTGGTTACAAGGTCCCCCGGGTAATATTCTGGTTTCGCCCAACCAGAATATGTAAACAATATTTATCCTAAAATATTTTCATTTCAGCGACACATCGAAAAATTTTACCATCAATAATAGCTGGAACCAATGTCGCGCTAAATTTCGAAGAGTAGTAGCTCTCGAGTTGGTGGATTTCATCAGAGAAACATTCACTATTCACTGCCCTTTTACCCTCGGTGGTCGCACGTGGCAACAAGGCCCCTCAAACAGCATCCAGTTCTAATAGAGGACCCAAGGGGAGGGGGACAATACGTGTTTTCTCCTCGAACGAAAAAGCTCGGAGCAAAACCATAATGTTATCCCCCTCCCCTAAGCTGTCGACCTTTTCCCCGGCTCCTTTTAAGTTCATAAGCAAGGTGTTGGTGCTTTAACTGAAGAAATAATTTTCAAACAGAACCAGTCAACTTCAGTGTGAATATTGGAGCCTGGTCCTCTTGATATTTTAAATCGTAATTGGGTGAATGATCCTTGGATATCGAAAGCAAGCATTTTGTGGCCACATATTTCACCCAGTGACGCCTGTTTGTTTTGCTTTTCGACTTATATTTAATCCCCACTCCCCGCCTCCCCAACCTGCCGGCTAGTTAGATTGTTGCAAAAGCTTTCACTGCGTGATGTTTTTTCCTGCGTTTCGATTTTTGTTTGTCCCACCAAAACTACCGCCTAGATCCATCACTGACCACTTTTACCGCTAATGATACGCACAAAAACCATCACTATCACCGCTAAAGCTGCTACATAGGCTTTTATACCTTTGTAATACTGCTAAAAATTATCTAATATTTTCAGCATAAAATATGATCAAATCCTTCCGACAAGTGAGGGTGCTGCCAAAAGGCCGCAAGAAACCTAGCGCTAATTCCCTGGCTCAACTCCCCCGGGTTCATCTCCTTGGGTTCATGTTCCGGGAGATTCTCTGAATAGGTATGCTGATCAGATGCACCAAATCTATCCTTACAGGGTGAGATTTGGTAACGCCATATAACTTTGAGAGCTGGAGCGGCGTCTAACCCCAACAATTTTTATTAGAGACTATCGCAAACGCTATGCCAAGCTTGCACCGTGTGATGTCAGTCTAGAGGCCAGTTCATGGAAACTCCATCCTCCCCAGTTAAAGCAATGGCTGCCGTTCGTTGAGAGGAGACGACTGCGTGATTTTAGTCAAGCGAGGGCACAGTTTTATGCTCCCGAGAAATAGGCTCTACAAAGGTTCTCAAGCTGGAAATGTAAAAATTCTCTGTGGACGGAATTAAGCTCATTTAGTTGGAAGCAATTGTCCCATAATAAATAATCGCCGCCACCGACGAAACAGTGATAGAGCCAGTGAACCGTCACCCTTGACAAGAAAATTTCCCATCTAAAAACAAAACCTCGTCAGGTTCAGGCTTCTTGAGACCTTCGCAAAATGCTGCCCACACAATGCCCGATTTTCCTATTGTTTCTTAAATCGCGATGTTTAATGAAAATTGGGGGCCTGCCCCCACCATAGGGGGATCCAGGATCACCGATGGGGGTCACCTTGCCGGGGGTGGGACGTCATCCGTACAAATTGGGTGCCACTTTTGGCCGGTAAAAGCTTTCAGGTGGGTGCCAAATCCTATGGCGGGGTGCCGATTTTCGCATCCTGGGGGAGGGGTGGAAGTGACATTTCAGGAAGTGCCATCGACCGTTTAGAGGAATGCTGTGATCATTTTAGGGATGCCGAGGGTCAATGAGGGGGACCTGCATTCCTTTACCCTTGGATCCACCAATGGCTCCAACTGTCCCCTCTTCTGACGAGTATCTGAAAATATTATTTGAATGAAACCTCCAAACAAAGTTGTATCACTGTATCAGCCGTTTTACCAGAATCCTGACTAAATAAACATGCAGGTGAGGGGAGCCCGGCAGCCAATGGCAGCTTACATGTTTCGCAACCCAAGCACAAGGACGGATATAGGAGGGAAAATTCGTGTGCTTCCCCGCAGCAAAATATATTCCGATGGTTGGCCCCATCTGTGCCCACCTTATTGGATATTGCTCCCCCCTCAAAAAAGCAACTCGTGGTTCTGCCACTGCATTGCGTGGTTTCTGCCACTGACCGGGGCCCCAGGTCAGTGACGCCAGTTGTCCAGCACACAGCAACACAGTGGGAGCAATTGCAATACGAGTGCCCCTCAGACACGACAAGATTTGTGAGAGGGATGAATGAGCTGGCACAATGCCAACCGCCCATTCATCTGTGAGGTCACGTGGTCCAGGTATGGGCGAGAGGGTCAGGGATTATCAGAGGCGGTGGCAAGTCAGCCGAAGACTACCCCGTCAGAAAGCAGCAAAATCAGTAATTGTGTAATATTTTCTCACCCAGATGTCAGATTAGTAAATAATGGTGACCACTGGAAAGCTCTTGAAAAAATACACATGATGCACCCGTTTCTAAACCTATAGGCACCATAGGATGCAAGATATCCATCCTAAACCGGTCGAGCCTAGTTATGGCAATTTCAATTGCGGGGACTGTACCTCAGCGGTGAACCAGGGGGATGCAAAGCCATTTTTTACATGTTGCCCTGCCTCGTGTGGAGACCGTCAAAAGAGGTTTATTTCGCAGGGCAGCGATTGCTTTTAATGACCATCTTGGACGCTGTCCCGGGGCAGACCCCTCCGCTTCCACATTTAACAGTTTTAGAGCCAGGGTGAGGAAATACGTTAAAGATCCATCCATTTTAGGCTTCTTATCTTATTTTATGCCGTTTTTTCATGTCTTAATGTATTGCAGTGCTTCTGATGTATTTTTATATGCTTCATATTCATAGCTTCATAGATATTTTATATCGAGTGTTTTATATCACTGTTGCAAGAATAGGTTGCATTGCATTGTTACACGTTTGCATTGTAAACTCTGATTGGTGTGCTGTTTTATTGCTCGACTTCAGCTGTAATTGGGTTTCCACATACCTGTTGCTGATAAACCTGAACAAATGAAATGAAATGAAAACTTTTGCTTTGCGCTTCAGCATATATTTTCTTGACAAAATACCATCACAATAAGATTGTCTTAAGGTTGAAATTGTCTTTCCGCAGCCAGGATTGGGTGCTGAGATGCTGAAGGGAGGGGGCAGTTACGCAACTCCCGGGAGGCTGCACGTGGCCATGAAGGTGCATACTGGGAGCTTGTCCACTCTGCTCGATCGTCTTCAAGAACTGTAAATCACACACCTACCCTCTGACAGGGAGAAACATATCCCTCACAGCTGCACAGCAATTGTCCTGAGCGCGTGCTGGAAATAGATTCCGACAGAGGCTAGTTCTGCTGGGCGTGCCTAACCTTGGCTGGAACTGCAGTAATCGTTTCCGCAGTCGTCACCGCTGCTCGGGCGTGACTGGAAATAGACCCAGAAGACTGCAGTACATCCTATTGCCACCGCTGGAAATAGCCCGAGGCCGCACCGCCCGTTATAATCCTATATGTGATGCAGCCCAATGTGCTATAGTCGGCTCTATTCTGGTGCCGTGATAATTGGTTGTTTTGGGCGGCGATTGCGTCAGGACTAAAGCCGACATCTAATAAGGTTAGAATGGATGCTAGCGAGATGGAAGCTGCTTACTCACTTGGTTCGGGTTCTCATACTTGCACCTATGGTTATGACAAACACGCACTGCGATCGCGATGAATCGAACAATTAGCCCATAATACAACGGGCAGTAAAGCTATAAGGACATACTCCATCTCGTCACGGCATGCTTGTTTGATTAGTTTTAGATCTGCATTCACTCTCCCTGAACCTTATTGCTTTAGATGCCAGACAACGGAAGACAGTCAATTGATCGCATTTCTCTAGAAATGTTTTTTTTGTATACGTTTCAGAGCCATGGCTTTATTGCTTTGTGTGGTACCAACAAATATCTACTGAAACCACGCTTGGAACAGGACGGAATTTCAGCCCCCATCACTTTGCGCTTTCTGACCCGCGCCCCGGTGGGCCTCCGAGCCAACTTTGCCCTGGTGGGGGTGTTTGAGCACCCCCATGAACTTGGACCCTATGTGGAATAGCGAAAAACATTATTGGTGGATAGCTGACTACAAATCTATGAGGGAACTATATTAGTCACGTTTTGGCTCAGGTTAACACGCGCACTGGAGGGGGCCTCGGAGGCCCCACCTGTTTTTCCAAAGTTGGCCGGAGAAATGCTTGTAGCCGAAAAACGAAACGTACCCACATTTAACAGAATTTAATAGCGCGTCGATTGGTGAAGACTTTTGAAAATCGGCCAAAAATTTTTTGACTTATAGGCTTCAAGTCGACCTGCATTTTGAGATCGCCGTAAACGCGCGGTCGGACCAGTTAGCTTGCATTGAAGACCGAGTTGTGACGTAATAACGTCATGTAAGCGGGACTATATGTCAATGTCACTTCACATGAAAGTCAGGTCAAGGTCAAGGTCACAGGTCAGGTCATATCTGCACTTTCAAGGTCAATGACCAGTGTGCGTCCGGCCAAATGACGTTACCCGGTCTGACACATATTATGCTATGACGTCATCGGTAGGGTACCCCAATACAAGGTCAAGGTCAAGATCATTGGGAAAGGTCAGTCCTCATTTCCCGCCAAACAGTGGCTACAGTGTTAGTCAAAGTGTAAATAATAAGTAGTATACCATAGTATTCTCCGCCTTTAGCTTATTCCCGCCATTTTCCCGCATAATCACAGCATTTACCAATCGATCCCCAGCATGGCCAATATTTGACCTTTACGACCTCGTTTGCCTTGAAGATATTAACCTAGGTCAAGAAAATTGGTCGTCATGTAGATCACCATAGCCCCACTCACCTACCAAGTGGCGTTTTTCTAACCCTCTTAGTTTCCGAGATCTTAGGGGGCTACCAGGCCCTCAAGTGCGCGTTAGTGCGACCCCCTCAGTGGTGTTAATATTGAGGTCATGACAGGTCGAAGAAGGTGGCTTTTTGAGTAAAGATTTTGGGCTCTAGAATCTGACAGAGTTGAGTTAGAATCATTCCTTATTAGGGCCACTCCCAATAGGTGCAATTGCCTGATTACAGGGAGTATTGCCATGGGTGTTTAAGGATCCTCTCCACCGGATCAGATCGGACACGGAAGGTAGTTTCCCGCCGTGGGGATTGAACCCACGTTAATCGATGCTATCCGATCCCAAGACTGGCAACGAAGCCACTAGGCCACCCCGGCCCTATGCGAATACAGACTACTTATGCGAATGTGAATTGTATTTTTAGTCATGGAGACCAAACCAAACAACCCAGAGTTTCATGCTTCATTTCTTTCAGACAGAAACTGTTTTTTTCGCGGAGAAAGCGTTCGGCATGGGCTGCTACTTTTTGAGCGCACGCATCTCCTCACTACAACGAAGCCTGGCGCCGTTACAGATCTAGCTGCTGGTGGCAGTGGCGTCGGGGCAAGCCCATTCAACGGCGTTTGTGGCTGATTGAGCGGGGATTATGGACTATTTCATGGTCTGAAAAGTGATTGAAAATCAATCCCATGGAGCTTTGGCAGATCTGGAACATTCTCAATGTGATTTTTCGACAACTCCATTCAATCAATGCTTCAGCCTGAAACCCCATTTTGAAAAGTGAGTTTTGCTTTTTAAAGGGAATGTGACACCTTGGTCGAATCCTGGAATTTAGTGTAATTAGGCGTATTTTTAGTCAAAAATAATAAAACTACTCATGATTTCTCTGCAAAAATGTACAATAAGCTCACTATTTGGTTTTTAAAAATACTCCTCTAGAAAAAAGGAAATAAATATCAGACTGTGGATGATGTCACAATCTGGCAACCACTACCATACTTAAAACGCTTCAAGGGCTTCAATTGGCTGATGTTCATCGTGACGTCAGCGTATGTCGTCACACCAGTAGCTCACAACAATGGCCGCCGGCGACGGGGGGCTGAGGGGGGCTGGTGTCAGGTAGGTTTTAGTTTTTTTCTACGGAAATATCGATTTCCAAGACAAATAAAATATGGAGTACCGGGTCTTCCGACCTGCTTTACAACTTGGCTATCTCAGTTAAAATCACGTTGTGAAGGTGCCACATTCCCTTTAAACAGTTTAACCCTCGCCCCACCGGAGGGCCATCGATGCCCCCCCTTAAGGTTTTTTCAAGATAGCAGAAAAACGACGAGACGCAGCACCGCGTTTGAGGGCTCTATCTCTTACGTCATCATTTTCCCACCATCCCTGAAAATGTTTACGCCGGGTCACCCAAGGTCAGGTCACCAGGTGAGGTCAACCAAGGTCATCTCACTTCAACTTTGGAGCTCTATAAGAGCTACATTTCTTAGTCGATCGATTTGAAACCTGCTAAACTCTATGACTCCTCCAGGTTCTACAACGTGCATGTCCGGGATTTTCTATTTCGTGACCTGAGGTCAGGTTACGAGGCGACCTCTCCCATTGGAAAAACATTGCGAAAAGCTGTCCTATGATCCAAAAGTCACAAAAATGATTGCAAATGCTAAGCCTGCTCAGAACAGCATTTTTGGACACCCTTTCACGGACCCCAGGGGTCATATTTGCCTTTTGACTTTTTCAAGGATATCCAAGGTCATCAGGGGTCAAAAACAGTATTTTGACAATAACTTTTGTCCTAATCTAGCTAGAGCGCTGAAACAAACAACATCGTGTATGTCTCGTTACTGGCTTTCATTTGATATACGACAAGGTCACCTTCTGACCTTTCGTGACCTCATTTCATATTAGGTCACGAGGTGACCTCTGAAGGTCAAACCACTGGCGGGAGGTCTTAACGTTCCACATATCAGAAAAAGGACTGGCAATTTCCTATCAAATGTACTTTACCAGATCTCAATAGCTCTAATGGCATAAGAGTTATGCTCAGTTTTTTAAGCATTGCATATTTTAGTGAAAATAGCCTGTCGTGACCTTTCGTGACCTTTGGAGGTCAAACCATTGACCTGAGTGCTTAAACATGCTAAGTAATTTCTTACTGAACTCACGCGAGCTCTCTAATGCACTTTGCAGATTTTCGTTAACCCCCATGTTTTCGGAGTTAGAGGGGGGCATCGATGGCCCCGGTGGGGCGAAGGTGGCGCCGGGTCCCCGGTGGGGCACGGGTAAAAAAATTGAAAAAAGTAAATTAATTGCGCTCCAATCTTTTTGTTGTCACTGTTAAATTCATCCCGCAATAGGAAACAGGTTCGCACGAGTGTGACTCCGGATATGACTGCAGCCTTTTTTTAGGACGCGGCTCGCAAGGGCCAAAAATCGTTCGAGGATTAGCAATCACACATGTATTTGTTGTACCAAGGAAAACACTTGCACGCTGCATCCATACACAAGCAAATGTACTCTCACCTCATGCTGGAAAATAGGATTGCCTGAAGCTGTCAACTTTTGTCAATGGTGACTCTGTCATAGATGTTTTAGCGAAGTATTAGTGATTCAACATTGCATTCCTTCGGTACCCCTGCGGCATGGCTTCGTGACCTCAAATGGGGGTATGCCTCACGATGCGGCAACTACTACCCTAAGGCTCATAGATGGACCAATTTTTTCGGAAAAATAATCCGAAATCCGGAAAGTGATGCCAAATTTGTAGAGCCCAGTAATCTAGCGGACACCCCTGAACCAACCACAAGATTTCTCGAGGGCTACTGTATGGTTGAAAGCACCATTTTAGAGAGCCCTTGATAATCTATAATTTTTTTGTATTCTTGAACTAAAGCAGTAAGATTTCTTAGCTTATTAGCTATATGGTAGATAGCATTATACCAAACGTTATCAATGACTACATATATTGGATTCGCATGTCTGGGAATGTGTTTAACTTCTGTACTCTTTCTCTTTTTGGGCCTTACAAAAGTGTTCACACTCCATAGGTGTTAAAAATAAATAGAAGCGGGAAACTTGCACAGGCACTCAGCTCCTGCGTCGACACAGCTGCATAGTTTCTGAAGTTTACTCAGCTAATGACTTTGTGCTGCGCTCATTTGACAGTAACCCGTGCTGTGGGCCTCTGGGGAGTTGTCTGGGCACGCTGAGAAGTGTCTCAGTCTGGCACTTAAGTGGCGACCGGCGACGAATTCGGCTGCTCTGCATACGCGGCGGCTGACGTGTCAGTCGACTATTAGGAGTGACCCGGCCTGCCGTCACGCTGCATTCTCCATCTCCATCCAACTTTATGGTATACAAGTGCATGTAAATCAGGGACAGGTATGGGACAGGAATAGGCACCCATCCCAGTAGAGGCTCTCCAGTCCGTCAGGCTCCCGAGCAGAGCATTATAGGTGTTCTGCATGGTCAGCCCAACACTGGTAAAAACGAAATTGCGCGCAAAAGGCGACTTTAACCCTTACCCCACCGGGGGCCATCGATGGCCCGCTAAGTTTTTGTGGAATGACAGAAAAACGGCGAGGTGCAGCACCGTGGTCAAGGAGTCTTGCTCCCACCCTATCATTTTCCCACCATTCCTTAAATATTTTTACCCCGGGCCACACTAGGTCAGGTCACAGGCGAGGCTAACCAAGGTCACTTTTCACTTTTCACAAAAGCTTTCAGACGATCAAAAAGTCACAAAAAATGATTACAAATGCTCAGATCACTCAGAAAAAACATTTTTGACCACCTTTACACAGATTCCAGGGCCGATATTTACCCTCTGACCTAACTGAGGTCATCGTGTATGTCTATTCACTGGCTTTTATTTGATATATGGCAAGGTTACTTCCTGACCTTCCTTGATCTCAAGTCATTTTAGGTCAAGAGGTGACCTCTGAAGGTCAAACCACTGTCAGGAGGCTATTATGTGTTGCATAGTAAAGAAAGCCCTGGCTTTTTCCTTTCAAATGTACTTTACCAGACCTTAATAGCTCCAAGGGCATGAGAGCTGTACCAAGGTTTCTTAAGCATTGTATATTTTAGTGTAAAGAGCTTACCGTGACCAAACTTGACCTCTGGAGGTCAAACCATTGACCTGAGCGCTTAAACATTGGAGTAAAATCATACTAAATTCACACGAGGTTTCCAATGCACTTTGCAGATTTGCGCTAACCTCCATATTTTTGGAGTTAGAGGGGGCCATCGATGGCCCCCGGTGGGGCGAAGGTGGCGCCGGACTCCTGGTGGGGCGCGGGTAAGTTGGTATTAGTAGGTGGCCAGGCACAGGCGCCGTGTTCTCGGGTGGTTGCCGTTGCTCATGCTCATAAACATTTATTTGACGGAAACAATATGACATCATAAGAAAGAGATTGGCGCAAAAGCGCGAAGGCTTAAGTCGTGGCGCCTCTCTCATCTTTCTCACTAAACACATCGCCTATACCGGACGTATCTCACACAAACACAGACACACATACACACGTGCACAATCACACAGTAAGATTTGGAGACATAAAGAAACAAAACAAGTAAACCAAATAAGCAAACCAGTTCCTGACCACCGTGTTTATCTTTCATACGTCGTAAGACGCCACCGCGAGCGGGAGCCCACCGGACGGTCACCACCTGGCCGACACCGCCCACCGCGCCGGCCGGCACCCACCGACCGCCCCCAGCGCTAAACAGATCTTCTTGTTTTTAGAATGTAGTTTTGGAATGCCTTGGCCACCTCTCTTCCACTGCCAACGTCCAGGTCACTACCGGATATCAAAAGGTCTATTTTTTGTTGGGAGAACGCATTTAAGTCACTTCCTAAAATTACTGTTAATGATTGAAAGAGTTCATCACGCTGGTTCGTATAAATGGGACAAAAGAGCACGATGTGTTTTACTGTTTCGGTTAGGTATCCACATGAGCACTGAGGTGACAGAGTTTTTAGTAACTGGAAAGTATGTGAATTTAGTTCAGACGCTCCTACGCGGAGTTGAGTGTGTAGTTTGTTCCCTATTTTAGTCCCAAATTCGAAATATTTAGAGGCTGCCGTCGGACCAAAATACTCACAAATTTTCCTTTTGAATACTGCGGAGCTCGACATCCCTAATTTCTAGGGGAAGACTGTTCCATTCTTTGGTGGTTTCTGGTATAGATGAGTTTTGAAATAATGTTGTTCTAATGCGAGGCCGGGTAATAGTTTGCGAGTTTCTGAGAGTCCGTCCAGTGTTTGAATGCCTTGTTTCCGGAATGGTAGACCTGATATAATTTGGAGCAAGTGAATTTGGATGTTGAAGTTTGTGGAACTCTCGTAGTCTATGCGTTTTTCTTCATGTTGCCAAAGAGGTCCAGCCTAGTTCCTGGTGCAGCTTTGCCGTAGGTGTTCTTCTTTTGGACCCTGTGATCAACCTCGCCGCTCTGTTTTGGAGTCGTTCTAGTCGGATGGCGTCATTTTTGGTTATCAGTCCGTCAAATACAGTGTCACAATAGTCAAAGTAGGGTCTCACGTACATGGTGTAGATTTTGTCGAGAGTGGGTCTTGGGATATGTTGTGCAATTGGATATATTGGGCCGAGTGCCTTGTTGATTTGCTTCAGGGTATTGTTAACATGTTCGTGGAATCGAAGGTCACTGGAGAAGGTGATTCCCAGATGTTTGTGATTTTGTGTTTTAGAAATAATTTCGTTTCCAAATTTCAATATTGGTCCCACTGCTTCTCGACGGAGGGAAAAATTTTGCTGGACTGTTTTGGATGGATTAAAGGTAATGGCCCAGTCTCGACCGTATTTATGTATTTCATCGAGGTCTTTTTGCAGTGAGTTCTGAGTCTCGAGTAATTCTGACGGGACGTACGGTCTGTAGAGGGACGTATCATCAGCAAAGTATAAAGTCTCATTGGCTGTCTTGGTCGAAAGTCCGTCTAGGTACATAATCCCTAGTAGTGGCCCAAGAACTGACCCTTGGGCACATCCTGATGTCAAGGTCTTCAGTTGAGAAAAGGCAGGTGATGGTCCTTGAAGGGAAGGATTTTGGGCATGGGTATGGCCCGGTGGTGTTGAGACTGTAAAAGTGTCATTTCCAAGGATAACACGCTGCTTTCTCTCCGTCAGGTAAGTGCTTAGCCATTCTAAAAGGGGTCCAGTGAGTCCAAAGTCGTGCTCGCACTTAAAAAGTAATCCGTCATGCCAAATTTTGTCAAAATATTTTGAAATGTCGAGGTATATCGCTGTGAAGTCTTGTCCTTTATCCAGTGTTGCATATAAGTTATGGGTCAAGTAGGTGAGCTGTAAAGCATCAGTTGTAGAACTTATTTCTACTACCTCGTCGCCCCTCTCCAGCCAGCAGCACCCCTTAACACGCGCCCCGCTGGGATCCCTGGCATGACGTGTCCCGCTGGGGGGGGGTTTGCGCACCCTCCGTATCTCATTTCCCACGAAAGCTAGATAGAAGTTACGGGCGGAGTTCTAAGACTCTCGACAAGACGAAGAGATTTTATAAGGAAATTTTTTGTCAGGTCAATATTGAGGTGAGCGTAGGTCAACGAAGGTTCCATAGGCTTACCACAGAGCAGTGCACGTTTCTATCTCTAGATCTGTCCGCAGGGGAGCTAGAGCAAATATGTAGGCATTATTGGATTCTTCTCATCGCGGTGAATCGAATGATGTATAATATGACCTTGCTAGGTCAAATAGTGAAAATGACCTGACCTCGAGCTAGGTCAGGGTCACAGAGTGACCTGGTATAGTCATGTTGCATACCAATCGACTCCCCGTGACAATATAAGCACAATGCAAGCAAAATGGTAGCTTTATCTCAATTCAGTGAGAAGTTATTGGCAAAACAATCACTCTATGCTCCTGTGACCTGACATGACATTTGAGAGGTCAGATACTCAAAAACTCAACTTAATGGTCAAGATCTTAGTAAGAATAGACGGTTTGGGGACTTCCAGCTTTATCTATCCAGCATTGACTGAAAACGAGTCCATTTTATTTTTCACCATAGACATGGAGTGACCGAAAAATTGACCCCACCTTAGGTCAACAATATCGAAATTCAGAGATAGCAGATTTGTAGACCCTAATGACCTTATCATTCTGTTGGAAATTTCAAACTGATCGGTTGGCTGATGTTCCCTGGGCGCCGCTTCAAACTCGTGATTTTAGGTTTTGAGGTTGGGTCACTTCACCTTGAATAGCTCCTTGACCTAACATGACCTTAGCTGAAAAATTTGGTCAGATATGTAAAATTGATCAGAGATAAGGTACTGTAAGTTGTGTTGCTCTGCATTTCTTTATTTTTGTGTTATGTGGGGAAAGCCAGAAAGGGGGGCGAATTTCGCTCCCCAGCGGGGTGCGTGTTAAGCGAAATTAGATGTATTACCTCACAATTATGACTTTGCATCCGCCACTCTTTGGAAATATAGAGCAGTAGGTGTCTCCGGAAGTGCCAGTTTTTTTGGGCAAAAATATGGACCAATCAGATATATTTTGAGTGGCAAAAACTGAGGATGGCTTTGAAATGCATTGAAAATGCCTAGGCTGCTGATGACGGAATATTACATCACATAGAATGCATTTCGAGTATTTGCCGACGGTATTCCTGGCGCAGAAGTGGTTCCGTTGACACGTCCTATACCGACTATCGCCTTTTTCGTCCAGACAAACACGGTGAAGACTGCATGAGACTTACATGGTACATTCAGCACATATTCTCGAAACTGAGAATGACACAATAAAGACAAGAACACAAAAAGCCCCCCCATGTCAGAGTGCCTATAATAACTGCATAACCGGAGGTTACCTCCGAGGCAATGGCGAGGAAGGATCGAGCCTCCTGCCACCCTCCCCCAGATGAAGTCCTGGATCTGCCACTGCTCAGGAGAGCCTCCCAGGGCCCTTTTCCTCAGATTGCATTGATGCCGAACCTTCTCCAGTGCGGGTAAAGCCTGGGAAACCTGGCCAGCGCTCATTAGCTCCGGTACTGTTCGTCAGGGCCAGCCCATCAAAGGCAGGTTGATAGTTTCTAGTATAAGCGCGTCATGAATCGGAACTTGAAATGGATCGCCACCCCGCTACCGGATTGGGTCGAGGTAGCATATGGAAAATTTAGACCTTTCTATTTTGCGTCGGTTCTAACCTCCACGCATTTTCTTATTGCCCAAGACTGCTGGGAAGATGAAAGACTAGTATGGTAGAGTAATTTTAGGCTCGGACGCTGTGGAGGTCACTCAACATGTTGAGTCCGCTCCCTTGGCTCCACAGACGATGCACAGTATTACCATGGAATACGACGACCAGCTCCAAGAGTTGGTCTGCATGGGACGATAAGCGGGTTGTGAACTGCGGCGCGGAATGGAATGTGATAGAATCGGACGGAATGTTCCCATTATTTCCATCGGGGCAGGGTTGTGTGGGATAACCTTCTGTGAAAATGGCACAGGCAAAACTGTATATGATGTGACAGACTACTTGTTTGATCACTGAACAAGACGTTTTGAACGCATTAAATAAACTTTATAGTAGTAAAGCATGCGGCCCAGACGAAATACCCGCTAAGTTATTGAAACTAATAGCCGTTCTTATAGCGGAACCCCTAGCTCATCTCATAAACAAATCTCTACATTCGGGACTATATCCAGATTAATGGAAAGAGGGACAAGTAAAAACAATTTTTAAGGGAAAAGGCTCGCCTTCCGATCCTTCCGGTTACCGTCCCATTAGTCTTTTACCTTGTATGTCAAAAGTTGCTGGAAAATTGGTTCATAATTATATTTATAAACACTTATGCGACAACAACCTTTTGTCTGACAAGCAAAGCGGCTATAGGCCGAAACGCAGTACCCAATTGCAGCTTTTGTACTTAACTGATAAATTATACAAAACCTTAGATGAAGGTAACCAGCTAAGTGTAATATATCTAGACATAGCCCGGAACTTTAATACTATATGGCACGATGGGCTGTTAAAAAATGTGAAAACGAATTCGGTATTAGGGGCAATATGCTCAGATGGTTAAGGTCATACTTATCCAACAGATTACAGCGAGTTAAAGTAGGGAACACCCTATCTGAACAGGAAACTATCAACGCAGGCTGCCCTCAGGGGTCTGTAATGGGGCCCCTTCTTGCCCTAATGTACCTAAATGATCTCCAAAACCACGTTACTAATGATATTTTGGTGTTTGCCGACGATACGTCTATTAATGCTACGCACTCTCTCTCAAATATCGAACAAGTTACCCGCTCATTGCAAAGCGACTTGGATGCTATTTCTGACTACGGGAAAAAATGGGCCATACAATTCAATGTGTCCAAGACAATACAACAAACCTTCTTCCTTAAAAAAGTGCCTTCCATTCCCTCATTGACGTTTGATGGCAGACCCATACCTCTCCACGACAACCATAAACATCTAGGACTCACTTTTTCGACAGACTTAAGGTTTCAAGTACATATCAACCAAGTAATTCGAAAAGTAAATAGAGCAATGAGTCCCCTTTTACGCTGTCACTCCTTAACTCCCTAGAGAGGTTATTGGTCAATTGTACAAAAATTACATACTTCCATTGTACGATTACTGCGATTCGATTTACGACGAACTAATTACAGTAACTGACAGCATGAGGCTGGAAAGAATGCAGAACAGAGCAGCGCGACTAGTGACGGGAGCCAGTTTCAGAACGTCAACGGACAAGTTATTGTCAGAATTAGGCTAGCCAACATTAAAAAATAGGAGGTTGGTTCACAAATTACAAAGATATCACAAACTAGTAAATGCGGGGAACGGAATTCCATCTTACATGAGAGAATTGTTACCTACCTCCAGGGCATTCACAGGACTCCGACTCAGAAATGTAGCGTCCTATACCCTCCCCGCATACCGAATTGCACGTTACAAATATTCCTTCGTGCCGGCTACAACTAGGGCTTGGAACAAATTGCCTATTAATTTAAGACAGACACAATCTATGGCCATCTTCAAAAAAGGTACATTTTCTGTATGGACGAGAGGCTCCTCCTATATACAGCAACTCAGGTTCGAAACTCGGTAACATTCTTCACACACAATTACGAGTTGGTTTAGCGCGTCTGAAAAACCACCAATTTAAGGTTGGGAAGGCAACTTCCCCGATATGTAACTGTGGAGATAGCAGGGAAACATCCACACATTATGTTCTTATTTGTTCATTACATCGAGAACATAGCCAAAAACTGTTTTCTTCTCTAACAGCAATACTGGGAGCTGGATTCCTCAATCTTAACCAAAATAAAAAGATGGAAATGCTTGTTTATGGCACGGATTTGGATAAAAATTGCACTCACAGAGCTGCTTTTGCATTTCAAAAATTCCTCATTGCGACGGCGCACAGCGAGACTTAGTAGCGCATGTACGCGGTGAAGCGAGCGGCGCGGCGGCTGGCAGGCGGCGCTGTGGCGGGTGTCCGGCAGGTCGGGATGCGACCTTTCGCGGCGTCCTGGGTCCACTATCATTTTGTTTTCTCACATTGTTTTCTGATTCTAGAATCTTTACCACTGTGGCACGGATTGGTACCGGGATTTAAGCCTTGTGCTTTTGTGCCTCTCCGTGATGAATGTCATGCTGATGTCGCTACTGTTAATAAAGTTGTATTGTTGTTGTTGTTGTTGTTGATGTTTTTGACAAGACAGAATGGAACAAAACTGACTTCGCTGAGATATATTTATATGGGTGCTAAAATGTTATTCCATTCTGACTTGATAAGCCCGCGGCAGAACGCGCAGCCATCGGTCAGAGTCCCGCAGAGAACCAGCACCACCAGAGTTCGGCGAGTGCGATCAATAGCGTGCTAGAGTGGCCCCGTCCCGGCCTCAACTCGTCATTAGAACTTTGTTACCGTCCACACGGCGAGAACCGAGTCGTAGCCGACACAAAAGCAGACCGGCCGAGAAAACCGACCCGGCCGGCAGATGGGACCCAGCTCCACACCGGTTGGCGGTGGTGACGTCAGAGCGCACGGGTGACGCCACAGAGCCGACAAAGTGTATGACGTCATAGACGCTGGTGACGTCATAAAACCGAAGAACTCGACAGTTGGAGCGCAGAAACTCGCGTGCGGTGCCACAATTCGTCTATGAAATGAGAAAGTCAATATATAGATCAAACAGACGAGTCCAAATTGGGCCATTTTCTGGTGAATTGCGCCATCATGAGATGGATATATAATTGTGCACCAATCTAAATGTCAGCTACGGGTAGATTGCAAGAGGGGTACCCACACACGGTTCCAGGACAAGCCAGTTGAAGACATTGTTAGCTTCAAAAGCTTATGTAAATGATCTAGAGCGCTGATAAGCCAAATCTAGTGACCGTTTTGATTCGGATTTTAAATGATGACAGGCAGAGAGTTGCCCCTTTGACTAACATGCAGTAAGCTGTCGGCTTCCGAGCCGTCATTTCTTTATTTCTTAAAACGAATATTGTTTGACTAAAACCAAGCGCAGCAGCGCTGCGCACCGTTACTTTTTCGCCAAGAGAATATCCTCGGGGTGTACAATTAGTCTCCTCCTGCTGCCCCGGTCTGACACATTTTGAGCACATTACGAAACACAGAGAGGATAGGCATAACACTTTGCTCAGGTAAGACTCAAGATTTGGTCCACTTCATTGCATGGTTTTGAAAATACTAAGTAGCTTCGTCCTTTATTACCACAGATTTCGTTTGGATGTGACCTAAACGAAATATCATAAAATCCATACATCTAAGTTGAAGGGAATGTGGCACCTTGGTCGAATCCTGGAATTTAGTGCAATTAGGAGTACTTTTAGCCAAAAATAATAAAACTACTCATGATTTTTCTCAAAATGTACAATAAGCTCAATGTTTTTTTTTCTAAAATACTCCTGTAGGAAAAGAAATAAACATCTGCCTGTGGATGATGTCATGATCTGGCAACCACTACCATATTCGAAACGCTTCAAGGGCTTCGATTGGCTGATGCTCATCGTGACGTCAGCATATGTCGTCACATCAGCAGCTCACAACAATGGCCGCCTGGCGAGAGGTACATGAGAGGTACATTTCGGGAAGGTTTTAGTTTTTTTCTACGGAAACATCGAGTTCCAAGACAAGTGATATATAGAGTACCGGGTTTTCCGACTTGCTTTACAACTTGGCTATCTCCAGTTAAAATCACGTTATAAAGGCGTCACATTATCTTTAAGAGAATGCACCCGCCCCTGATCTTTAACATGATGTGGAACAATTTCGGACACGAGTTAATAATAAGCAAACTAAAAGTTTCTGCTGGAAGCGTATGCCTAAGTTAAACAAAAGGCGAGAAAATCACATGGATAACGTTCGAAGTGTAAGATAAGGCCATTAGCTATAATCTGCGGCCATTTTGTGGCTGAACAAGATATGCTTTAATTTACAGGTTTTGGTGTATCTAAATCGGATTCACTCGCGTAGGCAGACTCATATGTTTGGCAGCCTGTCAAGCATGTACAAACTGTAAATGGTCGGCCAGGTCGAGTTGAAAACTGGAGAGCTGAATTCAGCGCCAAAATTAGCCCCGAATGCAAATTCAGATTAAAATCGAGAACATGAACAAATCTGAAGAATACAAAAACGTTTTGGACGGCATGTCGTGCAATTGCCCCCACAGCTCTAAACGTTGCCATGTGCTCCGTGATGCATGAGTACCTATCTATGTAGATCCACTCTTTCAGCAACTTATTCGTCTACTTTTAAACGCCCGACGGATCATATCACCTCCTCGCCCCACGAGGGTCGCAGCTTCGCGCTATCGTGAGATTGTGCCCAGCGCTGGGAAGTCAAGCATGAGGCTCAAGTTATCGATGGTTTCGGGGCAGAACCTGGTCCGTCGTCTCCTCTTCCGCTAAGACATTATCTTTTTCCATGCCGCGCTCTCACTTATCTTTTCCGCCGACGTCCGCGCCGCAGCCATCAGTGCTCTCCTCTTATGTGACACAATGGAGTCAGTCTACCGTTACGTCCACGTTGGAAAATGTCAGGTGATGATTAACTGCAGCGTTAAGACGCACCCAATCTCTGTTTATTTTGGAAAAATATATCATGGAGATGCGAAAAAATATTCTGGATCGCATTCGTTGGAGACGAAATCAGCTTCATTAGAGATATGGCGCAGATGCCATCTCCTGTTAATTGAGAACTATTGAATTAAGCTTAACTCGATCTTCCTGCACGTAAAGTACCATACTGCAGGTTTTTTTAAATTCTTTGATTGCAGGGCTTCAGATGCTTCTTTGATTGAAGAATGGAGGATGTGGAAAATAATTGAATCAATATGAATAGCCCTACCACCAATGGATATTTTCATAGCTAACCCAAGCGTATAGCGAATGCCGATCATTGAGACATCATTTAGAGCTATTCAACTGGGCTTGTAAGCTTTTTTAGCGAAGCGGACCACAAGTGGACCACACAGCCATGAGCGTGACCATCCATGCAGCAGCATGACGGGAGATTGCGGAAGTGCAAGGCACAGTGCAAATTAACTCTGAAGAACTGATCAAACACTGTTGGTTGGGCTAGGTAGTGTCATGTGACCTGAGGTCATGCGAACTCACTTATCTTGGGTGAAAGTATGCACCAGGTAAGCGAATAAAACGGGAGATTCGTATAGGTGTCCACATGAAACCATCTTCTAGAATCAATATCATTCCCTCCCATTCAAATCCCAAATGTAGCTCGGGGTGATAAAAAACCGAACTTGATTTGCGAATGATGTGTATTGTTTGTGAAAGCACTTGACTGACCACCAGGCACTGACAGTGACATCTAACGGGACAAAGCTAAACTACACCGACAGCGCTGCTCAGCCGCGCGGCGCACAAGCCCCACATCAGCCCGCTTTTCTGAGCAGAAACCACGCTCAAAGGGCGTTGCCGTTCCCTGCATGTTACAAGCACCACCCCTGAAGCACAATGTAGAAAACAACTCTGGCGGCCAAACGAATCACGCAGCGAGGTTGACATAGGATACGCCCCGGCACACGACGAAAAAGTTTGATGATGAGTGTCTACTGCTAGTGGTCATGTCGTCACTGGCAAGCATCGCAGTCATTGGGTCCAGCTTACCGTTAGGCGACTGCGTCTTAACATCTAACAAGGAGAGTTATTTGAGGTTGCCAGAAGATGTGGCTAAGATAGCATGCATACATTAGGGTACCGATACTATATACAGAGCTATTCGCTCGCATGCTATATTGGTTCACACTCCTGTTAAATCGGAATATTAACATTATGTAGGTATATTGAAACCTGCTCAAAATAAATCAAGACTTACTGCGGAGTACCTAACGACAAATGACAGCGGATATGAGAAAATAACTCTTGATATCAGGCACTAAATAAACCGGCAAGTCATTACAAAACTTACGGAGCCAGCAATTGGTAAAACATACCCATTTGACATTAATGTTTCACGTAAAAATAATAGTAATAGCACAGCTAGCACACCCAGTTGGATTTTGGTAACACAATAACAATACTATCCACTTCTTAGACTTTGACGATACTAGAATGTAATGCAATGATAGCATATATTTGATACATGTACATGAACACAGTAACAATCAGTTAAGAACCTCGGCCGGCAGTAACATCTGAAGTCACGCATGGTGAAATTAAACAAGCATGTATTTACACCCTACACTCATACGCTTGAGTAATGACGTATAAATATTCACTCCCCCTTGCTCAAGTTATATAGGTTATACCTTTGCGGAGGCAATCGCAAAACACACTCAGCGAAGTATCATTCCAACAAATATCCCTCCCCTCTCTCCAGTTTTACGGGGGCTATCTGAACACCAGCTAGGGCTCACTTGTTCTTCCATGTGCTTTTGAACAGATCCATTCAAATGTTACCAGAAATGCTTTAATTTTAAAGGTAAGAACATTTTCAATTTACCAGCATTGCTGGATCATCATTATTGGCATATTAGGACGCGTGGACCGCAGCGGTCATTTTGCAACGGTGCTAGGTCAATATTTTGGAAAGCGGTGAAACGGAATCTTTGTTTGGCACGGCCTAGCCATTTTTGGTAGCTAAAAGTGCAATAAAACTCAACATGTCCATTTAATGTTGCACTCTCGTACTTTATCCCTATTCTCACAGTCTCCTTTTTAAGTTTCGCTGCCACACACGTTTCTTTTGGAGGCACCCATTTATCAAGAAGACAAAACGGTGAAAATTTCACATGTGTAAGAAATTTTAAGATATTGCTTCTGACCTCCTAGCTGAATATCATGGTCAGATACAGACCAAGAAACTTGGCACTATACATTTCTCTTAAATTTGTGATTTGCACCTACCACCTAGGTCAGCATTCAGCAGAGCACGGGTGATGAATGAAAATAGCCGAGCTCAGCTGCGAGACGGTGATGTACTTAGATCCAATACAAATTGATGTTAAACAAGATAAATAAAAAAGATGCACTCAAGGGGCTGTAGCCTGTGACTTAATAGTAACTGGTTACAGTACCTTCTTCGCTTTGCCACACACCTGTTGGAAGGGGTGAGACAATCGGATGATGAAATAAATTATATTCCGTTTCATCCTCCGTTGCCAACACGTAAGTGCTAATATCATTTTGAGTTACATGTAGTTCAAGAGTTATATCTTCTATCGTGAACCCATAGTATTTATCTTCCTTGAAATAGCTCTGTTCTAGATCCAAGTATTATACTGGAAACCAGCTTAGATCCACTTTTTCACTCCATTCGCGTGCTTGCGTTCAATACTATCCTTCTCGGTGTGAATATTGACATTATATTTCTAAATATCCTATTGCTTAGAAGCTACATTTGGAGAACGAATATGCCTCAAAAGTTTGAAAAGATGGGCACGATAGGTCTTAAACATTAAGCCACCATGAATGCTTTCCTGCTCACTCTATTCGGTCATGTCCTGCATTCCTACTTTTCAAGTATTATCAATCCTGGTGAAGCTTTCTCAGGGTTCCCCAATTATACCACACGTCTACACTTAGGGACTGGGCCAGAAGTGATGAGTGTTTATTTGGGAAATGCATTATGTTGGAAGCATGATTACTCATTAATACCTAATGGTTGCTTTTGCTTACTCTGTGAAAGTTTTTTTAATTAAAAACAACATTGAAAGCTGCATCTCAGTCCTGATACCTAGCTTTCCAGCGCTCCATACTGCGTAATGTCATGCAACAAAGTTTGAGGCTAACCTCTCATGTCACGTTTATGAGCATCCCCACGCGCTATGCGTGCCTGTGAGTCACCTGTAGTAGACGGCATGACGGCGCATGATAGTATTCACTACAGCTTTCATACTGAGATATAGTTCAATCATCTGTCACATTCTAGCAAGCATAAGATACGGGGCTGAGGTGCTAAAGGTGATGTGGGAAATCTACAGGGTTGCAGCATCCGCAGGGTTTTTGGCATCTGTTTATGGATCTCATCAATTCTGTTACGGGAACAGTCTGGAATTCGAGACACGAGGTCAGTTCAGTTGAAGATTCTGGCGACGTTGACGTCTTCCCCGGCTCTCTTACTGTGGCTGTGTTAGGCTGCCTTCGTGGCTTTGTTGGCCAATGACTTTTTCAAAGAGGTCTAAGCAAATCTTAGTAAAGTCTTGTGAGAGTGGCTTAAGTAACTTGAGCATTGATGGGTACTCCTTTACCGTAGTTGAGCAGCTGCACTGTAACGTTGGAGTAATGCAAATGTTTTATATTTGAATTGCTGTGGTTATATTCCAGCAGTGTGAATATTATAATGACTTGTGACAGTGCGTACATTTTGGGGCGAAAAGAGGTTTTGTAGACCCCTGCTTTCGTTTGCTCCCATCCATTGACTCAGAACGGGTGTTAAAACTTGTACACACTATGTTTTTTAATCAGATTGTGCGTTTCTGTAAAGTGCGCGACCAGGAATACGCATTCGGATTCATAAACCAGGCAGGTACTGATCCGCATGGCGTCTCGCTGGAAGATGATTTGTTAGCATAACTCGGCAGCAGTGGACTTGAAGATTTCGCGTCTGTTGCCTGGTGTCACTGCAGCTCACAAGATGGCGCACATGCTATCGTGGCAGCGGCCCGGAAGCACAGACGTGGCGGATATGCCCGAAGTGGCGAAAATGTACTTGGTGTGGCGAGGGTTGGCTGAAAAACCAGACAGTGTCATCAATTTGCATTTCTTTTATTCTCGTTTTTATTTCATGTTATTTTGGTCATTCCCAACAGTCACACTTGCCCAATTACAGGGAGTATCGCCGTTGGTATTTAATGATCCTCTCCACCGGGCCAGGTCCGACACGGAAGGCACTTTCCCGCCGTGGGGATTGAATCTACGTTAACCGTTGCCCCGGTGGTAGGTACGAGCCACCTTCAGCATGGTGGGGGGGTTACAAAAGACCCCCACGACCTCAAAAACTAAGAAAGCTAGAAAAAAGCAGAACGGCAATCGAAAGCTCTTCAAAAATGATATCGAAAATACTTCGGTCATTTTTCTCGTCAGGTCAATATCAAGGTCACCAGAGGTAAAAATAGGTCAAAATCGCTAAGATGAGGTGTACTAAGAAAACCTCATATATATCAGAAAATAAGATAGCTAGAAACAATTTTTGAACACCATTCAAAAGCTCTTGAGTTGCTCTTAATTTAAAATCCCAATGATTATCGGTTCAGGTCAAAGCCTAGACAGCTTCAGGTCACTGAACGTTGGGAATGTTTTTGGGAATGTCCGTAGTCACCCATGCATAAAGGCATTTCCTTGTTTGCTGATCAATTCCAAACCAAGCAAAATACAGCCATAGTTGATGCACCATTGCAATTTTCTCGTCAATACGAATTGAATAATAAATGATATTGCTATGCAAGGTGCGCCCCGGTAGCTCGTTGGTAGGCGTTGGGCTCCGGCCCGCTGCTGAAGCATGCGTGGCGTGCATGTCCGGCTTGGGATCGGTTCCCTGAGACGCTCCGGCGCTCAATAGTTTGCCCGACGTAGGTCGGCTGGCACCGACTGGGAGAGGGTGACCTGGCGGGGCGGCCGTCCCTGTGCTTTGTGGGACGTTAAACTTTGGCTTCTAAATTATCCTTCATTGTGGGAGTTGCTCGTTCGGGTGATGGGATCGGTCTCCGTACAAGTCCCTTGAGGACTTCAGTGAGACCCGACTCCAGCAGCCGACTGGGCAAGTTGACCAAATTTATTAATAAAAAAAGGTCCAATTTAACAATTTTACCTGATCCAGGTCAAAGGATTGACTAAACTTCACCTGGTATAGTCATGATGTATATCATTTGACATCCAGTGATTATACAAACGCTTTGGTGACAAAATATAAGTTCTATCTTTGTTTATTCAAAACTTATAAAGTAACACACCGAAAAATGCTTATTTGACCTAAGGTGACCTTTCAAAGGTCACAAGTCAACATTTTTGGTATCAACTTCAGAAGTGGACTACAAGCAAGTCGTAACCGATGTTTGAAGTTGATTCCATCCATGTTTGCTGAGAAAAGCTAATTTCGTTATTTTCCTCCATGCAATTCCAATGGAGAGGTCATGCTCTGTACATGACCTTTAGTCACCAATTTAAAAAATCCCGGAGTATGTGTGTAGCTCCTGGTTGGCCCAATATGTGCTATGAGTTTCAACTTCATCGATTAACCCTCCTTTTAGTAATGCAGTCCTAAGCATTTTTCAGGTGAGGTCACTTCACGTGGCCTGGTGACCTGACCTGATATGACCTTGCGCTAAAATTTTCAGTAAAGATTTAAAAATGATGAAGGAGCAGCTAGACTAAGTTTGGCGGCGCTGTGCGCCTCCATTTTTCGGTAACTTTGGAAAAAGTATAAAAAGACCCCCACCCGGGCGAAGGTTAATCCATGCTGTTCGATCTGAAGACAGGCAAAGAAGCCACTAGGCCACCCGGCCAAATTGTTAAGCTTCTACTGTGAGGGAGGAAATGCTTCACGGATATGCCTTTATGTTTAACCCTCGCCCCACCGGGGCCATCGATGCCCCCCAAGGTTTTTTTTTCAAGAAAGCAGAAAAACGACGAAACGCAGCACCGCGGTTGAGGTCTCTATCTCTCACTCTACTCTCTATCTCTCAAATTTTTACCTGGGTCACCCAAGGTCAGGTCACCAGACGGGGTCAACCAAGGTCACCTCACTTCAACTTTGAAGCTCTATAAGAGCTACATTTCTTAGTCGATCGATTTGAAACTTGCTACACTTCATGAACCTTCTAGGATCTACAACGTGTATATCCGGGATTTTTCGATTTCGTGACCCGAGGTCAGGTCACCAGGCGACCTCTCCCATTGGAAAATCATGGGAAAAAGCTGTCTCATGATCTAAAAGCCACAAAAATGATTTCAAATACTCAGACTGCTCAGAACAGCGTTTTTTGACACCCTTTCACGGATCCCAGGGGTCATATTTGCCCTTTGACTTTTCCAAGGTCATCCAAGGCCACCAGGGTCAAAAACAGTAGTTTGACAATAACTTTTCACCTAATTAAGCTAGAGCGCTAAAACAAACACTATTGTGTTTGTCTCGTCACTGGCCTTCATTTGATATACGGCAAGGTCACTTTCTGACCTTTTCTGACATCAGGTCATATTAGGTCACCAGGTGACCTCTGGAGGTCAAACCACTGGCGGGAGGTTTTTACGTTCCACATAGCGGAAAAGGTCTGGCAATTTCCTATCAAATTTACTTAACCAAATCTCAATAGCTTTAATGGCATAGGAGTTATGCCCAGTTTTCTTAAGCATTGCATATTTGAGTGAAAATAGCCTATCGTGACCTTTCTTGACCTCTGGAGGTCAGAAACCATTGACCTGAGTGCTTAAACATGCGAACTAATGTCTTACTGAATTCACACGAGCTTTCTAATGATTTTTTTGCAGATTTTCGCTAACCCCCATATTTTCGGAGTTAGAGGGGGGCATCGATGGCCCCCGGTGGGGGGAAGGTGGTGCCGGACCCCCGGTGGGGCGCGGGTTAATATACATTCCTCTGTCGTTACTATGGGGATGGTCCAGGCCCTCTTGTGAAAATCCGAGAGCTTTTGGTGCCAGACATTTTTTTAGAAAATACCTACTGGCCTTGAAAAATACCCAAGATACATGACGTAAAGGAATGAAACGAATGCACTATTATTGCCTAGTTCTTGCTAACGACAATTACGACTTCAGGTGTTTCAATCCTTGTCTTGGGTAATTTTTGACAAAGCACCTGGCACCAAAAGCTCTCGGATTTTCGCAAGAGGGCCTGGACCATCCCCTATTTCTTATACAAGTTCATGGGCGTTAGGCATTGTTCAGTTGCATGCATTTACCCTGACTTCAATTAGAGGGTGAAGGATGTGTGTGGGATCTCGAATACTTTCGATCTCGGTTGTTGCTGACAGATAGCCAGGAGGCACGAAGGGTGTTAGATACAGCGATAATAATGTTAAATGTATCGTATGATAATTGATTTAGGAATTGTAGTGACCATTTTGTAGGTTGGGTTAACACAGACATAGACAGCGGTCTGAGCCACCTTCGCTTTGACGGGGGGGGTGGGTACCCGCCCCTCCTAAGATCTCGAGAGCCACCGTAGGTAGCGAAAAACGGTAAACGGCGTTGGGTAGCTCATCCACTTCTCCATCGAAAATATTTGAACCATTTTTTAGGTCACATTTAAGGTCACTAGAGGTCAAAACATGCCGTCATTGGGATAACATGTAAATGAAGGTTTTCGGTCATTACATCTGAACAATTAAACATAGAGCAAACAAAATAAGACCACTCGAATCCCCGCAGCAAGCTGAATCAAATGATGTATAATATGGCCTTGCTAGGTCAAAGCAGGTCAAAAATGTCCTTTGAACTGACCTGAGGTCAGATCAAGGTCATTAGGCAAAAACGCATATCATTAGAACTGCAAAGATAAGGCCAATCAGATGAAGCTAAAATAAACATTCTATCTCTATCCATTACCGAGTTATTTTGTTAAAACCACTTTTGCAATGTATTTCTAATGGTGAGGCTCGTACCTGACCTTAGGTCATGGATATAAAAAATACCGGAATATATTTTAGAGAACTCGGTGGGCCCATTATGTGGTATGAGTTTCAATCGTATAAGTTTCTCTTTTCCGACTTATGCTATCTAAAACTTTTTTAGGTCAGGTCACTTGACCGCTACTAGTGACCTGACCTGAGATAACTTAACTATTAAATTTTGACGAAAGTTGTAAAAATGATCAGAGAAAAGGAATGCGAAGCACGGCGGCACTACGCGCCGCCGTTTTTATGTTGTCCTCAAAAAAAAAACGAGGGGGCGGTTACCAGTGCCCCGTCAATGCGCGTGTTAACATTTGCGTCACGAGAGGCCAGGGAAGGTCTCGAAGGGATATCGTGAAATTTTGTATCCAGCGTCTGAATGGCTAAGCATAATTATGTTATCCCGGTGAACCGAATGGTGCATAATATCATCATACTCAGTCAAAATATAGAATAACTTGACCTAAGGCCTATTCAAGACCATTGTGTGACCTTGTGGTCTCACAATGCATATCGACCAATTTGCAATGACAAGGCGAACACAATCATATAAAAATTAGTTGTTTCACAACTCCTGCGAAGTTTCAAAAGTAATACTGTGGGACTGCCGCAATCCTTACCCCTAAACCTCACCTTAGTGTGATCATCAGACCCTGATGCTCAGAATCTGCCAGGGAACTCTTGTCTTAACCCTACACCGCCTGGGGGTTCCGATCTGACCACCTCGGTTTCTCGCAAATAATTACAAGCCAATTCAAATGAGACACGCGTTGCTTTCCAGACTTTGGGGGAATCACTTTTACAACTTTGAACCAAAACTTGACATCAGGTCAGGTCAATGAGTTGTGAGGTCATTTCTAAGCCCACGTCAGATAATTCTGTTCTTCTAAGATGAGACTGACAAAAAAAAACGGTGTAACTCGGCTTCTGGAAGAGCTAGATCGAGTTTTCAAATATCATTCGGAAGCTCTTGAAACAAATAGCCTACATGTTGTGAACAATGGTTTTGGTCAAGAGAAGTGGAAAAATACAATCCTTTACCCGTGAGGTATATAGCACTACGCGTCAAAACAACTATGTCTTTGAATTAAGTATGGTCGTGCGTTCCTTGAAACGAACAAGGTAATATCTGTCCGAAGAGTATTCATCATGCTTAGGACGACATTTTTGCCGTAATGATAAGACCTGAAGATTACAAATACTAGCTATATTAGACTGAGATGCATTATTATACAATTGTAATACTATTGTAGGATTATTGCAAACTTTCGCAATCTTTTGGTCCAATTGACGGCAAAAAGGTCATCCAAACTTTATCTAAAAAAACCGTGCATACAAACTGCCTCCCGCAACCTCATATACATATTAGAAACGAATTGAACCAAGGTCCTGTGCCTCTCACCTCCGTCTTCAGTTGTCATTGGAAGCACGTCCGGTCGCTTGGCTTTCGACTTCCGCGGCAGGAAGTGACGGTCCGTTCGCCTCCTCCCCTCCAGTTTGTGAGAGTTCCTGCCATCTATCGACTCGAGCTGGTACCAGCGAGGCTGCTCGTCAACACTATGTGGCTCTGAAAATAAGAATGTTGATGAGATCAGCCAGGCGCTTCTCAATATAGTATAAAATCAAATTTTTACATTTGCACTTATTCTGGTTTTCATCACCGTTGTTCTCTCCGACGCCCTTTTCGTGATTCACCCCTAACTGATTTGGAAAAAAAATTAAAGCTTCGAAACAAAAGCCAGCGTGTTGTTCGTCAGGAGAGCTCGTTTTGGATAAAACATTTTGGGTCTGTAGTTGATCAGGATATCTTTCATAGCAGTTTAAAAACTAATGTTTGCCTCGCAATGCCAGTTCTGCCGCTATATCCAATAGATTAGTTAAATAATTGCATTTAGAGCAATTATATTGTTTCGAAGTAATTAAGAAACATTAGCAATTGAATTCATTTAACACACATCTATGTGAGTCATCCATATACTGGAGGTGGAAGGTCAGCGACACTCACATATACAATTTTCAAAAAAGTCTAGTTTTATCCTCTAAAGGGTAGTTTCCGGCGTTGAATTGAAATCAGTCTTGGGTGATCAATTTGACGACTTATGACTAAACATTGGCATCAACTCAGGTCTGTTCACCGAGTTATGACGTCATTTCTAAAACCAATTAAGACGATTGTGTTGTTCTAAAATGAGGCTTACAAAAACATGGTTTAACTCAGCTTTCAAAATAATCAGGTTTCTAAACATCATTCGAGAGCCCTTGAACATCAAAATCCGCAAGCTGCCATCCATGTTGACGTCAGTTCAATAAGAATGTCACCAAATGTCACTTAAGTTCATGGTTTTGAAATTAATAGTGTCTATTACTCCCAACGAGATAAGATACATCAATAAAATTGGTAAAATAATGAAAAGTATGATCCGAGATTTCGAATAATATGCAACAGGGCCTTGAAGGACCATTATTTGACCTTGAACGTCAAGGTCACGATATTGCTTTAAGAGCTAATGCTGTAAATTATTTGAATCTGTGTCAAAACAAATACATTGCTGCAATTTCCCTTCGTTCCAGGTGTAATAGTTGCCGAGTAACAACGGCTTATTCCTAAATTAGTCAAAATCTGACCCAATTGGACCCTCTGTGACGTCACGGGACGACGAATATGATTCAGACTCGGCTTTAACCCGCGCTCCACCGGGTCCGGAGCCATCTTCGCCCCACCGGGGGCCATCGATGCCCCCTCTAAGCCTAAAAATATGAGGGTTAGAGAAAATCTCCAAAGCGCGTTGGAAAGCTTTTGTAAATTCAGTATCATTTTATTTAAATTTTGTAAGTGCTCAGGTCAATGGTTTGACCTTCAAAGGTCAAGTTGGGTCACCACAGGCTATTTTTATTCAAATATACAGTGCTTAAGAAACCTGGGCACAGCTCTCATGCCATTAGAGCTATTGAGATCAGGTAAAACATTTTAAATAACATGCCAGGGCTTTCTCCGCTATGCGAACCATAATGACCTCTACTAGTGGTTTGACCTCCAAAGGGCACCTATTGACCTAACATGACCTGAAGTCACGAAAGGTCATAAAGTGACCGTGTCGTATATCAAATGAAAGCCAATGACGAGACATACACGATGCCGTTTAATTCAGCGCTCTAGCCTGATTAGGTCAAAAGTTATCTTCGAGATACTTTTTTGGCCTGGTGATCTGTGATGAGCTCAGGTATGACAAAAGGAAAATATCGCCTTTAAAATCCGTGAAATGGTGTCCCAGAATGCTTTGCCGGAGAAATCTGAGCATCTGCAATCATTTGTCTAACTTTTATATCATATGACAGCTTTTTCCATGCTTTTTCTATAGGCGAGGTCACCTTGTGATCTGACCTTAGGTCACAAAATAAAAAAATCCCGGATATGCATTTTGCAGCACCTGGAACGGTCATCAAGTGTAGAAAATTTCGAATCGATCGGCCAAGAAAGGTAGCTATGGTAGAGCTCAAAATGTAAAGATAGGTGATCTTGGTTGACCTCACTTGAGGACCTGACCTAGTGTGGCCCGGGGTAGAAATTTTCAGGGATTATGGGAAAAAGATGGAGTGAGAGGTAGACACGCCAACCGCGGTGCTGCACCTCACCGTTTTTCTGTTATTCTGAAAAAGCCTTTGTGGGGCAATCGATGGTCCCTGGTGGGGCAAGGGTTAAAGTGAAATACGGTAAGACACTTTGGGTGCTTCTTTTAGTTTTGGACAAGTATTGAATCACACGGACAATAGAGCTTATTTTATATATTAGACTTTTTGAACATGCAAGACGTTTCGGACACAATGTTCCTTCGTCAGTTGAAAGGTATTGAATTAGCATATATATATATTTATATATATATATATATATATATATATATATATATATATATATATATATATGGAAGCACGATGAAATATGACAATGTTCACACTTTACAGTATTGCACCATTGAAATTTCTTTCCATCGACTTGATAATCATTAAATACTAGAACCTATAATAACACCTCGTGACTCGTGACCTCATGACTGGTATAAGTAAAGTGATCTTGCTTGTGACTCACAGCTAAATGTGCTGCTACTCTAGCCCACCTAGAAAAATCCGAGCCGAAGGGTCAATAATAATTTGTGCCGCCTCAAGTGTTTTCCTAATTGGTTTAGTCCTATTCATTTGGACAATTATAGCGGTTTCCCATTTCGGTAAATAAGGTCATTTTTTCTATATTTTTAACAACGCTGCTTGTGTCTGAATGGTTTTTAAGGTCACGAAACACTCCAGTCAGTTTTACACAGTTACTAACACAGTATGTAAGATCTACACAGCTAGAGTCATATCACACCCCGGTCAAATTTACACAATTACAGTGTGCTAACGCACCGGACAGATCGATGCAGACTTGTCCGATGTGCTCGTCCCCTTTGTACGGGTCGTGGTTCCAGATGGAGACCTCCAGCGTGCTGGCACGCAGGGCGTCCGGCGCCACCTTGGGGTACACCATGGTCTGGTTCCACTCTGGCACCGACTCGTACGAGAAGTGGCGTGTGGTCCGCGTGTTCTCACCGCTGAAACGCAGCGTCAGCGCGGTGGGGTGAACGTGCCAAATCCGAGCCGTGTCTGCCAGTTTCAGAGCTGGCATCGCCACTGGGAATGCTTGTTTTCGTTTCTTTTCATATTTTCGATGTCAGGTTCTGACGTGTATGCTTTGCGTAAGCAGCATGTATGTGGCATTTGTTACACACTGAAATGCCAGCCAGATAATTCCATAACGTGCATTACAGTATGGTACAATTTCCTGAACATATAAGAAATAATTTTGCTTCATATTCAGCATTCAAATGCTTCGTAATCGTATGTTACCATACAGAATTGTTCGTTCGGTAAATGTTTGCGGGTCAAACGTTTGAGTTTGAATGGCACAGACCCCCGTGTGACAGCGCCTACGCACCTGTTATCTGGAAGCAGCACTGCCTTGACGAATGGGTCCGGCCGGGTGTCTCCCGTTCGGACGGCGCGTCTTCAGGTTTTTGGCGCGAAGCACGCTGACGTAGAGGATGTGCGCCGTGACGTCATAGCAGAGCTGCAGCTGCACCTGGCCCAGGCTGATGTTCTCAGGGAGATGCTGGCAGCCGAAAACGAACAGTGCGGTTAAATAGTAGCTGTAACTGTAAAAAGTGACGTCATCTGAAGGAACCTCATTGTGATAATGTAGCATTGATTGAAATAAGCTCGGGCTGATGAAGCTGAAAAAGCAGCTTTTGAGTTTGTGGAAAATGTGGCATTAACATATTTCACTCATCTTAACAACCCTACGTTGGTGTTTTGAAAATTACGTGGCATAAAAGTATAAATAATTTTTGTTATGTTTTACCAGACCTTACAGATTTCATAAAAGTCAAGGCAAGAGGTATGCATTCAATGAATAAGGTGAGAATAGTGTTAGTAGCTGCTAATATAAATTTGACACATTGCTCAACTACCTTTCTCTACCCATTCCATGCAGCTTCAATTCCTTTTCAGATGATTCTATTGCACTTAGAAAAAAGAAATTTATCGTGGAAATTGCACTTATGTGAAGTCTGACTGTTGGCTTTGTCGACCTGCGATAAGTTTCCCTTCCTTAAGAGTGGGAGTCAGTGGAAGCCATGGACACTGGACGGGAGGCCGCGGTGTGCGGCGGACATGAGTGACGTACCCTGACGGTGCCGCTGACGTTGCCGGCGGTCTGGGTGTGCGGTCCGTGCGCCTCGGGAGGCGCCAGACGATGGGTGGAGTCACCACCGGCCAGGCGGCCGCAGTTGCTGACGCTGTCCATCGGGTCGATACTGGAGTTGTTCTCCCGCCGATCTGCCGGCAGCCAGCGCCGGGTCAAAGGTCAAACGGGAGATATCCACCGGCGCCGGGTCAGGTCAAACAGGAGCTGTCCACCGGCGCCGGGTCAGGTCAAACGGGAACTCTCCACCGACGCTGGGTCAGGTCAAAGGGAACTATCTACAGTGCTGTCAGGTCAAACGAGAACTGTCTACCGGCGTCTGGTCACCCGTGCGGAATTGTCCCGCAAGGGTGTCGACGTATTGGACACCCCAGATTGTCTACTCACTTGGACTTTACGAATTTCCAAAACTTGTGCAGCTTTAAATAATTCTTCAACATGAAGTTTCCTGGCTCTAAAATCCGAGGATTTACCATCATGTTGGAAAAAGAAGCAGACCGACCACTGCGTGCCTCTCTCTACAGGAGCGCGGACGTAAGAGGGCAGTCGGCTGATTTACTACCTCACGTGTCGCGAAAAGCATCACGTTGGACGGTGTTCTCTTATCCCAACGTCAGAATGGTGACCCACCTTCGTCCTTGTCTAGGACCCCATTGGTGTGTGCTGTTGGTTTGGCATCTACTGGGTTTCCGTTGGTGTCGTAAACGCGTCCGCGTCCGTTGGACCTCCGCAGGGTACGTCGGGTGGAGCCGCTGTCACCCGTCTCTCCGGGTACCGGAGGCAGCGCGCGCCGCCCCCTGGACCCTGCCGACTCCAATGCCTGCAGACTACTGCTGGAGGATCGCTCCAGTCGCACAGCCTCCACCGACCGATCCGGCGGACTACTCTCAGCCGCTTTCTTGGGATTACAGTCGGCCAGTATTTCTATTTCTTCCGTAGATTCGCTGAGTATCTTTTGTACTTCCTCGTAAGTTTTCCCACGTAGGCACGTACCATTCCATTCTACAATTTCGTCTCCTGTAGAACATGGAAAACTTTCTCAGAAAATATACATAGACAATAATCAAAATCCATACATGATAGAATCGCTTACTTTTTATCCAGACAGCAAGAAATTAAAATCGTTTGTCATCAAAAAGTTATAGTAAATACTATCAAAAAGTGAATTCTTGAATTATGTTTTTTTACAATAAGACAATGCCTTACGATGACATGAAGAAATAAGCCGTCCATGGTGTAAGAAAATAATTGACATACCTTCTTTTAGCTGACCTAGCTGTTCCATGACCCCTCCCTTGAAAATTTTTCCGACAAAAGCACCAGTTTCACCACTTGGCGTCAATTTCCCTCCGACAAGTTTCATTCCGATCCCGTTTGCCCCTGAAACGGAGTGAGACGGCGTGATGATGGAAACGTTTAGGATATCTCATGTTGACACTGAAACATCTTTGCAGCTCCTAGCCTCTGGATACAGGATTTGCCAGTCATCTTGGTTTTTTAACTTGCTCCAGTGAGCCTAGCCAGTTCCATCTTCCCTTGCTCAAGGCACTCATAATATATCATGTATGTATCATGAAAAGTATATGAAATGTATATGTTTTATCATCAAGTGTGTCGACCCAAATACTGTCTGAATAGACCAAGAAACCACGTCTGAATAGACCAAACCGCCTTGAAAAACATTAACCAGAATGGCCGGAACTGAATGTGAGCTATGTCAATACTGATTTATCCCAACGCTAGTCACGTGCCGCGAACGGAGCGTGGCAGTTAGTGGCGCGGCCGCGGCGGCAGCGGCGCAACCAACGCCGGCCGCCAGGGCCGATGTCTGTACCTGGACGATGCTTCTCACGCATGACGAACAGCCGCTTGAAGGAGGACTTCAGAGCAGGCTGGCTCCCCGCTTCTTGGAAGTGCTGATGATTGGGTGCCTGCCGAGACCGCACCGGCTGAACAGATATCTGAGTCGTACGCGGCCTGCTCACTGTGGCCAGACCTGTAGTCGAAACAATCAGCTTGTTTATCTGCACCAGACACCTGTGTGGCCAGTCGCTTACAAACGTGCACGTGTTACACACACTTTGCCTATGCTTGTGCCGGGCTGTGAGGAAGTTTAGATGCGAGTTAGTATACTGCACAGATGATTCAGAAAAGTCAACCCAACAACGCGGTGAATGTGTATGGACAGGGTGCACTAGGCATGTATGAACGCGTGCTTTACCCTGACTCTGCAGACCATCAATGCAGGAATCCTGCGATAGCCTCAAAAGTCTAATAAACTAAAAATACCTCTCCTATACGTCCTTCAAAACTAATGTTTTATATTGAAAACCTCCCACCATGGCCGGTACTTGTATGGAGGCCTCCTGACCAACGAAAAAGTCACTGAGCTGGTGAAGGAGAGTCAAATCCGATTAATTCAATCGTACGAGGCTGCCTTTCTAGCAGCGGTGACATGCCAATTGCCATTGCTAGGTGCTCTATTTATATTTCAGGCTCCTGGCATACCTGAGCGGCCCCCTGACTGACAAAGGAGGCCCTATAAGCAGTCATGGATGTTCTTAGATCAGCCACAAGAAGGGATGTTTTCAGTCAAAGAGGCTCCGTCCAGTGAAATCAGTGGAAATATGAGTGTCCGCTTATAGTAGAGGAGGCTTCCAATGTCATTGATAGCTATCGCCCTCTAGCAGATAAAGGAGGCCCTCTAAATGGAAGAGGATACTCTTAGGTCAGCATCAAGGGCTACTATTTCGAATACTTCAACGTCTGAGACCACTGAACCGGTCAAGGAGGCCCCATGCGATGAGTTAAATGGTACGCAGAGATCCCTCTTATCGCAGAGGAGTCCCCCAGTGCCAAAAGTCCGCCTTTGATTTCTATTCAAGACTCTGACATACATATGTGGTCACCTGCGTCATAACGGAGGATACCGAACAGCATAAAAGAGTGGGCTAGATTGTACCTTCAGAAAAAACTGAATATTTGCCGGCCTGGTGTGGAGGCCCCAGCAACTTGGAGGTCTCATTCTGGTGCTAGGATATTGACTTATAATGGAGTGACCAAAAAATTTACCCCACCTTACATCAAAAATATAAAAACTATGAGATAGCATTTGTAGGCCCTAATGACCTCATCGCATTCTGAAAGTTGGAAACTGATCGGTTGATAGATGTTCCTTAGACGCCGCTTCAAACTCGTGATTTTAGGTTTTGAGGTCGGGTCACTTGACCTTAGATAGCTCCTTGACCTGATATGACTTGACCTAAAAAGTTGGGTAGATGCGTAAAATTGATCAGGGATAAGGTACTGCAAGTTTCGTTGCCCTGCGCCCCTTCATTTTTGCGTTATCTGGGGAAAACCAGGAGGGGGAGGGCGAGTTTCACCCCCTCAGCGGGGTGCGTGTTAAGTGAGAGACGCATTACCTTGCACACCCTTAGCGTGATCAGTTTGACAACGTATAACTAAAATTTTCATCAGGTAAGGTCAACGAGTTATGACGTCATTTCTAAACCCATGTAAGACGACTATGGTGTACTACAATGAGGCTGACAAAACCAGAGTGTAACTCGGGTTCTAGAACAGCTAGATCAATTTTTTAAGCGTTATTCGCAAGATTTTGAAAGTAAAAATATGCATGCTAGCGTCCATCTCGAGGTCTGGTCACTGACAAGGTCATGAGAGGTCACCGAAGGTCACGGCTTTCGAAATTGTTTGTGCTTATAAGTTTTGAACGCGATAAAATGCAGTGGTAAAGTTGGTGTCATAGTGACGAACATGACCAAATAATGATAAAGACGTGCTGCATGATCCTGAAATGCCATTATATGACTTTGACCTAAGGTCAAGGTCACTATGTGATCTTCCAATGTATGTTCCATATCATTCGAATTCTCGTGCCAAGACAAACACATTGATGCATCTGGCTTTGTTCTAGGTTTAATGGTTCCCCAGTTATAAAGGATTTCCTAAAAGGGTCAAAATTGGAACAGTTTTGGCCCTTTGTGATGTATTGGGACGATGGAAATGGTTCAAACTGGCTTAAGAGTAGAAGGCAATGAGGTAATTCCAGCGCCGTTTCAATTTTTTCGTATCGTCTCCAACTTTCGAGATAGCAGGAGGAGGGGTCTGATTCGACCCCCAGGAAGTGATGGACGCGAAAAGAGCCCAGGCGGTGCCGGGTTGTTGTTCGTCTGTTTGAAATATAGCGCAAACAGTTTTGTACTCAGCAGTGTACTTATTTTCAGACCAGGGTGCAGTTCGAGCACTTAAAAGTAACATATTTGCCATATAACCATATCGGAGGCCGAGTTGGCGGAGAGTTCAGCTCCGACCCGCTGCTCGAAATCTATGAGTGACACTACATGGGACAAAGTTTGAGATCGATTCCTCTGAGACGCTCTGGTGCTCAATATTTAGTCGACATAGGTCCGCTGGTAAATGACCGGCGGGAGTGAGCGGGCGACCGCTGCTGTACTTTGCTGGAAGTTAGAAGCTCGCTCTCTAATGGAGCCCCAACTGCAGGGCTGCTCGTTTGTATAGTCTGGTTTGGGTATCTGAGGGAGGTCGCTCAATAAATTAACGAAGTCACAGCTACCAAAGCTCAAACGTGCATTAACTTCCACACTAAAAGCATAAAAAATGATGACGCTCGCCAGGGGAACTGGGTGTCGGACCAGGCATCTGTAATTTCCGAATCCGAATCATGTTGTCAGCCTTCTTGGACCGACAATGGCTTAAATACCCAAGCTTGCCAAGTGGCCGTGTATGGTAAGATCCTACTTCCTATTTGTCAAGCTCTCTCTCTCTCTCTCTCTCTCTCTTTATCTCTCTCTCTCTCTCTCTGTCTTTTCTCTCTCTCTCTCTCTCTCTCTTTCTGTACAATAATATACAGAAAAGCACAAGAGATATTTCATGTGATGAAATAGATAGCAATGATTAGTGATGACCGCCTCATGAACGCACGCAGTCGAGGGGGTCCTTAAATTTCACCCAAATATTTTTTTATGAGAAGTGGATAACCATTTGCGAGAGAACATTTTTACGTAGAAGTAATTTACGTACAAACAATGGGCACTTTACAAGCAATGAGCACTTACAAAGTAATTTAAAAAGCAGCATAGAAGTGTTTTTCTTATAGACTTCAAACTCATACCATCAAAGGGCAACTATCTTGACTTGGCGTTTTCAAAATCCGCTCACGCTGAATCCTTTGTTCGTAACGGACTTTTTCCTCAGAACATGCTGCAATGTGTACCATGTACGATGTCTTGGCTCTTAAAGGGAATGTGGCACCTTGGTCGAATCCTGGAATTTAGTGAAATTAGGCGCACTTTTAGCCAAAAATAATGAAACCACTCATTATTTCTCAGAAATAATGAGTGGTTAATAAGTCAATAAGCTCAATATTTTGTTTTTAAAAGTACTTCTCTAGAAAAACAAATAAATACCAGCCTGTGGATGATGTCACGATCTGGCAACCACTACCATACTTGAAACGCTTCAAGGGCTTCGATTGGCTGATGCTCATCGTGACGTCAGCATTTGTCGTCACACCAGCAGCTCACAACAATGGCCGCCCGGCGACGGGCTGATGAGGGGGCTGGTGTCAGGTAGGTTTGAGCTTTTTTCTACGGAAATATCGAGTTCCAAGACAAATGACATATGGAGTACTGGGTCTTCCGACTTGCTTTACAACTTGGCTATCTCAGTTAGAATTACGTTATGAAGGCCCCACATTCCCTTTAAAATGTCTGTAGTCAGCTGAACGGCTCTAAACTATACACGTGCTGATTTTGATGGACTGAGGAGGAGGCTGCAGCTCATCTCAGGGAATGTGTTAGACAATCTTGCTATTCATGGCGCGTTTGAAATGTTTTACGATGTACTCCACGCTGCCATTTGTGACAGTGTGCCATTGGTCACTCTTCTCCGCAAGTGTCCTCCCTGGTTCGACGGCGATGTCCGCCACGCTCTTAGAAAGAAACGGCATTCAGGTGAATGGAACGAAACAAAACAGATGGAAACGTAGCTATTTTTGAACGGAATGAAAACAGTTTAAAAATATCGACTTAGAAGTATTTTTGGAATTCTCCAGGAAATAACCGGCAGCTTCAAAAGCAGCCACAACATATCTTAGTCGTTCTTAAAATGCATTCAGGGCTCCAAAGGACAGATACCGACACTCATGGATTGTAACTGTGAAATAAGCGGCAATCTGGAACGAGAAAATTTTCTAGATCAGACGTTTGCGGACAAATTCACTCCTTCGGCTGTTAAAAATTATCCCGACACGCCTGTATACGATCTGCCAAATTTGGACCAGTGTACAATTTCGAAAGCACAGGTTTGGACCATTCTCGATGACTTCCAAATTCACAAAGCCTGTGCTCTAGACAACATCAGCGCACGGGTCATTCATGAATGGTGCAGTGAACTCATCCATCCCTTGTCGATTTTGTTTGAAAAATCAATTGAAAAGGGAACCTTTCCAGGGGTCTAATTAAATTAGCAGGGAACTACCGCAGCGTGTCACCCGCTGTTTGGAAAGGTGCTGGAGAGATGCGTGTACCTCACTCATGTTCCACCGATGCTGTCAGATAAACAACACGGTTTTGTCCCACGCCGGTCATGCAATTGGTATTTAATAATTTTTGGGGTTTAACCACGCACCAATTGCCAGGGTCATACGGCGTCGCCAACTCTCACCCTGTTGGAAGGGATTTTGGGGATCAGATCGACTTATTCAGAGGCTCCGCCGGGACTTGAACCCGGGACCGGTGACTTAGAAGACAAGGGTGCTATCCACTATGCCACCTCATCCCCCAATTGGTATTTGTTTACTCTTCTAAAGACGGCGAGGGAGTCAAGTTCTTCCCGCTTTCAAACATACGTAATGTATCTTGACTCCTCCTCTGCATTCCAAAACGTAAATCACAAACTTCTGCTGCATAAATCTCAAAAGTCTTATTACATTTCTAGAAACGTCTTCCATTTTATGAAAATTTTGCTCAGCAATCAGAAGCAAAGTACATAAATATGAAGGACTTCTCCACTAGTGAAAATGAAAAACGTTCGGAGACTCGCTGACGAAGGCTGATATAATATAGCCGAAAGCTCCGAACGTTTTTCATTTTCACTAGTGGAGAAGTCCTTTATATTTATGTAATTCATTCTCATCCACTTATGATGTCATTTGCAGAAGCCGCCCCGGTAGCTCAGTTGGTAGAGCGTTGGGCTCCGGCCCGCTGCTCGGAGGCATGCAGTGGCAGTGCATTTCCAGGCTTGGGATCGGTTCCCCTGAGACGCTCCGGCGCTCAATAGTTTACCCGACGTTCAGGTCGGCTGGCAACTGACTGATGAGAGGGTGACCTGAGCGGGGCGGCTGTCCCTGTGCTTTGTGGGACGTTAAACTTTGGCTTCTAAATTGACCCTCCATTGAGGGAGTTCCTCGTTCGGGTGGTGGGGTCGGGGTCTCCGTGACAAGTCCCTTGATGACTTTAGTGAGACTCCGACTCCGGCAGCCGTACTAGGAAAAACTTGAACAAAATTTATAAAAAAGTGTTATTACTAATGAAAAAGTGTTCCAATTGGACCGATGTATGTACATACGTTCAGGAACACCAGAGGTTAACCAAATCTCACCATTGCTTTTCGTATTATTCAGTACCGATCTTCCAGACAAAATTCAGACCAATTCGTTAGTATTCGCTGATGTAAAACAATACCATAAAATTTCGCACCTCCACAACTCTAAATTACTTCTGATTATCTGAATCACCGGATAACTGGTCAAAGTCCTGAAAATTGAATCTCAACCTTACGGCTCAATCTCAAGAAGCTTGAATCTCAATCTCAACTCTTCCAGCAGCCTTACTAGGAACACCTTGAACAAAATTTATAAAAAACCTCTCTGTTTTTTTGCATTTATAGCCATACAGTGTATTGCAACAAAACGATAACAACAGGCAAACGCACTGCCGCTGGACACAAAACAGTTTCAGAGCATACTTAGGCTGTGAAAAATAGTGTCAGACCATCAATGCATTTACTAACAATTTTTTCGCAAGACTTATAACTTTTTGTGTCAGAAATAATAGTTTTGTGGTTAAAAATGGGCAGAGTAAATGAAGAAAGCGAATGACAATACGAGGCTAATGAAGACCAAGGTATGAAGATCATCGACATTGACCATAGCAGAACTTTTTTCTCGCGAAACATCTGTATTGTCAACTACATACAGCATTATAAGTGGGAAATCATTAGTAGCGAACAATCTCGAACAAGCTCAATCTATCTGAATGCCAGTATTTTAGGATAGCATTCATAACAAAATCTGGCCACCTGCACGATTCAAAATTCAACGTTAGAGCACGTAAATAAAGTACGGGATCTTGGAATTTGGCTCTATACAAAATTGGCATTTGGCGATCACATAAACGTCATCGTTAGCAAAGCAAATAAAATGCTTAGAGTTTTGTCACGCCCTCTCCAGACCGGGAGATCAGCGAGAGGACTGTATACGCAACCTATGCTTGCAGCTTATTTTGGCAACATTATATTAATTCTGGAATATGGATGTGTTATTTGGGGAGGAGCTGCAAAAACTAACTTGGAAAGACTCAAAAGGATCCAACTCAAATTGTTGATGTGGTTAGCGGCCCAGAATACCACGACTCAACCATCTTCTTCACTTGCTTATTCAGGCCTACTAAAACTCTTCAAAGCACACAAAGTACAAAGTGCATCATGCCTGCGTGTAGGGCTTGCACGCAGGCAGCTTGAATAGGACTTTTGTTTTGTCTACAAAATCTTGGAAGAGTTGACTTCGCCCACCTGCTTGAGAATCTTCCCATTCACGTTCCTTGGCGCGGAACCAGGGGGCACAACAGCAGCAGCTCCACGTTCCCTACGCTAGAGTAGAAACGGTAATATCTGAGTTTTTTCTGTAGAGCTGTACGCCTTTTTAACGAGTATTTAGGTATCAGCCCAGATATCGACGCTTTTAACATCACGCATCCTTGTTTTAATGCGGGTGTTATTAGATATGTGAGGCAGCATCCTATCTAGATATTCTATCGCTGTATTTTCTTTGGCACTCTGCTGCTGTGTTAGGTTCCAGTTTTAGGTCTTCTTTTTACACTGTCTTTTACATATTCTACTTACAATATTCTTAATTTAAGTCACAGTCATCAATGTATAAATATTCTTTATATACGAGGCTAAGCCGTGGTGAAAAGATTTGTTTATCTGTAACTGGGCACCCCGAGCCTATTGCTCATATAATATAATAAATGAAATGAAATACATGAAGAAAACTGTCCCATCACCGCATGGGGGTCCGATCAGATCCCCAGTTTTCACAAATTATTCTAAGCCAATTCCAATGAGACATGCGACACTTTGCAGGCCTTTAAAGTGATAAATTTTTCAACTTATGACCAAAAATTGTCATCAAGTCCGGTCAGGTCCGATCAGATCCCCAGTTTTCACAAATTATTCTAAGCCGATTCCAATGAGACATGCGACACTTTGCAGGCCTTTAAAGTGATAAATTTTTCAGCTTATGACCAAAAATTGTCATCAAGTCCGGTCAGGTCAACGAGTTATGACGTCATTTCTAATCCCATGCAAGGCAATTTTTTCTTATAAAATTAGTCTGATAAACCAGGGTGTACATTGGCTTCTAGAATAACGAAATCAAGTTGTGAAAAAGTTTCTGAACATTATTCAAAAGCTCCTGAAACGACATACCTGCATGGTGGCATCCATTTTGAGGTCGGCCCAATACCAAGGCCACCAGAGTTCACAAAAAGTCACATTTTGGACAGAGCAAGATACCGTATTATAGTATCTATATTCTAGCATAGTGATGAGCATGGCGTAATGACTCGAATAATATGCAAAATGACATTGAAGGTCATTATTTGGTATTAACTTAAGGTAAGTGTCATAATTTGACGCTAAAGGTCATGACGCATTTGATTCAAATTATTTGGCCAAAACAAACTTATTGATGTATCTTGTTTTGTTCTAGGTCCTATGATTCCTGAGTCATAATATATTTTCAAAATGAGTCTAAATTTGAGCCACTGTGACGTCACAGTTTAACGAATATAGTTTAAGCTCGGTTCCAGAGAAGATGACAGAAAAGCTCTTCCAGCGCCGTTTCATTTTGTTCTGTATCTCTTTCCGGTTCCTAAGATTGCATTGTGGGTCCGATCGGACCCCCAGCCGGCGGTAAGTACGACAACGAAAAAGGTGTACGAAAAAGGTGGTGCCGGAATATACATTATGACCCTGTTTGGTCACTTCGATAACACATCAGGTGAGTCTTCAAATTATACTTGTCATGATTATGCTATACCATAGATAACATTATACCCACTGTTATCTACAGCTATACATCTTGGAAACAACTCACATCACGCGCGGTCAAGCATCAGGGGGCATTTAGTGTGGCAACGCCCCACACCATTGCTAACATTTTTTATTTATACATCAAGTCAATATCGCACCTTTTACACACAAAAAGGGTAAGCAACAGTGGAGTGGAGCATTGAATGCTTTCGTTCTGAAGCATGCACCGATACGCGCGTCGTAAAAAGATTTCGACGCGCTTCGAACAAAATTTCTTTGGGCTGCACACGTTCGCAAAAAGCATCACATACAACTGATTGACAACCAGCCTGACAAATGTTTATAGATAGTGGAATTGATAATTCGGTACCATTCGGTTTGCACTGGCGAGAGCATTCCAATGATGCCTCAATATGTATTATGTATCTTATTAAGTGAAGAATTTAGGAGTGAAATAGCAAATCCACCTGAGGAGATCAGGGCTAGCTGCAGCCAGTGGTAAGTTGAAGCACTCGCGATAAATCCATTCTTTATTGAGATTAGTGCTCTAATAATAACTGCTCGTTTGCAGTTTCAGTTTCTTTCTTTTCACCTACAAGAGTTAGGTTTGCTGGTAAGAAGTAGTTTTCAGATATAGATATATTTTTATGTACCACAAATAGTTTTTCTTTGCGTGAATTACATTGCAGTGGATCTGCAATTACTTTCAATTCATCTGTGTCCTTCTGTAGGACGCAACTGCAGATTTCAACAGAGAAAAGCCTGAAATAGCGAGAACTGATCACTCAGTTTTTACTTGACCAGCTTATATATTTTAACGGGGACTCGGGGTGAGCTGAGCCACAGAAAGTTTGGAATGTGTCGAGCCATGGTAACACGCCCCAGTCTACAGAAACACGACGTGGGTCAATTCACCCTAGAGCAGGCGCCATTTGCTGCACGCAATATCCGCCAATTTCGCATATGCTGTTTTTCTCCATTATCCTAATCTCCAGCTGCCTGTCTTCTTTTTCGGAACAAAAGCATGTCAGAGGAAGAATGGTGGCGGTACGCCGTGGGTAATGGACGTTGGAGGAATAAACTAATTCTCGGCTAATTTCTTCTATATTTCATTTTTATTAGTTCCGCTCCCAATGGGCGCACCTGCCCAAACACAGGGAGTGCTGGCCCCAATGCTTAACCCTCGACCCGCTGGTGGGCCATCGATGGCCCCTAAGTTTTTTCAGAATAACATAAAAAGGACGAGTCACAGTGACGCGATTGAAGTGTCTGCCTCTCACCCCAGCATTTTCCAGCATCCTTGAAACCGTTTACCCCGGGCCATACTAGGTCAGGTCACAAGGCGAGTTCAACCTAGGTCACCTCACTTCAACTATTCAGCACTACCATAGCTACATTTCTCCCCATTGCAAATGCATGGGGAAAAGCACGAAATGAGCTTTTCTCAGTAAGTATGGATGGAATCAACTTCAAACATCAATTACGACTTGCTCTTGGCCCATTTCTGAAGTAGATACCCAAAATTTTGACTTTTGACCTTTGAAGGTCACCTTAGGTCAAATAAACATTTTTTCGGTGTTTTACTCTATACATTTTGAATAAACAAAGATATAACTTATATTTTGTCACCAAAGCCTTTGCATGGTCACTGTAAGTCACATTATATGCATCATGACTATACCAGGTCAAGTTGGGTGAAACTGTTGACCTGGGTCAGGCCAAATTATAAATTGGACCTGGTATAGCAATATCATACATCATTCAATATGTTTTGACAAAAGAATTGTAATGGTACATCAACGATGGCTCTATCTTGTTCGGTTTGCAAGTGATTAGCGAAAAAGTAAAAGCCCTTATGCGTGGGTGGCTATGGACATTCCCAAGAACATTCTCAATGTTCAGTGACCTGCAGCTCCCTAGGCTTTGACCTGACCCAAAAAGCATTGTCACTGTAAGAAAGAAAAACTCAAGAGATGTTGAATGGTGTTCAAAAAATGTTTCTAGGCATCATAGTTTCGGAGATATATGAGGTTTTCTTAGTACCCATCATATGAGCGACTTTGGCCTATTTTGACCTCTGGTGACCTTGATATTGACCTGACGGGAAAAATGACCGAAGTACATATTTTTGATATCATTTTTAAGGAGCTTTCGATTGCCTTTTGCGCTGTTTCTCTAGCTCTCTTAGCTTTTTAGACCGTGGGGGTCTTTTTAACCCCCCACCAGGGTGAAGGTGGCTTGTACCCACCACCAGGGCAAGGGTTAAAGTGATCCAACGGTCTGGTCTACCGCCTGCGGCCCTCATGTGAGGGCTCGGCCTGTGCCGGGCGCTGCGGCTCGGGGAGACTGGAGCAGCTAAGGGTCTGCCGAGTGCGATGCCGCTATCCCATGAGGGTGTCGGCAGATGGAAACTTCCGCTCTGTTCATAGTGTGAGTGCGTTGTATGAATGAGACTAGTTACTAACACAAAATATTCCCGGGAAAAGGAACGCAAAAATTAAAATCATAACATACTTCAGGTGTGTGAAAACTAAAAATTAATTCCACGTTTCAGTACCAGAACTTTATGGTGACGTATATATATATTCGGCAAGTTTTTTGTTGCATAAATTAACAAACGTAAGAAATCGCGTGACATCTTTGACAGCTAGATCAATGGTGTTATGCAAAAAAAAAAATAACAGAGGTGGATGCAGGAAAGCAAAATTTTGGGACAAGCTCAATATTGTCAATGTCCTAAAGGGTTCATGCATATTTTCCTCGGCTATTGACCTTGTTCATATTCCTCAAACCTTCACCGCCCATGCCAAACCGGGAGGGGTGATTCTGAATCATCTTGCCTCCATCATCTGTCTATGGATGATTTTTCTCTGTTCGATCGTTCTTAAAACGAAAATATGGCTATTTAATCACAAGAGTTTTCGTTTCAGTTTTCAATTTGATGTCTGCTCAAGACACCAGCTCACAGGTTCAGTCATTGGGCATAACGAGGTAGAAATTACCATTTCTGGAAGAATTGTGGCGCTCTGCTGGGCAAAATGGCAACAATTTATGGGTACAAAATGGCTTGTAAAACCATGATCTAGAAAAAATGGCTGGGATGGACGGGAGTGCTTGTATTTCTAGTTGGTCACAGGTCGAAGGTCTTGGGGCAATAAAATTTAAACTGAAATCTCTGGAGAATCGAAGAAAAGCAGCTGGGAGAGGTTGATGGGGTATACACTAGCGCAAGGGAAAAACACTCAACTTCCACGCCGCTGACTCAGGTTCAAATCCTTGCGCGGGTTTTCTGCATGAATAGGTTATATCCTCATAAAACTCTCCCAACAGGGTGAGAGTTGGTGACACCATATGACCTCAACATTGAATGTATTGTAAAGTCTCAAAGCTGCTGTAGCCGGAAGAGGTCAGCGAGACTTTTACTCTTGATTTCTTAGACGTTAAAACAGCCCAAGAGCTTAGTTATACATCTAGAAATTGCATGTATACAACTTTTCAGCGCAGCATATTAACGGAAATCTAAGCTTGTGCTGATTTTTAGTTTTCGGTTCACATGCTTCGGTGATTTTTAAAACCATTTGGCACGTGAGTTTTACATGTATCGAGTCGTTCAGTTACCTCAGTAAGGACTTTATCAGAACATATTTACCCCACCTGGCATAAGTCAGGTGACCTGGTCAGAAGGTTAATTATTTTGGTCAATTATCTGACCTGTACCTTCTTGATATCAGGTCATCACATCTTGTAGGAAACAGGTCAATGTAATGGTGACTATTTTGCTCAAAGTGCCAAGTAAATTGAAAGGAATTATATACGCAGTTGACCATGTAAACAATCAACTGCTTGCAAGAGTTAAATCCAAGTGAAATGAGAAACACCCACTATTTGTATTTCAGAACTTATTTTCTCATTGAAGTGAACAAGTCACCTGTTACTGAAGCATACTGTACCTACTCTATCAACTGGAGTAGATTAAAGTATATCCGCTTTGATTTTCCGGTCCACGCAGCCGACCCGGGTTCAGGCCCGGCGGCTTCCCTGACGGCAAGCTGGCTCCCGGAAACCCTTCACAGGGAAGAGTTGGCACGCCATATGACCCTTTGTGCGTCGATGCCCAAAATTTTATTGATTTTCCGGTATTAGATGCAAAAGGGTCTGGCCTTATTCTGCTGTAACTTATTGTGTCCTAGCTTGTGATCTGGAAAAAAATTAAAGGAGAGTAATCCTCGCCACCGGAAGCGTAGTTCAAGAACTTCTAAACTGTGTGCACTGCTTGTTTCTAACCATCTGTTGGTAAAATAAGGGAGGTGTTTTGAGTGCACCTGGTTTTGAAGTTTTAGACATGATAAGCAGTGACTTTAATCTTAAAAAATACGCTTGCGTTTGTACCAAGTATTTGCCTGGATTCTTCCGCCTTTTTCTGACTCCCTCCTTTTTTAGATAAAAGGAGAGTCAGGCTTCACCCAAACCATGGTGAAGGTGGCTCATACACTCATCACGCAACGAGCACGAGCACGTGACCTGGAGCTCCGAGACCATCGTTAAAGAAAGGGCATGACTCAAAAGTTCTGAACTCTGCCATTGGATGCGAGTTAGCACACATAGCTGGTTGCTGGGCAGCTGAGCCCGACCAATGGCAGGTGCAAGTGACCTGTCTCGGCGGGGCGCAGCCTAACACGCAGGGGAGGGGTAGGGGTGGGGTGCACGAACACGCACGGCGAGTGGCATGCGGCACGAGACACGACACCAAAAATAGGAAATATAGCTTACGTTCTTACTTGTGTTTTCTTGGGCCGGACTGCCTCGGCATCTGTCGGCGGCGCTCCCCTGCTGCGGCGCGTGTGACCGCCCACGATTCCGTAGTCGTCCGGAAAGGCGCTGGTGGCGCCGGCTGGCGGCGCCGCGCCGTAACTATAGCGGCCTCTGTCTACGGTAGGACCCAAAGGGGTAGGGGGCTCTACGGGAGAGACGGCACACACACAGCGCGGCGTTAGACTACCTCTGGAGCCTACTGCGGCACACCCTGCTGCCATTCTGCCGGCTATGATACACTACTTGGGTCCTGGGCTCATTGTCTGGCGCACAAAGTGATCATCTCCTCCCTCAAGTTTTGATGGCGAAAATACCATCACGGGCGGATGCGACGTGATGGTTGTAGATGTATTTTACAACCAAATACTTCCTGAGGTTCTGGTAGAGGTGTATAATTGATCCTCTATGCGCCAATATTCTAGAAAGAAAGAAAGATAACATACTTGTAAGGGTTAGTACAATGTATGTACATTTTCCAGGTACCGAACACTAAATGGGTGTTTCAAGCCGTCCAAGCTACAGTGTTCACGCATTGAAGGCATGGTGGTTATGCACGTTGAATGCAAAATATGGACAGAATTCAGCAGTGCCGGTTAGACCCACGAATTTTATCAGGTTTGGTTCAGGTAAGATATTGTTTTCAGAGAGATTTGATCTTTATCGATATATTTATCTTTATCTTTATCGAAATACCGACTATGTGTTTAAAATCATGAATGGTGCTCACTAAATAGAAACATACTGGCCTTGCCTGAACTTTTCTGGAGCTCTAGATATATGTAGCACATTCCTAATCGGTGGTATTCGCCTGTTTATATGTATACAGATATGTATACCTCGTTAACTCAGATATGATACATAAATACCTTAAGGAGAATAATGATTCTACTGGCATCAAAATAAATCCTTTAGATTCTTCCTGTGCAATCGTACTCTTAAATTGGAATATGTATTTCAAATCTTTACGAAAATGAAATAAGACCAAATAATCAGTAATTACAGTTTGTGGAAACATACTCAATATAAAACAGTGCCTTATTTATGGCCCAGAGAAATGTAGGTTTTATTCACAACGATGTTTTCGCTGCCTGATTTTTAGTCGAATGACCAGAGAAGCATAATTCATTTACTGTATGATGAAATGAAATATATTCTGAAAAATTAATATAGAATAGGTACAAGAAACATTTAGAGATTTCGAGCCAATATGAAAAACCTGAAATTACTGAGAATAACTCATTTTAAACATAAGTAGCATAAGGAAGCTGCTTACCTGGCTGCAGTTGCCGGTCTTATTATGTGAAGAGCCTACAAGTTGCCTCACTTGAAAATTACTTGGCTTAGAATATATACTGGCTAGCCTGGGAATTCAAATTTGGAATGCTGATATTGTATAAGATAATCCTTCAATGTTTCTAGGGAGTTTTTCCAAGTGCTACAATAAATGCATCCCTTGTCCAACCACTATCGAATTAAGTATCAAAGAGCATAGCGGACTACATTGAAAGCCAACATTTGAGTAAAAACCTTGCACTACATGGCACACCTGACCTATGCTCACTGCGGCAAAGCTGTATCGGTATTCATAAAGAAATACATTTATTATCGCCGGTTGTTTCCAATGTTTTTGGACCTTCAAGGTGCTGGCCGGGTAACACTATTCATGTTTGATGGTGAGATTTAAATTCTATGTCGTTTCATGACATTATTCCATATTTCAAAAAATATCTAACGATAAATCACTTGTTTAGGTAAGCCTGGAACCTAGAGCCTAAGAACTGCACTAGAACCTTCTGTAAATTTTGGAGCCTTATCGGCGAAGGTGCCGCGAACCCACTACAGGCGCGTAGTAACGGTACTTATGCATGCCTGCTGGGCATACTATCGAGGCAGCTCCCTTACACAAAATTCGAGAATATTTATTTACTCCGTCTGGATAAGCGAGAGGTAATGTCGAGATGATTAGTCGAGCACGGGAATTGTTCTGGGTGCGTTCCCTTGGCTAGCAAGCTGGCCTGGGGGATACGTCCCCCTCTAGTTAGCTTGAATTTAGTTCAAGGCTGAATAATGACTTTTAAGGTCCGACTGCGTGCCGTGCCATTTGAATCCTTACATAGTGCTTGTCACTATCATTATATTTTTTTATATATATATATATATATATATATATATATATATATATATATATATATATATATGACACTGTACCTTGTTTTTTCTTCAAAATATGTTGAAGAAAAAATTATTTTAAAACTGTGCTTATGGAGACTTCGGCGACCTCATTATTGAGCTGACCTCATAATGGATAGCATTCCACACATTTTTATTTCCATGGGCTTTCAAATAAAGCTAAGAACCTTGATTTAGCTCTTCTAGGAACCGAATAGTTTCATAGTTTTATCAGCCATATTTAAGAAGAACAAAATCAGCTTACATGAGCATAGAAATTACGTCATAACTCGTTGGTCTGCCCTAGCCTGATACCAATTTGTGGCCATAAGTTGTCAAACTGATCACCAGACACAAAGGAAAGGCGACACGTCCTCGGAATCAATCGTGAAGTGTGAAGTTCTTTGCCGGGGAGGAAGGCAAACTTTCTCCCCGGCCGTTGCAAGATCGGGTCCTTCCCACAGAAAAAATGGCGACATCCCTGGGTAGTCAGCTGAAAGCAGCACCTGTGTGAGAGGGTGGAGATGACCGGGGGCGCGATTGGAAGCTCGTGCACGTCTGTTCTTGTTCTAGTCTTGGTTGAGGGCCGCTTAGTGACAGGGTTGCTCCCTGTCTGAAGTTGTGCGGGCAGTTAAAGGGACAGTGCAGTAGATGAGCGGTGACGTGGCTATGATACAAGCTGGAGACTGGCTCATGTTGTCCGCGGGCTGCGCATAAAATGGTCATCGAGGACCCTCAACCAGCTACTATAGGTTACGATTTCTCACCAGCTACGTCTAGCCCAGAGCTAGTGCAAGGAGATATACAAATTGGGGTATTTTTCGTACTTCTTTTTACTACCCACCACTGGGATCTTGGGATTCGGATGTAATAACATGCATAGAAAACAATACGTTCCTAATTCAAATATGCTCAAAATCATTCTCCAAACCAGGACAGGTCCGAAATGCCCCCCCCCAGGTGAAGGTGTGTTACGAAATGGCCCAAACGGTGCCTCCTGACTGATTTCCCCACCCCTCCTTGCAAATGGAAAAATTGGGTATCTGCTCGTGTGTTGGATTCTAAGAAATGATTACGGACTGAATATTTTGGAGGTGAAGCTACTCGATATGGGCTGGTGACAATACGTGGGTGCAATATAATTTTTCAGAAATAAAAGGTTAACAGTACGTTGCATACCGAAAAACCCTGTTAACGTCATAATCAATTGGACGTGGATGTACTAAATCGATCCGGAAAGATGTACATATCAAACGCTTTATGAAAATTACACTCTATGTCATCCAAAAATGAGAGAAAAGATGCAGAAACGGATTCTTCCAGTGGTTCAAGTTTATAAAATTTGTATGACGCAATACCAAGTTAGACTTGTCTCTGCTTGTCTTGAAAGTACGGAACAATCCTTTCTGAACAGGTACTCAAATTTTCGTTCCTCTACCTAAAATGACTAAAGAAATATGATCAAAGCATGAATGGGGCTAAATACCCTCCGAATGGGCTCCCGGTGTCTAAAGGGGCGGCACCATGGACCTGCGGGTAAGGGGGAGGGTACCACCTCCTTCGCGGTACACTCTCTGGATCTGTCCCTGACCAGATCTGATGCGTGGCCATCCTGGTGTAAAACTATGTGAATTTTTAAAGATGTCTGTTTTCTCAGTGTACGCACCTCACATCGACTTGAAAGTCATTGCAGCGGCCCCAGTGACATCCTCCTTCGCTCCAGTGTAAAGGGGGATGAGAGTTAAAAATATCCCCTCGATATCGGTTTCTATACGGGATAGCGAAACACGCGAACGGTGTTTAGTTGATAAAAATGACGAAGAAACTACGTCGGTCAATGTTTCGCTCAGCTCAATATTGAGGTCATGACAGGTTAAAGAATGCGACAGGTTTGATAATGCTTTTGGCTCTAGCATCTGGCTGTGTTGAATTAGAGTAAAGTTTTGAGCGTAATTTCTTTCCTATTGTTACGGCATATCAAATAGTGTGTAATACCATGACACTAGGTGAAAGTGTAAGAATGGCCTCATCTTAGGTCAAGGCAAGGTCACGACCTGCCCTAACATAGTCAATGTGCATATAAATGTTCTCGCAATGATAATCATTAAAAACGTAATGACATGAGCATTAAATCTGTATCATCGTTTCCTGCAAAGTTATTGATCCAAGTCTGAAAATATGCTTAAGTAGTCCCAGATGACCTCTCAGGTCCTACCCTGCCAAATATCCATCAAGAGCGGCCCAAGATACTGCGATTTTGAAATTGGAAAGGTGCTGTAAGCCGTATCTACATAAATATAACAATTTTATCAATTTCTATTTTCCCATGCGGTACCAATGAATGGGTCATAACCTGTTCCTGACCCTACGTCATAGATAAATGTCCCGTTGCCACAACTAGTACTCGGTCGGCTCATTATGTCATATAGATATTAGAACCAGGATTAAACCTGCTTTCAGTGGTGTCACTTTGAATATTTTTGGGGGTGAGGCCACTTGACCTGACCTAGAAACCTCATATGAGATGACCAAAACTTTAAATTTTTGGAAAAGTTGCAGAATGATCAAGGATGAGGTGCATGTACCAGGTAAGCCGCCACTTGGCACCGTTGTTTTCTGGTGCCGTCTGAAAATACCAGAGGGGTGTACAAGCGGCCCCTCCCCTACCGCCAGGGTGACGGTTAATGTCGTGACTTTGTACCTAATTCCCCTTGTTTAAAGTAGGTAGAAAGTTTGAACTGTCACCTTTGGGTCATCTTAAGCCATACTTCAGCTAATATCTTTCCACTGAAGATACGGCTTTTAGTTTGTCGTAATTTTCTTTGTCTCAGACAGGCGAGTTAATTGATGCACACTAGGATCATACTAGGTCACATAGTTGACCTGAGGCCCAGTTCATCTTTGAATGTGACCAAGGATGTCAATTTAATTCATGTATCAATGTATCGTACATAGTTCCATTTTTACAAGAAGATCGTACCGGTGCCTGAATAATTAATACATCTTCTTTAGTTCAGAAATCATTCATGAAAAAGTTACTCGCCCCCATAAAACTGCTAATGCTATCGACCACAGCTTTCCAATACTGCTTCATACCTGAACTGTGCCTTGTAGCCACTATTTGTTTTCTAAAAGCTTTCGAACGACCGTGGAAACACTTTTCCATTTCACCTCTGAAGCGAGACACATAGCGTCGAAATGCAGCCTGCATGATATCGCAGTCCTATTGTATATTCTTAGATTTGCAATATTTGGTGACCTATAGGACCTACCTTTGCCTTCAACAGGACAAAGTATTTTAGTTAACAGTGATGGTAAAATAGCTCCGGTGCTAGAGAACGTCAGTTAGCCTATTCTATGGCTTGGCTCGTGAATCAGCTTTCTAAGCGCTCCTCGTGGCAGCAGATTTGACTCATTTAGACCTTCAGTGACATCAATATTGACCTGAAAAAGAGCTCAAGCTGCTTCAACTTCGTTTCTAATGAGCTTTGGACTATCTTTATCTTCCTATCTTTGATATTCTTAGTTCTAATGATTTTTTAGCTATAGGTGGTCATATTTTACGCTCTACCACATCGGATTTGGCTAGTTTCGCACCTACGCCCACCAGGGTGAATGTTAGCAGCCTCTAAGCTCCTCCCTTCATCATTTTCCCCAAGCGCAATGGTATTGGTTTTGGCTTTCGCAGGACCTTCAACACGCAGCATGGCTCCCCTTGACCTAGTTCTTGGCATTGAAAGCCGTTTCTCAGCATCGAGGAAGGGTGCAGGCGACTAAAGCTAGGCGAGATGTATAGGCCATCAGCTTTGCTTGAAACAGCAGTGGTGTCAGTTACACTATGATAAGCAGCTACCTGCGACGAAACTGTATGCAAGCAGGCGTCAGTGACCACGCTCGCAGATACTTCTAGCTGCAGTCCTGAGTTGCCTATTTATGGTTGCATGTTAATTTGTGTCGGTTGGTGCAGGTGTCCCCATGCGCTGGGTGGTAGCGATCCAAGCCATTAATGCTCAAGTGGTCGTTTCAGTGCAAGTATATAAGTCGTCTGTGGAGCTTACGTGATAAAACCAGAACCAAGAGCTGTGATAACAAAACAATGTATTTATGTATATGTATATATGCAGGAAAGTCTCCGCTGGCGAAGACCTGTTACAGATATGAATCAATCATCAATTCTGAACAGGGCAATCTAGACAAGAAGTAAGACAAGGGCGCAAACAAATCGCTTAACCATCCTAGGAGGTAATTCGGCAACGCCCAACACCATACCACATATGGTAACAACAGGCCGCATCCATTCCGAACAGGACGAGCAAAGCGTGCGATGCGCCCAAAAAACCGTTTGTGCTTCGTTTACTTATCATTGCCCCTTGTGATATGACAGGAATGCCACCAAAAAGTAATCGATTGCACTTTGCTGTACAAATACAGAACTGATAAGGCACAAACCAAACCGACACCTACGTGTGTAGAGGGTCACAACCGGCGACGGCTGGACGGCTGCCAGCGTGCCAAGGTGAAGCGAGCCAGTCTTGCAGAGCATTGGCACAGTGGATACGGTCAGCAGTGAGACAGAGAAGCAGGCACGCATGGCAGAGGCTGCGAGCGTCCAGAAAGTAACCAAAACGTATTGCACAACAACAACAACTGAGGCTAAAAGTCGTCGGAAGCGTGGGATACATTGACCAGGCCACTAGACAAGCTAAGCGGTGAGAGAAACGATAGTCGATACAGTTCCGTTTCCCAAGGCTGACGAGAGGAGAGAGAGAGGGGTAGAGGTCCAACAAACATTCCAAACAGCGTTGCTCGCACAACACTAGATACATCAATGCCACCTCCTGTCATACTTGCCTTTGTATAATTTGCGCGCGCTGGGGTCATCGGCCCTTTGACTTTGACGCGCTCGCAGCCCCGTGCCTGCGTCTGACAGATACAGCGCGCCGGCATCGCTGGGGCGCGACTTGCCGTAGCCCGTGTACTCCGGCATCGAGTCATAGTACATGTCGTTAGCATTGAACGTCGACGCCAGTCGATTCATGCTCCGCTCTTCGTCCGAATTAGAGCTGAGCTTGCGCGAGAGCTTGCCGCCGTTGCCGAAGTCGACTTTGCGCGCCGGCGGCGAGCTGTAGTAGCTGAGCCCAGTGTCGGGCACGCGGCGCGCGTACCCCTCGTCGCGCATGATCTCGTCGATGCTCTTCAGCACGCTGTGGCCGCCAGTGTCGCGAGCGGCGATAGAGCCGACGGTGAGGTCGGGCCGGCCCTCCAGGCCCAGCTCGGCCGTCTCGCGCAGCCGCGCCAGTCGCATTAGCTCGTCGTGCAGGCTGGAGTTCTCCTCCAGATGGTGGCGGCGCCGCGAGATCTCCTGCTTGATCTTGTGGCGCCGCTCCTCGCGATGCACCAGCTCGTCGTCCTCGTCGCTGACGTAGGGCGACGGGTGCCACGAGCGCGGCTTGCGCGGCCTGCGAGACAGCCGGTGGCGGCCGCCGCCGTCGACCAGCAGCGACCTGTTGAGCTCGGAGGAGTGCAGGACACCACTGTCGCTGAGACGGCGCTGGTGCGATCTGACGACCACAGAGAAGCGGCGGTTACCCGGCGCGCCGTCTCAGACCGGGTACTGCAGTGTCACCCGCCAGCAATGCCACCATACAGAGGACTGCGGCACTACACCAAGGAGCAACACTCTGACGAAGAAGTATCTCAGAAGGGTGGAAGCTCTTGAAATGCTATTTAGATCCGCACCTGCCCTTGGTCGAGGCGGATATATGATTGTATTGAAGGCGTCTATAATAACAGCTGAAAATGTAATGGGTGCATCAATGATGAATGATATACAAAATATGGCATTTTGACAGCGGAGACTTTGAACACATACTACTATAAAATAGCCAACTTTACAGACAAAAATGCATGGATGAGCAAAAGCATTTCCAGGTCATTGAAGCAGCGTAGAAGAAGTATAATTAACCAACCCGTCCACGATATGATAAAGATCGCAGTTAGTGCTTCTGGCGGTAACTGTAAAGCCATCACATCAACACTGGCAGGTACTAGAAACAGGCAGGCAACTAGATCCGGGAACCACCGTGCCGACTCAAGACCTTCGCAAGGACCGCAACGCAGGTGCTGTGTCCTCGACAGGGTCGCAGTGTTGGCTTTACGCTCATGCAAGGGCGACAGCACCGATACTTTGCTGTTACTATAAAATGAGAACAACAAAACCGAGTCCTTGCAAGGACGACAGCGCCGGTACCGTGCCCTTGCAGTAACAGTAACCGGGTAGTAGCTTTAGTCTTCACGGGGACTGAAGTACAGTGTTTGCATTCCTGTGAGGCCAGCAGCACCAGTGCTGGGCCCTTGCAAGGAAATCGGCACCAGTGTGTGCCGGGAGGAACATCACGTCGCCGGTGCTAAGCGGGTGTGAGGACCAAGCATAACGCCGGACAAACACGGGACGAATCGAGCAATGTATCAGAGTAGAGGAGGGCTTAAAGCGGTAGGCAGCTAGCAAGCAGAACTGGAAAACTCGTTGGCTGGACTTGTACCTTACTAAAAGTTGAGACAGGCTTTACATGATGAATTCGTCATCCCATACCCCACTTCCCTGACGGAACCTGCGCGAGAGAGGGAAGCTGGGGCTACCATGGGCTACACGGACTCGAAAGCAACTGAGCACCGGCCACACCTATAGCCGGACATGCCTGATGCCGGGACAATGACTGCACTGACCCCAAATACAGAGAGGCGCTTTGCCCTAGGGCCGGACGATGACCGTTTGAGCTGGGGGATAGAGTTCGGTTATCGTAGGCACAACGAAAACTGAGTAAAAGTAAAACCACAACTCAAAAAGTATTACAAAGTGGCAACATTCGTCCAAACGAGAATGATGGGGCAGATTGAGCGAGAACAGCTGAGAAAATGGAGATGTAAGAGACAGTGAAAAACAAAGGTGAGAGGTTCAGTGCTACACGGAGTAAGCTACCACTGACTATGGCCGCCGCAGCCAGTGAAGTGACAAAGACACAGTGGGCGTCGCTAGCTAGACTACGGGTGAAGCGTCAGCTAGTATACGGAGGCTGATCACACGCACTGACGTTCTGGCCTGATCTCCCAGAAGAGTAGACGGCCGCCAAATGCTCACTGTTTCACGCTCAGACACCCTGTCCGCGTGCAAGGCAGTGCTTACCTGGTGGCATTGGCCAGGCGACGCTCCAGTGCGTCCTCTCCCAGGTAGGAGCTTATGGCGGTGTCCCTCAGGCCCCCGCCGTAGGGGCCGATGTAGGAGTGAGAGGGATCTCCCCACGTGCCGCGGTCACGGCCGTCCAGCGACTCGTATTCCAGGGACTTCAGCCGGGAGCCCAAGGACACGCCGTAGTTCTGCCGGCAGAGTGCAGTGTGTAGCGTAGTCATGGATGCCCGGGGACTCTGGGTGACGATAACCACTAAGCAACGTGGCGCCGACGCGCTTAGGCCCGAGAGCCGTGACGGCCTGGGGCTGGTTGACAAATGACGCAGCCTTCAGATTCACTACGGTCCAGTCGAATCTCAGACACGTTATGGATCTCGCCGATTCTGATGCCGGATCAAATCAAAGGATTTTCCCTGCATGGCGTCCGCACCTATGTTGTTAAAATTTGTTCAAAACTAGGCCAAGATGAGGACAGAAAAAGGTCTGGTCCCTACTGAATCAAAGCTTTCGAAAGAAAACCTCTTCTTCTTTTATATTTTACATGTATGTGTGCTCCCTTTACCAGAGATAATTTAGTTTGTTATATATTTTGTCCAAGTTGCTCCCAATTCGGTTTTTGGAGTCAGAGCCTCAAGCCATCAGCTGTATCCCCTGTGTTCGAATTTATCTAGTCCTACAACCTACTCTGTCACACTGCCATTTTTTACTCTGCCCAATCTAAAGCGGGTGAGATGGTAATCTAAAATTACTCTAGGAATGACAACATCATGCAGGCAGTATTTGCTACTTGAAGCTTTCAAGCGTGACTAATTGCCGTTCATGGCAGAATTTTAACTAAAAACCAGCTGTTACCCAATAGGTTTTTGTTTCTTTAACATTCCAACCAAAGAACCACTAAGTAAGGCGTAACATACGTCCTGATGACCATTCTGAAGACCCACTTACCGCCAACATGTCCTCGTCCTCCCTGATGGGTGAAACACTGGAGTTGAAGAGCTTGGGGTCGCTGAGGTGCCGGCGGCCCACTGGGAACCGACGCCGGCGCAGTGTCGGGCTGAAGGAGGTCAGGCCCATCCGCTGCTCAATCCTGCGCCGTCACACACCGGCCGCCTCAGTAAAGCAGCGTGTGGACAAATGGTTCATCGATCCAGTTTTATGATTCGGTCGGGGAAATCTGTGAAGGTCCTAACCAGTAGATGTGCTGCACACCTCAGAACAGCGTTCCCTAGGTCAGGCCGCCGGCGCCGCTAGTGCTTACATCTGTCTGGTGGCCAGCTTGAGGTCGGTTTGGCGTAGGCCTCTGTACCCCCATGACAGCTGGTGCTTACCTCTGCCTGGTGGCCAGTTAGAGGTCAGTATGACGCAGGGACAGACAGAGCGGCCGGTGCTTACCTCTGCCTGGTGGCCGGCGAGAGGTTGGTCTGGCGCAGGGTCCGCCGTCGCTCCTCGTTCAGCGCGGACAGCTCGGCCTCCAGCAGGCGACGCTTCTCGTCCGAGGCCGTCCGCAACTCGTTCTTCAGGCTGTTCGCGTACGTGAGCTGCAAGAAATGGTAGGGTTTTGGACTTCAGCACAGAAGAGACAGACATCAAAAGCCGTCGCCAAATAATGTCGTTGTCGGAACGTGACTTATAATTGGTGAGGGACAGAATTCTAAACTAGCAGATACGCAAGGGTTGGCATTTACACTGTGCTAACTAACTCCTCGTTCAAAATAGTGATGGTCAAGAATGTGGGAGAACCTAATTCAAATAAGTAGGTATACATTGGCTATCTGTTCCTCTGTACATCAGAATGCGTACCGAAAATGAGACGAATGTGTCAATTGGTGAAGTGTTGGTCTCTTTATTATTGTGTTCCAAGTTTGTAGCTGAACTGGCGCAGTTCCTCGCTTTATTAGGTATGATTAGGATATGCTTTCAGAAGCAAAAGTTTTCCTGTTCTGCATGGAAGGCAAGAGAAGTGCGATTACGTCGTAAGTTCATCGCGAATTGTGACCATTGACAGAACGTTTTTTTAACCAAAATTTTGTTCGGCCAAGGCCGCTTCAGAGAAACGTGTTAAGGTATCCAATGAATTGTTACTGATATAAACACGTTGAGTAAAGGCCACAACCCCAAAATCAGCCGTATAGAGGAAATGAGACTCCTCATACATGCATTGGTGACAAGTCACTTATATATGATGTTGATATCATTTTCCCAGCACTTTCCCAGAATGTTTAGGTATAAGATAATTGTTTTCGGAATTCTTCAGGGCGATGTAATCAAAATATAAGATAGCTGGGATCTTCTATTTTAATTTCATCGCCCAGAAAAATCCCAACAACAATTCTCAATAAAATACATTATTTATCCTTGCTTACAAGCCCCGCGAAAGTCTGGAGGGAAAACAACACCAGTCGAAACGATTGACTTCGTATGAATGCCTTGGAAATATATATGCATTACCATTATTTAGAATAAAACTGTTTTCAAAACTTCTGAACCGTGTTGGCCAGTGCCGAGGCTATCTATAAATCTATCGGTCAGGTTATAAGCTGCCCAGGCAGTCTCAGCAGAGCTTCCACAGCAAGACAGTACCTACTAAACTGTTTGGTTTTCTTCATTGCCTGATATCATAGTTTTACCAGTGAATATGTTTCTGGTATTTAAATGAAGTACCATAGCCCCACCCCATGGTTATACAAGATCCCATATCCAAATATATTTTGTGGACCGTTATGCACTTTGTATTTGTTCTGCTAGGCTTGTATGAATTACATTTAGCATTATCGCTGGGATTGTTCAGGCACAAATAATAAGTCCTGAAACTAACCATCAGAGGGATTATGATTAAGAGTCTAATAACTTTTCCTTTTCTGCGGACTGGCAGATATTTCACAGTCCCAAGGTGCTACTGTATGGATTCTTATTTGAAGCCATAAGGACTTTGTGGAGTTGCGACAGTCCAATTTCCAGGCCGGAAGCGCCTGACCGCGCGCCGCGCGCCGGTGCCGGGCAGAAATGACTCATTCCCGGTGGGATTTCACAAACTGCCGACGACTGCATTGCGTTTAGAATGAGCCGCCGGCGAAATGCTCTTTGGCCGCTATTGTTAGAGCATGGGTGTCGTTCGAGGCGTATAGACCCACCAGCTGGCAAGGTACCGATCAGAAACTAGACTATTGGTCGCATTCGTTCGGGTGGCGTGGCCAGGGTTGCCAAGTGTAGTAGGTTTTCGTCAGCCTCTAGCGATGTCTTTCCCATCGTGACGCACCCCGCCGGGACAAGACAGGACGCAGTAGCCACTTACTTTTCTGTTTCGAGAACAAAAACAAATTCTGACGCCAGTGGTAGGCTAATCCCTGTACGATTTGGGTTCAAATACATTGCAGGTCTATTCAGAGTTGAGCTCAATAGAGTTTTAAACATCCCATAGGAATGTTATTGAAATAACCTATTTTCCTAGAGCTGCTCACGGAGCAAACCCAAAGCTATCGTTTAAGTAGAGAGTAGGCAGGAGATAAGAGTAGGCAGCACGCATTTTCAGTACTTAGCAGACTCTATTACCGTACATGTTTTGAGACCAACAAACTCTGTCAATGTCTTGGCGCCTCAGGTATAGTAGGAGATCTGCAGTTTTTTTGTTGGGAGAAAAAAACAGAACCCAAATATTCAGGGGACTGCAACAGAAGCCGCCCCCAATTGCCTCCAGGTGCAGTATTGTGACTCCATTCATGGGCTATGGCTTGCAAGAAAGGTGCTCCGGGTGACTGCAAGGGTAACATAGATTGGATACCAAGATGGATCCTCCAATTGTTGGGGGATGTACTTGGATTTGATCGGGCAAATAATTTGTGTAGTCTAGGATCGGGACATGCATTCGGGTGCCATTTTTTGTAAATAAATGCTGGTATGTAACGGCTCACCAAGATCCTACGGCCTCACCAACTCTCACCTTCACCCTTTTGAGAGGGATTTTCGGGATCAGATCGACTTATTCACAAGCTCTGCCGGGACTTGAAACCAGGACCGGTGCCTTAGGAGACTTCGGCGATATCCACAAAGTCATCCATCCCTCGTAACTATTTTCGGTCGACTTTGTTCTAATTTCCGATTTTGATTGGGCTTGGCTTGATCGCGCAGTGTGCATACATGTTAAACCATATGGATGGAGAGACTTCAGGCACGGACGGGTTGTGATTTGAATATTCTGGTCCAGGACACGTTCTATTTCACTGGCCATTGCTGGCGGCATGGTGCCTCGATCAGCTACGAGGAGTGCACGCTTTCTCATAGAGTGAATAGGCTGCTTACAGAACAGCCGAGGGATTCTACAGAAAAAATACCATACTCCCCAACCCTATATTACATGATAAAGTTCCATAAGCGAGCTCAGGAATTATGATTAATGGGATTTCACGCATTTTAGGCGTGTTTTATCATATTAATGTAATAAATGGGACAAATATTCAAAAACCGAATAGGGAAAATTGTATTCGTATGCGGATCGAGGCAACAATCTCATTCAGAATCCCCATCTGGGTTTGGCATGGTCGGATAAAGGTTTGACGATATGAAAGGTACCAACAGCTGACGAACAAGTGCATTTGCCTTTAGACCGGCGTTAAAATAGCCACATGGATAGTGGTGAAGCTATGTATGTCAAATAAATAAATAAATAGACATTGTCAATATTTCAAATAAATTGTGTCCAAGTTAGTGTAGGTCCGGCTTTTCGGATCAAACTCTCACCAAAGTCACACAGCAGCTTGTCACGGAAACTATGACCCCACCGAACGAGCAACTCCCGCTACGATGCTTTAATTTGGAAGCCAAAGTTTAACGTCCCACAGAGCACAAGGACGACCGCTCCGCTCAGGTCACTCTCTCACCAGTCAGTTGCCAGCCAACCTGCACCGGGTAAATGTTGAACGCCAGAGAGCTTAAGGGGAGCCCATCCCAAACCTTCACCGGTGCACTGTCGTGCACGGTTTTCTGAGTGGGCCGGAGCCAAATGCTTTACCACCTAAGGTATCGGGGCAGCATCTCAGCTGCATCTTGCCCCACCACTTTGCAGTATCGCATCCTCCTCTGATTATTTTTAACGCTATACAATCTGTCTCTCTGTGAAAGACGTCGCACTGTATCTGACGTTTGCTATCCTATGCAACAAAAAGGTATATAATACTAATAAAGGGGGATTATCGACGCACCATCTGCCAGGGTCACATGGCGTCGCTAACTCTTTCCCTGTTGCAAGGGTTTCTCGGGAGCCAGCTTCCTCCTTGTTCAGGGAAGTCGGCGGGTATTATTTGAATTTGGCAGTTCTACATGATACACAAATACGTAGATAATGAGTGGCCATTGAGACATTTTTAGCAATAAAATACTTTCAGAGCTGTAGAGGAAAAAATGTCGTTTCTTTGTTTTCTGTCAACATTTTAGGTGATTTTCTTGAGTATCCATTCATATCCGGATGTTCGGATAGTGGGTGCTGTTGAGTTAACCATTCACGACCTGGCATGCAGAGAAAAGAAAATAGAACATATTCAGAGGATGATGTTTGCCCTTTATTTACCTTTGCAGTATTTGATTGGCTACAGACATCACAGCTAAGCGAAAACAAACCACAGTTCCGTATCCGTATCCGTATCGGTACAGAGCATCCGTATAGTTTGGGCTTTCCATAAATTTCATGTAACTGGAAGGCGTCACAAAAGTGATAAAATCACATTGTAATACCAAGTCAAGTTCGTCTGAAAGTAATTTGTGCCTAAAATTTGGCAAAAAGTGGAGGGCTCCAGCCAAGAGGCATATTGCTGGTGAAAAAGAAGCCGTAATGTTGTTAAACATGACGTATGTGAACAACCTATATTCATGGGAGCAACCTATATCCCAGAAGCAGTACGTGACTGAAATGAAAAGGCTTTTGCACTGGTTGATTCTGAATACCAAGGATGAGAGTGCTCCTAAAATATTCTACACCATTTCAGCTGCACTGTCTAGAACCCAACCCCACACTTTGATCTCAGCTCACCTGGTTTGCGAACGTCTCTGAGAAGGAGGCGGATTCACCGGGCTTGCTGTAGACGAGGTGCTGCAGGTCTGGTGGTAGCACGGAGGCGATGCTGGCGTTCAAGTTCTCCCGGGCCGCTTCTGTGGAGGACGTGCCCTATTTAGCTACAGTTGCGACCGACATGTCGGGCGAGTGACACTTTTTCGCTGACTCCACGTCTACAGGGTCGTCACAGCAAAGACAGCACTTATAAGCGTCAATGATTGGCGCGTTCACACCACCTTTTATCAGTCAATATGAGCCACCATTTTCCGCCTTCGTGGAAGGAGATTTCAGTCAGCTGGCGAGGTGAATACCTGTTTTATCCATCTTTGATCACAGAAAGATGGAATAGAGGCTATAGCACTTGAAGGACGGAAACATTTTAGATTGTGACAAACAAGACATGCTAGGCATATCATATAAGGACTACTCAATCCCAGTTTCATGTCTAAAATATCAAACGAGGCTGGAGCTCTCGGCTTGTAATCAAAGTGGCAAACCGATACATCTCTTCAATAGCCGAAATCAAAATTATTTTCTGAAACATTATTTGAAAACGCCTGGACACAGCTTTACACTCATTTTCCAAACAATATTGTCTGGGTAAGTTCAGGTAATGACATGCTATCTCAGCTCCTCCACTTAGACCACAGGATCTTCCTCATAGCTAAACACTGAAAAAACTGACTGAATTTATTTTTGCCCTCTTCTCATATTAGTGAATCCTGGTACGTGGACAGAAAAATTATCAATCACTTAAATCATTTGTGTCCCACGAGATACGAACAGAACCACTACCATCGAAGATATGGCTGGGTAACTGTATGAACTCATTTAGAATCAATATCGGCATACGATATTTTTAACCTTGAGAGGAAGGGGTGGGCGGCTGTCAGATAGTGCCTTCCAATCGATGCCCTACATTTCGGATTCTGGGAGGGAGGGGATGAAAGCTTACCAAAAGCAAGGGCCTCCCGATGAACTGAGGGCCTCCAGCTCTGATAGCTTCAGGGCCCTGGCTGGCTACGGCCTTCAAAGTCATTCAGCCAGTCAGCACACTACGCTGTGAATATGCTTGCAATCTTAGCAAGTATGAATGTAGTTATTCCTTTAGTCAGCGATTTTCTACCCCAATCCTGGTGGGTTGCCGTTATCGACGCGAGTGCTATTAATAGCCTTTCCTTCCATTCCACACATCACGTGGAAAATCCAGCTTTAATCCCAATGTTGGCTGAAAATAAATGATGTGCCTCCGCTTCAATCTCACACCCCGTGGTCGCGGCCATGGCAGAGCGCTACACAGAGCTATGCCAGTTTCCAGCTTATCAGTCAGCACGGTTGCGATTCGGGGAGAGGACGAAGAACTGAAGAAGCTGCACTGTGCTGTGGACTGGCCACAGGCCAAAGTAGCCAGCTTCGTCACTGTGTGAAGGGAGTTGACGGCGACATGTTTCCGTTTTACTTAATTAACCCTTGCCCCGGTGGCGGGTACGAGCCACCTTCGCCATGGTGGGGGTAAAAAGACCCCACGATCTCAAAACTAAGAGAGCTAGAAAAAGCGCAAAACGGCAATCGAAAGCTCTTCGAAAATGATATCGAAAATACTTCGGTCATTTTTCTTGTCAGGTCAATATCAAGGTCACCAGAGGTCAAAATAGGTCAAAATCGCTAATATGAGGTGTACTAAGAAAACCTCCTATATCTCAGAAACTATGATAGCTAGAAACATTTTTCTAACACCATTCGAAAGCTCTTGAGATGCGCTTTCATTGCAGTGGCATTCATTTTCGTGTCAGGTCAATGCCTAGGAGCTACAGGTCACTAAATATTGGGCATATTCTTGGGAATGTCCATAGCCAACCATGCATAAGGGCGTTTACTTTTTCGCTAATAACTTCCAAACCAAACAAGATACAGCCATAGTTTATGCACCATTGCAATCCTCTCGTCAATACGAATCGAATGATATATGATATTGCTATGCCAGGTCAAATTTAAGAATTTGACCTGACCCGGGTCAACGGTCTGACCTGACTTGACCTGGTATAGTCATGATGTATATCATTTGACTTCCAGTGACTATACAAACACTTTGGTGACAAAATAATAGCTCTATCTTAGTTTATTCAAAATTTATAGAGAAAAACACCAAAAAATGCTTATTTGACCTAAGGTGACCTTTTAAAGGTCACAAGTCAAAAATTTTGGTATCAGCTTCAGAAATGGGCTAAGAGCAAGTCGCAACCGATGTTTGAAGTTGATTCCATCCATACTTACTGAGAAAAGCTCATTTCGTGATTTTCCCATGCATTGTCAATGGGGAGGTCATGCTCTGCACATGACCTTAGGTCACCAATATCAAAAATCCCGGAACAAATGTTGTAGCTCCTGGTGGGCCCAAGATGTGGTATGAGTTTCATCTTGAACGATTTACCCTTCTTTTAGTTATGCCGTCCTAAGTATTTTTTGAGGTGAGGTCACTTCACCTGACCTGGTGACCTGACCTGATATGACCTTGAGCCAAAATTTTCAGGAAAGATGTAAAAATGATGAAGGAACAGCTAGACAGTTTCGGTGGCGCCGTTTTTGGTCACTTCAAAACCCGAGGGGGTCTAAAGCCCCGCGAAGGTTAAGTTAGCTATAATGTCGTCAACGGGCATACAAGTACCAACAAAAGACCGAGTCAACAGATAGAACGCTTAAATCTTAAATAGGCACACTTTATGTATGAAGTTGTTAGTTTGGAAGTACCGTGGTCATGCTTGGTTGATTTGCAATCAAATTTTGTCACCATCCCCAAGCGTAGACGCATTCGCATGTTTTGTCACGCTTGATTCAAGCAGCATCAGAGCGCAGTATAACAAATCAGTGCATAACACATCTTCCAAAAGTTGGTGATAGCTCATGACACTAATCAATAATATAAACTTAACAGCATTTTACAACCGTGAGACAGAAGACCTGGCAAAGCATGAACAAATTAGGGAAGCCATACTTTTCCAAATGTTTAGTTATATATTTTTTCCCATCAGTACACATAGAAACAGCTAAAAAAGAAACGTTTGTTCTGTGTTAGAGGACAGAATGAGGTAAAATGTTAGCATCTTTCCCATTCCACTGTTCCGTGAGACAGTTTCCGAGGAAACCAACGCTCTGTCCAGTTCCGAATAATCCCTCAAAGTTTTAGCCTTATAACGTACTTTTTATTCCGCCATAATTTCAATCCCATTCTTTCAATCCCATCCATATCTATTCTGGGTGTCCAAGCATAATTTCAGCCGGCCAGCCAAAGGTTAGTGACATACATTCAAATCGTATTTTATATATACAGTGGTGGATAAAAGAGGGTCAAGGGGCTCAACTCCATCCCTCAAAATGCCAGAGTGCCTGTGGCAGGGGCGAAGGATCCAATTGAAAAGTGGGAGGCCTTCCTTAGAGGGGTCCCACCTCAAGAGGAGGTCCCAGCCCAAGGGGGCGCATAAATTATGATCAATTTTAAAACCACTCACTCAGTAGCAATACGGCACGCAAGCACACCGGCCTACACTGCACATTTCCATACATGACTTTTTACGTTCTTTCCCGCCGTTTCCTTTCAATGAACAGCTGCGATGTTTTTTTCACTCCGCAGTGGAAACCAGTCGGGTTCATCATGCCTGTGCCAGAGAGGCTATCGGGCCTGTTTGGGTTTCTTGTTTTATATTATTGTTGTCGATAATTGTATATCGGTTGCGGGGACCAGTTGCCACCCTGACCTATAGTATTCATCATTCTATAGTATAGGTCATAGTATTCGGAATAGGAGGCTATTCCGACCTATGACCTATAGTAAATAAACATCCGGAGGCTATTCCGAGGCAATGAGGGCAGAGGTTCTAGCCCCTAGCCCCCCTCCCCCAATTAAATTCCTGGATCCACCACTGTCTATATGTGTTTCAGTCTTGTGAATTGTGATAGTAGTCACAGGAGAAACGAATGCTCATCCCGTCGCAGCAATCTGCGGTACTATTGAACAATTTCGCAAAATGGTGTGCTCTTTACCGGGCGAAGACCCTGTTCCGCACAATTCATGGCCGCATCATTTTCGACCGCGGCTAAGAATAGCCTGACGGCGTTATCCAGGCGTGAGATGAGACAGCTGAGGCCGGGCTCAGCTGTGTGCTGCTGACGTCACTGCGGCTCGGCGTAACTAGGACGCTCTCGATGGTAGCTGCGGCTCAGCCATGAACAAATGCTCATTACCACCGAATACAAAGCACTGCGTCCAGATGTGGAGAGGCCAGGCAACCCGCCAACCAGGACGCTGGCGACAGGTCCTGGCCACAGGTCCTTCGGAGGGCGACAGAAAATGCTGCAGCGTTTCCATTTTGGCCGTCACTCAGGATCATTTTTAACATTTCAATAACATTTTTGGTTATCTAACATATCTGGTTACTTTGTGTTCTTAAAGTGTTTTGTTTTCGTTACTTAGTGGTATGTAAAATTTATGGATAACAGTGGACAGTGTAAATGAGGTCATGGAAAGAGGCTGTTGTAATCATTACTGGGGTTCTATCACCTGGCAACTGGTACAGTCGTACGCCCTCACCGACTCTACACATTTAAATGAAATTTTTGAGTGGCAGGCTGCATTTATTCACGTAACGCCCCCGAAACTTGAGCCAAGGCAGTATATCTAACGCTGTTGACTCTGAGCCACGCACATCCTTCGTCAAGCAAGGCAGCGAAGTCTCGAATGGCAACCGACTACGTCGATGGTGCCGATTTCGAATCATAACCCAGTTTTGTGTTATTGGGCTCTTACGTTTAAATATTACAAATTTTGTGAGGTACGAATATTGAATATGGATTTTTATCATTTCTCACTCAATTAATTTTTCGAATGACATTCTGTAGGAAATCGAGCTAACAAGCAGATGTAAGTTATATCGTATTTAGGATATCAAATCAACCGTACTGGGACAATCTAAGACGTCAAACGCAGGATCATAACCACTTAATCAAGGCTACCCGGACCATATCCCGGAACCGCCTGGGCTCTTTTCGCACCCACCATTGCCTGGGGCAGGGGGTCTGATTGGACCTCACATACCTACGATCTCAGAAACCGGAGTCGATAAGGAAAAAATTGAAACGGTGCTGGAAGCGCCTTACCGTCATCTACTCTCAAGCTGAGTTTGAACCATGACCGTTGAACCATGACGTCCCAGAGCGCAAAAATGGGTCAAATTTTGGCCACTACTTCACCTTATCCCGTTCAAAAGTTATAGACACAAATAATTGCCTAAACCGTAACCTTTAGTGACCTCTATATATAAATTTTTAAATATGAATAAATATAATATATATAAATATATATAAATATGATATATGAATATGACCTCTATATAAAAATATCGTATGTCGTAACCTTGTTATTGGCCTAATCTCAAAAGGGATGGCAGGTGACATATTTTTGTTCTTTCCAGAGCTTTTTAATAATGTTTAGAAACTTAATCTATCCCTTTTAGAAGCCGAATTACACCCTGGTGTTGTCAGCCTCATTTTAGAAGACCATAATCGCCTTACATGTGTTAAGAAACGACGTCATAACTTGTTGACCTGGCCTGACCTTATGCCAATGTTTAGTCAAAAGTTTCAAACTGATCACCCTAGAGGTGTGCAAAGGGACGCGCCTCTCATATAAAGCGAGAGTTGCAGCTGCCGATCAGGGATCCGATCGGACGCCTAGGCGGCGAAGGGCGACATTTCCAGTTTCGAAACTGGTCATCAGCAATGGAGGTTGGATAGTGGCACATAATACTTTTTTGGGCATGGTGTAAGATTGGGCTTCAGGGCGACTAGCTGTTGCTTTCTTATGGACTCAATTTCCATATTTTTTAGAACACGAAATCGAGTGCCGTTCTTATGCTCTTCTCATCGCAAGGCTGAGCAGGCGCTAGGCTTTCTGTGGAGGAAACCGTAAACCGCACTGAAGGATACCGTCCGACCGGTGGGTCAATAACCGATTGAGTGCTGCACTTTGTTCGGCCTTGCCGTCGCATCCGAGAACGGACGAGCTGAGTGAGTGTCAGGCGTGGAAATTCCCAAGAGCTGATACATTTCATCGTGTGTAAACAGGCCTAGTGATGTGGGCTGAATCACGGCTTGCAGTGAGCGATGGTTTTCGCTATATCCGAAAACTGCCGAGTCTGAGAACAGACTCAATAGCGAGGGCTGTCCAATCAGAAGTATGCATGTGCTTAGTTTGTATGGGCAAAGGAACAAAACATTCCGTAACTATCCAGAGAGTATTGTTCCGCATTTAACACACGCCCCACTGGGGTCCGGCGCCACCTTCACCTGGAAAATTACAAAGTGCGTTAGAAAGCTCGTAAGAATTCAGCATGATTTTACTTCTCATGTTTTGCACGCGCATTGACGGGGGTCTGAGCCACCCTGGCCTTGACGGGAGGGAGGAGGGGGCGGGGCGGGTACCCGCCCCTCCCTAAGATCTCAAGAACCTCGATAGGTAGCGAAAAACGGTAAAGGGTGTTGGATAGCCCATCCACTTTTCCATCCAAAATATTTGAACTATTTTTTGTCAGGTTACATTTGAGGTTACTAGAGGTCGCAACATGCCGTCATAGGGAAACAGGGAAATGAAGGGTCATTACATCTGAACAAGTAAAGATAGAGTAAAACAATTTGAGCTATAGGAATCCTCGCAACAAGCCAAATTGAATTATATATAATATGACCTTGTTAGGTCAAATCAAGGATTTAACCTGACCTGAGGTCAGGTCAAGGTTAAATTAGATGAAATGCATATCATTAGAACTGCAAAGACAAAGCAAATATAATGCAGATAAAATAAACGCTCTATCACCATCCGTTACAAAGTTATTCAGCTCAAACCATTTTCCCATGTATTTCCATGACTCCTACTTGACCTTAGGTCATCGATATGAAAAATACCGGTAAATGTTCCAGAGAACTAACTGGGCCCATTATGTGATATGAGTTTCAATCGAATAAGTTCACCCTATTCCGACTTATGCTATCTTCAACTTTTTTAGGTCAGATCACTTGACCTGTACTGGTGACCTGACCTGAAATAACCTAACCTTATAATTTTGACAGAAGTTGTAAAAATGATGAGAGAAAAGGTATGCAAAGTACGACGGCGCTACGCGCTGCCGCTTTTATGCTATCTCGGAAAAACCCGAGGGGGCGGTTACCCACCCCCGTCAATGCGCGTGTTAATGTTGAGGTGAATAGCTTTATCTCCAGAGGTCAAGTTGGGTCACGATAGGCTATTTCTACTAACATGTGCAATACCTCAGAAACCTGAGCAAAGCTCTCATAGGATTAGAGCTTTTGATGTCTGAAAAAGTACATTTTATAAGAAAATTCCAGGGCTTTTTCCACTAAGAGGAACATAATGACCTCCCGCCAGTGGTTTGACCTTCAGAGGGTACCTCTTTACCTAATATGACCTGAGGTCACGAAAGGTCCTAAAGGGACTTTGCTGTATGAAAGCCCGTAATGATGATATATACACGATGACGTTTAATTCAGCGCTGTAGCTTGATTAGGTCAAAAGTTACTGTCAAAATACTGCTTTTGAACCTGGTGACCTGTGATGACCTCAGATAAGTCAAGGGCAAAAATTACCTCTGGAATCTGTGAAAAGGTGGCCAAGAATGCTTTTCTGAGAAATTTGCTTATTTGCAATTGTTTTTGTGACTTTTAGATCATAAGAAAGTTTTTCCAATGCTTTGTCTATGGGACAGGTCACCCCGTGAACTGACCCTAGGTCATGAAATCTAAAAATCACGGATATTAATTTCTTAGACCCTGAAGGGTTCATCCATGGTAGAAAGTTTCAAATCAATCAGCCTAGAAATGTAGCTATGGTAGAACACAAAAGTTCAAGTGAGGTGACCTTGTTTGACCTCATATTGTGACCTTACCTAGAGTGGCCCGGGGCAAAAATTTCAGGCATTGTGGGAAAATTATGCAGTAAAAGGTAGACTCCTCAACCACGGTGCTGCGCTTCGTTGTTATTCTGCTACGCTGAAAAAAAACCTTAGGGGGTCATCGATTCCCGCCGTGGTGCAAGGGTTAAAGGCAATCATATAAATTTTGCTCATAATATTTCATCATAGTGACATAATAAGGTTTAAGCTGTTGAAATGAATCCAATATTTCATCTCTGTCTTCACTTTTGGATCCTACGGAGTGACGTTTTCATTAAAACTTTGAAATATAAGTACCAGCACAGCTTTCTCTACATATATCTGCAATTATTCATGATGACATCACAGTTGCGTAGAGTAGAATGCTTTCGCAACCTTTTTATTCTTAATTTTTTTCTCGTAAGTCGTCCAATTTGACAAACTTACCTGCCAGATTGCGCAAATTTAACTACACCATTCAGATCAGCGACTGAGTATCTGCCTGGATAAGAGTTCAGTGAAAATATTTAAGTTTACAAAATAAGCCGTCATTAAATAAGTGCATCGAAACGAACTTTTGACCGTGTAGAGAAAACCCTTCATTTCCATTGCACTCATACTCCACTTATCATTTCATCCCGACGCAAATAAACAGTTATAATGACGGAGTGGTTATGTCAGTGAAGTCATGATAAGGGTTAACAAGGTGAAGATGGCGGCTAGAGTGAAGATTGTGGTTACGGGGAAGATAGTGGTTTCGGTGAAGATGGCGGTTACGGTGAAGATAGTGGTTACAGTGAAGATGGCGGTTACGGTGAAGATGGTGGTTACGATGAAGATGGTGAGACGTGATCATGCCTTGAATGTGAAACTGTTGACCTTAACTAAGATTGCTGGCTGTCAAACTATTGAAAACAATAAACAATTGACTGATTATGTTTCATTTTCACCATCTTAATCATTATCACGAATAAGAGTTTTTTCAAAACCATTAGCACGTACACGTATATAGACTGACGGCACAAATATATTTTTTTGCATGAAATCTCAAATTTAAAAAAACTAACTTCTGTTTTTGCCCTCCCATTATAGGAAAGGGTAATAGGTATGTTTACATTATGAAGACTCGTCACAGCTATCAAACAGTCAAAAAAACTGATTGTATTTCTTATGCCATTTTTAGGAAAACTAGGCGTGAATCAGGTCATTAACAGTAAACAGGGTCAAAACTCATGCACAACAGTTTTCGCAGTCGACTGCCCTAACCCCCGCCCCTTATACACGACACGATTTATTGTCCTCCCCCATATGTGAGGCCCGTTGGTGGTTTCATGGTTTGCAGGCTTATTTGGCGCAGTGAGAACACCTATTGTATGTCATTGTAATGTTTGGTTTCCTATCCCACAGCTTAAAGGGGCAGCGTTTATACCCAGAGGGCCGTCATTTACATACATTAGTAATCTGTTCGTGTTCAGAGTGGTATCACCCACATCCAGAAGTACCACTGATATCTAGGGCTGCCATTCATATTTAGAGGGTGCTGGTCAGGTTCAGTTTCCGACTACGGGATTTAAGTACGAAATAAACTATTTGACAGCAAGTGACGGGTTGAAGTCAAGTCCGACTATTGAATAGCACACGAATTCACTAAATGTAGCGGAGTTGTTCCTGATCCTGGCGTGACTTGATCTAAAAGAAGCTTAACTCGGTGACTCTGACCCTAACCCAGATCTGTAAATATATTTTTGGCTCTACGAGATAATTTCTTGAATCAGACACACAAAACGGCGGGAACTACGGGAGCCATCAATATACTATCTGGCATAATGAATATAATATCTCACATAATAGATATACTATCTCCCAATAACTTTCTATCTCGCATAACTATATAAATTGAGTCGCTTACTAATTTTTAACCGAATTGGGTCGGAGAGTCAGAGTTTACTCCCTTTCGGACCGAGTCACCCCTGGGTCGCCAGCCAGCCAGCCGGCGGCGGGCAGCTCGGCCGACCGACGACTCGCTCACCTAGACTGGCCAGGCGGCTGGTCTCGCTCATGATGCCCAGCGCGGAGCCGGGTCGCGCCGGCATCTCCGGCAGCGGCGTTTTGGCCGCGCCCGCCAGGTTGGTCATGCTGGTGCTGGGCCGCGCCATCGCCAGACTGTTGAGCGAGGTCGGCTCCCGCAGGTCGGCGCCGTCCAGCGAGGTCTGCCGGTGCAGGCCCGAGGCCCCCTGCGGCGGAGGTCAGGTCAGGTCAGGTCACGCCGCACTGTTGGGAAAACTGATCGAGGCTGTTGGAACAATTGGGTACTTGTATGCATTTTGAATGATTCACTTTTGTCTGGTCATGAGAAAGTGATGGGAGAAAGCTTGAAACGTAAAATAATTTCTAGGAGTCACCTTATGGTCCGCCATTTTACCCATAACTATTGATTTTCCAGAACAAATGTTCAAGTCGCCCTCACGTGGTTCAGATGCAACTCAGAAATGCATTAGATTATGCTACCGGTCAATTTTCCTCTATGCACAGGCCATCCGAATCATTTCTGTATAACTGCACTAGCTGTCCTGCAGCATTTACCAATGCAAAAACAGATTAATGGTGAAAACCATTGGGAGGAGGAGAATTAAATACGCTTTGCATTGGGCCCTCAAATATTCAATTTAGCAAATTAAAAATTTCAACACATCACGCCTATTTAAGAGATTCTACACCGGAGAATGGGGACCCAAGGGAGGATCGAGAAACCCTTGATGAACAATGAGGATGATACTGCTCATTGGCCTATGCAAACATCTCTAAGGGCCGTGGGGCAGCTAAGTGAAGTTTTGTGACAATCCCTTTGACGGTCTGGGCATGTTGGAAAATCGACCGACGGACTAGGCTAATGCGTTGCTGAGTTATATATACACAAATTCAATGATATCTGAGGATTTCCTTGAACTCAGTAGCATACACGTCAAGCTTCGACGGATCAGATTAAAGAGAGAGAAAGGGCAGGGTATCACGACATGCGCACGTGTTGCATGGAATTGATCTATGCCTTGCACGGGTCAGATGCCACATTGCACGTAATGAGTGTAAGAAAGAGACACCCCCTCTCATGCTGATATAAAACACGAAATCGATAGGGCCACTTTGTTAAATTCCTAGTGATACGTGAACCAGCATTTTCAACAGAGATAGAGCCCATAAAATCTCTAAGATGTCTGAGAGTAAGGAAACTGCGCCTCAATCTCCAGGAACGAAGATGTGGAGCTCTAGCTAAGCCCCACTCGTATTTGACGAGGATAGGGCCGCGAGACCGTTTTGCTTTGGAGTTCTGGAAACTCCATCTTTCTCGCTTTGCTCTGCTGATTTAGCAGTGTCCAAAACTTACGACCTCATCGCTTATAATCACACATGAGCCCAGCCCCAAGATACGGCTGGATTGCTATAAACTTGCGTTAGTGCTGGTGTGGGAATATTTGATTTTGATTTACAGCAGGCCATTCATCGCTTTTCGCTGAGAAGGAGACTTCTGCGTTTTGTACTCAGGCGTAATGCATGATGAGGCATACCTTGCTTGATAAGGTATGACGTTCTCCAGAAATTTGTCTAGATCCTTGTGAGACTATTCACAGTCTTTTGAAAAATTACGTGAACTACACACAGAGCATGGGATATAGGCAGTAAGTGTCAGTCTATATTCCGAAGCTTTGCTTCTGTATAGTATCATTGAAATAATCGCATTGCTAAATAGCTTAGGATGGTGTTAGGTAACTAAATATGTGTGTAAACGTTTTGGAAGATGCAAGCTGAATACTTTTTAAACTTGTGCGGAACAAAATTGGCAAATATACTGCAATATATCCGACAACAATTCATACTGGAAAATCAGAAGAAAAAAATGCCAACAGTTTATTGGCACATGACAATGAAATTGCCCGAAAACATCCGATCGTTTCGCGCGTTTTACTGATATAGAGCTAAGATTAAAAAAGAACCTTACTTTGTCAAACACAAGCATTTTTGTCAGGTTTTTCTCCGCTTCAATAAATGCCGTTAGGACGTGTTTTATGTGCGCCTTATGTACCCCATAATATGGAATCCAAGCTGTAAAACCACTGTGGATTCAAGAGCTACTTTGTCATGGTACTTTAGCGCAATGCAATCTTAGCGCTCAGGGAAAATGGATATATGTTTTGAAGCCAAAGATATGCAACAAACTATTTGAAATATTATTGGTGTTGAGAAATACGCCTACACATCGTTCTGACCGCATCCACCCGTTTTTAATCATTCTATTTTATCACTTCTGGTGATTTGTGCGACCTGCCGCACTTTTGTTTATGCTTTCCAAATAGAGCAAAGCAGTACCGACAGGGCGTTATTTGAAACACTCCCCACTCGACCATTGATCAGCCCAAGCGGCATCGCGTCGCTCCGGGGCGGACTCGCCGTTTGTTGATGAGCTTATGTTTGTCGCGTTTGCGGGCCATCGGCAACGGGGCCGCCTCTTGGTCCATAGGCAGGTATGGAAGCTTGCGCCGAATTCGCAGCGACTTCTGACTGTCGGTTTCGCTCAGGGTGTCCGAAGAGTCATCTCGGAGGCCGCGCGGAGTACTGCCCGGAGTGACTGGAGTGCCCACCGGAGTGCCTGCAAAACGGCCGCAATCCATAGATTAGGGAAGTTAAGAGCTGGTCCCAGTGATTGCAATTTCTTAAAATGAATGTATCACTTCAAGGTGTTTAGTCATTCTGTGTTTTCGTCAGTGTTCATGACGTGAAAATAATGTTAAAGGGAATGTGGCACCTTGGTCGAATCCTGGAATATAGTGTAATTAGGCGTACTTTTGGCCGAAAATAATGAAACCACTCATGATTTCTCTGAAAAGTGTACAATAAGCTTAATATTTTGATTTTTAAAATACTCCTCTGGGAAAATAAATAAATATCTGCCTATGGATGATGTCATGAGCTGGCAACCATTACCATACTCGAAAAGCTTCAAGGGCTTCCATTGGCTGATGCTCATCGTGACGTCAGCATATGTCGTCACACCAGCAGCCATCACAACTGTGGCCGCCCGGCGACGGGCTGACGAGGGGTACATTGGTGTCAGGTAGGTTTTAGCTTTTTCTACTGAAATCTCGAGTTCCAAGACAAATGATATATTGAGTACCGGGTTTTCCGACTTGCTTTACAACTTGGCCATCTGAGTTAAAATCACGTTATGAAGGTGCCACCTTCCCTTTAAGTACTTCATATCATTCATGCCAGCTGAACTTGTCCCCAGACTTTGGTGGGACAGCAGGGACTGAGCAAGTTGTTACATTTACCATATCCACGTTAGTTACTGTTACTGTTTTATACAATTTGGTGAATGTGTAATGCGTAAAAATGATATGTACAATTTTGTCGAAATAGGAGGAAAATAAAACGACTATTATTGGTAAAATAAACATGTTTTTCGATTCTCACGATTTTTCATGACCAGGTCAGTGCATTTCCTGCTTCATTTATTTTCTTTAATTTTCGGCCCTCCAGATTCAGCTTCAAATATTGTATGGCCTTCGCGCCTTCCAATGGTATTATGTGTGTGGGAGCCAATTCCAGCACCAGCTTGTGTCGTCTTCCTGGGACTTTGGGGACTACCATCTTTAGTTTGAGGGTGATAAGACTGGAGCTGGGACCAACATATTTCGAAAAAATGGAGCATCTAACGGCGTGTGCCCCAGAACTCAAACGAATACTCCAGCACTGGGAAAATATTGCAAATTTCCAGTCTGACGTACCTTGTATGAAGACCGGACTGGTGTAAAGTATGTCCCCGGTGATAGGGTGACGCCTGAAAACACAAAAAGCTGATATTTAGTTCCTCACTACCATGGCTTGCCTTACTTCATGTATGGAGAAACACAATATCTGTAATGCTGAATGGGAAAGCATCGGTGGAAATGTCGCTAGAATAGTGATGTATGGAGCCATCACACAATTATGGTCTCCAAAATATTCATTTTATGTCTTGAGCCCATAGAGCATGAAAACTGTATCAAAAGCGCCATAAAAATACATGAGTTTGCTCATGAATAACGATGTTTTTACACACACCATTAACATTTCAGCCTGCGTAGGTTTTCTTATAATTTGCAAAAGTAAAGTGTGTTTGGTGCATGGCTGCATCCCCATTATTGCTATAATGGGCTTGATAACCCCTACTCCTTTAACTGTGGTAAACACCAGAATCAATGTGGCTTATTCAATTACCGAACACAACAACCTCCTTCTGAGAGGCAATAACTTGTCATTAACTCTCATGTAAACAAGTGTCGTGATGGGAATGCCTTGTTATCCAGCAGACAATAGCAAAAAATTACTGTCGCCCCCTGAACAGTATGCCGCGCCGTGATACATGGTGAATGAAATAACTGAAAATGTCGCGCTTCTCTAATTTAAGCCAACATGTCAAGGTGTATGCGTTGGTTGCGTGCTCCCCAAGGCTCGGTAGCCCTGAACTAAGCCTCTCTCCAAATCAGAGAGCTCAGACAGTCCCATATAGCTTCAAGGGCAACGTCTTGCTGGCCGCCAGGAAGCCCTAGGAACTTTCGCGGTTTTTGTTTCACGGGTATCCAATTACTTTTTCTACCAGGCAAACATTATGTTTGCATACCAGGGTGTTTCAAGGAATGTTCCATTCCTGGAGAACTACCAGGAGCAATTCGTTTGAATGTCTTCTCTGCTTAAATCAAGTTGAATACTATGCAAACTGCACATCGTTTCCTCTAAAATCATGGTATCCATACTGCACAAGCGTCTTATATATTGCATATGCCTTTGAAAGGGTCTCACTAAAACGAAATTAATTCACTGAAGTATTTTCCCATTTTCATTTGCACTCCGTACTGCTCCACATAGCTAGTCAAAACATAACTTTATCTCCTCAGTTTTCGCAGAAATCCCATATCTAAAGTTTCAAGCTAAAGTTATGTGTTCAGTCCTGCGCTGCGGACGTGAGCTGTGCCACCGATTGGAAATTATTGTAATTCCTCCAAGTTTGTAGCTACTGCACGGCTTATTCAATTATTCCATAATCAGTAAAACTAGGAGCATCCAAGAAGCCATTCCAGCGACAACAGGCCAGCTGTGCAGCAGCTGCCCCTGAGGCGAGCTCACCTGACGAGTGGGTCCACGTGCGACGTCAGCGGCGTTGCCATGACGCCCGGCGCGTGATTGGCCACCAGCACGATCGGTGTGGTCGAATGCACCTGGGTGCTCGCTGCGGAGAATAGAGCAACACATATAGACCAGGACATGCGAAATAACACGATCGGACACTCTTGGCAGTTGAAATTTTTGAATGGAACACTTCAAATGATAGAGTGAAGCACGGTTTCGAAAGAAGAATTTGAGTGTATTATCTTTAAAGAAAATTATAGTTGACTAGGAAACCAAGTTCAGCCTCTGCAAGACTGCAGCATTAATGAAATGTGTCGTCCTGCCATGCTTGGCCACAACTGATTTGTCAGCCGGGCCTCAGAAGCGGCCGCAGCGGACGCAGTGTCAGCCGAGTCTCAACTGCAGCCGCCGCGGACGCAGTGTCAGCCGAGTCTCAACTGCAGCCGCCGCGGACGCAGTGTCAGCCGAGTCTCAACTGCAGCCGCCGCGGACGCAGTGTCAGCCGAGTCTCAACTGCAGCCGCAGCGGACGCAGTGTCAGCCGAGTCTCAACTGCAGCCGCCGCGGACGCAGTGTCAGCCGAGTCTCAACTGCAGCCGCCGCGGACGCAGTGTCAGCCGAGTCTCAACTGCAGCCGCAGCGGACGCAGTGTCAGCCGAGTCTCAACTGCAGCCGCAGCGGACGCAGTGTCAGCCGAGTCTCAACTGCAGCCGCAGCGGACGCAGTGTCAGCCGAGTCTCAACTGCAGCCGCAGCGGACGCAGTGTCAGCCGAGTCTCAACTGCAGCCGCCGCGGACGCAGTGTCAGCCGAGTCTCAACTGCAGCCGCCGCGGACGCAGTGTCAGCCGAGTCTCAACTGCAGCCGCAGCGGATGCAGTGTCAGCCGAGTCTCAACTGCAGCCGCGCGGACTCAGTGTCGCTGAGTCTCAACTGCAGCCGCCGCGGACACGGTATCAACCGAGTCTCAACTGCAGCCGCAGCGGACGCAGTGTCAGCCGAGTCTCAACTGCAGCCGCCGCGGACGCAGTGTCAGCCGAGTCTCAGCTGCAGCCGCCGCGGACACGGTATCAACCGAGTCTCAACTGCAGCCGCAGCGGACGCAGTGTCAGCCGAGTCTCAACTGCAGCCGCAGCGGACGCAGTGTCAGCCGAGTCTCAACTGCAGCCGCAGCGGACACGGTATCAACCGAGTCTCAACTGCAGCCGCAGCGGACGCAGTGTCAGCCGAGTCTCAACTGCAGCCGCCGCGGACGTGGTATCAACCGACCTGTGACGGAGGCTCCGGGCAGCAGGGAGGCGGTGGGCACACCCTGGAGAGAACGCGCCGCCGGCTGCTGACCGTGCTGCAGAAGCCGCTGCTTCCTCTGGTGCTGCGCCTGATGGTGCGCCGCCATCTGCTGGTGATACATCACCTGCCGACGCGGGAGCAGCTCGTCAGCTCTCCCGGGAGCTTCAGCTCTTTCTCAGAGCACGTCACCAGCTGGCATAAAGCAGGTTTTTTCAAGTGCTCTCCCCCGAAGCATCCCATTGATTTGGTCAAACAGAAATGCATTTCAAATGTTAAAATCAGCACTGCTTGTAGACGATGAAAATTGAACATAAGTTTCAGGTTCCCTGTCACATTGGAGCCCCATGTCAAATCCACAGCCCGATCTTTAACTAGGCCTTAAACTGCAATAAATGGCCTAAAGCTTACACTCGGTCCTTCCATATTTGTGGACGCTCTTGGGCCTATGCACATCAATTTGAATTCAAATTAAATAAATTGCCTCACATTAACTCTCTGATTTCCATGATTTTGTTGACGTCCAGTGTTTGCATTATGAGATTGTACGCAGCACACATGAGGCACATTTACCCGTTTGATCAGAAGCTAAGAAAAAGACATCCTGAGATGTGAGTTTGTCACATTTTCCTCGGCAGAACACCACCACAAAAAATTGTTTACGAAAAACCTATCCTCGAGACTCTACAAGTTGAAGGGAGCTAAAATCTGTCAAGAAAAAGCTGAACGCTTAAGTGCCCCAGTCCTGAAACTCTATTACATGATGCCAGATCTCACAAGTAGACGAATTTCTTTACTTTGAATTATGTTTCAGCTGCAGATTTACTAGCGACCAAACCTTTTGACAAAAAATTATTACGAATTGGGGGCATTGCTAATTTAAGTGCGCGCATAAGCGACGCAGCTATAGTTTGCTTCGCATTTTGACATCTTTGAATGCTTTAAGGGAACCCCGTTTGAGGGACGAGGCACAACATTTCAGAGCGTGAATCACAGTCCCTGATAAACACCCGGGATAAATTTCATCGTCACAGAAAAGGTATGGTTTCATTGCTAGTTGATTTGCCGTGGAATACCCGGAAACATATTTCGCAGTTCTTTTTGCCCGCCTGGCGTCTTCCCTGACCTGGTCGGGCGTCAGACCCGCCGGGAAGGAGTAGGTGGGGTCCATCAGGGCGGCGTCCGGCAGGTGCTGGTGCTGCTGTGCCGACATCAGCGGCTGTAGCGGCGCGGACGAGCGCGGCAGACCAGGCTGCTGCCCTCGCGGGTAGCCGGCCATCTGGTGCGGAGGCTGCTGCAGGCCCGGCCGCATGGCGGTCCGGTCATGCTGCTGTTGTTGCTGCTGGTGCTGCTGCTGCTGCTGCTGTCCCTGACCTCCCAGTCCTGGCGGAGAATAAGAACGTAAGCCATATTGTTCGAGTTTGTTTAGAGTTTAGTCAAAGTTTGACCAAACTTGGATCAGGAAAACTCTTCCTTTTTCCTGATCTCGCTCCCGAGATGCTCCCCATCCTACATTGAAGCAGTTAGTTTTATCTTTGAGGCTTAGCAACGCCCCGATTGCCAAGGTCATGAAGTGTTACCAATTATTTACCTGTCGGACGGGATTCACAAGGAATTCTTACGGGAAAAGAAGACGCTACAGTGTTTTTTGTAGCACGTTTCCATAAATCAACTCAGCAAGTTAACTCGCGCTTTGGGAGAGGGGGAGTATGAGGCGCCCTCCACCTATTTTACCAAGATGACAAAAAAACAGCTCGCTGCAGAAATAAGCTACTATGCCATATCTCACAAGATTGGGCAGCACGTCGACTGGCAAAATAACTTTGAGAAGTGGCCCGATTTATTTCTGTTTATATGCTTCCAAAATTATACCTATATATTGAGATCACCACATTCGCGCGATCATACCAGTTCATGTGCATTGTAGATCGAGCGATGGCGTCACAAGGTCATATAATCAGGATCATGTTTAAAGGTCTCCTCACATGAAGGGCAAGGTCAGAGGCCACACGCAAACGTCATACCATAATTTTTGAGGCCATTAAAGGGAATGTGGCACCTTGGTCGAATCCTGGAATTTAGTACAATTAGGCTTACTTTTAGCCGAAATAATGAAACCACTCATGATTTCTCTGAAAAACGTACAATAAGCTCAATATTTTGATTTTTGAAATACTCCTCTAGAAAAAGAAATAAATATTAGCCTGTGGATGATGTCACGATCTGGCAAGCACTAGCATACTTGAAACGCTTCAAGGGCTTCGATTGGCTGATGATTATCGCGACGTCAGCATGTGTCGTCACACCAGCAGCTCACAACAATAGCCGCCCGGTGACGGGCTGATGAGGGGTTGGTGTCAGGTAGGTTTTAGCTTTTTTCTACGGAAATATCGAGTTCCAAGACAAATGACATATGGAGTACCGGGTTTTCCGACTTGCTTTACAACTTGGCTATCTCAGTTAAAATCACGTTATGAAGGTGCCACATCTCTCTAACGCCAAAATTTCCGGTCAGGCGATGTTTCCTAGTGTGACGTATACCATAACATAAGATCATATTTAATGACTCTTTTTAAACGTCAAAGTTATAGGTTGAGGTCACAGGTTATCCATCAAGGTCGAACTCTTATTTCCCGCCCAAAAATGGCTACAGTGCTAGTTATAGTGTTATTACGGGGAATATGTGTAGTATTATGGTGACCTTTTAGGTCAACGACCTCCGATGATCATGGCCCATAATGTTAGAGAACATTTTATGGGACCTTCCCTCTATGACCTTAGTCCACCTTCAGTGTACCTGCGTATTCACGGAATTTCCCAATAGGTTATCATGCACAGTCCATATTTGACTGATATGAGATGATTTGACTAATATATGATATTTTGACTATACTGAGATGACTTAACAGTTATGACCTCCTTTGACCTTAAGGATGCTGCCTTAGATCAATGAAAATTGGCTATAATGTTGATCACCATAGCCCTCAATCACCACTCGATATGCGTTTTCCAAGCTCTCTTGGTCGCCACGGAAGCTTTACTGGCAGGGAGGGGGGGCAGTGGTTGGGACGGACTTCAGACTGGCGATGACGGGGGGGAGGTAAGACAGGGAAGAGAATATTGGTTGTCTACGATAACGCTAGCGACGGTGCACTTCATTCACCAGCAGTTTAAGTAGGCCCACGCCGGTAAAAAAGATAAAATGAAAAAAAACTTAGGTAAAGTCCCGACTTTTTTGGCGGGCGTCCCTGTTGATTCTCGAGTTGGGGACGAGCTCCCCCGTCCCTACGCTTTCGACGGCCATGCGTATTGGTTTTTATATATATCAGCGGGACGGGGTACTCTAGGGTTTCCTCCTTTGCGCGTTGCGCCTTTGGAACTTGACACTTCAGGACCAACATCCCGCCCTCTGACGTCATGACGCCAAACTTCTCTCCACTGCGCTGTTAAAGGGAATGTGGCACATCTATAACGTGATTTTAACTGAAATAGCCAAGTTGTAAGGCAAGTCGGAAAACCCGATACTCTATATATCATTTGTCATGGAACTCGATATTTCCGTAGAAAAAAGCTAAGACCTATCCGAAATGTACCTCTCATTTACCTCTCGCCAGGCGGCCATTGTTGTGAGCTGCTGGTGTGACGACATATGCTGACGTCACGATGAGCATCAGCCAATCAAAGCCCTTGAAGCATTTCGAGTATCGTAGTGGTTGCCAGATCATGACATCATCCACAGAGGAGTATTTTCCTAGAGGAGTATTTTAAAAGAAAAATATTGAGCTTGTTGTACATTTTTTAGATAAATCATGAGTGGTTTCATTATTTTTGGCAAAATGTACGCCTAATTACACTAAATTCCAGGATTCAACCAAGGTGCCACATTCCCTTTAAAGCCAAGCAATCAGATCGCATTTGGACAAGAAAGCGCAAAGTGGTGCCCACCACACAAATTTTGAAGAAATAGTAGACTTCAAACTAGACACATAACACACCCCAGACAATCATGAAATCGCAAATGGCTGAAAATATAAGAAATGCAGACAAATCATTTCTCTCCGAAGAAACACAACAAAGGGCCGAACGTGAGCAATCAGAACTACCATTAAGCTGTTTCGCTGACTCGCAGCTGGAATGGTAAAGGCAGAATTACCCACAATTACCCGTGGTTAGGCCGTCACGGATCAAGGCATCACTGTAAGGATAGTTGGCGTCAATACTAGCCAACACTGTGAGGGAGACCAACGTGAAATTGCACTGGTCAATGGAAAATGTTGCCATCAACCCAGGTTAAAGATATTGCACCTAAAAAATATGTGTGCAATATTTACCGACGACATGATGCGTAATATATCCCTTCTCCATGAAATCGTTAGGAAATCGATCCATTACACCATACTAGGACTGTTTTTGACGATATACTGAAGCAATGATTGCCACAATAAAAAAGAACAGCACACATTTAACACTGCTAGTAAATATCCTTGCATTTCCCAGGAAGCTAAGATATTTAACCCATAACAGCAGCCTGGAAGGTACCTGCTCCATACAGCAGCCGAGCAGAGCCACCAACAGCAAAATCGCCAGTCACCCCAGAACTGTCAGCATCGCTCAAGTGCAGACTCATTGCAAATACGCCTAATTTTTAGATAAATACTCTTAATGTTTATTCTGACGTCATTGATTATAACACTTTGGCTCCTTGACAGTTTTTTATACGTTCAAGGTTTGAAAATAGTATTCAATTGTGTCTGTTTCGTTCAAGGTTGGTTTCACCTTGTGTTGCAAAAACATGAAACTTTTCAATTAAACTGTTCTTACTTGCATGTGGTGCAATTGCCTCTCCCTTAACACGCGCCCCGCTGGGGGGGCGAAATTCGCCCCCTCCCTCCTGGTTTCCCCAGATAGCTCAAAAACGAAGAGACGCAGACCAAAAAACCTCACGTACCTAATCCATGATCAATTTTACACATCTGATCAAGTTTTTAGTTGAAGTCATGTCAGGTCAAGTAGCTATTCAGGGTCAAGTGACCCGACCTCAAAATCTAAAATTACGAGTTTGAAGCAGCGCCCAGGGAACAATTGCAAACCGATCAGTTTGAAACTTCCACAATATAATAAGGTCATTAGGGTCTACAAATCTGCTATCTCGGAATTTTGATATTGTTGACCTAAAGTGGGGTCAATTTTTTGGTCACCCCCATTATAAGTATATGGTGAAAAATAGAATGGGCTCGTTTTCAGTAAATACTGGATAGATAAAGCTGAAAATCCCTAAACCGTCTATTCTTACCACGATCTTGACCATACAGTTGAATTTTTGAGTATCTGACCTCTCAAAGGCCATATCAGGTCACAGGAGCAGAGAGTAATTGTTTTGCCAATAACTTCTCACTGAATGGATAAAAAGCTTCCATTTTGCTTGCATTGTAGTTATATTGTCACGGGGAGTCGATTGATATGCAACATGTCCATACCAGTTCACTCTGTGACCCTGACCTAGGTCGAGGTCAGGTCATTTTGACTATGTGACCTAGCAAGGTCATATTATACATCTTTCGATTTGCCGAGATAAGAGGAATCCAATGATGCATAAAGATTTGCTCTAGCTCCCCTGAGGACAGATCTAGAGAGGGAAACGTACACTGCTCTGTTGTAAGCCTATGGATCATTATTTGACCTATACTGGCCTCAATATTGACCTGACATAAAAAATTATTCGTATAAAATCTCTTTGTCTTGTCAAGAGCTTTCAAACGCCGTCCGTAATTTTCCTTTAGCGTTCGTGGGGAACGAGATACGGAGGGGGCGAAAAACGCCCCCCCCAGCGGGGCGCGTCATGCAAGGGACCTCAGCGGGGCGCGTGTTAAGGGACCAGCCCGATGTGTAATGTTGACAATCCGATCACTATAGTCAAATGAATTGGCGTTTCCATTTTGCTTAAGATATCGTTCCAAAAACACTGGTGTGGTCTTAGCCCATTTACCTCTGAGCAATGTCAAGATGGTGAGGGCAGCGCTTTAAGCCCAGTGGAGGAGGATCAATGGCGTACGGTGGAAGCCGGAGGTCCGCTTAATTTCCGTGGGGTGACCAGAATAGGAGCTCTGGCTCGAAGGACGGGTTACGTTGTTGAAAATGGGCCAATAGTAGTTGGATCAGCCATCCACTTCAGAAGCACTTGAGGAATCTACCTTTGGGGAAACTAGAAGTCGGCATGGTGCAGCATTTAGGCACCCACATTTGTCTTTCCCGCCTAGGTCTGTCCTGTCCCAGTTCCGTCCCAGACTTGGTTCCATCCCACCCCATTCTACATTTCATTCCACACTGTTTTTTATTCAACATAACATTTTATGCTGTTTTATTCCACATTAATTCCATATCACACCCTAGTTCGGAGTTCCCGTTGTGTTGCACGCCCCAAGCAGAACCTCCACAGAAAACTAACTTGACTGAAACCCACTTGCTCTAGCTTGACGCACAAACTGTCGGAGTTTCAACCGCAAACTTCATTGTTTCAGTAAAAAAACAAAGTTTGAAAATGTTGAAGTTGTGTCGTATTGTCGCCCAGTTTGCAAACAATTCCACTCAAATACGGTGACATTTCAATGTAATGTCAATAACCTTCACCGATAATGGTGTCTGAGGGCGTGTTCTGTCCTCATAAACTGTCAATATACGTCGCAAACAGTTAAGAAGTGTCTTACAATGTCCCCTCTGAAATATAAAATACCAAGAACCTATTCAACAAACTAAGCAAACACCCGTTTAGGGCATTTCAGCGCTATGGTGATTTACGTGATTTGAAGTTTTCATTCATATTGGTTCGCATCTTCATAGACAAATGATTTCATGAAGGTCAAACCTAGGCCATTCTGTACAACCATTGAGAAATGCTGTAATTATGCAAAAATTAGCTGTGAATACATTGAAAGTGGACTAAAAATATGGAAAAAGATCTCATACAATGTTCTTCTAAATTTAGGGGTCAAGATAGGGCATATTTTAAGTTACTAACTGGTGGGAATATTGCCCACCAGTCCCCCATGCAGTGTCCACCAGTGAATAGTACAGTGCCCAACAGTAATGTTTCCCCATAATTACACATATTAACTGCCGCTTTAAAAACTGAATGCCCTGCCACGTCAATTGTACTCAACTCGTCAGTTTTAATGCAGTTAGTACCACGTTTTTTTCAACCCACTCTAACCTGCATTGCTGCCCGTCTCTATCTGACCGCCCAATAGCGCCAAACCTTCCCTTCGGTTATGCCTGTCTGCCCAAATCTGACTGTCCACCAGTGCCCTGCCCCTTCTTATCTAACCTGTCTGGCCGTTTCTAACGACCCACGAGTGCCTCGCCTTTCCTTCTCTGCCCTCGCCGACCGTATATGACGACCTACCAGTGTGCCCTCTCCTCTATTTCTCTCTTCCCTGTCCGGTCGTATCTGACTGCCCACCAGCGCCCTGCCCTCCCTTTCTCTCTGTCCTGTGCAGCCGTATCTAACGACCCACCAGTGGGTGTGTCCAGTGTCCTGCCCTCTCTTCCACGCTTTCTTGTCCGGTCGTATCTGACTTCCCATCAGTGCCTGCCCTCCCTTCTTCTATTCCCTACCCGGCCATATTTTACTGCTCACCAATGTTCTGCCCTTTCTTCCTGTCCGCCATGCCTGACTCTTCCTGAGTGATCACCATTGCCCAGATGTCCTCTCTTGTCCTCATTTCCTGGCCCGATCGTTATGCTCACCAGCTTCTTCGCCCTGGATACTCCCTTCTCTACTTTCTCGCCGTGTCTGGCCCTGTCTTACCCATTATTACCTTGCCTTTTTCTTGTTCACCCTGCCTTACTCTTCTTGATTGCCCGTTTAAGACCAGACCTCTTCTCTTGTCCGTCTTTCTTGACTCCATCTGCATGCCCACCAGAGGCAGATGGATATGCCCTGATCCTTCTTTTCTGCACTGTCTAGTCTTGTCTGACTGCACATCAGTGCCTTTCTCTCTGCTCAATTTTGCATTTCTCGGTGCAATCTAAATTCGCGCCAGATCCCTGTGCTCCGCTATCCTCTGCCTTTGCCAGCCCTACCTGACTGTCGGCAGTGTCCTATCGTCCATTCTTCTTCATCCTACCCGACTATATCTGATTGCCTTCCAGTCCTCATTGCAACAACACTTTAAAAGCCACCTCATTTTTGTGGAAGTGTGGGAAATACATGATGATACATGATGATGATGATGGCATGTCCCTATCATTTTTTGTCCTGTCTAACCGTTATTTTCTGGCCCCATCTTTATGCTCACCAGCACCATAACTTATCGTCTTCTTCTTCAACACTCCTTACTTACCCGATGTGCTCTTTAACACGCACATTGACGGGGGGCGGGTACCTGCCCCCAATCGAGTTTTTCGGAGATAGCATAAAAACAGCGGCGCGAAGCACCGCCGTACTTGGTATACCTGCTCTCTCATCATTTTTACAGCTTTTTTAAGATTTCAAGGTTAGGTCATCTCAAGTCAGGTCACCAGTGCAGGTCAAGTGACTTGACCTAAAAAAGTTTAAGATAGCATAAGTCGAAAGAGGGTGAACTAGTCCTATTGAAACTCATATCATATAATGGCTCCACAGAGTTCTCTAAAATTTGTTCCGGTATTTTTTTATATCAATGACCTAAGGTCAGGTACGAGCCAAGACCTTGCCATTAGAAATACATTGGAAAATGTTTTAACTGAATAACTTAATAACGAATGGGGATAAAGCTTTTATTTTAACTGCATTATATTTACATTGCCTTTGCGGTTCTAATGATATGCATTTTACCTAATTTGACCTTGACCTGACCTCAAGCCAGGTCAAATTCTTGATTTGACCTAGTAAGGTCATATTATATATCATTTTTTATTTGGCTTGATGCAAGGATTCATATATTTTAAATTATTTTGCGTTATATCAACTTGTTCAGATGTAATGACCGAAAACCTTCATTTACATGTTATCCCTATGGCGGCATGTTTTGACGTCTAGTGACCTTAAATTTGACCTGCCAAAAAATGGTTTAAATATTTGCGATGGAGAAGTGGATGGGCTACCCAACGCCTTTTACCGTTTTTCGCTACCTAGCGTGGTTCTCGAGATCTTAGGGGGCGGGTACCCGCCCCTCCGTCAAAGCAAAGGTGGGTCAGACCCCCATCAATGCGCGTGTTAATCCTATCAAGTTTAGAAAAATAATATCTTTGGCCGTACACGGTTCCCTGGCCACCTCACAAGAAATAGGAGGGAGCATTAGAACTCCTCTTCCCTCCACTGCGTGGGTTAACTAAAAAGGATGAGATCATCAATTGTGTATAAAAGCCGGTTTTACATCGACGTTGATTAGATATGCTGTTTCGAGGGTTGTTATTTTCACCAACACCAACGCCCGACTAGCTTTTTGGAATGTTTTGAAGGGCGTTTCCGATGGGTGCGCTTCCTGGTACTAATATCGCTTTATTACCCTGAAGGATGTCATGCTTCGTATCCATGCCTCACGAAATTGAGCAGTATGAACCAGCTGAGATACTTCCATCAGGCCACCATGGAACTTCGCTATGCATTGGCTAAATGAAAACAACATAAGCTTACATTTGTGAGCTTTGTGTGATTAACAGGGTTGCCGGTTTGCCATCTTTACGGCCAATAATTTCACATTTTGCATATTTAAAGCGCGTTTGGCATGACATTTTTTTGCATTTGGCATATCTTAGAATTGGAAATATTTCCCTCCAGGAAATTCATATTTTAAACCGGTTTCGAATTTATTACAAGGACCGAATTATGTGGTCCGTTCTTTAGCTTCTATTACTGACAATGCCTAAAATAACTACTATTTTATATATCTTAGGGATTTTCTGGTCTCTGAAATTTTTTGCCGTCGTCATTTGTCCAGATCCTAAGATTTCGGGCTTTATAAGCCAATCAAAACGCCGGAATAAGGTAAAACTAGAACCAAATTTATCTTCTCCTCGTAGATGTGCACGAATGGCACTGAAGTGCTCGTCAGCTTTGAATCAAAACTTCCTTTTAAACTAATTCCTTTCAAAAATAATTTAACAGACCAATCGAAGCTACTAAATGGTGGCATCTTATTACCAGCCCCCCCGTGGGCCTCCTATATGATCTCGGGTCAACTCCTATACGAAATGGCAAAAAAGCGAATTCAGGTGAATAGCGCAAAAGAAGTAATGAAGAAACTATGTCTTTCACTCGTTGGCTCAGGTCAATATTGAGGTCAAGACAAGCCAAAGGGAGTGACAGGCTAGATAAGTTTTTTTGGGCCTTAGTGTCTGACTGAGTTGAGTTAGAGTAAATTTTAGACATCATTGACTTTCTTTCGTCACAGAAAAGTAGATGATGCATGCTTTGGTCTCACTAGGTCAAAACATATAAAATGGCCTGACTTAAGGTCAAGTCAATGTCACCATCTGATCTAGCATAGACAATATGTATATGCATCAACTCGCAATGGTAATCTAAATGTAATGGGTCAAAATCAAGGTTCTATTGTCATTTCTCACCAAGTTATTTACCCAAATCTGAAAACCCACTTAATTAGTCCCGGATGACCTCTCAGAGATCACAGGGCCAGACTTGCAACATGATCTTGGAAAGTGGCCTAGGATACTATGATTTGAAGAAAAATATTCTAAGCCGTATCTACAGAAATAGAGTCATTTTCGGCAAATTTCCCTCTTTCCCAAACATTTCTAATGGAGAGGTCATGACCCTTACCTTACCCTTGGTCATTGATATAAAAATCCTGTTAATACAACTTTTGGCCCTTGGTTGGCCCAATATGTTAAATGAATATCAGATCAATAGATAAAGCCTGCTTTCACTGTCGTCACTTGATCTGCCTTGGTGACATGACCTGAGATGACCCAATTGCAGAAGAAATCGGGGATAAAGTTTGCCAAGTATGGCAGCTTTACACGCCGCAGTCTTTTGGTACCGCCCGAAAGACCCGATGAGGAGAGGGGCTGGTCAAACACCCCCAGCCCCCCCATTGGGGTGAGGGTGAGTTGGTGCGTTTCCATTACATAGTCCAATACACACCTGCAGTCAAATGGCGATGACATTTAATGAAGCAATCATTAGTTGCGTCTCCACTAAATGTTTGAGTTGCTAAACTAATTTCATTAAATGTGAAAAGAAAAGTTGCAGCTTTCGTAGAAATCACAAAATTGAATTCAGAATAGTAAAGTCACCAAGGAAATAGAACAGATCCGTATGGAGCTCAGAACCAAGTAATTTCCTGTAAATATCTGCTGCTGCTCTGCTGGCACGGATCCAAGGAGTCAGCGAAGGGTGCGGTCGCCTGCCCCTAGGCCCACTGATGCGCACGCTTTCCGCGTCAGGGGGCGAAGGGAAGGAAACCTGCCCCTTGGGCCAGCGGAGTCGGACCCTGTTCACGTCATGCGTCCTCGTAAGCACCGAAGGTGTCGTAAATGGATAGAATAATGCCTCAAATTCAGAAACTTGGTTGGATTTTAGTCTTAAAATGTACTTGAAAACATGGACTAGGTAGGGAGCGGCGCTTTGCTTTTCAACGTATTGCATTGACGCCATCCTTCCATTATCACGCGCAGACTCAGGATTTTCTTTATGACACTGATCCAGCAAAATTTGATTCGCTACGTTCCAATCCCCATACATGCGCAGTAAGAGATTAATCACCAGGTTTCCTGGTCAATGGTAGCCAGAGCGTCAAAATTGGCCGTGAAAGCCAAGAAATCGGTATTTCACCCGACCTGGAAGATGACCTGATGACTTAAGGTCATGGAAATTTTCAATCAAAAGCACGGAAAAATCAATCGCGAGCTCTCTTGACGATTAAAACGCTGTCTCTTGCTAAAAAACTACCTTAGTTAGGTACTAAACACGGAGATCGGTGGCACCACCGACAACCCCCATCCCCCCCATCCCCCCCACCCCGTCCTGTAAGGCGAAGATAACAAGAGCCCGAATAAATGTGGGGCCACCACTCTTCTTCTCAGTACTATCTGTCCTCTATCCCATTCCCTCCGCCTCTCTTTCCTTTCTCTCCCTCTCTTTCCCTTTTTCCTTTTCTCTCAGTATTCTTTATCATCGTCCTTTTGTCAAATTCGCTTTGTTTTCCTGTTTCAGTTCATCACTTTTCTGGCGCACACCCAAGCGCCCCATACTCGATTTAACTTCACTCCCATCCAAAAAAGGCACCGGCTACCGGATGATGCAAGGTCATATCCTCAGATGATGCGGATCCCGGGAGCAATTGAGGAAAAGCGAGTGCCTCGCCCCCCTCCCCCGATCAACTACCTGGTGCCCCCTCTCCCTCCCACACACTGAACCGTGGTGGTCCTGAAATAGATACGACACTCTCTGAAATGTCGCTTAAACGATCAAAATATTGGCGTCGCCGCGATGCAATTTGACGCACATCTGATAGACCACAACTTAGCAGGCACCAGCACAGGGGTCCACGCCACTTCGCTGATAGAGGGAGGGGTAGGGATCAGCCCCCTAAGATCTCAGAAACCACGCTAGGTAGAGAAAAACAAAAGGTGGAGTAAGGTAGTCCAACTTTACCTTTACTGGAAATATTTTATACATTGTTTTGGGTGAAATCACTTTTAAGGTCATTAGATGTCAAAGAGTGTGTCTATAAGGAAGTCACAGAAATTAAAGTTATGTGCCATAACGGCTGGTAAAGCAGATATATGGAAAAGTTATCAGCACCACTGGTATATTTTCGTCGAACTCAATTCTAAGATGACACGTATGAAATAATCAGGTCTGGATCACCATAGATAATAATGCATATCATCCGAACTGTAGTGGTGAGTCAAACAGAATGACATTAAAATACATGTTCTATCACCATTCTTTGAGAAGTTTTTAAGCTCAACCCTCGCCCCGGAGTTCGGGTGTTTGAACGCCACTCCTCGAGTTTTTTCGGCGGCACGAAAAAACGGCGGTGCTGCACGCCGCCGTTTTTGGCACACATTACCCTTGATCTATTCCGCAACTTTCCTCAAAATTATGAGGTTAGGTCATTTCAGGTCAGGTCACCAGTGTAGGTCAAGTGACCTCACCTCCAAAAATGTTAAGGTGGCATAGGTAAAAAATGTATGAATCTATAAGTTTTAGCTAATAACTTCCGGTTGAGTGAGAATACCTTCTTCGTTGTGTTGGTCTTATCGCTGCGGGTCGATTGACATACTAATACGTACTGTATGCACGTACTACTAATGACTATACCAGGCCACATGATTGGCCTTGGGGGAGGTCATCCTTTGAATGTGACTTGCATGCATGGTAAACACACATCATTATTCTTGTCATGAATACATAGTCACAATCATGTCCCAATAATTACCCTATGTTTTCTGAATCAGGAGTTATTGGAAGAAGTAAACTCCGTATCGTACGGGTAGCGTAGAGTCTGCCACCTCAGTTAACCTCAATGTAGACTTAGACTTAATCTAAAGAGTGGTAGCCACTTTACAGAATGGTCCTTCCAAGAACTTTTGATTGGCTCTCAAAACGCTATTATATCTTACCTCTTAGACGAGATAGATGACATCGAAATCAAGCCTGCATGATATTGTAGCGTGAGAGTAATTTTCAAAAGTGATGTTCAGTGACATGCGGTGCCCTGGTCTTTGACTTGGCACGAAATTTTCCACGGTACCGCTGATAGCTTCATTTAACACGCGCCCCGCTGAGGGGGGGGAATTCACCCCATCCTGGTTTTCCCCAGATAACGCAAAAACGAAGAGACGCAGAACAAAAAAACTTACAGTACCTTATCCCTGATCTATTTTGCGCATCCGTCAAAATTTGCAGTTCAGGTCATGTCAGGCCGAGGAGCTATCCAAGGTCAAGCAACCCGACCTCAAAACCTAAAATCACTAGTTTGAAGCGGTGCCTAAGGAACATCCGCCAACCGATCAGTTTGAAACTTTCACAATTTGATAAGGCCATTAGGATCTACAAATCTGCTATCTCGGAATTTTGCTATTGTTGGTCTCAGATGGGGTCAATTTTTTGGTCACCCCCCATTATAAGTCTATGGTGAAAAATAGAGCGCGCTCGTTTTCAGTAAATAATGGATAGATATAGCTGAAAATCACCAAATCATGTATTCTTACCACGGTCTTGGCCATAAAGTTGAGTTTTGACCATCTGACCTCTCAAAGGGCATGTCAGATCACAGGAGCATACCGTGATTGTTTTGCCAATAACTTCTCACTGAACTGAGATAAAGCTCTTATTTTGCTTTCATTATGCTTATATCGTCACGGGGAGTCGATTGATATGCAACATGACCATACCAGGTCACCCTGTGAACTTGACCTAGCTCGATGTCAGACCATTTTCCCAATTTTACCTATCAAGGTTAAATTAAACATCATTCGATTTACCACGATGAGAGGGATCCAATGATGCATGAATATTTGCTCTAGCTCCGCTGAGTAAAAATCTAGAGGGGAAACGTATGTACACTGCCCTGTTGTAAGCGAATGGAACCCTATTTGACCTTAGCTGACCTCAATATTGAACTGACACAAAAATACTTGTATAATTTCTCTGCATCTTATCAAGAGCTTTCAAACATTTTGCTTAATTTTCCTTTAGCTTTCCCGGGAAATGAGATACGGAATGGGGGGGGCGAAATACGCCCCCCAGCGGGGCGCGTCATGCCAGGGACCCCAGTACCTGGGGCGCGTGTTAAGCATTTTCGAGCAGTGATGTTTTTTTGCTAGCTATCTGAGTTCCTGAAAAACTGTCTTCTCTAAGTGAGCCTCATTCGGGAATTTTCGCATACGTCTTTACATATTACATTTTTTTGGCTTGACAACATTACATCAACATTGGCCTATTGACAATATCTAAATCGGTAACTTGGAGTGGATTTTGGACAAGGCTTAGATTGTTTTGTGTACATCTTTCAGCTTTCTTAGTTTTATTAGCTAGAATGGATGCTTTTTGGTTCTACGGCCACCTTCGCCGTCGAGCGTGGACGCAGCTCACATCCGCCAACGCGGCGTGTGTTAACAGGTGCAGCTAATGCATTGTAGGCCATTAGCTATATGTTACTGTATATAGCTTGCGTAACTATATGTATAACTATAACGATATGTATCTTATGTAACTATAACTATTCCTAAGAGCGGGTCATAAAGTATTCCCACTCTTGAAAAGGGGCCATCTGTTCGAGAGGGCCAGTAACCATCCGGTTCTAACTACCTCTGACACTTCCAAGCGTGCTCAAATTATCCCTAAATCAGAAGTTGTCCCTTAATTTGCGGACGTTGGCGCTGAGCGGCCGTTTAGTCCGAGGACGTTACCGACGGGTTGGCGCGGCCGCCGGGCGGAGCGGGCTGTCGGGGGCTGGCTCTCGCCGGCTTCTGGGCGGGCTCAGTCACTGCATAATGGCCACCAGTAATGGATAGAGATTGAATGATGACCCCGGCCGGCTGCCACGCCCGGCCACGCAAGCGATTGGTCGGAATAAGCGGCTCCATAAACGAGAGACCGATCTGACGACACCCTCTCACCGCCGGGAGAAGTCACCGTAAAGCAAGGCTACATCAAAGCGTGGCTTACTGCAAGAAGTGCTTCTAAGGACGTCCCTCTTGTTTCGGCTTTAAGAGCAGAAAAGCTGTGGGTGCCTTTGCTCACAAACTGCCGCGTACAGATCTCCAGGACATCGACGGACTTCTTCCATTGTCTATCCTATACTCGAATCGTCCATCATTCACGGCGATCCTCGAAAAATCAGCCAAGTCAGTGGACCCATTGAAATGTCTGCAGCTGAGTGGTTTGTAACCGACACTGCGACCGGCGACAACTGCTACTCTGTCCTGTCACGACTTGAAGCTCAGCCAGACTTTTGGTGGCGCGCCCACTGGCATGAAGCACACTTCAGTCATCGACCGGGCCCGGCTGGACAGAGAATTTCAGCTGATACCAGCAGCGTCACTCGGCACCATCACAGGAGAGATGGGTCTGTTCCGGCACAGGAGAGAGTGTAACGGATCTGACAGCCCGCCCTCGCCAGAATTCCTGCAGATTACGACAAATTAACAGAGACATCGCTACGGCCACGTCATCCCCTCATTTTCTATTCAAATCTGCCTACGTGAGATTGTCATGTTTTTAAACTATGTGATACATTTTCTTCGAAATGTAATGTAGCCAGTGTATCAGGAAACGATGCAGTCATAGCTAGTTGAATTAATCGCCGATTGACGGGTGAGGTACTCACCCAGGGCTCGGCTGAAGTCGGCTAGCATGCCGCTAATGGAGGGGCCCTGGCTGCTGCTGCTGCTGCTGGTGGTGGCTCGGTTGACATGGCTCGTCATGTTCATCTGCATGGGCGCCTGCTGGGGCAGCATGCCCGGCTGGCTCATCCGGAGTGACTGGGCGGGTCCGCCGACCGAGCCCGGCGCCGGCGGGTAGGAGGGCGCCGCAGACTGGCCCGGGTACGCACCAGCCGCCGGGTCGCCCATCTCCGGCGGGTGTGAGTAGGGCAACTGGTGCTGATGCTGATGCTGCTGCTGGTGCTGCTGCTGATGCTGCTGATGCTGCGGCTGGTGCTGCTGATGCTGCGGCTGATGCTGATGCTGCGGCTGGTGATGTGGTTGGGGCTGGTGCACCGGGAACGAGGGCCGAACCGACGGCGGCGGCTGCGGCTGGCTGCCCATCGGCGCTTGAAAGACCTGGGAATAGGCACACCTGTGTCAGATGGGCCGCTGAAATAGCAATGGTGGGCTCCAGACAAAGGTCGGACGCTCCGTACTCTACAGCAGTAATTCACTGACACAAAGGTTTGCAATTTAAATAGCGTACGGTGGAAGCGAGACATCGGACATTCCAATATGCAACACCAGAAGGCAAGCCGCTACTGAAATGCCGCTATTTACATATATTCAGGAATAATACTGACTCTTACTGGAATTTTAACCGTTGGATGCATCGCAAAATATTTTGAGAGGACAAAAAGCAGTTTCTAAGCAATTGCTCATATCTTTCCATCAATGAAAGACTGGAAATTGTTCATGGATTTATCAGCAAGATGAGCTAGATGATCGAACTATAGGATATACCATAGCCTAATCTACTCGTATGCTGGGGCTGTTTATTCATTTGAATTAACGCTCAAAGAAAGTAGAAATCTCCCAAAACTAGGCCAAGGTAACCACATACCCCGCCGGTGTCGGGTAAGAATTATGATTGAGTCAACCAATCGTTTTTTACGAACGGTATCCCACCAATTTACGTGGCAGAACGTCAGAAATTGTCATGTGACCAATATGGCAACTTGTATCCGAAAAAATTTTGGCCTGTTCGGTTCAACCAGTGGAATTTAATTGTCGGGGCCATGGTGTAATTCGGCTGCTAGAAGATCTATATTAAAATTCTGGAAATAATTTTAATGCTCTCGGAGATACAATTCGCGCATACCTAACCATTTTGAGCTCAGGCCAAAGAAAATATCACCAGAGGTCACTAAAGTGCACATTTCTCGAATAATTTTGTGTCTGTAAACTTTTGAACGAAACGATATAAGCCAATAATTTTGTTATCATAGTGACCTCAAAGACAAAAGGATTGAAAAGATTCACAACATGGCACTGAAAAATGTTTATAAATATAAGCGACATAATTTTGATTCGTTCTTATGCTTCAGCTGCTAAGATCATACAACGTCAGAAACTCCACCCTGCTGGGAGGGTGTCCACGGATCAAGTGGTAGGTACTATTTCAGAGAACTCCCTGGGTCTTAAACTCTGGATCTGTGGCTCAGCAGACAGACATTCTACCTGTGAGCTACACATCTCCAATCGCTATAGCTTTGGCATGAGGTAAAAAGCTCACCCCGTGACCTAATAAAGTCATGTAGTATATTGTTTGATTTGGAGGGCCGATACACACATATAGTCAAAGCAGCTGAAGTGCCCTAAAACCCCGGAGGGCAGATACAAAGACGTTGAGGCCCTTGACTATCTGTTGGGTCTACTGGTTCCAAAATTATGTGATTTCTAAAACCACCCTAAGCCTGACCTATTTTGGCCCTGTGACGTCACAGCTGGAATGATATGATTCAAACATGGACCAGAAAAAGTCGGTTTCAGTGTTGTTCAATTGTCTTTCTTCGGTATCACAGGCGGTTTGGATATAGTGAGGTTGGGGTCCGATTGAATCCCTGCCCAGAAGATGATAAGTGCGAAACGAGCCCAGATGGTGCCGGACTAACTTCTAGAAAAATTAATTTGTTTATAATATCCCAGTTTTATGGCATATATCATATATTATAGATTTTATGGTATACAATCTAATTCGATATATTTGAACCAGTAAACATAAAACATGGCAATGCCTTCAAACTGGTATCTTTAAACTCCTGGAAACTGTAGCCAGGAGCCTAATTGCACATACGACCTCACTGCATGATGTTACATCTTGTTCATCAGTCACAACAGGGTCGATGACCTTCAAATTTAGCGTTGAATTTCAGGCCATTGCATGCATTTCTGATTGGTCCCATGTTACAAAAGGGCTGAGAATAATATGACATTATTTGGCATAGTGTCACGCGTGGGGTCACTGCAGCGGCGGATACAAGGGGGATAGGGGGGCTCAAGTCCCCGGAAATGTCAGAGTGTCTATAGTTAATGCATAGCTGAGGGCTATTCAAAGCCAACGGCGGGGAGGCTCGAGGCCCTAGCCCACCCCTCTCCCCCGAAACGTTGTCCTGGATCCGCCAATGGGTCACCAATATCTTGATTTGTAATAATTAGGATCATATTGTCCAAATTCATTAATCAAGGAAATATGTTACTGTTTTTATTTTGAAAAAAAACATTGAAGAGCATTCAGTTTTATAAGGTGTGAACTATAGCAGTGCAGAATTGAAGAATACATTAAAACTTAGCTTAAGAGCCCGACACATGGAACTGATAATAATACCCACAGTCATGTACCGTGCCATATCAATTTGAAAACACTACCGTTCACACCAGGAAATCAGCTTAATAACAAGCAATAGTTCGAAAAGACCTTATGGGGTGACGGCACATCCGTCTTAGCAATGGTCAATCGACCGTCTGAAATAAAACAAATGAACGACACGGAACCCTTATACGAGCTTCCGCAGATGAGACCTTAATCCACTGAGACAAGATGTCTGCAATGGCAACATGTTACGTCTGTATGGACTGCGCCCCCGGTGAACTAGGGGAGGAAGATATGGCACTCGCGGGAAAACCCTAACACAGAAAGCGTAGTTTAGTTTATTTTAGTTTATTAAGTATATCACCAATATGTCAGCTAAACCGATTTTTAGAAGAAGCCAATTAGATAAAAACAGTTCTCTGGATCAACAAAACCATAAAATGTCAATAACGCTAAAATCATATACTCTCGTGGAACACAGCGTCTACGCTATAAATAGTAAAGGAAAAAGCAGTCACTCGGTTCTTAAATCCCCTTAGCTTGTGTGCCAGATAGCAACGTCCCTATTTGCATTTAACAAACCTTTCCACACCACGGGCAACTCTAGAAAACAGCTAGACCTTATCTGACGTAGAAAACGTTGAAAAATGACCAGTTTCGAAGCGCATGGAGAGAAATTGACAATGGGAAGCATTCCAGAAGAAATTGAGTGTCAATTTTGTGATTGTGTGTGTTTCTGATAAAAGCAATATCATACTGTAACCCTCTCGCGAAAAAGGATGCCAGCCCAAAGTGACGCCGAAGGTCAGGATACTCCAGGGTGACGTTTTGAATACGACACCTTGCACAGAGCCAAGTAAGAAAATTGTTCTAAGTTTTGTCCGCACGTTTCAGATGTCCGGGACCCTAAACACTGACACACAGGTCTGTGTCGGCAGCTCCTCCCCATATCGAACAGCCAGTACGAACTCGTACGTGCACGTACTCGCCTTAGTTTCTTACCGTGATGAACAAAAAAGAATGTTTTTTTAAAAGGAAATTCGATATCCGGAAATTTCCAAAGACTATTTTTAAAACCATTACAAATTCAATTTTGAAAAGGGTGGAGCTGGTCTGGATGAACAGTCAAATGTGTTTTGTTTTGTTTTGAGTGCGAACATGGTCTCAACTTTAGGCTTGAATTCGAAAAATTGACTTTCGTTTGGAAAACATCTCCCAGAAAAAATATTACGACCAGGCCAGCTCCGCGTGAGATTCCAGAGAGCGCGTATTGTTTACCAGTTCCATCTCAGCTTCTTTACAAAGAAGAAGTCTTCTCCAAGATAGCTCCATTCTTTCCGTCCGCTCTGTAGATTTTCCAGACTATAGAGCAGAACCCATCAAATTTACGAAAAATCCTCATCTACAAATTGCCGGCTGCCACTCCTGAGCCAGTAAACAACTTCCTAAGCCGGCTGAATTTGGCCGCGCTCCGGACTGGACGGACACCAGTCGTGCACGCGGCCGCGGCACTTGTCGATGGGCGCCGGGCACGTTGCCGGCGGCGCGTCGCTGGCGACGGGGCGGCGTCGGCGGCGACGTGGCGGGGCAGAGGCCGCGCCACGCGCGGTCGATACGGCGCCGCTGCGGGGGGACGCAGTGGCGGCTGCGCCGGCGGTGGCGCCCCCGCGTCCGAGGATGCCAGCTGGTACCTTCCAGCAGAGGCCAGCTGGGACCGCCCGGCTCCAGCTCGGCCGCTGGATTTATGGCGATTAATAACGGCAGCGGAGCCGCTACTGGAGAGGCTGGAGAACGAGAAGATGGGGCTAAAGCCTGCGATGTGCTGGAACCACGCCAGGTGGTATTGCGGCAGGTGTGCGGCCAATATAAGTTTTGCCGTGGTTCTCGGAGACTCGTCTGTGTCTCCTACGGTCTAGTTCTCAAAGACTCGTCTGTCTCCATACGGCCTCACCTGGTCCCCGCTGTGACACAAAGAAGAGCGAAATGGCTCTGTCTTCAACAGCTGTCGGTGGCTGTTTGGCGGAAGTCCAAATAAGGTACGCCGCTCCACGGCGAGACTTGAATGTAAATAGCAGGCAATCAGCCGGGCGGGCCGGGCTTTCGTGCGTGAGAAAAATAAAGAGACAGAGAATAATGCAAATATGCGCATGCAGAAAGGATTCGTCTGTTGATTCGAAGATTGGAAAACCCGCCATTCAGCTTGCGGCCACAAGCGCCGTGCAAAATCCAGATGCCAGTACGTTGGCCAATCAGGCGTGAGTATGAGGAAAGGGGTGCTGAAATGTAGCCGAATAGTGACTTCCAGTTGTTTATGAATGAAAGCAACAATACACCTGAACAAGCTTCACGGATTTTGCGCTGTTATCTTCGTCTCCAACACTTCTGATAAGGCTCTGATGAGGTAAAAGCTCTCGCGATATGTGATAGCTTCTCATGCTACTCCCATCAGTGATTAATTCCAAACGGTCACCATCAGAATCCAACCAAACAGACCGTGCCCACGGTCTGGTCACGTAAGAAACTGGAAGACACCATTGTTTTAGGACGGAAAAATATATTTTATTGAAATTTGTCGAACATTTCGAAGTTTTAATTCTCTGTTTAACGGGCTGTAGTGAAGATATATATATATATATATATATATATATATATATATATATATATATATATATATATATATATATATATAAATTTTAGAACAATGGAGAGCTGGTGGGGGGCACTGTTTATATTTAAGCTATTTATTTCAGGCCAGCACCATTATGTTGATTTTTAAGCATCTTGAATATTGAGGGGGCAAGGCTGCCATGTTCTTAAACTTATGATCAAACGCAGTGTTCTAATAGGTAAATATTCTTATTAGTGTCCAGGTATCTTATTGAAATTAGTAGGAAAATCAGCTCACTTACTCCCCCGTTTGTGCAATTGCGACAGTATCAAAACTAAACTTAATACATTTTCACCAGTCTCATTTTCTTTATGATCTGACAAAGGTTAAATCTTAATCTACCCTTGCCAAAGTCCACGTAAAGATAGAACATCTAAAACCACTGGCGGGTTGAAATTCCGGGCGGTTTGGACCAGTCCTTTAGTAAGAAACCAACCCGCGGGCCAGACTTACCTGAGGAGTGCGGTTGATGCCGATGTCGACGCCAGCCTGCTGCTGTGACGTCATTTGCAGCGGGTACGACTGGGCAAGTTCACCGCTGAGCTGCTGCTGGTGCGCCGGTCCGTTCGGGCCGTAGCTGCCTGGCTGCTGCTGCTGTTGTTGTTGTACCGACTGATGAACAGACGCCATCACTGAGCCCGGGTAGCCCTGTGACGCCTCTGGGTAGGGATAGCCGGCGGCGGCGCTGGTGCCAGGGTGGTGGAAGGCCGTGTTACCCACCTGCGGTGGACTGGCCAACGACGCCGGCATCAGCAGCGTTCGCCAGGTAGCCGGTCTGACTGTTGGGCGGCGCCGGGTAGCTGGGGTGTGATGCAGTTGAGAGTGGCTGGGACGTGGCGCCAGGGTAACCCTGAGGGTTGGCAGTGGATTGGCTAGGCACGGCTGTCGAGAGAGCAGATGAGCCCTGGGGAGGTGCAGGCTGCAGGTCAGGTGGGACCGCCTGGGACACGGAGGTATAGCTATGCTGCGGGGCGTGCTGGGCATCATTGTAGTTCTGCACTGGAGGTGGGTACGCCTGGTTTGTGTTGGAGTAGCCCTGTGACGAGGTCGGATACCCTGGTGCCTGTGTAGCCGTGGTAAATCCTGGCGTGGTCTGCTGGTATCCCTGTGCGGCCGCCGGTGGAGGGTAGGACGCGGCGCCTGTCTGGAATCCGGTGGGTACGGATGCAGCAGGTCGGACGCCTGCGGCTGGGCTGTACCCTCGTGGCTGGCCCAGAGCTCTGGGGCTCTGCGCCGCTGCGCCATGCCCGTTGGCGGTGGCCACGTGTTGACGCGGCACCGGCTGCTGCGGCGCCACCGGCGCGAACGCCGACGGCTGCGGCGTCCGCAGCTGCTGCGGGCCGCCGGCCGCCGCGCCGGGGAAGCGCGGACCGAACGCCCCCTGCGCCATACCCTGGCCGCCGCCGGTCGAGTTGACCTGGCCAAACTGAAAGGGCGAGGTGCAGCATCAGTGGCTTGGTTTGGAAAACGTCAGGATCGGAGGTCTGATGGATAACAAATTGTAATTAGCCTCATGTTTTCTAGGGAATGGTAAAAATGCGTGGCTCAAAACAGAGATCAGGAATAAAATATTTCGAATATTAAAGAATAATTATGAGGTAAAGCATGGTTCTGGATTTCCAGACCTTAACACGCGCCCCACTAGGGGGGCTAAACTCGCTGGCCATTAACGACCCCACGGAAAGAAGGCATTTGCTTTTGATTTTTACGCTGACAAAAACATGAAGGATATAGCCAAAAGCTCCAAGTTTATTTGTTATGTTTTGTTTCTAGCGGAGAAGCCTTAAAACATTTGCACGATGAAATACAAATGTATGGTGATTTGTAATGTTATAATTGTCTCCAGAAAGCCCAATAATCAATAAAAGTTACATCATATTTTCAAGACGCAGCTTAACACGGGGGGCGAAATTCACCCCCTCGTGGTTTTCCCCAGATAGCTAAAAAACGAAGAGACGCAGAACAACGAAACTTACAGTACCTTATCCTTGATCAATTTTACACATCTGACCAAATTTTTTAGTTAAGGTCATGTCAGGTCAAGGAGCTATTGAAGGTCAAGTGACCAGACCTCAAAACCTAAAATTTTGAAGCAGCGCCCAGGGAACATTAGCAGACCGATCAGTTTAAAACTTCCACAATATGATAAGGTCATTAGGGCCTACAAATCTGCCATCTCGGAATTTCGATATTGTTCACCTAAGGTGGGGTCAATTTTTTGGTCACCCCATTATAAGTCTCTGGTGAAAAATAGAATGGGCTCGTTTTCAGTAAATACTGGATTGATAAAGCTGAAAATCCTCAAAACGTCTATTCTTACCACGGTCTTGACCATAAGGTTGAGTTTTTGAGCGTATGACCTCTCAAAGGTCATATCAGGTCACGGGAGCAGAGAGTGATTGTTTTGCCAATAACTGCTCACTGAATTGAGATAAAGCTCCCATTTTGCTTGCATTGTGCTTATATTGTCACGGGGAGTCGATTGATATGCAGCATGACTTGCTGCATATCAAGCTAGGCCAGGTCACTCTGTGACCCTGACCTAGCTCGAGGTCAGATCATTTTGACTATTTGGCCTAGCAAGGTCATATTATACATCATTCGATTTGTCGCGATGAGAGGAATCCATTGGTGCATAACGATTTGCTCTAGCTCCCCTGAGGGAAGATCTAGAGAGGGAAACGTACACTGGTCTGTTGTAAGCCTATGGAACCTTCTTTGACCTATGCTGACCTCAATATTGACCTGACATAAAAATGATCCTTATAAAATCTCTTTGTCTTGTCAAGGGCTTTCCGAACGCCGCCAGTAATTTTCCTTTAGCTTTAGTGGGGAACGAGATACGGAGGGGGAGAAAAAGGCCCCCAGCGGGGCGCGTGTTAACAGCCTACATCCCTGCTTATTTGTTCCATATTTGTGTTTAATAGGATACTGTTTGTATGCAAATAGCTACCCGTCACAGACCTAAATCAGAGAGACGGCAGCTTTTACATCAGGTCATGACGATTAACCAGTTACGATCGCATAAAAGGGCACGAACATCTGACGTTTTATGTGCGGTTTGGACAGTAACAACTTATTAAAGACGAATTAAAATTAAACCGTGAGATGACCTAAAGTAGCTGAAATTTTTTCCTGATTAATTTAACACGCTAGGTAAATGTTTTTTCCAGTGTAACGATAAATTAAAAATGCGCGGATCTTTGCGTAAATTTGGGTAACGTATAGCCAGTATAACAGGAGCACTTTGGGGAATGTGTTTTGGACTACGCTGCAAAGGAATAAAAATCCCCTATGACGACACCACGGAAAAAAGGCATTTGCTTTTGATTTTTACGCTGACAAAAGCATGAAGGATATAGCCAAAAGCTCCAAGTTTATTTGTTATGTTTCGTTTCTAGCGGAGAAGCCTTAAAACATTTGCACGATGAAATACAAATGTATCGTGATTTTTAATGTTATAATTGTCTCCAGAAAGCCCAATAATCAATAAGAGTTCATCATATTTTCAAGACGGAACTTAAAACGCGCATTGACGGGGGGGCGGGTACCCGTCCCCCTCGGGTTTTTCGGATACAGCATAAAAAACGGTGGCAAGTAGCCTTGGCATCTGGCATACCATGGCCATCGTACTTGGCATACCTTTTGCCTGATCATTTTTTCAACCTTTTTTTCAAAATTGTAAGTTTAGGTCATCTCAGGTCAGGTCACCAGTACAGGTCAAGTGACCTAACTTCAAAAAAAGTTTAGGATAGCATACGTCGGAACAGGGTGAACTTATCCGATTGAAACTCATATCACATAATGGCCCTACCGAGTTCTCTAAAACATATTCCGGTATTTTTGATATCGATGACCTAAGGTCAGTTACGAAGCATGACCTCTCCATTGGAAATACATGGGAAAAATGGTTTTTACTAAATCACTCAGTAACGGATGACGATAGAGCGTTTATTTTAGCTGCATTAGATTCGCCTAGGCTTTGCAGTTTTAATGATGTGCATTTTACATAATTTGACTCTGACCTGACCTCAGGTCAGGTCAAATCCTTCATTTGACCTAACAAGGTCAAATTATATATATATATATATATATATATATATATATATATATATATATATATATATATATATATATATATATATATATATATATATGTATGTATGTATATATCATTCGATTCGGCTTGCTGCGAGGATTCATACAGTTTAAGTTGTTTTGCTCTATCTTTACTTCTTCAGATGTAATGGCCGAAAAAACTTAATTTACATGTTATCCCTATGACGGCATGTTTTGACCTCTCGTGACCTTAAATGTGACCTGAAAAAATGGTTCAAATATTTTCGATGGAGAAGTGGATGGGCTACCCGAAGTCGTTTACCGTTTTTCGCTACCTACCGTGGTTCTCGAGATCTTAGAGGGGGTGGGTATCCCCCCCCCCCGTGAAAGCGAAGGTGGCTCAGACCCGGACAATGCGCGTGTTAAGCAATCGGTTTAAAACTGTTTTGCAGAGGGTCTGCGATTTCCCGTGGTGATATTTTAACTGGATATCAAAATCATTCGGTTGGTCCGCTTGCTAGGAAGTAATCTTTATTTCACGACTTTGACGTCCGCCAGTGTAATGTGTTCTATTTCTTGTATCATAAACGTTGCAACACCTGAAATAAATGTTCAAAATACTTATTTTGTCCAATGTTTTTATCAGGATAAAATCCTGATATACTTTGAATACTGAGCATTGAATCCCACTATCTTAACCCGATTTCAAAACTATGACAATCTGTAACTATGCTGTCATTTGTGGGTATGTATTAACCTTCGCCTGGGTGGGGGTCTTTTAGACCCCCTCGGGTTTTTTTCGAAGTGACCAAAAAAACGGCGGCGCACAGCACCGCCAAACTTAGTCTGGCTGTTCCTTCATCATTTTTACATCTTTCCTGAAAATTTTAGCTCAAGGTCGTATCAGGTCAGGTCACCAGGCCAGGTGATGTGACCTCACCTAAAAAATACTTAGGACTGCATAACTAAAAGGCGGGTTAATTGATCAAGTTGAAACTCATACCACATATTGGGCCCATCAGGAGCTACAACATATGTTCCGGGATTTTTCATTTTGGTGACCTAAGGTCATGTGCACAGCATGACCTCCCCATTGTAAATACATGGGGAAAATCACGAAATGAGCTTTTCTCAGTAAGTATGGATTGAATCAACTTCAAACATTGGTTACGCCTTGCTCTTATCTCATTTCTGAAGCTGATCTTTAAAAATTTGGTTTCTGACCTTTGAAAGGTCACCTTGGGTCAAATAAGCATTTTTTGGTGTTTTACTCTATAAATTTTGAATAAACAAAGATAAAACTTTTATTTTATCACCGAAGTGTTTGTAGAGTCACTGCAAGTCAAATGATATGCATCATGCCTATACCAGGTCAAGTTGGGTCAGACCGGTGACCTGGGCCAGGTCAAATTTTCAAATTTGACCTGACATAGCAATATTATATATCATTCGATTTGTATTGACGAGAAGATTGCAGTGGTGCATCAACTTTGGCTGTATATTGCCTGGTTTGGAATTTATTAGCGAAAAAGGGAACGCCCTTATGCATGGGTGGCTATGGACATTCCCAAGAACATTCCCAATATTCAGTGAACTGTAGCTCCCTAGGCGTTGAGCTGACACAAAAATGAATGCTTTGCAATGAAAAAGCAGCTCAAGAACTTTCGAATGGTGTTAGAAAAATGTTTCTAGCTATCATAGGTTTTGAGATATATGAGATTTTCTCAGTACACGTCATATTAGCGATTTTGACCTATTTTGACCTCTGGTGACCTTGATATTGACCTGACGAGCAAAATGGCCAGAAGTAATTTCGATATAATTTTCGAAGAGCTTTCGAGTGCCATTTTGTGCTTTTTTCTAGCCCTCTTAGTTTTTGAGATCGTGGGGGTCTTTTTTATCCCCCTCCCCCCACCAGGGCGAAGGTGGCTCCTACCCGACACCGGGGCAAGTGTTAATTGGGCAAGAAATACTGAGATTACTAGAAGTTTTTCAGGTATAAAAGACCAAATCAGAAAAAAATTGATGTATAATTCACGTATTATCATGCTCCTGAAAATGATATCCAAGGTGCTGTGCATTTTACCAAGTATTAAGCCGATGCTTCGCTTATTGCTTTATATTTCTTTAAACACAATTATCAATCATTTGCTCTCGAGGAGGTACCGAGGATCCTGATTGAACTTTATACACATAGATTAATGACACAACTCATTGCTATCGATAGTATGTTTTACATTCAAATATCTTTCAACTAGTTAACCCTCGCCTCACCGGGGGCCATCGATAGTCCCCTTAAGGTTTTTTTCGGGATAGAAGAAAAACGAAAAGGCGCAGCGGCGCGGTTCAGGGCTCTATCTCCTACCCCATCATTTTTCCACCATCTCTAAAAAAATTTTCTCCGGGTCACCCGAGGTCAGGTCACCAGGCGAGGTCAACCACGGACACCTCACTTTAACTTTTGAGCTCTACAATAGCCATTCTAAGCCGGTCGATTTGAAACTTTCTACACTTCCTGACCTCCCCAGGGCCTAAAAAACGTATATCCGGGATTTTTAGATTTCGCGACCTGAGGTCAAGTCACGAGGTGACCTCTCCCTTTAAAAAACATGGGGAAAAGCTGTCTTATGATCTAAAAGTCGCAAAAATAATTGCAAATGCTCTCAGATTGCCCAGAAAAACGTTGTTTGGCACCCTTTCACGGATTCCAGGGGCAGTATTTTCCCTTTGACCTATCTAAGGTTATCACAGGTCACCAGAGGTAAAAAACAGTATTTGACAATAACTTTTGACCTAATCAAGCTAGAGCCCTGAAACAAACGTCATCGTGTATGTCTCGTCACTGGCGCTCATTTGATATACGGCAAAGTCACTTTCTGACTTTTTGTAACATCGGGTCAAATTTGGTCACGAGGTGACCTCTGAAGGTCAAACTACTGGCAAGATGTCATTATGTTTCACATAGAGCAAAAAGGTCTAGCATTCTCCTATCAAATGTACTTTAGCAGATCACAATATCTCTAATGATATATGAGTTATGCCCAGTTTTCTTAAGCATTGCATATTTGAGTGAAAATAGCCTATTGTGACCTAATTTGACCTCTTGAGGTAAAAAAATTGACCTGAGCGTAATAACTAATTTCTAACTGAATTTATACGAGCATTCTAGTGTGCGTTGTAGATTTTTGCTATCCCCCATATTTTCGGAGTTAGACAGGGGCCATCGATGCCCCCGTGGGACGAATGTGGTGCCAGACCCCCGGTGGGGCGTGGGTTAAGCTGGCATGTACGACGGCTTCGATTGCTAATTGTGTATTTGCACATAATATACCCTTGAAAACTTACACAAACGACTTCAAATTTTATATACGCCTTTATTCATTTTACCAACGAATTTTTTTACAGGAGTACCTGAGTTCGCCCATTACCACTTGCATTGACAAGGGGCAGGTACCTGCTCTACTCGGGTTTTTCGCAGATGGCCTGAAATCTGCGATACGCAGCCTAGCCGTTCTTATGAATACGAGGCAAGAATTATTGCCTAGAATGAAATGAACCGAATGAGACGAAATTGTTCAGGTTTTCTGCAGGATGAAGCGGAGCCGGATGATCTTCCGGAAAGCTTATCGCTCAAAATAAAATGGGATGGAACAGGATGAAATCTAAGTTTCGGCTAAGTTTCTGAGAGCTAAACTTGACAATGCCAGGCAATTAACCGCTGCGGAAGCCTACGTATCAACTATCTATAGGGAAACGATATTGCTGTTCGTGACAGCAGTCGGCCTATTAGCCTCCTTCGTGATGTTTAGGGAGTGGAAAGGTGTTTGACATAGCAACCAGCAGAATCGCGTGTACATTAGCCTTACCAATCGTCCCATATTCGCTGAGTCAGTCCGCGACGGATGCTTGCTGGTACTGGTGACGTCTATATTACAGAGCACATGTATCCAGCATGAACCTTATGGGACTTGCCTTAAAAACATAATGTCCCAAATATTGCGGCGTGGCAATGATTCGCCGGATTTTATGTTCTGTGCCACACGTAGTAGAAGAACATACTCTGTAACGCCGCTAGGAGCCTCCTAGTATCCTAGATGGGTTGGAAAGGCAAGGTCTCGCTCTATAAAATATTAATCTACTTGTAGCAGCAAGCAGACAAGGATAAACTTAACACGCTCAGTGGGGGGGGGGCTCCCAAATCACCACACATTTTTGAGGGCCAGAGAACTGCTTGTAACCAAAAAACGCTACTTGGCTACACTTGGGAGGCTTCGTAAGCGCATCGGTTGGTTGAAGTATTGTGAAAATCGGTTAATTTTTGTTTTACTTAAAGGCTTGCTTTCAGAGTCATACTTATATTTTGATATCTTCCCAGTAACACGGTTGCAGCACTTCGCTTGCACCGTAGACCGAGTGGTGGCGTAATAACGCCATATAATCGGGATTATATGCTAAGGTCACCTCATATGAAGATTAAGGGCAAAGCCAGGTCACAGGATATAGTTATGAAACATTTTCAAGGGCATTGACCCCAGAGTTTGGTCATTTGGTATTGTTCAGTATGACGTATGTTATGCTGACTTCACAGTTAAGGTTCTCAAATGTCAAGCCAAGGCCAGATTTAAATTTCAAAGGCCTTTTCAAGGTTAAGACCCGCCCAAAGGCTGCTATAGTGCCAGTTATATCGCACATTATTGAGAATATGCCATATTCTTACGTCATAGGGCAGTGGACTTGAATGACCTTGACGGCAAAACTAGTTATCAATTCAAGTCTATTTCCGGATTTTTCCGCATAATGACCGCATTTCCCAATAGATCTCCAGCACGGCCGGATTTGACATTTATGAACTCGTTGGACCTTGAAGATACTGATCTAGGTCAATGAGAATTCGCTATAATGCCGATCACCATTACTTCCACACACCCCAAACGGGTGTGTCTCTAACCCTCTTAGTTTTTGGGATCTCAGGGGGGTACTTCAAGACCCCCATCGCGCATTGCGCGTTGACCCTAGACCCTTCTAAGCTTCTCGTGTTGAAAGGAATGTGGCACCTTCATAATGAAATTCGGACTGAGATAGCCATGTTATAGAGCATGTCGAGAAACCGGTTGATCAAAATTGCATATGCCCCAGAACTTATAATTCACGGAGCAAAGGGTACAAACTCACTGCCTGCCAAACTTCTCCTTTCCAGGTGGTCACGTCGTATTATTTGTCTTGCTTGAACGACTTTTACACGCGCAGTGGAGGGGTCCTAAAGTGTCCCCACCTATTTTTCCGAGGTGGCTGGAGAACTGTTTTTCTCCGGAAAACGTTATTTGGTCACATTTCAGAGAATTCATGAAAGACCTATATTTTGAGACCGTCGCAATCGCGCGGTCGCACCAACGGCTGCACTGTAGACCAAGTGGTAACGTCATAACGTCATATAATCAGGCCATATGTCAAGCTCAACCCACATGAATGTCACGTTCGAAGTCAAAGGCACAGGTCAAGGTCTTTGACCCCAGCATCCCGGTCAGATGACATTATTCAGTATGGCGTATCTTATGCTATGACTTTAAAGTTAAGCCTCCTCAAGGTCAAGGTCAAGGCCATAGGTCAAAGTAATATGTCTTTTTCAAGGTCTAATCCTCATTTCCCACCCAAAAGCTGCTGTAGTGCCTGCTACATTGTACATTATTGGGAATATGTCGCATTTTTACGACATAGATCATTGACCTAGAATGTGCATGGCTTCAAAATTTCAGAGAAAATTGTATGAAACCTTCCCTCTATCACCTTAGTCCGCTTTTCGTATTTTCCAGACTTTTTCCGCATAATCGTGGTATTTCCCAATAGGTCTTCAGCACGGCCTAGATTTTACATTACGACCTCGTTTGACCTTGAAAATATTGACCTAGGTCAATGAAACCTTGCGATATGGGAGATCACCATCGCCCTCACACACTCTTTGATGGGTGTTTTTTTCTAACCCCCTTTATTTCGAGATCTCACGGGGCACTTTAGGACCCCCTCCACTGCGCGTGCTAAGACCTACCTGCTAAGCGTGGCTTTGGTACAGCCAATTATAAATATAAAACTCGTCTGAATTAATAGTTTCAGCGGTGAATTAATATTAATACATGAAGAAAAATAGCAGCATTCTTAAGTGTCACTAATGTCCTAATAATAGACTGTTTTAGCGAGAGGCTCTCCATTTCAATTCGCATTTTTGTATGGCTCAGCTAGGCCGCAAAGTATCTTGTATATAGCAGCATGACGTGCCTCATATCATGACATGCTGCCAGCTTAAAATTTTTTACCTCTTTCAAATGGAATTCAAATAGTACGATATATTGTCTGAGCACTGATTGTGTGTAAGGCATTATTTACAAGACAGTTTAAGGTTTTGTTTGGTCTCCTCACATTACTTCGAAGAACAGTAAAACTAACACTTATTGCATGAAACTCGATAATATTTCGTTCTCGGAACGTCTTCAAACATAATAAGTAGTTGTTTTAGTGTTTTTCGAAGTATTGTGAGGAGGCCAAACAAAGCTTAATATTTCTTTCAATATGAAATATTGGACTAATGAATCATTTTCTGCAGAAATGAGGCCAAATTCATAATGTTAAATAACAAAATACCACCAAAACCTCACCCAGCTAAAAATTCACAAGACGCTACATTCGTTTTGATGGAAACAAACGAAATGTATCGAAGGCTATTCCAATTCCTCTCCAAATATTGCAAGCGCTTACCAACCACAAAAATAAGGACAGAGAAACGGCACAAAACTTAAGCAAGGCAAAGTAGAGCAGTGCGGTGGTCTGCCGCTCTGATACCTCCGACCCAGCGGTGGCTGCACCAACTCGCGATCAGCACAGCCGGGCTCGGCGCAGCACCGCTTCCTTGGCCATCAAAGTGATCAATGCCGCGCCGCGCCCGTCACTCAGCCGCTCCACGACCACACCGGCGTCACCACGGCTACTCGAGAGACTGCACTCTTCTCTCTCTCCCTCTCTCTCTCACTCTCTCCCCTCTCTCTTCTTTGCTCTCTCTCTCTCCCTCCCTCTCTCTCTCTCTCTCTCTCTCTCTCTCTCTCTCTGCGGTGAGTGGCTGGAGACCAGCCGGCGCCAGCTGTGGCAGCCCGCCGTGGGAGGCAGTGTCGTCGCGTCACGCCTCCGGTCGATACGACGACGATCGGGCTGCGTGCCACTCAGCCAGCAAAATCAACCCCACGGCTATTTAGTTTTTTTGGGTGGCATCCACCCTGATGTCATCCAGTTTTTATGCATTGGTTCTGCTCCTTTTCAGATACTTCCTTTCAGTCGTTCGTTTTTGTCTTCAAGTCTTTTTGCGGTGAAAACCGAGTGGAGCATTCGAAGATTGGTGGAAAGGTTAGTTTTACACCAAAATTTCTCCTAACCTTCTGGAAATGTCCCATGGAATTCCGACTGCCTCAAAGACGTTTCTGGAAATTTCAGGTCTGTAGGCGGAATGCTTTAGCAATTATGACTTTCGGAAATGTTTCATAATCCAAAAGATTTATTTCTGCCTTTTATATTACTCCGGAATATGTGAAGGGAGCCAGCCTACTCTTCCCACGCTTCTTTGTTGAGAGAAGGACACAATATATTCATACATTGGCAGCTGGGACGAAGAAACCCAACTCACTGTTCTCCGAGCTTTTTGCGAGGAATCGCTCTACTGTCCCCTGCTTTTTTTGTTTTATTTTTTTAGGCAAGCCATCTCACTATGGCGGCGAGGCTGCACATCAGTGCCAAGTCTTCTCGTCGGAAGTCTTGACAACACATTTCGACGTGTTCTCGATTTGTTTGATTTAATTTTCGGAGCCGGCTGTACTACAATGCTCTCAGCCTTATGGATTTCAGAATCTGTGTTGTATAGAGAATAATCGTGACTGCAGCAGTTTTAACAGAATAAAAATTTTAAGAAGGATAAATGTATATATTCCACAATTCACTGACAAAAAAAGTTACAGCATATAATCGTATAAACATTTAGAATGTACCCTAAAACTGATATTTTGAAGAACTTGATCGTATTCGGTGTTTCTGCAAGAGCAAATTGTGAATACAAAAATAGATACGTAATTATATGCTGTTATTTATATCAGAGCGTTAAGTGTAGTACGATTACATTCTAGGTCCTAAACATCGTGCTTGGGAGGTCCAGATCGTCGCTCCTCAACAGCTATCGCCCGACAGGGTCCTATTTCAGTGCCGAGAGCAGATTAATTCAACGATAATAACACACGTGCTACACCTGGCTATAATTGTCACAGCCATGGCGCTAAGACAAGACATAGTTGAGCTAGAATTATTATTTTAGGGACCATTCGCTTTCTCTCATCACGGAAAATCGAATAATGTATAATATAATCATACTAGGTCAAAACACAAAAATAGTCTGAGCTCAGGTTAGGTCAAGGTCACTTTTTAACCTAGCATGCTCAATATGTATACCAATCGACTTGCAAGAGCAATCCGAAGGCAATTATATCAAAATGAAAGCTGAATCCTCATATCATGTTAAGTTATTGACATGATATATATAAGTCTGAAAACTGCTTAAGTAGTCCCAGACGACCTCTCAGAGGTCACAGGTGAAAAATTGTAACATGATCCTGGAAAGGGACCCAGGATACTACGATTTTGAGAACATAAAGGTATTCTTAGCTGTATCTACACAAATACAGCCAAAATTCTGTTTTTCCATATATTTTCAACGGAGAGGCCATGGTCCGTACTTGACCTTAGGTCATCGATATGAGAAATCCCAGAATATGTGATGTAGCACTCGGTGGGCCAATTATGATACATAAGTTTAAATCCGATAGATTCACCCATTTGTTGCTTATGCCACCTTTAGCATTTTTGGAGGTAATGTCACTTGACCAGCACTGGTGACCTGACCTGGGATGACCCAACCATATATTGTTGGGGAAAGTTGCGAAATTGATCAGGGGTAAGGTGTGCCAAGTGCGACTGCGCTTCGCGCCACCGCTTGTCGTGCCGGTGGAAAACCCGAGGGGGTGTTCAAACATCACCCCACCATTGCGCGTGTTAATGCTCATCAGTCGACTTGCATCAGACTAAGCCGGAGAAAATAGCCAAATACTACATGGCTGTTGAGATTGCTCGCCGCTTGTTAAATGACGTTATCAAAGGTTGAAACGTGTTTTGCTTTATTTGGTCTGAACGGTCAGGCATGGTGTAAGAAATACATGCATGAAATACACCATACAGGCCAATTTACAAAGCAAGTTTACATAATAAGTCTAAGCCCATAGCATAAAACCGTGTGAGCTTTAACACGCGCACTGGAGGGGCAAAGGGGACCTCAACTACTTTTCCAAGGTGGTCGGAAAACAGCTCGTAGGCAAAAAAAAACATTAATGCTTGGCCACATTTGAGAAAATTTAACGGCACGTCGATTGATGAAATAATTTTTAAAATTGGTCAACAACTTATTGATTTATAGGCTTTCAAACTCAGACCTGCATTTTGAGATCACTACAATCGCGCGGTTGGACCAGTTCGCCTGCATTGGAGATCGAGTGGTGACCTTATAACGCCATATAACCGGGATGATACGAGTATGTCAAGGTCAGCTCACATGGAGGTCAAGGTTAAAGGACAAATTACACCGTCATAGCAGTACTTTCAAGGTCATTGGCCCCAGTACCTCCGGTCAAATGACGTTACCCGGTCTGACTATATTATGCTATGATATCACAATTAACAAGCGCATTGACGGGGGTCTGAGCTACCTTCACTTCGACGGGGAGAGGGCGCGGGAATCCGCCCCCTAAGATCTCGAGTACCACGCTAGGTGGTGACAAACAGTAAACGGTATTGGGTAGCCCATCTACTTCTCCATCTAAAATATTTAAACCATTTTTGTCAGGTCCCATTTAAGGTCACTAGAGGTCAAAGCATACCATCATAGGATAGCATGTAAATGAAGGTTTTCGGTCATTACATCTGAACAAGTAAAGATAGAGAGAAAAATGTAGACCTTTGGAATCTTCGCGTCAAGCGGTATCGAATGATGCATAATTTTACCATGCAAGGTCAAATCAGGTCAAATATTTCATTTGAGCTGAAGTCAATTCAAAGTCAAATTAGGTCAAAATGCATCTCATTAGAAGCACCAAGACAATGACAATCTAATAAGTTAAAATAAACACTCTATCACCATTCATTACCAGTTTATTTAGTTAAAACTACTTTTCCTATGTATTTCCAATGGAGAGGTCATGGCTCGTACCTATCCTTACGTTATCAATATAAAAAATACTGGAACATGTTTTAGAGAACTTGGTGGGCCCATTATGTGGTATGAGTTTCAATCGGATAAACTCCCCCCTGTTCCGATTTATGCTATCTTAAACTTGCTTGGGGTCAGTTCACTTGAACTGTGCTAGTGACCTGACCTGAGATGACCTAACCTTAAGCTTTTGAGAGAAGTTGTAAACATGATCAGAAAAAGTTTGCCAAGTACGCCACCGTACTTGGCCGCCGTATCTCGATAAAAACCGAGGGGCCGGGTATCCGCCCCCGTCAATGCGTATGAAAACACGCACCCCGTTGGGGGCGAAATTCGCCCCCTCTTGGTTTTCGCCAGTTAACGCAAAAACCAAGAGATGCCGAACCAACAAATCTTACAATACCTTATCCCTGATCAAATTTACGCATCTGACTAAATTTATAGGTCAGGTCATGCCAGGTCAAGGAGCTATTCAAGGCCAAGTGACCCAACCTCAAAACCCAGCATCACGAGTTTGAAGCAATGCCTTTGGAATATCTATCGACCGCTCAATTTCAAACTTTCACCATATGATAAGGTCATTAGTGTCTACAAATCTGCTATCTCGGAATTTCGATATTGTTTACCTAAGGTGGGGTTAAGTTTTTGGTCACTCCATTATAAGTCTATTGTGAAAAATAGAAAGGGCTCGTTTTCACCAAGAACTGGATAGATAAACCTGAAAACCCTCACAACATGTATTCTTGCCACAATCTTGATCTTAAAGTTAAGTCTTTTACCATCTGACCTCTCGAAGGTCATGTCAGGTCACAGGAACATACAGTGATTGTTTTTCCAAAAACTTCTTACTGAATTGAGATCAAGTTCCCATTTTGCCTGCATTGTGCTTATATCGTCATGGGGAGTTTGACATGCAACATGACCATACCAGGTCAACATGTGACCTTTACCTAGCCCGATGTCAGGTAATTTTCACAAATTGACTTAGCAAGGTCATATTATGTATACACCATTCGATTTGCCAAGATAAGAGGACTCCAATGATGTGCGGGGGGGGGCGCCGGTTCGCGAATCCGACCGCCGGAGCGCGAAACGGCCCGAACTTCTGTACATACATATATGCTGTAGCTTTGCTGAGTGAAAATATCTAGGGGAAACGTACATCACCCTGTTGTAATCCTTTGAAACCTTCATTGAGCTTTGCTGACCTCAATATTGACACGACATAAAAATACTTCGTATAGTTTCTCTTCGTCTTGTCAAGAGCTTTCGAACACCACCGTAATTTTCCTTAAGCTTTTCTGGGAAATTAGATACGGAGGGGTGCGAAAAACGTCCCCCAGCGGGGCGCGTCATACCAGGGATCCCAGCGGGGCGATTGTTAAGGTAACTAAATATAAAGGTCAAGGTCAAAGGCCAAATTCAAAGGTCATGAGTAAGATTTAACCCTTATTCCCCGCTAAACAGTTGCTATAGTGCTATAGTGTACATTATAGGTAGTATACCATATTGTGACATCATAGGTCAAAGGCCTTGAATGACCTTTACCCCAAAATTGTAGGCGAGATATTTGCGACTTTCCCTATATGACCCTGGTCCGGCTTTAGCTTATTTTAGTCTCTTTCCTACACAATCACGGATATTTCCCAAAAGGTCCCCATTATGGCCGAAATTCAACATTTATGACGTCGTTTGACCTTGAAGACACTGCCCTAGGTCAATGAAAAATTGTCTATGATGTAGATCACCATAGGCCCCACTCACCCCTCAACTGATGTTTTTCTACGTCTCCTAGCTTCCGAGATCTTGGGAGAGGCCTACCAGGCCGTTAATAAATGTGTATCTGGAGCTCCTATGCATTTTCTACGCAGCTATTCAGGCAAGTTTAAGCTTTTCAAGTGCAGCAACTTGTTTATTGATAAAGGTATGAATATTTTCCTGCTTCCTGACAATAGGTTCACAGAAAATTGAACTGACATAATTCCAGAAAAACACAATGGAAACTAAAACTGAGTGTGATACAGATATAAGAACACAAACCACTCGCCAGGTGTACGAATAGGTGCCTGCTTTTTATCAAGGCAATACATGGTTTAGTTTAAGCTGCTCTTTCATCGCTTGAGCCTTCTTTTTCATTCCCAAACAATGGTTCGAATTTCTCAAAACAGCTCAAACTGTTCAGTGAGTTTTAATGAAATTGCATGGCAAAAACGCATTTTATTGCTCCGGGCATGCTTTGAAATAAAAATTCAAGCAATTCACTAAGTAAAGCATTGGTTCAAGATTCAGGGGTCCCTATTCTAATACGTGCTTTGAAGGGGGAGGGGTATCCATCCCTCGGGCCTTTTGGAGATGGATTATCGCGCAGGGCCGCTGTACTTGGCTTACCTTTTGTCCTGATCATTTTAAAACTTTATGCAAAATCTTTAGTTTGGGTCATCTTAGGTCAGGTCGCCAATGCAAGTCAAGTGACCTCACCTAAAAAGTGTAAGATATCATAAGTCAGAACAGAGTAAGCCTATCCGATTGAAACTCATATCATATAATGGGCGTACTGAGTATAAAAATAGATTCCGGTATTTTTAGATCGATGACCTAAGGCCAGGTACGAGCCATGACCTCTCCATTGGAAATAAATGAAAAAAGTGGCTTAAACTGAAAAGCTTAGTACTGGATGATGGTAGAGCCTTTATTTTACCAGAATTAGGTTTAACGTGTCCCTGCAGTTCCGATGATATGCATTTTGACCTAATTTTATCTTGACCTGACAACTTCAGGTCAGGTCAAATCCTATAATTGACCTGGTGTGACCTAGTAATGTCATATTATACATCATTCGGTTCTGCTTACTCTGAGGATTACAGCGGTTTAAACTGCTTTGCTCTATCTTTACTAATTCAGATGTAATGACTGAACACCTTCATTTACATGTTATCCTTATATTGGGGCGCCTTGACCTCTAATGGGCTTCAATACGCCCCGACAAAAAATAGTTTAAATGTTTTAGATATAGATTTGGATGGGCTATCCAAAGCGTTTAACGTTTCGTGGTTCTCTAGATCCTACAAGGGGTGGGTTCCTACCTCTCCCCCGTCAAAGCAAAGGTGGCTCAGACCCCCGTCAATGCGCGCATTAGCCCTCGCCCCACCGGGGGCCATCGATGGCCCCTAAGGTTTTTTTCGGGATAGCAGAACAAACGACGAAACGGAGCGTCACAGTTAAGGGCTCTATCTCTCACCCCATTATTTTCCCACCATCCCTGAAATTTTTTCCCAGGGTCACCTAAGGTCAGGTCACCAGGCGAGGTCAACCAAGGTCACCTCACTTCAACTTTTGAACTCTATAAGAGCTACATTTCTTAGTCGATCGATTTGAAACTTCCGGCACTTCATGACCACTCCAGGGTCTACAAAATTTATATCCGGGATTTTTTTAGATTTCGTGACCTGTGGCCAGGTCACGAGGCTACCTCTCCCATTGAAAAAGCATGGGGAAAAGCTGTCTTATGATCTAAAAGTCACAAAAACGATTGCAAATGCTAAGCTTGCTTAGAAAAACGTTCTTGGTCACCCCTTTACGGATCCCAGGGGCCATATTTTCCCTTTGACCTCTCCGAGGTCATCCAAGGTCACATGCTAGACAAGTATTTAGACAATAACTTTTGACCTATTGCAAACACATCGTGCCGCACGGCTATTATAAGGCCTACCTTTAGTGTTTTTGTCAACCACTGGCGGGAGGCCATTACGTTTGACAAAACGAAGAAAGGTCTACCAATTTCCTATCAAATGTACTTTACCAGATCTCAATAGCTCTAGTGGCATAAGAGCAATGCCCAGTTTTCTTAATCATTGCATATTTGAGTGCAAATATCCTATTGTGACCTAACTTGACCTCTGGAGGTCAAATAATTGACCTGAGTGCTTAAATATGTAAAGTAATTTCTTACTGAATTCACACGAGCTTTCTAATGCACTTTGCAGATTTTTGCTGCCCCCCCCTTTTTAGGAGTTAGAGCGGGGTCATGGATCGAGGGGGTCACCGGCACCACCTTCGCCCCGGTGGGGCGAAGGTGGTGCCGGACCCCAGTGGGGAGTGGGTTGAGCATACCCAGAGGTGGACCATGAAAATCCCCTCGACCATATCTTTCCTTGAACCCCAGCCGGAAAACCTACGCTATACATGAGAGGAGCAATATGCATTACTGTCGTTCAATGCCGGAAGTAGGAATTGCAATTTTCCATTTGATTCGCTGAATAAAAGACAAGGTAATTTGTGAGAAGTACAACTTCGTGATGCTGGTGCTGTGAAAACTTGATTTTCACCTCAATTCCGTTGTGGTTATACCCTGAAGGAGGAGCGAGATGACGGAACTAAATAAAAGCTCCCGCAAATTAATTGCGTCACATAATGTGACATTGTTTCATTTGGATTGTTCTTAAAAGCATACTCTGGTTAGATTGTATGGTGAAGTCTGTTGCTAAGCTTGGAAACTTTCCCAGCATAAACCGAAATCAGGCAGGGACTGTGAACCAATGTCCGGTAAGTGGTGGGAGACTAATGAGCCGGGGTCGGTGGCGGCGCCCCGCCACTGAGATCTGTGGCCGCAGTCGGTGGGGAGCACTAATCAGATGGGATCACACGTCTCCAGGGAGCACTACCGGCAGCCTCTGTGCCAGAGGGCACAGGATCGTTATAGGAGTGATCCTAAACTACCCTCGGTATCGGTCAAAGCCATAGGCATTTGCTTTGAAGTGTTGGATATCAGTTTTAGGAACATCGCTGATATGTTTAATTCGGGAAGAGCAATTATTTACAGGCTGTTGGCTTCAGGTAAGGCACTAAGACAAGCATGTCTGCAGCGTAAGCTAGGCCACTGAGGTGAAAGAGCCTGGAAAAATATGGCAAATAGTGGAATGCATACTTCCCCTTTTAAGTAAAGAAGAGTATTACATGCTTTCCAAACGCCACTTCCAATACACGTGAGCATAACAATGGTAGCATACACTAGGAAAACCTCCATGCAAGCACAATTGGTCAATTAAAAGTCTCAAAAAGGCGCATGTGCTATTTTCATAATTTGTGCATATATTGATATGTTCTTATATCTATCAGATTTAACTTCGGCAAACTTAAATACTAGGGAGGCTTTCACAAGTTACAAGCCGGTGATAAGGTTCTTGGTTAAAAGGGAGTGGCAAATATCACAAAATGGTGTGGCCCATGCATGACAAATATGTAATGTCGGTACTCACTCTCGGCATCGTGACTCCCGGCATTCTCATTCCAGTTGAGTTGTTCATTGTCGGCGGGCCCATGTTGTCGTTGGGACCCAGCGGGTTTGGCCTGCAGGCGAAGATATGGTCACGCACACAGCCGGAACGGCCAACGGCCCCACAAAACAACGGTGCCGTCCAAGCTAATAAAAAACGACTGTGCCGCGAGGTGCCTTCTCAGAAAGCGGCCAGACAGTGGCTCAACAAACACGCCTGCTTGCCACAGCTTTGTTGGTGAGAAGGGTATTAGCCAAGTTATACTATTCCAAGATTGAAGTCGAAAGATAAGATTCGAGCTTAAAGTCTCAAGGGAAAGCCTGAGCCCCTAGCCCCCATGTATCCAGCACTGGGACTAGTCCTTGTAGATAAATGACAATATGTCGGATACATAGAAATACAAACGCAGCGTCATATAAAGTGTCGAATCGGCTTCAGGGATGGGTTTAGGAATTTGCCAAATGAAAATGCCAAATAAGGGCACTGTCTGAAATTACGTGGGGCACTTTCTCGAAACTAGTCGTGTATGTTTTAGGGGCCTGTACATCAAAAGTCTGATGTGGAGGCTAAGGATGTAAGCTTTTTGAGAGCGGTGGCCACATAGTCGAACGGGTCTGCTGCTGGCAGTAAAGCTGAAGGGGTAGAAAACGAGGAAGAGGGCATCCAATTCGATTCGAAAGAAAATAATCATTGCCCATGAGGATGTTTCCACCGCTTCATCCCCGATAGAAACAAAAAAGTTAAAGGGTCTCCACAGGTAGCTTTAAGAGGCTGACAGAAAGACTAAGAAACATAGTTAAGGCACTAACGCGCTCCTGGGTCACCAGTGAAGACCTCGCCTTTTGCTCCAATAGATACGCCACCAAACGCACGTATTCTACTCATTCTCAACAAGAAATCGTATTTCAAGGGGCGGAAGCCAATAACGACTGCTTCTACAAATTTGAGCGATCCATCTCTCGTCTCCACACAAACAGTGCCAAGTCCCAGACACGTGTGACCGGTACTCTCCGTTGTACCGATATTATCAACATCGTCTACTGTACACTTTCCCCACAAATATGTCTGCACTAAACGTTTGGAGCAGCCGGAATCCACGAACACTTATCTTATTTTGTCATTAATGTTCATGCGCACCATGGAAATTGCGCTATCTGCAGGGTTGTGGGGGGTCGACGCAGCTCACTCCTCTCGGCGGCTGCTTCCCGAGCACTATGGTACCCCATATCCAAACTCGTTGCACAGCTGGCAACGGATGACGTCAGCGCCTGTAGCCTGTCTTCTCAATTGATTCAGCGACACTATCTTTGCCATAACCACTGGTAAAGTGACCCGGTTAGCCACACCGAAAACACACTGGCGGGCGTAGCACCTTTTCAGCTCTGCCTAAGCAAGCTAAGAAAGCATCAGCCGAGTAAGCGTCAACAGCTTCTCCAGTCTGGGGACAGAGCTTATGAATATTTTCCTATTCGAACGAAACGGTCCATCTGAAAGGCCTTCGTGCGAAGATTCTTATTGTTTTGTAATATCTTCTTCTTTCAGCTGGGCATAAAATCTGCAGGCGGGGTCAGACAGACCTAGAGGTAAAACTTCCATTGTCGATTCGGCTCAGTTCACAGGTCCAGTACAACTTCTCCAGCCACTCTGTGACAGAATTTCCTTGGTGACCACTGCAACTTTCGATTGCTCTTTTATCAAATATAGCTATGTTTGTTGGAGTGCCGGAATAGCTTGTAGAATATTAGAAGATTAAATTATTGAATTAACAAATCAAATCTCATAAAACATGATGAACACAAAACTTGCTGATGTGCTCAGTAAACATTTTCACACATAAAAATCAACCCGCGGGGCGTAGCTCAAGGAAACGATATCGGCACTTCTATTACACCCCTGAAGCTTATTACAGCACAGGTCAGAACTTCTCTTTAGACACCTCAGCACTGTTGTGAGCACAGACGTGGTTGCTTTAGCGGTTCGGCACATGATTAACCTCGAGTGGAGACTTGCAACGGGACAATATTCGCCACCCATTCAGCGTTGTCCGCTTCAGATGCCAAGGGGCCAACATCAGCCATTTCTGTCTCTAACCTCATGTGAGCTTCTGCTGCTGGCGAATAATAATAATTATTAGGGCTTATCGACGCACCAACTGCCGGGGTCATATGGCGTCGCCAACTCTTTCCCTGTTGGAAGGGTTTCTCGGGAGCCAGCTTGCTCCTTGTTCAGGGAAGCCGCCGGGTCTTGAAACCGGGTCGGCTGCGTGGAAGCCAGCTACGCTGACCACTCCACTACCGCCCCCATGCTGGCGAAGCTAGAGGAGCTTTAGGTGAAGGTGTTTGGTTTAAGTGGTGTTGGAAGACCACCGTGAATACTCCGCAAACATCATCTACCAGCACTTGACTAGTATTTCTGTTGAATGGTGTCGTCCCATCCCAGTCTTTGTCGAGGACACTTTTGACCGCCCTACTTCTGATGGTACTGCTCGTGCAGATACCGTTGTTTTCGAATTCTACTGTATTGTGACGGTGAGTGATTTGAAATTCGAATATCCTTGTGGATGAGAAACATTTTTGAGCAGGCCGTGTCATCCCACACTGACCACATAACTGCACGAAAGTGTGTGGGGACAAAGAGCGTTGTTCTACCAAGGCTGACACCAGTTCCACACACCAGGTGAGCCCCTTGGTGACCTCTGGACTTCCAGTGTAAGTGGGCAAGGTCACTGGATGGAGTCATGTGATCGGCTGACACCTTCAGCTGGCCTGAGGTGGAGTCTCGTCACAACTGTGTTGGTTTTATGGACTTACGGTAAGACTGCATATGAGGAAGCAGAAATCGATTTGGGGAACAATACACAACACCTAATTTCCTAGCCAAAGTGGTCTATGACTACGTCGATACCATAATTATCAGCAAACCATGTCACGATTACTTTGAAAGCTTATCGCTATCTTAGTCACAAAATCTCGTTATAATAAAACCAGATCAACAGAGGGATGATATTCTTAACTTCGCATATTGTTACGGAAGGTGAGTTAAGCATTTCCCATGTGATAAACATGATATAGTTGGTGGACATAGTACAGGGCTGGTTATACAGATCAGTCTTCCACAGCAAGGGCGTAGGAGCGGGGAAGCAGGGTCCTTGACCCGCCAATATCCAAACTTCTAATATTTAAGTACAACGCTATGGTGCTGTATGGTAACAAATAGCCTACGATATACCTTGTCCCTAAAAATTCTGGGCGCTCTCAATCCTATTTACCCGTGCCCTTCAGGCGCCCTTAGAGGAAAAGTAAAACAAAAACAAAAAGCAATGGAGGTAGAGGGGCCGAATGCAACAAATCAGCGGAAAAGACGGCAGCAAATTGAAATATAATGTAATAGGTCAATCCTAAGGTAGGAAAGCACAAGGACATGAGTGATATCGGACTTGCTGCTTGGATCGTCAAACAGATCAACCAACAAACTTTAATTCTTATTTTTCAATGCTTTCTTATGGATTCTCAAACCAAGCATTCTTAGATTAGGATTTTTACCATTTTTAGTTTACATTTTGGTTAGTAAGTTTGAGACAATCTAGAAAAATGATCAATAAATGTATTAGGTGCCTCAGATTTATATAGACATTCAAGCTTATCCCAGACGTTTTAAGAATATTGAAGTAGATTTGGAGGCTAAGTTGTTTGGCTGTTTTTCAGTGGAACAAGGCACAAAGCTGTTACGCACGAAACGATTCTTCGGTCAACCTCGATAACATGGACAAACTAGAAAATTGAGTCCAATATGCATTCTGTTACGAGTTCTAACTGAACTGAGATAGCACATTTTGGGGTTAAGAGCGCCCCGCTGGGGTCCCTGGCATAACGCGCCCCACTGGGCGGCGTTTTTCGCCCCCTCCCCTTCGTATCTCATTTCTCACGAAAGCTAAAGAAAAATTACGGACGGCGTTCGAAAGCTCTTGACAAGACAAAGAGATTTTATACGAAGAACTTTTATGTCAGGTCAATATTGAGGTCAGCATAGGTCAAAGAAGGTTCTATAGGCTTACAACAGAGCAGTGTACGTTTCTCTCTCTAGATCTGTCTTCAGGCAAGCTAGAGAAAATATTCATGCATCATTAGATTCCTCTCATCGCGGCACATCGAATGATGTATAATATGACCTTGTTAGGTCAAATTGTGAAAATGACCTGACCTCGAGCCAGGTCAGGGTCACAGAGTGACCTGGCAAGGTCATGTTGCATATCAATCAACTCCCCATGACAATATGAGCACAATGCAAGAAAAATGGAGGCTTTATCTCAATTCAGTGAGAAGTTATTGACAAAACAATCATTCTATGCTCCTGTGACCTGACATGACCTTTGAGAGGTCAGATGCTCAAAAACTCAATTTTATGGTCAAGATCGTGGTAAGAATAGACGGGTTGAGGATTTTCAGCTTTATATATCCAGCATTTACTGAAAACGAGCCCATTCTCTTTTTCACCATAGACTCATGATGGGGTGACCAAAAAATTGATCCCACCTTAAGTCAACAATATCGAAATTCCGAGATAATAGATTTGTAGACCCTAATTGCCTTATCATATTATGGAAGTTTCAAACTGATCGGTTTACTGATGTTCCCTGGGCGCCGCTTCAAACTCGTGATTTTAGGTTTTGAGGTCGGGTCACTTGACCTTGAATAGCTCCTTGACCTGACACGACCTTACCTTAAAAATTTGCTCAGATGCGTAGAAGTAATGAGGGATAAGGTACTGTACGTTTCGTTGTTCTACATCTCTTCGTTTTTGCGTTATCTGGGGAAAACCAGGAGGAGGGGGCGAATTTTTCCCCAGCCGGGCGCGTGTTAAGTTACGTTTTAGTATTACAGTTTGTATCTTTCTTACAGTCACTGAAAGGCTGAAGGTCGCCAGTCTTCTCAATCGACTTGTTGGAGGTATCGTTGGAAGTGGTAGCTGCTGTAATAAGATGTCTCTCTCCCTCTCTTGTGTCAAAGCAGGTTTCGTGGATTTTCACACACAGGATGGTTCCTTTATTCACTGTAAATGAGTTAGTTGCCTAGTTTCCATGCAAAAATGGGGCAATGAAAATGTATATTTTATGGTGATGTCTAAATGGTATAGCATCAAAACAAAATTTTACCAGATGTTTATTCCAGCTAGCCCCCATAAGGGGTTACCTAAGATAAAAATACAGCGTTAGCTATAGATAAAATAAAACCAGCGTTAGCAAGAGAGGCGAAGCTCACTTCTTGTAAAACCAAGTAAAACCAGGTAACAATTACACATTAGGAAATAATTGTCTTTTCCAGAGCCCGGTGCGGTAACACTAGACAGAGATAAGAACTGGTGGAATACTTTTCTTTCCACCCACTCTTAGCATTTAGAGCTAGAACTGACTGTATGCACGTAATTTCACCTATCCTCTGTTTTTTATGTCTCTTTCGAGTGAGTGAAGTCCTCAGCTTGTATGCCCAATAGTTGAAAATGTATCGGCAGGAGGAAAAATTAGCCTCATTTCTGTTAAGAAGTGTACTTTTGTGAACTAAATATATTTTATTTTAATCATCCTCACGGAACCCTCCGGCCAGAAAAAATTGAGAGCCCGCTTTAAAGCAGTCAGTTTGACAGGGCCACCTTCTTAGCGCTGTTTTACCCAGAATACTTGAGCATGTCTCGTTACCACGGTCGGTACATAAATAACGTGCGCTGAGGCGGCACATTTATTCGAGGTATATGTTTCAAAGCAGGTTTGCTTAGCACGGTAAGCCTCTTCCGGCAGTTCATGCGGATTTTTTTATTTCTGCGAGTGATTATGCTTTCAGAATTTCCAAAATAATTCAGGGTTTGTCCGAAGACTTATCACGAGATATTCACACTTTCATGACATGAGTGTTAGAAGAATTGACCGCTGAGGCCGGCCATTCCTCTGTTTTCTGCGCACGCCCACTTCTCGGTCATTTCAGCGAAACGCACGTAAACACATGGAAACATTTTAAGTACATAAACACATTCTCAACCTGCATCAAGCCACCACACTGTAGACATTCAGAACCCCTCCACGACCTAGGAATTTTATTAGCGTCTACTCCGATCTACGCTCCCTGCCAGCTCTAGATATTAACACCACTCCAACACTCACAGCAGTTTGGAGAAGAGCGCCTTCATCTTCAGTCACTGTGGCATTCACATTCCGCACTGGGAGCTCCAGTTCGCTCCGCGCCGGCACCCGTCACCGCCCGTGTCAGCCACCTCGACTGGCGGCGACGCAGCCCGTCGGACGCGACGGCGGCTGCAGTGACCCCCCCCTCCCGCCGCCGCCGCCGCCGCCGCCGCCCGCTCCGGGCCGCACGGCCGCGCCGACGTCAGCGGCGCCGCCGTCGTCCCCCTCCCCTCCCCACCAGCCCCGCCCGTCCCGGCCGATGGTGAAGTGCCTGTCAGCCATGGATCAAATGGATAGATACGGTCCACATCAATAACACGCGATATCCCGACGAATGAAGACAGCTTGAGATACGTTCGGATCTGACAGGAACTGAAAGGGTCACTGGGAAACCGACAAATGACCTTCGGTCACTTTTGCGGGTAGTAAAGGAAAATTAAAGGATGTACCGTTACACTGACGCGCAGCTTCCCGGGACCTATGGGTCATGAGGCAATTTTTTAACCCACTGCGTTTCTTGAGGGGATACACAAAGAATGTGGCAATCAACAGGAACACTTGAAGAGAGCATTGGGAGCTCCCTATCACAATGTATGCAATGGATCTTTTTTAGGAATTACATGGAACACGATTTTTGTAGAATGTGGTGTAGAGCAGAGGCATACTAAGAAGATTCAACTTTGAGGCGGTCATTCTTTTTATAAGACGGGTAAATATTTATTGCCTCCGACGTGTTTGATTGGACACTGGTGATAATGCCTAGGAGCTTTGATAAATATGCTGTGAATGATGTTTGTGTTCCTCATTGTGGGTCATAACCCAAGAAAAAACTAGAATAATGATCATAGTGCGATGCTGACTCGGCTCCTCTGTATCCAGACAAGCTTGTTTAGCGCAAAAGAAAAACACAAAGTACATTGCAAGAATTTCAATTTGGGTCTTAATCCTGACCCTTTGCATTTATCAATCATGCCTATAAATACTTGAAACTGATTACTGGATGTGCGGACTTACATTTTCCGGGAAAAAAGAAACAACTGCCTTCTACCTTTGGGATTTTATACAGGTATACCACAATCAAAGGGCATAAAGTTTTCTTCTACTCCTTCGTACTTACACTGGTTGAAAAAGTAGACAACAAATTTACAATATATTTAGGTGCGCTAAAAAAGAGATTTGTATTTTTCTTTTTCATGCAGTATAACTTCGGAGGATAGGTGCAACAATATTTTAACCAGAGTATGTTGAAATTAAAACAAATATATTCAACCAAAGATAGACATAAAACGCTGTTAGTGCTAACTTCTTTGGCCGATCATAGGTTACTATGCAACTTGCAATATTTACAATACTTGAGGTAAGCATTATATCTTATAATGCTGTAGGTATCGCTTAAAAAGTGTTACGTGCAAACCAAAAGCATGCGCAGCATTGTTTTCCTCCAGTTTTTGCCGATATAAGAAGCCGTGAAAACATAGGTACAAACTGGGTCACTTAAATTATTTTGATATCATTCGGTGTTCGTTATGTATATCGTCATCGAGCCTTCTTCCTGTCCATACGTCTGCATGACATAATTGTTCGCAATTTTTAGTGGACCCAGCTCACGGGTAGCTAAGGAAAAAAGGAAATCGTTACCATTTATTTTCCTATCAAAAGTAGTGTCCACAAGTTGTCTAGTAAAACGTTTGGGAGGGACCAAACCAGGTAAAATCATGAAAGGTGGCATTTTAGAACAAAATCGGCTAAATAAGCCAAAACTGAACCAAATTGGTCTGCTTTTGGTGGGGACATGACCGAATTGACCCTCCCCGTCAGGATTCACCCCTGGTAGTGCCTGAGATGTAATAAGCGCTACGTGTTTTATTTCATATTACCCAGCGTTCATTGCTGTTCCTTTGCGGACCAGATATTTACTCTTCTTAGTAGGTGGGCCAGGAGTCTCATCTACTATCTCTACTTAGTAGAATGACCCGGTTTTTTCAACAATCCATAAGTACTCATTGATGGTTCATAAACACCAAGAATATTAAAAAAATGTTTTTACCTCCTATAATTAAGAAAAGTCAAATAGTACGGTTTCCACGTGTCCGCCAAATCATAAATTGTGTTTCCTTCCGAACACCCCAACTGCATGGCCTTGTAGTTCCACTTTTACTTTCTGTTGGGCTAGTGTGGGTTCACTTTCCGTGTAGAGATCTGGGAAATGTTCCTCCGAACCTAATAATCCCTTCCAGAAGCGCGGGGAGGAGCACAGCACTGCCTCTCAGTTGTAAGAGCGCCAAACTCCCTACGCCGAGTCACGCCCTGACGATGCAGTCGACATGTCTGGGCTGTCGAAGTCGCCGCCGGCGTGTGTGGAGCCCCAGTCAGCGCGGCCAGCCCTATCGTGGCCATCCTCGGGCGCCGTTCCCAGCCACCCGGCGGGTGTTCCGGCTGGCTCCGAATCAATAGTCGGTGCCGCTGCGGCGCTCCACCGCTGTGGCTCTGCCCTGCGGCGCGGCGGTGCGGTGCGTCTGCCCGGCGGCCGCTGCTGGAGTGTCACTAGTCAGCACATGAGGGCGCTCCACTGTAACCAAGCGGTACACTCCAGCGCTGGTGGCGATCGCTGTTCTTAGCTCGCTTACTGCTCCTGGCCCCCCAATAACTTAGTCGGCAGAGCAGGGATGCGGATTTTCTCAAAGCGGTGGTTTTGTCAGAATTTGAGAAACCGTCGGCTACTGACGTAATGAAAAAGTCACAGAGGCTGCTTGCAGGACCACAGCCCTGCAACAAATTATAATCCCCTTTACGTATCTAGGATGAAAATAAACCAGAAGTGTAGGTGAACGCTATTCTCAGGGTTTTAGTGGGAGGTTCAACCATGCTACCAAAAAGTAAACATCTACAACTCTGCTCCACCTTTCTAAAGGGTACAACGGCATCGAGCTTAAGTGAACATATTGCAAAACTGAAGACGTGGTAAGCGTGGAATGGACCTTTCGAGGCCGTAATAGGGCAGCAGTGTCAAACAATGAATTTTGTATTAATATTGAAATAAAGTAGACAGCCGAAAGTCCTGATTGTGGGGCCGACCTTTGTAATTGGCACAGGGTGGGGATTCGCTGCCGTGCTGCCTCCCGTTAATATGCACTTGGTTACAAACGGGCAGGGGAGAGTGAAAGTGCCGCCCAACGGTGTCCCCAGAGACAACCAAAAATTAATTCAGTTGTCTGTTATGAAGGGAAATTAACTTGGAAAGTTTGATTTCGACCTTTGCTACTGGTGTCCCTAATTCCAGTCAATACCATGTCTCTGATGGATAGTCACATTGTGAATTATAAGAAACAAACGTTCACGCCAGCTGATGAGGGTGTCTGGGGGCGAGTGGGGGCGAATCCCCTCTGATCGAGTACACGTTATCCCTGCTCCTCCACGGCGCTCCCTGAAACGCCCTCGGTGCCTCAAGAAGCGTTGTTTCCCACTAATTGCTCTGAGAATGCCAGTACCGACACTCCCCAAGAATTGATCCCACTGCTCTCCCCTTTCCCATCTATGGATCTCACGTCGAAAAATAGTGCCGGGTTTGGATTAACGCAAGCACAAGAGAGGGGTCTGACATTGAACCATTGAAGGGGGTGGTCTGAATATAAAAATATAAAGATCCCCTGAAATCTAAAAAACGAGAAGGGTCAGAAAAAATGGTTGATTGGGGTTTTTTGTAGGGGATTTGGTGGTTTACAATCTAATACCGTCTTATTGACCTGGATCAATTTTCGAACATTAAAACGAGTTCATGAAGGTCAAGGCCATCCTTTATGTTCCGTGCCTGTCTGAAATAAACAGGCGTGTTTCCAGATATCGGCCACGCTAGAGACCTATTGGAGTATGTCACGATAGTGTGCAATGATACAAAGCCGGTTTTATAAATTTTGTCCAAGTTGTTCCCAGTTCGACTGTTGCAGTTGGAGACTCACTAAAGTCATCAAGGGACTTGTCACGGAGACCCCAACCCCACCACCCGAACGAGGAGCTCCCACAATGAAGGGTTAATTTAGAAGCCAAAGTTTAACGTCCCACAAAGCATAGGGACGGCCGCCCCGCTCAGATCACCCTCTCACCATTCAGTTGCCAGCCGACCTGTACGTCGGGCAAACTATTGAGCGCCGGAGCCTCTCAGGGGAACCGATCCCAAGCCTGGACATACACTGCCACTGCATGCTTCTGAGCAGCGGGCCGGAGCCCAACGCTCTACCATCTGAGCTACCGGGGCGGCAAATCCCCTACAAACAGGCAAAGATAAGGTCTCGTGCAGTATATTTTGAAATATAGGTTCAAGTTCATCCAAGTTCATTGAACCTATTGACGTCATACTACAATATTGTCCCCATAGTATACATTTGGTACTAGAACAATAGAAGTCCTTTGGTTGGATATGAATATATGGCCTTGATCTTGACCTATGACCTTAGGCGTTGATAAACGCGTTAGGTTATCGAAAATAAGTCGTCATTTTGTAATATACGTCATAATGGATGACATTCATGTTGCTTAAAGCAACAGCTCCAATGGCCTTGAAAATCCAAAATGATATTAAACCAGGAACTTTCAAGTGATGTTACCTCGACATATCATCTCAATTACCTGACAACGGACGTTATCACTTGCTCTGCAATGCATGCAAACTGCTGCTTCAGCGTTTTTGTACCAAGCTCAAAATACAAGTCTGAATTTTAAATTCTAGAAGCAAACAACCATCTACCAGTTTTCAATTTGTTCTATACCACTTTGCGCTCTCGTGAATTCTTTCAAATGCTAGAAAGTACTTTTATAGCTTTTTACGGTTCTCTATCTTCGAAAGACTATATGAGGGTACCCACCGAGCCCTCTTCTTCAGTGCGCACCGTCGGATTGAATTAGGCTGGCTGGATTGGCATGGAATTTGTCAGGAAAGCATCAGACATTGTCCGAATTGGGTCTGAATGTTATTGGTCCCGGTACACACTTCCATTAGAAATGGTCGAATATCCTGGTTTTGGAAGTGGCCTAGTTGGCATACTCGGATGGTGCACTCCTTCCGCTTGGCACCTGACACAGTTTTTTCCGCAGGGGTCGTGAGTTCAAGCTACAGAGGAGCAGATTTGTTGAGCTGTTCTAGCTCAAGCCAAGCTTACTTCTCTTCCTTATTCGACGCTGGATGCCTTCAGCAGTTGATGTGTCGTCGCTCAACAGTTGGGTTGTCGTACCCAAAGCTATAAAATGATGTGACTTCGGTCCAAACATTACCCTCTCCCACCCAAGTGTTCCTCCCCATCATCGCAATATTATTGGTGTTTAACAGTGCACCGACGCCTATAGTGTCTTGGCGCCTAAATGTAGCCCCTCCCCACTACCTCGAGAAAAACTCATCATGGTTGCATTTCTATTAGACTCCCACTCTCATGTGGATTAGATTACTTTGAGTCATATTTTAGAAGACGTAAATAGAAATTACTATCACCTTCACCGAAAAGGGTTCTGATGTCAATGCGAAATGGAACAGGTTCTAGGGTGCCCTCCCCCACCCCTACCCCTAATATCTAAAACAAAAAACACCAAGAGAGACACCCGATTGACTGGTCGAAATTTTTGGATATATACATATGTGCCTCAACTTTTGGGTTTTAAGACACCCCAACTGCTGAGGTCATATAGTGAAGCCAGTTTCACCCTGTTGCAAGGGTATTATGGGTATCGGGAAGACTTATGCCCGTCAGGTGTTTGAGCCCTGGTCAGCGGCGAAAAAGTCGAATGCTCTTCCTCCACGCCACTGCATTTCCCTACATATGGTCCTCCAACTAAATAATACCTGGGACTTTCTGAGAGAAAAATGGCATGCTGAGAAGTTCCATTAGTATGAAAAATATGGAATAAACTAAAATTTGGATAAGATTATTAAGGAAAGATATCATAGAATATACTCTGAAATGTAGGCACCAATATCATTGACCTACGACGTCACACCAAGACATATTTTGCACAATGCATACTATAACTCTACAGCGACCTTTGAACTGGAAGTGCGGGCTTGACCTTGACATTTTGACCTTCGAACTTGAACTGTAACCTTGGACTTCATCTTCAGTAGCCTTAACTATGACGTCATAGTTACATATGATGCGCGTCATGTTGGGTCATGTTGGGTGACGTTATCTGACGAAAATTCATGGGGTGAACAATCTTAAAAACGCTAACATGGCCTTAAATTTGAATTCTATATGGGCTGGCATCGAAAAATCCTCCCGATTACATGGCATTGCAACGTCACCAATCGGTGTACAATGCAGGTGAGCAGGCACGACCTTGTAGTTGTTTTAATCCAAAATATAGATCTGGCCTTCAAAGCCTGAAGTAAAAATATATTACCGATTTTCCAACCACCAATATATTACGCATCACACTATCAATGTCTTCAAATATAGTCAAGACTATTGTTTCCGGTTCCGTACGGTTTTCCAACCACCGTGGAAAAACTGGTGACCTAGGGCACTTTAGGACCCTCTCCAAACTCACCCGACCAGTACGTCTGTTAAGTGCATGAGCTCAATGGAGCGTTGAACTGGAAACATGAGCCGATCAGCTCAGGCGGTAGAGCCTTCCCTGGATAGAACATTAGATAGGTAAGAACTGGAAATATTCCATCGTAGCATCACGTGTAGCGCGGCGCAGTCTAAAACCCAGGGAGGATACCGCACCGCTGACCCTGCTCGTACGGCGGCGCAGTCTAATACCACGGTGAATCTTGGAAGTGAGTGGCGGGAAAGTCTAACACCACGAACATACTGCCTGCAATGAGGCTGGTCGATAATTTTCCGCCGTTGTACGAGCCCTAAACCAGCTAAAGACCCCTGATGATCTTGTGGGGCCCAAATCAGCAAAGGTTCCCCGTGCAGCAAAATTATGTGGCACTGATTGACAACAGCACCAATGCCACTTGCCCGTTCAAAACATAATTTCCAGGAAGTGCTGAGGAAGTATGTTTATGGATATTTTATACATATAATTTTGGCTAAAACGTATCTGTAATAATTTTTGTTTGAAAACTGGCATCATATACCCCTAGGTAGGCAAAAATTTTGAACTGCAGGCCTCGACCCCAGGGCATGTCAGACTTTTACTAAGGCCTTCTTTAAACAATATACCGGGGGCAATATCACCCTCAATGACCAATATGAGACTAAATGACAAATAATGAGACTGGTATTATTTGAATTCAATAGCAAAAGTTATCTATTGCTGTGTGTATTGGGACTTCGGTAGTGATTTAACTGATAGGACCGTGGTGAATCGGGAGACACATGCAGACAGCAGAGGGAAATGCAAGAGGCAGAAGCCGACGTATGGGCAAATATGGATTCAGCGGCAGAGCGGATGCAGGAGCAGAAGTAAATGCGGGGACAGAGGCGGACACATGACCAAGCAGGTGAAGGGGCAGGGATGGATAGAAGATCCTGGATCCATTTACGTCAGGGGCCCTGCACCAGCTATGGGGCACCATGACCAAGCCATGAGCCCCTGCGCGATACTATTTCAGGGGGTAACAGCCCAGCTAAATGGACCCGGACCAGTTTAACACGCGCATTGACGGGGCCCTCGGGTTTTTCGGAGACAGCAAAAAACGGCGGCGCGTAGCGCCGTCGTACTTGGCATATCTTTTTCCTCATCATTTTTACAACTTCTGTGAAAATTTTGAGGTTAGGTCATTTCAGGTCAGGTCACCAGCACAGGTCAAGTGACCCGACCTCAAAAAAGTTTAAGATAGCATACGTCGGAGCAGGGTGAACCTATCCGATTGAAACTCATATCACATAATGGCCCCATCGAGGTCTCTAAAATATGTTCCGGTATTTTTGATATCGATGACCTAAGGTCAGGTACGAGGCATGACCTCTCCATTGGAAATACATGGGAAAATGGTTTTTACGGAATAACTCAGAAACGGATGGTGATAGAGCATTTATTTTAGCTGCATTAGACTCGCCTGGGCTTTTCGGTTCTAATGATATGCATTTTATATAATTTGACCCTGACCTGACCTCAGGTCAGGTCAAATCCTTGATTTGACCTAGAAAGGTCAAATTATATATCATTCGATTCAGCTTGCTGAGAGAATTCATATAGTTTAAGTGGTTTTGCTCTATCTTTACTTGTTCGGATGGAATGGCCGAAATAATGAATTTGCATGTTATCCCTATGACGGCATGTTTTGACCTCTCGTGACCTTAAACCGCCCCCACCGGGGGTCCAGCGCCACCTTCGCCCCACCGGGGGCCATCGATGGCCCCCTCTAACTCCGAAAATATGGGCGTTAGCGCAAATCTGCAAAATGCAATAGAAAGCTCGCGCGCATTCAGTAGAAATTACTTCTCATGTTTTAGTGCTCAGGTCAATGGTTTGACCTCCAGAGGTCAAATTAGGCCAAGATCGGCTATTTTCACTCAAATATGCAATGCTTAAGCAAACTGGACATAACTCTTATGCCATTAGAACTATTGAGGTCTGGTAAAGTACATTTGATAGGAAATTGTCCGTTCTTTTTCCGCTATGTGAAATGTAAAGACCTCCCGCCAGTGGTTTGACCTCCAGAGGTCACCTCGTGACCTAAGATGACCTGAGGTCACGAAAGGTCGAAAGTGACCTTGCTGTATATCAAATGAAGCCAGTGACAAGACAAAAACGGTGGTGTTTGGTTCAGCGTTCTAGCTTAATTAGGTCAAAGTTATTGTCAAAACACTGTTTTTGACCCCTGGTGACCTTGGATGACCTTAGAGAGGTCAAGGGCAAATATGGCCCCTGGAATCCGTGAAAGGGTGTCCAAGAACGCTTTTCTGATCAGGCTGAGCATTTTTAGTTGCTTTTGTGACTTTTAGATCATAAGACAGCTTTTCCCCATGCTTTTTCAATGGGAGAGGTCACCTCGTGACCTGACCTCAGGGCACGAAATCGAAAATCCCGGATATACACCTTGTAGACCCTGGAGGGGCCATAAAGTGTAGGAAGTTTCAAATCGATCGACTTCGAAATGTAGCTCTTACAGAACTCTAAAGTTGAAGTGAGGTGACCTTGGCTGACCTCGTCTGCTGACCTGACCTTGGGTGACCCGGGGTAAAAATTTCAGGGATGGTGGCAAAATGATGCAGTGAGAGGTAGAGCCCTCAACCGCGGTGCTGTGCCTCGTCGTTTTTCTGCTATCCTGGAAAAACCTTAAAGGGGGCCATCGATGGCCCCGGTGGGGCGAGGGTTAAATGTGACCTGACAAAAAATAGTACAAATGTTTTCGATGGGAAGTGGATGGGCAGCCCAACACCGTTTACCATTTTCGCTACCTACCGTGGTTCTCGAGATCTTAGGGAGGCGGGTACCCCCCCCGTCAATGCGAGGTGGCTCAGACCCCGTCAATGCGTGTTAAGGGACTCAAAACAAAGTCAAGGGGCCAAAACCAGCTCAAGAGCCCCAAGACTGGATAAGGAGCCCCGAGATCGGCTTAAGGTCCTTGTAGCGTACGCAGACGGGTTCCAGCCCAGCCTCCCGTATCCGCCCGTGTAGCCGTCTGGTGGTGTCGTAGCGTCCCCGGTAAGCCTGTGAATGGCGCAGTAGGGGGTCCGACCCTCTGGTCAGGTATCCGCCGCCGCCCCTTACTGTTTGCCTTTAGCCTGCGGAACCGGGGGTCGCCCGCCACCCTGTCTGCCGGAGTGGCGGCAGTTATGCTCGATTCGTGGTAGCGTCCGTCCGTTCGTCTCGCTCTCGCGAATATAACTCTAGTCCTCCGAAAACTTACGTCGCTTATCGCTAACAGTCCTCTTATAATCTTAGGGTACCAGACCAGCTAAAGGCCCCTTATGATCTCGTGGGGCCCAAATCAGCAAAGGTTCCCGATCAGTGAAAGGACCAAGTAGTCGAATCGCCCTAAAAACCTACCAGGCTCCCCGTTAAAACCAGTAAGATGTGAGTGTTGGTCTCAGGGCGCCCCAAGTGCTGGCTCCACTGAGCCTCTTCCCCCTTACTTCTGGTAGCTGCAGTCCTGAGTGTTGATCTCAGGGATCTTGGAGCGTTGGTCTCAGGAGCCGCGATTTTTCGCCTCGGGAACCCTCCAAATACAATGGTACCCAGTGTTAGTCTCGGGGACTCCCGAAAAAGGCCTCAAATACTGGTTTCGCCCTTCCTCTAGTGCTAGTCTCATAGACCCTCCGCACAGGTGTATCCAGGGGGCCAAGGAGGGGGGGGGTATTTACCCCTTCCCCGATCGATACTTGCGCCCCCTGAAATGGGCAAAGTACCTAAAACTGAAGGATGATGACCTATTCGTCAATACGAGTCATCTCCCACGTATCCAACCCAATACAAATAGCCAGACATTTGTACTGGCCCGAGGCATTATATTGAAAAATAACCAGTGGATCAGTGGAGACACAATGCACTGGATTTCCAGCATTGTATACTGGAACGGTGCAAACTCCCATTTTAATTCAATTGGATACAAATTAGCAGTACAATCCGTCGATTATTATTCATTACAATAATACAATACACTATTATATATAATTATAATAATACAATACAATAATTAATTATTATTTATACAATTATTCGGCAATAGATACTTCCGCTGATTGAGCCGTCAAACACTCACCCATTGGCGACCAGTTTTCGGCCGTTCCCTGATCAATAGACCAGTCTGAACCTGTCTGGTGGCACCCTCATACAGTTGAGGAACGGTCTAGGAACCAATTTATCGGGCACTGCTAAGGCTCATTTCGTACACACCAGCGCCTGGGAGTCCAATCTGACTTCCCAACGATCTTCGGAGACGGAAGTGATACGGGAAAAAATTGAACGGCGCTGGAAGTACCTTCCGTCGTCTACTGTGGAGCCGAGTTTGAACAATATCCATTGATTCGTGACGTCATATTGAGCCAAAATGGGACAAATTGTGACCAGTTTAGAAAACCTCTTATAGATCAGGAACCACGATACCTAGAGCAAAACAAAATACACAAATTTGTTTGTCTTGTCCCAAAAGTTACAATTGTATGCTGCATGGCCTTTTAAGATCATTTTGTCACCTTGACCTTAGGTCTAGGTCAAATAATGATATTTCAGGGTCATATTGCATATTGATATGAATAATCTTTCTCATTCTTGGGCCATGCTCGTTACTATGCTACCAAATGTATTGCTGTATCTTATCTTGTTCAAAAGTTATAGACACAAAAAGACAAAAAAACATGATCTTTGGTAACCTCTGGTATAGTGGAGCAGATAACTGCAAAAAAAACATAAGAATCGTTCACTTCTGGATACAAGCACCAAAATTAGCACACATATTCTTAAGACATTGCTCCTTTCAAAAAATTTGTTAGCCAGTTGATATTTCAAGATGGCGGCCATTTTTCAAGATGACCGCCAATGAATACACATTAACACTGCGTTTGACAACAAATTCACATATTTGGGTGGTTTGTAATTATTTTATGTTTATTCCTACATTTTGCACAAAGCAGAATTCAAATTTCATATTAAAAACTCAGTGGCGATTACAAGAGACGGATATTGCGCCACTCTGCCTCCTAGCCGAACTTTCCTATGTATAAGTAGCTATACGAGGCATTAGCATTCCATGTCAATGGACATGGTTCGGACCGTTAGTTGAAACCTTTAATGTTCTTTTGCAATATATCTCCAGTCCTATTCTGATTCTGGCAGCTTGCAAAAATGTTAGCGAAGAAACAGTTACCATGGTTACTCGCTGGCAATGTTAAAAGGCGTCATGCTGCGACCAATAACGTCACGCACGACTCTTAAAAATATGTATTTAAAAGCTGGATGGCTTCAAACCAAATACACATTACTTCATATTGAAAAATAAGTGAAAACACTGTAAGATGGAATAAATTTCCAGTATCACAAATTTAATATGAATTATAAAATCAAGAGTTACCTATTTCAAACCTTGGTAATGGTGTTATCAAAACGTAGGTACCTATGTATATATCTAGGTATTGCATATTGCAGAAACACATTATGAGTAGCACGGAATAGGTACCTGGGTACCATATATGTATGTATATATGGTACCCAATGAGGCAAGCGTAATGCTGAACTCAAATCCGAAGTGATTTGGGTTCTGAAGCTGGCAGTTTCATGGGAACTGGAACCCCAGTAACTTTTTTGGACGGGGAGGGAGCTCAGCACAAAATTACTGTGCTGTGCTGTTCCGGAGTAAAAAAATGCATCCAATCACAATCCGCTGATTGGAAAAATTACTATGAAAGAACATGGTTCTAACTGGTGGGTCGCCTTGTCTGCCTGGTGGGGTCTGATCGGACTCGTCTCTTATTTTTGCGAATGATTGTGAGCTTATTTGAATGAAAAGTGTGTCAATTCGCGCACCTCCAGGGTAATCAGTTGGAGAACCTATGACCAAAAATTTGCATCAGGTCAGGTCAGGTCAACTAGTTATGACGTCGTTTCCAAACCCATGTAAGGTGACTTATAAAATATGTAAAATGAAATTACTTATAAAATTAAAATGACTATAGAATGACTTATGAAATATTTGTATAAAATGTGTCTGAACAATTTGGATGTAGCTCGGTTTCTAAAAGAGCTAGATTAATTTCCTAAAAATCACTCGAAAGAAAGTCCTTAAAACAACTTTCGAGTGATTTTTAGGAAATTGATCTAGCTCTTCGCTACATCCAAATTGTTCAGTCACATTTTATACAAATATTTCGTAAGTCATTCTATAGTCATTTTAATTTTATAAGTAATTTTATTTTACATATCTTATAAGTCACCTTACATGGGTTTGGAAACGACGTCATAACTAGTTGACCTGACCTGACCTGATGCAAATTTTTGGTCATAGGTTCTCCAACTGGTTACCCTGGAGGTGCGCGAATTGACACACTTTTCATTCAAATAAGCTCACAATCATTCGCAAAAATAAGAGACGAGTCCGATCAGACCCCACCAGGCAGACAAGGGTTAAGTTAGAACCATGTTCTTCAATCGTAATTTTTCCAATCAGCGGATTGTGATTGGATGCATTTTTTTACTCCGGAACAGCACAGCACAGTAATTTTGTGCTGAGCTCCCTCCCCGTCCAAAAATTACTGGGGCTCCAGTTCCCATGAAACTGCCAGCTTCAGAACCCAAATCACTTCGGATTTGAGTTCAGCATTATGCTTGCCTCATTGTGCTGAGAGTAGATTTTATTTTCTCGATTTGATTTTTCGGTAATTTTTTTCCAAACAAAGAGCCACAAGAAATTAACCCAAAACTGTCGAACGCAGCGTGCACATTAAAACTTAGGTGTGTTGACGAGAAGAGTTTAGCGTGTAGCAATTGAAGACTGTAGCATAGCGTAGAACGAAGACTGTTGCGTGTACAGATGTTGTTTTGCATTTTTTCATAAATTATTATCTTTATGCACCTCCTCACCTCGGGAAGTCCCACAAATTTGTTATTTAGAAGTCCAGAGGAGTCTTCAACAGGATCTGGCTGGCCAAGCTACACATTGTGGAGTATGAGGGGAGGCTGAACACCCCCTATTCACAATCTCCCTTTGGCCTTTCCAGCTTTACTCTGAGAGGTACTTTTACGCCTCAATGGCAAAAATTATGAAAAATAACACAAAAATACCTCCTTGAACTTGTGCATCACCACAAATCAGTTTGGTACGACCACATTTTCCACAAAATACTTTTTCTAGCCTGGGCTTATTGATTCATAAAATGTCATGGTCATATGACGTCGCCAACTCTTTTCCTGTTATAGGGGCTTCCGGGAGTCAACCTCCTCCTTGCGAGGGAATTTACTGGACTTTGAACCCGGCTGGAATGCAGACACGCTTACCACAACAGAATCGCAACCACCTTGCTAGATACATACCTACCTCATTCGGCGACTATAGATGTGGAAAACAGGATATACGTTTTCTTCGCCAGGCTTACCCCATCCTACGTACTTATCAAACCGCGGCCATGCCCTTGGAACCTTATTCAGTTTCCTTCACTTATGAAGTCGTATATAACGATAAAATTTCATCAAAAATAAATAGCAGCATCATCATTTGGTAACTTCAATCTAACACTTCTTCGGTGCCTATTCCATCAGAGCTTCAAATCGTTAACCAACACGATTAATAATCGAGTCGGATTTTTAGGTTTAATCTTATCCAATCATCTCCGACTATCATTTAATCAGGTATGAGCAGATAAGCCAAGGAGAGCAAGACAATTGTGATAAAAGTTAGCTCTCGTCTCTTTCAGCGCTCCGGCTTCTTCATGAGTAGCGGCTCACACTCCGCGCCGTATTGATCGTGAGGAGCTGCAGCTGTCATCTACCGAGAAAACTGAGAACCAAAGATATGACGCTTCATCGCTGCCAACACGGTGACGGAATTCGAAAGGGTTCTTCCCGCTTACCACTGTCCTCTTAAATGAAGAATATTTACAATGTACAGGCTTGTTTCTCTAAGTTTAAGGTGGAACATTTTGCAACAATGAGCATTTTGCAGCTTGAAGCTGGCACCTGCCTTGAACTAATTGTTTTAAATCTGTTAGGTTTAGAGCCCAGACGAAGAGCACGCCTAACCTAGGTAAAGCTATAGGTAGGTATGAACAAAGCACATAGGTACATGCATTGCACAGATAAAATGATCAAAGATCAAACTCTCAATCCTCCTCTTCCAGGAACAGTGTCAGTGAATACTGAACAGAGGACTTTGTTATTAGCAGAAGTGATAACGCATATTTTTACTGAGAAGGGAGTTAAACCATTCACACAATGAGTGAAGAGGTTATTACATTTCAACTTATCAAATTACAGATTCAAAAACGCGTATTACATTCATTACTATTTGATATATTTTGCATTTGGCAATACCACTACAATAGGTACATTGATGGGTTTTGGAGTGCTGCGGCGAAGAGCATGTTATAAGTTGACAAGGTGTGTACTGACCTGTCTCCTCGAATCCTGGATGTGAAAATACTTAGATTATATGTATATTCAGGCACAGCCCTTCATCCGAATCAGGTAAATAAAATCACAAATTCTCAGGCATAGTGTAGTCAGATATCGAATATCCTAGGTCGCTTCCGAAGACAATGTTACAAGCTTGACCCAGTGACCTCTGAGACGTCATCTGGGACTACATAATCACGTCTTTATACTAGGGTCAATAACTTGGCAAGAAATGGCGATGGAGCGTTCGTTTTGATACCTATACGTTTCAGTTGTCATTGTGAATAGATGATTTATATGTATATTGACTAGATTAGGTTAGATGGTAGCCTTAACCGGACTTTAACACGCGCATTGACGGGGGTCTGAGCCACCTTCTCTTTGACAGGGGGCGGGTACCCGCCCCCTCTAAGATCTCGAGAACCACGCTAGGTAGCGAAAAACGGTAAGCGGCATTGGACAGCCCATCCACTTCTTCATCGAAAATATTTAAACCATTTTTTGTCAGGTCACATTTAAGGTCACTAGGGGTCAAAACATGCCGTAATAGGCATAAAATTTAAATTACGGTTTTCGGTCATTTGATCTGAACAAGTAAAGATAGAGAAAAACGATTTACACTATATGAATCCTAGCAGCAGGCCAAATCGAATGATGTATAATATGACCTTGCTAGGTCAAAGCAAAGATTTTACCTGGCCTGAGGTCAGGTCAAAATCCAATTATATAAAATTCATGTCATTAGAACTGCAAAGACAAGGCAAATATAATGCAGTTAAAACAAACGCTCTATCGCCATCCGTTACTAACTTATTCACTTAAAACCATTTTACCGATGTATTTCCAATGAAGAGGTCATGGCTCGTACCTGACCTTAGGTCATCCATATAAAAAATAACGGAACATATTTTAGAGGACTCGGTGGGCCCATTATGTGATGTGAGTTTCAATCGGATTAGTTAACCCTGCTCCGACTTATGCTATCTTAAACATTTTTTTGAGGTCAGGTCACTTGACCTGTGCTGGTGACCTGACCTGAGATGACCTGACCTTAAGATTTTCACAATAAGTTGTAAAAATTATGAGAGAAAAGGTATGCCAAATACGGATTGCCGCCGTTTTTACGGTATTTCCGAAAAACCTGATGGGGGCAGGTACCCGCCCCCCCGTCAATGTGCGTGTTAGCCCTGTGTCTGCCATTGAGGAAAACAAAGCCAAAAACATCCGCAACAATATTGAGAGTTGTTGGAATGCTTTCATGTTATTGATAAATGCCTGGTGAAAGTCCATTTACATTTTATATCATTTGTTTTCCATAGGCAATTCCAGTAACTCAAAACAAGGGGGTTCGAACGCAATTGAATTGTACTCTTGCAGAGTGAATATACTGCTTACAGGACTGCCCCGAGTTACAAAGGTAGCCATAAAATACTCCCAACCCTATAGTTTATGATACTTAGATGCCATAAGCTTGTTCAGTTATTGTAATCAAGGGATTTTAAGGCATGTGCAAGCGTATTTTAGCGAACCAAGTGCAATACATGAAACAAACATCCAAGACCGAGTAGAAAAAATTTCATCCATAGGTGGATCAAGGTGACAAGATCATTTGGAACCCCTTTCCAGGTTTGGCATGAATGGATACAAGCAATATTGAATCTTGCCCCACTATTTTTGATGTTTTATTTATATTAAACCATTTGTCTCTGTGTCAAAAAATATAATGCAGTACTGCCGTTTGCTATTACATGCAGACAACAACTGGCAAAATATGTGTACTTCATCATATAGTTCTACCCATGGATCCACCAATCTTTTTTTATTTTCATCTAACTGATAGAAGTGAAAATTTCCATCAATTTTTCATCAATGCGTACCAGATTTATAAAAATCATACGAAAGGGCTAAGAGCTATGGATGATCTAAAGAAACAGTAAACAATGAATACTTTGCATGATCCTACCCACAATTTTCCAATGTTTATATTTCTTATAATGGAGTTCAGCGGGAGAGAAATCGACCCCACTTTGTATTTTTGAAATCGGAGGGGTAGATTTTGAGATCTTAGGAGAGATATCTATGAGATATCTCTCCTAAGATGGAGAGATATCTCTCCAGGAGAGATATATATGAGATATCTCAATCATTTTTTTCATTTTTAATAAATCATAAATCATTTTTTAGCATTTTTATCTAAGATCATTCGATTCGGCTTGCTGCGGGGATTCATAGAGTTCAAATCGTTTTGCTCTATCTTTACTTGTTCAAATGTAATTGCCGAAAACCTTAATTTACATGTTATCCCTATGACGGCATGTTTTGACCTCTCGTGACCTTAAATGTGACCTGAAAAAAATGGTTGAAATATTTTTGATGGAAAAGTGGATGGGCTGCCCAATGCCGTTTACTGTTTTTCGCTACCTACCGTGGTTCTTGAGATCTTAGGGGGGGGTGGGTGCCACCGTCAAAGCGAATTTGGCTCAGACCCCCGTCAATGCGCGTGTTAAAGCAAAGTTTCTGGGATCTAGTATCTAATAGAGTTGAGTTAGAATAAATGAATAAACACCATTCGCTTTCTCTCGTTACGGCAAATCGAATGATGTATGATACAAATATACTAGGTCAAAACATAAAAATTACCTGACCTGCGGTAAGGTCAATGTCCCTTTCTGGTCTAGCATAGTCAATATGCATATGAAGCGACTCGTAATAAAATCCGAATGTGGTGATATCAAAATAAAACCTTTATCATCATTTCCTGCGAAGTTATTAACACAAGTCCGCAAACCAGCAAAGTAGCCCCAGATGACCGTTTAGAGGTCACAGATCAAAAACTTGCAAGATGAACCTGGAAAGGGGCCCAGGATCCTACGATTTGGAGAATATGAAGGTATTCTCAGCAGTATCTACACAAATACAGCCAAATTTCCGTTTTCCCATGCATTTCCAATGGAGAGATCATGATCCGTATCTGACTCTAGATCATCGATATATAAAATATCGGAATATATTTTGCAGCACTCGGTGAGCCCATTGTGTGATGAGTTTCAATATGATATATTAACCGTTTTTCCTTATGCCATCTTAAACAAATTTTGGAGGTGAGATCACTTGACCTGCAATAGTGACCCGACCTGAGATGACTCAACCTTATATTGGGATAAGTTACAGAATTGATCAAGGATATATTATAATGAGTACGGCAGCGCTTCGCGCCCCCGTTTTTGGTGTCACTGGAAAAATTTGAGTGGGGTGTTCAACCACCCTTCCCCACAGTGGCGGGGGTTAAGAACGAAACCAACGAAGCATGTAGCACATCCTGTCCTTAAATATGACGTCAATTACCAACTAAATCTATTAAGTATGATAATCTGTTGTTTGGTTTATCTTCTGCAATGCTAATTGGAGGATTGGGTAAAATTCGTAAAATCGTATTATATATTCGGACACAGCTCGTTCTAGAGTTTCGACGACCGCAAAAAATATTGGTAAGACTAGCGAGTCTGTCAAACTCTTGTTGGCAGTCATGAAGACTCTAAAGAGGAGTAGTGCCCGAATATATAATGTTTTACTCGATGTTCTATCTCAGATTTAAAAAGGTCGACCGCAAAAATATTGGTAAGACTAGCAAGTCTGTCAAACTCTTGTTGGCAGTCATGAAGACTCTAAAGAGGAGTAGTGCTCGAATATATAATGTTTTACTCGATGTTCTATCTCAGATTTGAAAAGGTCGACTAAAAAACACTCCATCATCTTAAAATCATGCCTGAACGTACGTAAACTCTGTTATTGGGCTGTTGACTACAGTTTTGACAAATACAAGATTCTTGGTAGTTTTTTACAAATACATAATCAAAGGTGCGTATCTACCTGATTTTACCAAAGCCACTGCCAAATTTTTTGAAGCCGCTAACGCTGCTTCCACTACCTTGGCTACTTGAAACCGCTACCGCCATAAGTGTTACTTTTCAAAATCACAGTACCCTTACCAACTACTCGCCTATCGCTATTTTTTATTATAAAACGCTACTAATGCGCTACCCAAGAAAATAATTGTTTGTCTTGAATTAATTTCAAGGAAATCCTTTGCTGATCTATAAATCGCCTAAAATGAAGCAGTTATAAGGTAAGATATGCAAACACAATCACACAGTAGACATTATTTTTCTGATGGATAAAACATCTTTACCCGTATCTCCGCCTCCTAACCCGTATCTCCCCTCGCCCCAGTAAGGGATGTTTGGACATGCCCTTGGGTTTTTTCCGGCGGCACGAAAAACGGTGGTCTGAAGCGCCACCGTACTTGGCACACCTTATCCTTTATCAATTCCGCAACTTTATTCAAAATTTTAAGTTTAGGTCATCTCAGGTCAGGTCACCAGTGCAGGTCAAGTGACCTCACCTCAAAAAATGTTCAGGGTGACATAAGTAAGAAATGCGTGAATATATCGGATTGAACCGTATACCACATAATGGGCCTACCAAGTGCTATGACATACATTCTGGGATTTTTCATATCGATGACCTAAGATCAACTACGGACCATGACTTCTCCATTGGAAATACATGGGAAAAACAGAAATTGGGCTGTATGTGTGCAGATACAGCTGAGAATACCTTTATATTCTCCAGATCATAGTATTCTGGACTCCTTTCCCGGTTCATGTTGCAATTTTTTACCTGCGGTCTCTGAGAAGTCATTTATAGCTATTTAAACAGTTTTTGGACTTAGGTCCATAACTTTACATGAAATGATAATACAGCTTTTATTTTGAAATCATTGCGTTTGGATTACTATTGTGAGTAGATTGATATGCATATTGACTATGCTAGGTTAATAATTGACCTTGACCTGACCTGAGGTCAGGTCTTTTTGACCTAGTATAGTCATATCATACATCATTAGATTTTTCGTGACAAGAAAAAGCGAATGGCGCCTACAAAATGAGTCTAACTCAACCCTGTCAGACGCTAGAGCCCAAAAACTATAATCAAAATCCCACTTTCTTTGACCTGACCTCAATAATTGATTGATATTTGATATGGCCTTTCGATTTAAATAATTGATATTTGATATGACCTCAATATTGACCTGAGCCCAAAAGTGACTGATATAGCTTGTCATGAATTTGTTTGAGCTATCCACCAGCGTTCGCGCTTTTTCGTTCTCCCGCATAGGTGCCGAGTTTGAGGGGAGTGTTCAAACACCCCCACCAGAGCGAAGGTGGTTCGGAGGCCCACCGGGGCGTGGGTCAAGGTATTGTCGGCATTGGTAACTTTTTTAAATTTTTTGATCCAGCTACCCGCTACGCAGCTACTTTCTGGCCAAAGAAGCAGCCACCGCCAAGCCGCTACCATTAGGAGGGTGGGTCAGGGTCTGCAAGCACTCGGTCCACTCCGTATATCCGCTACTTAGCGGATTTACGGAGTGGACCGACCGGCTTTGTACGTTGCACCTTAACCCTATTTCCGTCAGGCTCCCGGCTACCCCTATTTCCGGCAAGGGGGCAATATCAGCCCCTAAGATCTCGTAATCTAACCGGCCGATTTTGAAAATTCAAAGTGCTATAGATTCCCCTGACGCTAAACTTTATTTTGAAAAAGAAAATTTCAAAATTTGGATTTTTAAGGAGAAGGTCGTGCAAAATATACAATTTTTGTGTCTTTTTAGATTTTCCATAACCCTTGTCTCTGTTGTACGATTTTCACAAAACTAGTTCAGATTTACAAATAATTGACCCAAAATTGTCATATACTCGAGTTACGCAAAAATTCGAAATTCAATGGCAGTTCCAGGACCAGGCCTATGAGGGGAAATATATACAACCTAAAAAGTTTTTGTTACGCGGATTAGAAGCCGTCATATACTGCTCGGCATCTTTGACACATAAATAAATGAGAAAAAGTGAAAAACTCATCAGGGGCGGATGCAGTAGGGTAAAACAGTGGGGGTAAAATACATACCAACAATATGCGAATGGTATGCATGAGTATATTAGTCCTCGACTAGTTGAAATTTATTTCTGATAATTTTTACCCTCCCATGGCAGCTCTGGGAAGGGGGTGACATAGGCGGATCAAGGACTCTCGTCGTGGGGGGTGGGGGTGATTGGAAACACATTTTCAATATACAACGATATTGAGTCGCGGCGGTGATACTGGCTGGGAATATGCATTTTGAAAGTGTGTAGTGACTGGACACGCCTCTGGTAATCTAGAATTGGGTTATAACTATTTTGAATTTTCATATACCCAATTGTATTCACCCTGGCACGGCTGTAAGTAGTCTTCTCACTTACTAACGTTTAGTCCTTCTTGATAACATTCCCCCATTTTGAACTGCTGTAACCGCCCCTGATGAATACAAATAGTGGCAATTGTGAATGCATTATCATCTCACATAACAAATGATATAATAAAACCATATAACTGGTATCAGGATCAGCAGAGACGGCTTCCTTTTACACAGAACCCATCGCATACGATAATACTTGGTTTGTGGATAGAACCTCCCCAAAAACCCAGCCATAGCTCCGCCCCTGGTAAATATATAGTGTTGAAAATTTCAGAAAACCTGCCTGTACTAGTTTTAGGAAAAGTCAGGAAGTTTCAAAGTTCTATCGCAAGCCGTTTCGGAGATTTCTCGAAAAACCTGAAGGGGGGCAATATTAGCCCCCTGCCGGAAATAGGGTTAACACGCGCATTGACGGGGGCGGGTACCGCCCCCCGGGTTTTTGGAGACAGCAGAAAAACAGCGGCGCGCAGCGCTGCCGTACTTGGTATACCTTTTCCCTCATCATTTTTGCAACTTCTGTGAAAATTTTAAGGATAGGTCATCTCAGGTCAGGTCACCAGTACAGGTCAAGTGACCCGACCTCAAAAAAGTTTAAGATAGCATAAGTCGGAGCAGGGTGAACTTATCCAATTGAAACTTATATCACATAATGGGCTCACCGAGTTCTCTAAGATATGTTCCGGTATTTTTGATATCGATGACCTAAGGTCAGGTACGAAGCATGGTAATACATGGGAATACATGGTATTCCATTGGTAATACATGGGAAATATGGTTCTTACTGAATAACTCAGTAACAGATGGTGATAGAGCGTTTATTTTAGTTTCATTAGACTCGCCTTGGCTTTGCAGTTCTAATGATATGCATTTTATATAATTTGACCCTGACCCGACCTCAGGTCAGGTCAAATCTTTGATTTGACCTAGCAAGGTCAAGTCATATATCATTCGATTCGGCTTGCTGCGAGGATTCATATAGTTTAAGTCGTTTTGCTCTATCTTTACTTGTTCAGATGTAATGGCCGAAAACTTAATTTACATGTTATCCCTATGACGGCATGTGACGGCATGTTTTTGACCTCTGGTGACCTTAAATGTGACCTGACAAAAAAATGGTTCAAATATTTTCGATGGAGAAGCAGATGGGCTACCCAACGCCGTTTACCGTTTTTCGCTACCTACCGTGGTTCTCGAGATCTTAGGGGGCGGGTACCCGCCCCTCGTCAATCCGAAGGTGGCTCAGACCCCCGTCAATGCGCGTGTTAAAGTAGCTACGGCGAGAGCTTGCCATACTTTTTTATTTAGCTATACACCAGCTACTGAGATCATATTGTATAGTCGGAGAAGTAGAAGGAAGCTTCGTTTGAGCTAGTGGAACACCACGTCCTGCGCCTCTGGGCGGGCTCGAACCTCTGGAGAGGGCTCAAGTCTTGCTTATCCTATACGGTTGATGATTTTATGGATGTTACACCATCGTCACAGTGATGGTAGGAAAATTCCAGCACAACTGTTCCACAATTGTGTCAACAGATTTTCACTAGACCTGTCTGAAAACAGCCTCGGATATGACTGGCAGCAAAACCTCGTCTGGTCCGCCCAGTCAGTAGCAATGTAATCGATCACTAAGGACAGAGTCAGTGTTCCATTGACGATCCAATCGGAGCGTGGCCCCGCTTCCGACGTACAGTGCGCTTTTTGCTCGAGGGCCTGTGTCTCTGGACCAGCTGACCTCTTCCCTCTGGCATTAAATATGTGTGCAAGAGTGTGAGCCATAAAAGTGCTAACTATATTGCTATGCCGTATAGAGGACAAGTTATCCGGATGCTTCACATTGTAGGGAACATAGCGCGCGCGGTGAAAGAAGCAAGTATTTTGTGTTTTTCGTTTTCTTTTAAACAAAGGGGTGCAGCGCCGCCGTAGGTACTTAAACCGGCACCACCTGAACTTGTCTCATACAGACCACCGCATGGGGGGGTCTGATCGGACCCTCTACAATCTCAGAAACCGGAAGCGATAAAACGTGAAATATTAAAAACGCGCCAGAAGTGCCACGCTTCTTCTACTCTGGATGTGAGTTCGAACCATATAGGTTGCCCATGACGTCACTGTGGGCCAATGTGGGTCAAATTTGGACACCCATTTAGGAAGTCACTCGTAACTCTGGAACCATTAGACCTAGAACAAAAAAGGAATCAATGTGCTCGTCTTGACTCGAGAATTCGAATGATATGCGTTATGACCTTGTAAGGTCATATTACGACTCTGACCTTAAGTCAAACTTAAATATATTATCTTTGAAGGTCATGTTGCATATCATTGCAATTCTTGGGTCATGCTCATTACTTTGATACCATATTTAAGACTGTATCTGGTTTCATTCAAAAGTTATGGAATTAATACTTTAAAAAAATGTGACCACCTTTGTTCACCTATGGTGACCTTGGTATCGACCTGACCTCAAATGGATGTCAGAATGCAGATATATCGTTTCAGAACCTTCGAATTATATTTACAAACTTGACCTAGTTCTTCTAGGAGCCTATATGAAGCCTATATACACCTTGGTTTTGTCAGAATAATTTTAGAAGAAAATAATCACCTATCATGGGTTTAGAAATGACGTCATAACTCGTTCGCCAGGCCTGACCTGATGCCATTTTTGGTCATAAGTTGTCAAATTGATCACTCTAGAGGTCTGTAAAGCGACGCCAGTCTCATGTGAGTCGGCTTGGAATCATTCACAAGAAGATCAAGGGGTCCGATTAGACCCCCTCCCCAAGCGGTGAAGGGTGAAGAGACCTTGACAGTGGACAACATTTTTAAGTTCTGATCTAGACACTACTTGTTCCAAGCGACTTCAAAAATCAAGTGAGTCACAGAAAATAATCAAGTATTGCATTGACCTTGGCCTTCACGTGATGTAACCTTGACATATCATAGCGAGTATATGACCTTATTACGTCACCAATCGGTCTACAGCGCAGGAAAACTGGGGCGACCGTGCGATTGTGGCGATATCAGAATATAAGTCTGACTTTGAAAGTCTATAAGTAAAAACATTACTAATTTTCACAAATCGGCGCTCCCATGAATTCTCGCAAAGGTAGCGAAGTAGCGTTTCCCGGTTGCCGACAGTTCTCTGACCGCTCTGGAAATTAGGACCCCCTGGGCACATCAGGACATCCTGCTCTCCATTGTGCATGTTCAATCTGACATGAGGCATAGACGTGTTGTTGTCGGAACTATGGTCTGGACTTGTGAAAGTCTAGACGAGGTATTTAAATCCCGGTCCGGATATTGGCTTTTGGCACCGTATCATGAACAGGATAACAGAATGAGCTGAATATTTCGATCGTTTCCGGAGACTTTTTTACTGGGATTTAAGACTTTTTACTTGCCTGATGACAACTGTACTGGCATACCTCTGAAACAGCGAGCTATGGGAACATGTCACCTCCTCAATAATCAGATTTTTAGTCTTTAAACCTATGGCATTGCATAAAAAGAAAAAAGTCAAACATATATGTTGGCCCAACATTTGTGATGCCCCTATCCTATGCATGTCTGCACCGGTCGGTACGGCCTTGAACCGAGACAGATAAGGGCCCATAGTTAAATAGGTCTGAGAGCTTCACTGTGACGTTCGCAGAGGACTCAAGCTGGTAGGAACCCCAGTTTTGACGATCCATTTTCGAAACCTATGTGACCGAAAACTCGAAGGTCATGCATACACAGCAAAAGAAGAGGCTAAGCCCACTTCTCTCATGTTTTGTCTAGCATCCCGAAATCGAAACAGGTTAAAACAATGCCGCTAATCAAGCCTTCGGACAGGGGATGAGGTGGCTTAGTGGATAGCACCCTTGTCTTCTAAGCCACCTGTCCGGGTTCAAGTCCCCGTGGAGCCTCTGAATACGTCGATCTGATCCCCAAAATCCCTTCCAACAGGGTGAGAGTTGGCGACGCCGTATGACCCTGGCAGTTGGTGCGCCGTTAAACCCCAACAATTATTATTATTAAGCCTTCGGACAAATATATTGCGCGTCTAAAGAAAACCATTGTAAAGATTAGCTGAAATCAAACAAATTCTGTTTGGAGCAAGTCGAAAGGTAGTAATCTTGCACCTTCAGGATAAACTACCCATCAAAACTTCAAAATTTGGGGGATGACCTAAGCTTAAAATCTGACCAAAGCACAAAACCTGGGATAACCCAAGCTTAAAATTTTCTAAGATGTTGTGGAATTGATCGGGTATAAGGAGTATCGCGTATAGCCTTTATGCCACTGTTTTCCAGTGGATCCGGAAAAAACCGACGGGGATATCAAAAATATCACCCTCCTTCCCCCACACTGGAGCAAGAGTTGACGGAGCCCAACACTTAATGTTTGATAAAACCACAGAGGAGACAAACTCCCCTCATCTAGTACCATTTTCAAGATGTTTCTACTCTGAGTATTAACTCGCGCCCCACCGGGGGTCCAGCGTCACCTTCGCCCCACCGGGGGGCCATCGATGGCCTCCCCTCTAACTCCGAAAATATGGGCGTTAGCGCAAATCTGCAAAGTGCAATAGAAAGCTCGCGTGAATTCAGTAAGACATTATTTCACATGTTTTAGTGCTCAGGTCAATAGTTTGACCTCCAGAGGTCAAATTAGGTCAAGGTCGGCTATTTTCACTCAAATATGCAATGATTAAGCAAACTGGGCATAACTCTTATGCCATTAGAGCTATTGAGGTCTGGTAAAATACATTTGATGGGAAATTGTCAGTCCTTTTTCCGTTATGTGAACCGTAAGGACCTTTCGCCAGTGGTTTGACCTCCAGAGGTCACCTCGTGACCTAAAATGACCTGAGGTCACGAAAGGTCAGAAAGTAGCCTTGCCGTATATCAAATGAAAGCCAATGGCAAGACAAACACGATAGTGTTTGTTTCAGCGATCTAGCTAAATTAGGTCACAAGTTATTGTCAAAATACTGTTTTGACCCCTGGTGACCTTGGATGACCTTGTAGAGGTCAAAGGGAAAATATGGCCCCTGGAATCCGTGAAAGGGTGTCCAAGAACGCTTTTCTGATCAAGCTGAGCATTTTCAATCGCTTTTGTGACTTTTAGATCATAAGACAGATTTTCCCCATGCTTTTTCAATGGGAGAGGTCACCTCGTGACCTGACCTCAGGGCACGAAATCGAAAAAAATCCCGGATAAATACCTTGTAGACCCTGGAGGGGCCATAAAGTGTAGGAAGTTTCAAATTAATCGACTTCGAAATGTAGCTCTTACAGAGCTCTAAAGTTGAAGTGAGGTGACCTTGGTTGACCTCGTCTGGTGACCTGACTTTGGGTGACCCGGGGTAAAAAATTTCAGGGATGGTGGGAGAATGATGCAGTGAGAGGTGGAGCCCTCAACCGTGGTGCTGCGCCTCTTCGTTTTTCTGCTATCGCGGAAAAACCTTAGGAGGGGCCATCGATGGCCCCGGTGGGGCGAGGGTTAAACTGGCTGGGAACGTTCTGGAATAGCACTAGGCTTATATCAATATCACACGAATCCCAGGTCGGCAAGAAAGTCTGTCAGGGATGGGTTCTTAGCGTTAATTACTCGCGTATTCCTAGAAGCGGAAGCACCAGCCACAGATGGGCAGTGATCCAGTGGCATGGTTATAGAGAGAGATACACCATCCCTCCCTGTAGGGATGGGAAATACGGCCAATCATTCCTTACTGGAGGGGGTCATAACCCTACTAGAAGAAGCCGTCATCTTCTTGCTGGAGGCTTGAGGAAAGGCACGTTTTTGTCAGCTCCCACCCTCATTCCCAAAACCGCTACAAGTAGTCCCCACTGTCGCGTTGGGCGTTTCCTTCAGGTCGGCTCCCACCTTCCTCAGGAATTCAATGTATGTCGGCTCGTTATGCTGCCGGTTTTGGGACCTTTCAGTCCTGTTATTCCCCCATGGAGAGAGCATGTAGACGCAAGTAGCCACAGATCACCGCAGAGGCTCTTGTGGTCCCGTTGACACTAGTCGCGTCTACATTATAGAACTATAGGGCGACTGGCAACATACAGGATAACACATATAACTAAGGCAGAAGATATTGTTTGCCACATTGGGCCCAGGTATGTACATCTAGATCGATGTTTCCAGCTCTGTTCAATGGAATTTGGTTGGTCATAGGGGCCCATTGGCTCCGGATTGAAAACCTCGATTAGTTTGAGGTGACCAAGTGTGATCTCAATGGGAGACAACCTATAGCAGAGTCCCAGCTGGACATGAGACACCTGGACGACCGGCTTGTATGATCAGAGGGACCTGCTTATGCTGCAGGATTCGTCCTAGTCCTAAATGACCAGCTGCAGGCCAATATTCTTATAGATTTGAGACACAGCTCGTCTTAGGACCCTTAGATCTTGTTGTTGAAAACATTGTCATGCGGCTGGCCTTCGATATAATCTGCTGCACAAACAAGAGGTGAGGATAAAAAGCTATGGTAAAATATTATTTCATAGCCAACTATATCAAGCAAGAATTCACCACTACGAGATTCGTTAGAAAAGTACCAGGACTGTGGGGTGCCATGCACATTTTTCAAACCAAAGCCATAAACTGCGGATTTTCTTCATCGAAGCCGACTCTCTGGGACCTGGCGCACTTTCCCAGCCGGAGACTCAGAGAGCTTGGGTGGCTATCAGCAGTCTGGATGTTGGTACGAGCACTTCTCGGTTGCACGTGGACACCATCCTTCTGATGGGCGTATCGCTAGTTCCAGACATGACCGCCGCCGGTGTAGGGTGGCGCTAATGTCGCGGCTGCCCTCGACAGGCGAGGTGATGGACCTTAATGCCGCCTAATGTTGCGCGCCAAGCAGAGTAATGGAGCTGATATACTATCTTACCGTGTTGTGATGAGGCCAGCCGATTCTGCGTGCGATGTAGCCGTCCTCTGTGACGCTACTGTCGCAATGGTCGGGGGCCGGACCCCGATACAGGCGACGAGGTCAAACTGGAGGCGGGCGTGGCTGTAAAATGGGCAGCGTCTGATCAACAGGTGACTCGCTTCAGATTTCCGAGCGTACGCCTTTAAGGAGCAGGGTGAAGCAGATTATAAGGATAAGCGCACTTAGCTTTTTAATCTCTCATCGCCATACAAATGCCGTCAGTTCCAATCAGTTGATTATTATTTACTTTATATTATGTTGTAATATTAAAGCAATACAAATTTTGTTTTTCTGTTGAGAAACATTTGACTCAAAATTTTGCAGAGCGAGCTATCAGAAAAAATTGTAATGTCTATACGCAAATGCTTCCATTGTTTTAGGGAATTTTCACGATTTCTAGTAAATAGCATAGCCTAAATTGTGCTTATCTACTGAGCTATAAAGCTTAAAAGAGCGTAGTACTTTTAAGATAGGAATTCTAGGGAAAGATGTTAACTTAAGTAGAATAATGAAAAACTGCGATTGCCTTAGATATTGAAACACAAGAACTATATGAAACCCGGAAAGCATGACAAGAGGTAGAACTCTTTCCACGGGTCCTCAGAGGTGCCGATTGTGGTTCTCACCAGTTGCATGGTTGGAGAGGAGTGTCAGACGATCCAGCGACCTCTGACTGACCAGCGGGGATCGCTGGCGGGCCTCCGCAAGCGTCATCGACAGTGGCTGTCGCAGCTCCCCTTGAAATCAATCACGGTAGTGGTGAGTCATAGCTGACATCCCGCGCTGTACATCGCATATCCATCACCGAAATCCATTCAGGTCGCATACACTCGAGTAAATGCCAGGTTTGCAGGTGAGCTTGCATGCACTCCACTCGGCCACTTGGCTAGGTCCACGCACGTCACAGCGGCTGGGGATGGCCGGGACAGAGGCTGGAGTGGAGAAGGAGGTGATCCGAGCACTGTTCTCAATTTTACAAACCAGCCCCGCTGGATGTTTGCGGGACCCGCCATTGGTTGGTTTAGCTAAAAGATGATCTGTTTTACTTACCAAGCGAATCAACTCGAGGATGTACCGTCCTTGTCAGGTGTCAGCCCTGTTTGGGTTGTTTTAGCATGGTTTTAAATAATAAATTTATATATCGCTCTGATGGAGGCTGGTCGGAGGGTGTTTGTGATATTTTTAGGCAAGGGTTACACCTTATGGGAGGTGATGATTTCTGAGGCCGATCAATAAGCAGCAGCAGCAAAAAATATTACACAGAATAAATTAGTCAACTCCGTACCCATAAATAAAAGATAATGGCGTTATCAACGAGTTAAGCATTACTTTGACAAAGTGCATTCCATATGTTTATTTTCGCCAAAGTAACACGAATGGTGTTAGATGGGTTTAGATTAGAACATGGTGTTTAAACTTAAACCAGATTCAGAGGATGAAACCCAGGCAAAATTTCAAGAAGTGTCACATTTCTGTGATGCATATCAGAACCACGAAACCAAGTTTGTAGGCAAAAATATGTTTCAGGAAAAAAATTAAGTTTCATCTCCTCTCTTTCCCTGTCAGAGCATATGAGCCATCTGCCGCCGGCGTCAGTTGCCAAGAGAGACCGGCGTGCGGCGTGTGCGGCACGTGCGCCCTCCGGCGACGGTCTCCACGAGCACGCGACACTGACGGCAGCATCAGACCAGCTCGGTCGCCACTGGGATAGCTGACTATTGATCACTCACACACCGCACACACACATACAGCACGTCCGGAGGACCCAGCTCGCCGACCGAGACGCGACGTCCGGACGGCTCGGCTCGCCGACCGAGACGAGTCTGCCTGTCCGTCTGGGCTGCCTGGCGCCTCTGCTCCAGTCTCCATGGAGACCTGGCCCAGTCCTAGTGTCCTACTGTCAGCCAAGGGAGACCGGCCGCCTATCGACTTGTGAGGTAAATGGCCCGGGTGATTCGATTATTCGGGTGCCATCAGTGTGTTGGATGTCGTTAGTCTTCACTGCTCGAATGCCTAGGTGGCAAGACTAACCCAGCTGGACCCCGGGCCCTGACCTGGAAGAACAGATTTTAATATGGACCAATGTAAATTTTCATTGAATTCAGGTCAATGGATGATCTGTTGCAGTGTAACCATTGCTACCATGATGTGTCAAAATTTAGCTATTGTGTGACACATGTCTGAGCTAGTTTATAGCAGTTTGTTTTGACTTTTTGAAATGCAAGCGAGACCAGAACGCCTCCAGAGTCTTTCCAAACACTCATGCTTGAGCCGTGCATCAAATCGCACACGAGAAGGTAAACGTTTTAGTGTAGGTGCTTCGTAGAAAGAAAACTGGACGAGACGTTTGAGGCACAAGAATAAGCAACACACATGCAGACAAAATACACGAATCGTTGTGCTAGGATCAGTGGGAAGAACAAAATAGACAAAAAGCGCCTGGCCACATGTCATCTTCTGGATCCGTTCAACTAAGAAGAAAATATAGAAAATATCAGTAAGTAGATATTTATTTAAAATACTTATGAAAATTCCTTGCCTAACACAAGACAAATACATCCAACATCCCTGAAAACTCACCGGCCAAAAAAGGTATACAAGAAAGGAAGTGAACAACTAAATGCTTTGTCAGATCTTCATCCTCGCGCTACATAGCAATGGCTATCCTGTTCCTGATCGAAATACGCGACAGCATTAGACAACCTCGGTTTCACTTGTCCGTGTTGAAATTTAATTTTTCACGCTGAAGGACTGTGAACAGGTCTCAAGCCGTTGGGCGCAGGGAGTCTGATGTGTTGTCCTTGTACAGCGCTCTCCGCCGCGCGAGCTGAGGCGGAGGGCGCTGCACTGTCTCATTTCCGTACGGATGCTCCACCGTTCTAGAATAAGTCGCTGGAAAGTCTGCTCTTCCAGTGTCTGGTGGAAATCATGTAGGCAAGAAGACATAGATGTGAAGCATTCACAAAAATATGTTGAGCGAAGTGGCGTAAAGTGAAGTAATATGGATACTCATTGAGCTGGCCAAAATCAATATATAGTTAGGTAACATTGAATGAACGAGAATATATGTTTCTTAGTTTTCACTATCTCTCTATCAATGACAAAAAAATCATCATAAACCTGGTAGCAATTCTACATTGCAGTACACCTTAAGACTGTTTTGAATTCGCACAAGATGAATTCGCACTCAGTATACTGTATACAATGTTGTGCATATTTATGGATTAAGAAAAAAGCCAACAGGACACAGTGACTGATAAAGCACGTACGGGTCAATGTACGTACGTACATTAATCTATGAGGTTTTGATACTGCCCCGCTGGGGGAGGGGCCAAAATACTCCTCCAGGTTATGCCTGAATAACGAAGAACCAAACAGAGGTAGAACAATACAATTTAGGAACCTTATTTCAGTTCAATTTCACGCAGGTGAAATTTTTATGTCAGGTCATATCCGGTCAAGGAGCTATTCAAAGGTATGTGGTCAGACCTCAAAAATCAAAATCACCAGTTTGAAGCGGAGATAAGAGAACATTTATCAACCAATCAGCACGAAACATGCATAGTAAGGTATGGTCATTGAGGTCTACAAATCTGCTATCTTGAAACTTTTTCCTGTAGAGCTGTGGGGGGGATAAAATTTTGTCAGCCCATTATGAGTCGATGGGGAAAAATCAAGACCTCCTTTACAATGAATACTAGATACATCAAATTGGTTATACCATGTATTCTTAACACGTTCTTGACCTTCAAGTTGAGTGTTTTAGTCTCCGACCTCTGAGAGGTTATCTGTGACTAGTGGGGGATACAAGGGGAGGGGACTGGGGGGTTTAAGTCCCCCGAAATGTCCGAGTGCCAATAGTTACTGCATAGCAGGAGCCTGTTTCAAGGCAACAGAGGGAAAGTTTGAACCCCCTAGCCCTCCCCCCACCCCAAAATAAAGTCCTAGATCCGCCAATGTCTGTGGTCCCTGCCAATGTCTGTCAGCCGGCTGTAATTCGTCTGCCAATAACTTCACAATAAATTCAGAGGAAAAATTGTTTTAGCGCCTTTGTGTTTGTCGTGCAACTGGAAGTTAATCCGTGTGGAATATGGTTATGCCAGTTGACTAATGTGTGACCTTCAAATGGCTTAACACCCGCACTGGAGGGGGTCTGGCACTAACGCGCACTGGAGGGGGGCCTGGTAGGCCCCCTAAGATCTCGGAAACTAAGAGGGTTAGAAAACGCCACTTGGTAGGTGGGTGGGGGCTATGGTGATCTACATGATGAAAAATTTTCATTGACCTAGGCCAATATCTTCAAGGTCAAACGAGGTCGTAAAGGTCAAATATTGGTCATGCTGGTATCGATTGATAAATGCTGTGAATATGCAGGAAAATGGCGGGAATAAGCTAAAGGCGGACAAGGCTCATAGAGAAAAGGTCTCAAGAGGCTTCCCACAACTTTTGGGTCAAGGTCATTCAAGGTCATTGACCTTTAAGGTCACCATATGGTATACTACTTATTATTTACACTTTGACTAACACTGTAGCCACTGTTTGGCGGGAAATGAGAATTGACCTTTCCCAATGACCTTTGACCTTGAACTTTGACCTTGACCTTTGTATTGGGGTACCCTACCGATGACTTCATAGCATAATATATGTCAGACGGGGTAACCTCATTTGGCCGGACGCGCAGTGGTCAGTGACCTTGAAAGTGCAGATATGACCTTGACCTGTGACCTTTGACCTTGACCTTGACTTTCATGTGAAGTGACCTTGACATATAGTCCCGCTTATATGACGTTATGACGTCACCACTCGGTCTTCAATGCAAGCTAACTGGTCCGACCACGCGTTTACGGCGATCTCAAAATGCAGGTCTGACTTTGAAAGCCTATAAGTCAAAAAATTTTCGGCCGATTTCAAAAGTCTTCACCAATCGACGCGCTATTAAATTCTGTTAAATGTGGCCAAGTTTCGTTTTTCCGCTGCAAGTGGTTCTCCGGCCACCTTGGAAAAACAGTTGGGGGCCTCCGAGGCCACTCCATGCGCGTGTTAACACGCGCATTGACGAGGGGCGGGTACCCGCCCCCCTCGGGTTTTTCGGAGATAGCAGATAAACGGCGGCGCGTAGCGCCGCCGTACTTGGCATGCCTTTTCCTCATCATTTTGACAACTTTTGTAAAAATTTTAAGGTTAGGTCATCTCAGGTCAGGTCACCAGTACAGGTCAAGTGACCCGACCTCAAAAAAGTTTAAGATGGCATAAGTCGGAGCAGGGTGAACTTATCCGATTGAAACTCATATCACATAATGGCCCCACCGAGTTCTCTAAAATATGTTCCGGTACTTTTTATATCGATGACCTAAGGTCAGGTACGAGGCATGACCTATCCATTGGAAATACATGGGAAAAATGGTTTTACGGAATAACTCAGTAACGGATGGTGATAGAGCATTTATTTTAGCTGCATTAGACTTGCCTGGGCTTTGCGGTTCTAATGCTATGCATTTTATATAATTTGACTCTGACCTGACCTCAGGTCAGGTCAAATCCTTGATTTGACCTAGCAAGGTCAAATTATATATCATTCGATTCGGCTTGCTGAGAGGATTCATAAAGTTTAAGTTGTTTTGCTCTATCTTTACTTGTTCAGATGTAATTGCCGAAAAAACTGAATTTACATGTTATCCCTATGACGGCATGTTTTGACCTCTCGTGACCTAAATGTGACCTGACAAAAAAATGGTCCAAATGTTTTCGATGGAGAAGAGGACGGGCAGCCCAAAACCGTTTACCGTTTTTCGCTACGTACCGTGGTTCTTGAGATCTTAGGGGGTCGGGTACCCGCCCCCCGTCAATGCGAACGTGGCTCAGACCCCCGTCAATGCGCGTGTTAAGGGCTTGTCATTTTTACAATTTGAACTAGCATTGTAATTTTGTTGGTCAGGTTGTTCATGTCACACCATTCGATTAGCCACGACGAGAAGACTCCAATTATGCCTGAAAATTTTATCTGACACCGATTAATAAAAATATATAGACGAAAATCTGAAACACCCCGTTATAAATATATGCATCCATTCAACACCGGTGTCCCCATTGTTGAACTGCACTAAACATGGTTTGTACAATTTCTATTTGCATTTTTAAGAACTTTCAAATACCTCAGGTAATTTTTCTTAAGCTCTTCCAGGAATAAGTTAGGTGTAGGAGAATACATTCCCTTACCCCCGCGGGGCGTGTCTTTCTAGAGATCTCAATGGGGCGCGAGTTAAAGAAAAAACGCAGTAGATGATATCATCCAGTGAGAAATGAAAAAGATACAAAACCTGGATGACTCTAAAACACCACAGAAAGAAGATCCAGCAAATTCTTGTAAAATAAATTCGGAATACAAATAAATTAAGTTTTCAAATATCTGTATATGTTAAGTGTGCCAGATCAGGCAAGTTGCTTATTATATGAGGCAGGGATCTATTTTGTAAATAACTTTTTCTGGGACTTAATGGTTCTACTGGGAGATAAGAAATACACACTGTGTGGTGATATATGAGCCCAGGTTCCACGCAATACTGGATGGAAGTCTGGAGCGCAACCCAAAACTTAACACGCGCATTGACGGGGAGGCGGGTACCCCCCCCCAGCTGGGTTTTTTGGAGATAGTGTAAAAAAGGCGGCGCGTAGCGCCGCAGTACTTAGTATACCTTTTCTCTGATCATTTTACAACTTTTGTCAAAATTTTAAGGTTAGATCATCTCAGGTCAGGTTACCAGTACAGGTCCAGTGACCTGACCTCAAAAGAGTTTAAGATAGCATAAGTCAGAGCAGGGTGAACTTATCTGATTGAAATTTATACCACCTAATGGGCCCACCGAGTTCTCTAAACTTCGTTCTGGTATTTTTGATATTGCTGACCTAAGGGGAGGTACGAGCCTAGACCTCTCCATTGAAAATACATGGAAAAGTGGTTTTAACTAAATAATGTAGTAATAGATGACGATAGAGTGTTTATTTTAGCTTTATTAGCTTGGCCTTTGTCATTACAGTTCTAATGATGTGGATTTTAAGCTAATTTGACCTTGACCTGACTTCATGTCAGGTCAAATGACATATTTGACCTGATTTGACCTAGCAAGGTCATATTATACATGATTCGACTCGGCCTACTGCGAGGATTCCATGTTTTAAATTGCTTTGCCCTATCTTTACTTGTTCATATGTAATGACAGAAAACCTTCATTTACATGTTATCCCTATGACGGCATGTTTTAAACTCTAGTGACCTTAAATGGAAGTGACAAAAAATGAATCAGATATTTTCGTTGGAAAAGTGGATGGTCTACTCAACACCGTTTACGTTTTTCGCTACCTAGCGTGATTCTCGAGATCTTAGGAGGCCGGGTCCCTGCACCCCCCCCCGTCAAAGCGAAGGTGGCTCAGACCTCCGTCAATGTGCGTGTCAATATTCAGCCTAGTGTGTGAGGGTGATGGTTTTTAAAGTGAAAAATTTCGGGCTATTGAACAAAATTCTCAGCAATGTCAAGGCTGGATTTAAACACCCAACTGAGTGTGATGCCTCGAATAAGAATATTTCATTTCAACAACTTACAGGGTCGGATTCGGGATTTCATAGGAGTTCCGGCAGGGACATCCCTCCCTCCTATTTTCGCATCAACATTTTGTTTTATGTCAAAGAGTTAGGTACACAAAAACATCGGCTACCAGTCAGGAAATTACGAAAAACCACGCAGCTGCTGCAGTTGGTTTTGTGCAAAACCCAACCCTTTTCCCCGTTTTCTTAAATCAATTTTGCATTCTGCCAAACAGAGAATGAACGGAGAGACAACCCCAGACCGGATTCCGACAGGCTTCAGGAAAACACTCGGCAAGTCAATAGTACAGTATTGGGGAGCCCTCATTCCATCCGTCAGCAGAAAATCATTCACTGCACCACAGTTGAAATATTAAAGATTCCCGTCAGCCTGGACTGTTTAGTTTCCCAAACGAACCACCCGCTCATAATGGTCTGAGGGTGGTCTGAGAGCCGTAAGACTAGTCTTACAGTGTGTGGAACGGGGCCCCATGGGGTGGGGTATTTTTGCAATGCTTATGGGAGGGCAAGGTGGGTTGTGACCCTCCCAACCTCTTCGAACCTGCCCCTGCGGTACAATACCTATTAAGGAGTTTTTTTGCTCCGAATCGACTGTGCTTCACTATCTTCCTTGGTTCAGAATAGAACTGATTCATTGTCTAAGGGGGATCAGAGTCGACGCACCAGCTCAGTGCTGAGTGGGATCTGAATGAGAATGAACTTTAAGCTACTGATTAATAACCACATTTGCTAAAGATCTAGAGTCGGATATATGTTAAGCTCCTGAGGACCGTGGGGATAACTGAAGGTCTTTACCTGGCTGACAAACATCATTAGGAGAACTTGGACGGGTAAATCCGTGGAAACGCGGGTGCTGGAACCGGAACAGATTGCTTCCACGGTGTGGTCACGCGCCCTCAGGCTGGCAATATCCAAGACAATTCAATTGTGTCTGTGCTTTATCGTATAGATGTTCCCTTCCAAAGTGAAATAAGTATTTTCATTCAAACCTTTCCCATGGTGGACGTCTGAGATGTCCCACTCCTTGGGTAGGGAGAGGTTTATATTCGTATCATTTAGATTTAAATGACTGTAAATAGCCTCAAATGTCATTAGTGGTGTTTGATATCGTCACTTCATCCTGCCTGATTCTAGTGACGTTAATTGACCTTTGGCGGCTTCTGTGAGGACAATGCACACAGGATCATGGCCTTTGATCTCCTGATTTACCTCCATTCAATTTAGCGTATCCTTGGGTACAGTTGAATATTAAACTAAAATCTATCGAGCCAAACCAGTCCAGAAATATCACAGCTAACAAACTAACTGTCTTAAGCCCATGCTATATTATCCCGGAAGACTTATTCCAATTTGCCTTTGGCGTTACCAGTAAGGATGTTTTAGAAAATACTTACTCATAGGGGACATTTTCGAAATTGTTACAAAATTAGTTTTGTGGTTTCCTTTACTTGCGATATTTTCAGAACACCCCGAATCAATACCATACAATTTGATAGCTTAACACGCGCAGTGAAGAAGGGTCTAGGGTCAAGTTGCAATGAAATGTGTCCTAAAGTGCCCCTCCCACTGATATCTAAAAAAAAAACAAGAGAGTCGGGAAAATGCGCCGGTGCCGGTGGGGCGGGGGTGTATGAGGGCTGCAGTATCTAAATTGTAGTTGAATTTTATTTACTTAGGTCAAAATACTGAATGTCTAGCAATGCCATAAATTTCAAATCTGGGTGGCGTTAGGGACTTTTCGGAAATACCGTGATTAAGCAGGAGAAATTCAGAAATACGCAAAACCTGACTATAATCATGAGTGTAAGGTCCAGGCCCTCTGAAATTTTTAAGCTCAAGGTTATTCTATGCCATTAACTTTTCACGTCATAATTAAATATATTACCCATGAAGTTTTCTACAATTCCCACTAAAGCCAAAGTTGGGCACGAAATGATGATTCAACCTTAGCTTTGACCTTTGACTCTGGGCTGTAACCCTTACTTTAACATAGAGCAACCTTAACTATGACTTCATAATATCTATACATCATAGTGGGTGACGTAATCTGGTCGGAAACACTGCGGCCAATAGCCTTAAAAATGATGGTGTGAACTTGACCTGCGACCTTAAACCTGGACCTTCATGAGAGGTGACCTTTTTATATAATTCCGATTATATGACATTTTGATGTCACCACTCAGTCTATAATGTAAGCGAACTAATGCAACCGCGTGGTTGTGGCCAGCTCAAAGTAAAGGTCTGACTTTGAAAAAGCCTTACAAGGCGAATCAATGGGGCAAGGAAGTCACTTGCCTCCAGACCCCGACCGAGTTTCGGCATACCCTGAAATGTTCACGGTGCCCCCTTGAATGTCGATAGCGTCCCTTTGAAGAGTTGATGGCGCCCCTCTGAAATGTTGATCCCAGGCCTCTCCCAGGATGCGAGTATCGGCGCCCCCGTAATAGGATTAGGTTACCACCTAATGGGCTATTTTTCCACCCAAAAGAGGCACCCCTCAGCTTCGGATGGTGTCAATCACCCTTCCCTTCCCGCACTGATTGGAAATTCTGGATCTGCCTATGAAGCATAAGTAAAACATCGGCTAATTTTCCTATTTGTTTCACCAATCGACGTGGTAATACATTTTCTCATATGTCAGCAAGTAGCGCTTTTCTGCGGCGAACGTTGTTTCAGCCATTTTAAACAAATAGGTGGCGGGCTGTTTATGATCCCTCTAATGCGCATGTCAAACTGACTTCTGGATGGTGGACTGCTCAAGAACATTTAATGTAGTATTTGTTTTTCGGTGTGAGCTTCTGCTGTCAATAGCAACACGTTTGTGGGCTGTTTCGTAGTTCTAACCAAATTTCCAAGTCTGGGGTGCTACTTGTATGTATGGATGTACATCCATAACATAATAACTTGCACGGAGCGCTGGCGTGGTAGTAAACATGAAGCAGCCTCCGCCCTAGTGGACCTCCGATCCACCTTCTCTCACGTGGGCGAATATGAATCCACGTGTCGCTTGAAAAAATGGAGGTGAGTTTACTTGACCTGGCCAGGCGACCTAGCCTGAGATCACTAAAACTTTAAATTTTTGAAAAAGTTGCGCCTTTAATCAAGGATGGGGTGTGACGAGCACGGCGGCACTACACCCAAACGTTGGAAAACCCGAGAAGGGTGGTCAACCAACCCCTCCCCCACCAGGTCGAGAATTAAACCTCCCCGGTGGGCGGGTTTGAACACCCCGCGGTTTTCCGGCGGCACAAAGTGGCGGCGCGAAACTCTGCCGTACTTGGCACGCCTTTTATTGATCAATTCCGCAAATTTCCAAAAATGTTAAGGTTGGGTCATCTCAGATCAGGTCACCAGTGCAGGTCAAGTGACCTCGTCTCAAAAATGTTTAAGTTGGCAAAGTAAGAAATGGATGAATCTATCGGATTGAAACTTGTACCACATGATGGGCCAACCGGTGCTGCAACATTTATTCAGGATTTTCATATCAATGACCTAAGGTAAGTACGGACCATGACCTCACCATTGGAAATACATGGGAAAACAGAATTGGGCTGATTCGTGTAGATACAGCTAAGAATACTTCTATTCTCCAAATAAAAGTATTCTGGGACCATTTCAGGTTTGCTTTTTGCCTGTATCTTGGGCATCTGGGCTACTAAGTTTTCGATTGGTTAGTGCATGATTTGATGATACAGCTTTTATGTTGATATAATTGCCCTTGGATTGCTATTGCGAGTCGATTAATATGCATATTGACAATGTTAGATTGACCTGAGGTCAGGTCATTTTTTGTTTTGACCTAGTATGTACATATTATATATCATTCGATTCGCCGTGACAAGAGGAAGCGAATGGTGCCTAAAAATGATTTTAACTCAACTCGGTCAGATGCTAGAGCTCGAAAACTCTACTCAAAATGTCACTTTCTTTGACCTGTCATGACCTCAATGTTAACCTGAGCCAAAAAGTGACCAATGCAGTTTCTTTATGACTTTTTATGAGCGATCCATCGGCTTTCGTGTTTTTTTCGCTATCCTGCATAGGGGCCGAGTTCGAGGGGGGGTGTTCAAACACCCCCATCAGGGCGAAGGTGGCTCGGAGGCCCACTGGGGCAGGTTAATATAGGAACACTTCTTTAATTATAAATGAATCCAAAAATATAAACAGCATTGTTTAATTCCAAACTCAAGGTTCAGGAGTTACCTGTCAGACCAACAAGCTGGGAGAACGCGTATGCCACCACACCTCCTCTTCACTATGTTTTCTGTGACAAAGCAAACAATCCATATTTATAGTTTTTAAGCTAAAATAAAACAATATGTAATTAAGTATGCATATCATGTTGATATTAGTTGGTATTGCATTAAACAGACCGGATAACATAGCCTAGCGAGCTAATCTAATAAATAGTGGAATCAGTCTAGACCCACTAAGGAGAGAGGGGTCTGCTATCACAGCGGTTACAAAGAAACTGGTCTATCTTTCATGCTCGGGAGAGAAGCTGAGGACGGGAATGCCTTCTTCAACTTAGCCTAGGATTATTTTAGTAAAAAAGCATTGGCTTGAGCATGGCTCGAATGGTATTATTTGCCCGTGTTTTAGATGTTATGGTAAAAGAGAAAAGTTTATTACGTGTAAGTAGTCTGTAGAATGTGGCAACATATCCCGAAGCGAAATTTAGGGATTATTAGAAACCTATATTGCTCGTTAAAAAGGATGGTTAGGAAGTCAATTCAATAACTGTGACGTGCGCGTGCCTTTCGGTGGTAAATGATACTTGGCCATCAAGCACTGCAGCTGTGATAAGCAAGCTATACACAAAATATCTCGACAAGTGGAACCCAAGCATAATGAGCAGGTTAAAAGCATTTGGAAAAACTCTGGATGCATGTAAGATGTTGAGTGGAAAGAAGACAAATGACTGCACTTTCAAACGCCCGAAGAGAATATCTTACTCAAAATAGCCACTTCGTCGAATTTTCTACCCAGGTCAGCAAGAAAATGACTAGAAAACTGTTATATCATGCTGCGGCATGTTTCGCAATAACAAGGAGAGGCTACGAAGCCGGGCGTGCCCAATTGAAAAGACCCAGAGCTCACCTGAGCAGCGGAGTCGGGAGACTCCGTCAGCACCGGTAGGTGTGCCCGCCTCCTCCTCCTCCTCGACAATGGTGTACACCTCGCCTGCGCTGGGCTCCATGACCACAGAGCCGGGTTCGGACGAGCTGGCCTCGCTCTCCTCGTCACTGTCCACCTCACAGTAGCGCAGTACATGGCTCGGATCACGCTCAGGCGGCGGCGAGGGACTGTCCGGGTCGGGAGGGGACGGCACCGGTCGCGACGGCGCCAGCCGCGTCGGCGGCGCCGGCAACGTTACCGGCGCCGGGGGGTGCGGCACAATAGACGCCTGCAGGGTGGTGTAGGCGCGTGGCGACTTGGACATGGAGGACAGGATGGTGGCGGGTTCCCGCGTCGGCTGCGGCGGCGGAGCGCGACTGTACGACACGGCTGCGATCGAGGGTCGCGGCTGAGGCTCGCCAATGTCGTCGTCGATATCGAGGAAGCCGGCTGGAATGTGCACGCCGAACCGACTGGAGAACTGGGAGCGCGCCTTGCTCTCGGGCGCAGTGCTGGAGCGCTCGCTGGGCGTTGTCAGCTGGTCTTCGTCGATGCGTCCAACGCTGCTCATCGGTGACGGCGTGGCGAGACGATCTGAACTGGACTCCAGGCACAAGAGCGGTGACTCGCCCGGACTCGGTGGTGAATCACCATCCACTCCCAGTGACGCTAGAGACTGCATGAAACGCTTTCGCCGGGCCATGACATTCTCAAACTCCTCGTCTCTCCCACTCGAGTTATTGTTATCTGAGACAGCGCCCTGAGCTGGAGATGGTGGTAGTTGAGCGGTGTTTGACAGTGTCTTCGTGTTCGTGTTTGTGCTAGCCGGCGGTATTGCCGATGTTGGCTGTGATGCTCCCACAGAATGGCTCGATGCTGACATTGGTGGCTTTAGGAATGACAGGAGGTCTGAGGCTGTGCTCTGCATCTTTCCAGCAGCCGCAACTGCCAACGGTGTCGGTACATATATCTTGGAGTGTTTTTCTGTCGCAGTTTGCGCCACTGTTGCCGCTCTTTTCTGTTGCTCGGCCAGCTGCCTCTGGTATTCTACCCTTTCTTTCTCTGCCTTGTCTTGCAGCTCTCGCTCGCGCTCTTTTTGAAACTGCTGAAGTCGCGTAATTTCCTGCTGCTGCTCCATCAGTAGCTGCTGTTGCTGTTGCACTAACTCCTGTTGGTGGTCGTTCAGCTGGCTGTTCTGGCTGGAGCTAGAGCTTAGCAGACCTGGTGAAGAACATACCGGCGCGGGCAGCGTATTGAAGCTCTGGGTAGTCACGGTGGTGCGGTTGCTGCTGCTGTTGTCGATTTTTTGCAAGGGTGTTCGTGGGAATGAAGGACTTGCGCGTCCCTCAGCTGCCCGCAGTGCCTGAGCTGACTGCTGAATGGACTGGTTGATATTGTTGTGCAGACTGTGACGCATTGTAGACTGCACAGGGGAAGTGAGACCACCCAGGCCCTCCGACACCTTCTCTTTGAGGCTAGACTGCAGTTGGTTGAAGAGGCCGCGGTCAGCTGGACTATGATTGTGCGTGAAGGCTGATGTCATCACCGCTGGGGTTGTTTGTTTGGAAGAAACTGTCGTTGACGCTGTTGCAGTTGCAGACGAAGCGCTGTGACCGGTCATCGAAGGATCCAGCAGCTTCTCAGACAAGGTTTTGTCAAACTTTGCCAACAGTTTGTCAGTCTTCCCAAAGAAACTATCAAGCGTGCGCTCGACTTTACTAATCTGAGGCTCCTTTTTCGTCGTCTGCGTCGCAGGTGGTGGTGGAGTGACTGTGATATTTTTCGGTGCCGGCGGACCCGCCACCGGCATCTGCATGCCCGGGGGCACGCCACCCTGACCTGCGGGCTGTGACGTGTCACGCACCCCCGTCGGCGGCGGCGCTGCGCCAGCCTGAAAGCCGCCGCCCCGCGTGCTTGCAGAGAACGATGTTGGTGGCAGCCCCATAGGCGGTCCGGACAGCTGAGAATTTATCGGCTGCAGGCCGCCGGAGAATATGGCCGGCTGGGAACTAGTGGTCTGCAGCTTAGACGCTAAATCATCTCGCTGAATGGGCTGAGAAAATATGTTGCGCTGGGCGTTTACAGACTGGAAATTATTTTTGTTGAGCCCCGGCGAAACACCAGCCTGTGAAAATGATTCAGGGTAGCTAGCTTGCGGGCCTGAAGGATAAAAGCCTTGCTGGGAGTTGGGCGGATATGAATTGTGGTGTGAGTTGGGAGGGAAGTTACCAGGCAGTGAGTTGGCCATGCCAGATACCGGCTGGGCGCCGGATTCCGAGGTGGGTAGGTCGGCTCTGGATAGAGAGCCGGGTGGTTGGGCCCCTGAGGGCTGTACTGGCGGCGTTGGATCCCCTCTGTGAGCACCGGAGGGCACAGTCCCCAGCAGGTCGCCGTGCGCGGCCGCTGGCGACGATGGTCCTGGTGAGGAGTTGGCCGCAGATGCTACACCAACGGGAGGCCGCACCTGCTGGAACGGAGGCTGATGCTGCTGCAGCTGACCTGGCACTGCCTCCCCGCCAGGCGACTGGCCCCTCACAGGGGGTGACCCCTGGGGGCCTGGGTGACGCGGCATCCGCATGCGCGGCCGCATTTGACCGCGCGGACCCATCAGACGCGGTCGCATTGGTCTAACGCCCTGCGGACCGGAGCCCCGCGGACGCGGCCCCCGCAGCCGAGGTGGACCCACGCCACCAGGGTGGACAGGGGGTGGGGGAGAGGCCAGAGGCGTCTGAGGTCACACCCTTTCCTGCATACTCACCCTGCTGGCCGGGTCTGATGCCGCCAAACGGTCGCTCCTGACCACCATTCGGCATCTGAAATCACCGGCGGAAAACCGGCTGTGAGTAACGGTGATTTCGTTTCTCTCCAACAAAGCCAGCTGCCGGGTAGGAGGCACGTCACGTACTCTATCGCCGACAACTATCCCGATAACAAGAGCGTGGCAGCCTTTATGAAACAGATAGGCATTGTTGTCGCTGCGTCACCGTGCAATCAATACGGGACACGTTCACGACAGTCGGCCATAGCGAGTCGGCGCTACCAGACCCATCCATCTAGCACGGATCTGCAGCGGGAGGGGCGGACAGGCTCACGTACACGTCCAACAATAGTGGTTCCAAGACTCATCTGGCGCTTCTGGGTACACAGTGGCAGGACAGATTAGTGGTAAACTGTCTTTTGTGCTGGAAATGCTTGTTCGATATTCTTTTGCTTCTTGATTTTGCAATTACTTCTTGATGTTTTTTTTACTCTTAAAGGGAATGTGGCACCCTGGTCTAATCCCGGAATTTTGTGAAATTAAGGGTATTTTTAGCCAAAATTCATGAATATGCACATGGTTTTCTAAAAATGTACAATAATCGCAATATTCTTAAGGTTTAAAATGTTCCTCCATGGTAAGAAATAAACCTCTGCCTGTGGATGACGTGATGATCTGGCAACTATTACCACATTCAATAGGCTTCAATAGGCTGAGCACTCATCGAGACGTCAGCATATCCTCACACCAACAGCTGACAATTGTGAACGGATGCTTGGGTACATTTTTGATACATTTCAGGTAAGTTTTTATGTATTCTTTACGAAAATTTCGACTTCCAAGACAAATGACATATTGAGATCCAGGTTTCCTGGCATGATTTACAACTTGACTATCCGTTATAAGGTGCCACATTCCCTTTAAGACAGTTATTTTTTGTTTCTCCTCCAGTTTCTAAAGTGACTGCATGGCTTAAACACTGACCACGTGCTTATGGAAGTGGTACACTCTGTGTGCCAACGTAAGGTTTCATTTCAGGAAATATATTTCCTTAGATTTCAACCTACCTGCTAAATTTTTTCCTAATTTGGCGCTGTTACCTCGATACAATTTCTTAATCTCCTACGTAAATCACTATTCTTTTACCTTTCATGAATGATGTTTCTAGATATTCTTGTTTGTATTCACCTAGCATAAATAAACGACATATTCCATCAGTAAATCATTAAACACCATATAATAATAGCGAAAAAATCAAAACAAATATGGCAAAATTCTAGTCAGCTGGAACCGCTTGGAAACAAAGGAAGATAGAACAGTGGAAATAGAGCTAGAAGTCGAGAACAAATTTACACATTGTAAACATAAAGATAGACTGAATGTAAGAGTAGATGCAACCCGACAATAGACTATTCAACACTCCCTTCCTCAATTTGAATACCTTTCATGTCTTTTAAAATATTTGTGGACAGTTAATTTTTATTCCAGGAGGCTTCCAGTCAGAGTATTGACTTTGATAGCAGGATCTCTCCCTGGGATTACCTCACCATCTTCAAGCATCTGCATCTGCAAGCATGCGCATGCGCACCATCATGACATGCGCACCATCTGCAAGCATCCTTCAATCTGCAACTTGCTCCTGCTTATCACGGCAGAGCTTACCTCACAACCATGAGACTGTGGATGTGATGGTGGCAGATAAAAATAAAGTGGACATAAGCCGCGGTTGAAGGCAACTACACCGTGAACACCAAAGGGACCGAAAATCAAGCACCAACGCAGCAGTAGACGAAGTACTTGCTGGAGAAATTTTAGATTCAATTACAAGTATTGTTGACATATTTTTGATGAATACAACTGCACGCGAACCCAAATTATCGCGTTAAAGTTACATTTTGGTGTTTTTATCTTGCCCTTATTCCTTTACCGCCTGGGGAGTCCGATCGGCCACCCTCGAATTTTTACGAATGATTCTGAGCTGATTTTTATGACAAATGGACAAATGGACAATGACTTTGCATACTTATTACGTGATTGATTTGACAATTAAGGACACAAATTTGTATCATGTCGGGTCAACGAGTTATGACGCCATTTCTAAACTCATCTGATTCAATTTTGTTCTTCGAAAATGAGGTTGTCATAACCAGGGTGTAGGTCGGCTTCTAGAAGAGCTTGATCGAGTTTTTAAACATCATTATATATTTATGGAATCGATGCATCTGCAAACTTTCATTCCGGTCAGTTCAATATCGTGATCACCAGAGGTCACCTAAAGTCAAACTTTCGAGACTGTTCGTATCTATATCTTTTGAACAAAACAAAATACGGCAATGAATATGGCAGCATAGTGACGGGCATGATCCGAGAATAATCATGGTTTACATCAAATGCTTAAAAGTCATGGTTTTCTTTGGCAAGGACAGTTCACGGTCACAAGGTAATCTTGCAAGGTCATGCTACATACAATTTCAGTCATTAGGTCAAGATAAACACATTGATGCCTTTGTCCTTATTCTAGGTCTAATTCTTCCCGACTTATAAGTAATTTCCTAAATGGGCCTAAATTTGACCCATTTTGGCACATGGTGACGTCACCGCTCGATGAATTTGGCTCAAACTTGCCTCAAAAGTAGAAGACGGTAAGGCACTTCCAGCACCGGTTTTGATTTTCATTCCGTGTCACCACCGGTTCGCGAGATTGCAGGGGGAGGGAGTCCGATCGGGTCCCCGGGCGGAGGTGCGTACGGAAAGAGCTCAGGCGGTGTCGGGTGATCGGCGTGTCTTCTTTCGTTAGCTTCTCCGGGCCCTTTTTATTCTGGGCGACACTTATTGATATACAGAGTGTTCGGTTAGGCATCGACTTGCATTGGATACTATAAAAATGTATTTGACATCGCCTGGTAATAGCATTGTCAATATTTGTATATATTACACTCATACCATGGTGCATCGTCCATCTGGAATTTCACGTGTGCGACACGCTGCTGCTCCAAATTGCCTCATAAAATATTGTTCAAAGCTCATCAGATCCCGGGATGCAGTGCTAATACACTGCGTCCAACACGGCGTTCCAGGCTGGCGCCTGCTGCTCATGTTTTCGAAATTCACAGGGCTGCCAATAGCGGGGCCTGTCCCCAGGGTGGTCCCGGCACGCGCTCTGGGCACCAGCGCGGTCAGCGCCGCACGCCCCCGGTCAATATGGGAAGGCAGGATGCGAGTCGCCGCTGCCTCGCCTGGCCGTCCAACGCTGCCCACCGCACCAAACTCCCACTCCAGGTCCCGCTCAATCCCTGTGTACAAGGCTTAAATAAATTTTTCCACGGGTCGAATTATAAACAAAGTGCATCGCGTATTATAAGTAAAGTGCATCGCGTATAAGGAAATTTACTGTATCCCTCTGCATGCTCCGTTCTACGCAGCTCAGCTTTAGCTGTAAGTCGGATGAACTTCGTGTTGCTCACAAGACCAGAAGCAATACAACCAAAAATACGAGTTATCAATCAAGAAAGGAAAATTACATGCCAAGATGAAAACATAATTTAAGTCATTAAAATCAGCGGCCAAATTATCTAATAATAAGAATCCAACTTAGTTGGAACTACATGCAGTTACATGTTAGCTTACTGCATAAGGTGTGTCTGTTCTGAATTATAATTGTTCGGATTTTCCCTGCGAGTGTCATTTCTAAGAATTCTAGTTTATTGGCGGACTTTCTCTTTGAAGTTCTTGGTGTGTTAGTCCTGGTACTGATATGAACTCAGGGTCCAATGTCAGACGCACGGTAAAAAAGACAGTAGTATTACAGTTTGTAGTACAGTACACAGTATATTAACCCATTAAGGACCGTTGGTAACAAATGTTGCCAGGAAATAATCCACAAAATAAATAAAAGAAAATTGTTGATGTCTAACCAGTGTTGCTTTCATTTGCTTCTTTTATCTTTTTTCTTCCAAAATATTTTGTATTTTAAGTCAGGGCAGCGCTGCAGCGGCTGCCACATATCTTTTTCGACACCATGGCGGCCAGGTCAAACGAAGGTCCGTGTCCTCGCCTGCTAAAAGAGTATGTTTCGCTCTATTTTTTATTCAAACAATAATGTTTTTGCCTAAATATAATAAGAATAGCCTCCTTTCTGCTTTCCATGTGCAAAAAAATAGTTTTCGGTTTTAAATACTTGTCTGTGATTCCTGAAAAATTGGTTGGCAACAATTGTGACCAACGGTCCGTGAACCACCACGAATATGCCTTTGATGCAGATTTACGGCGAACCAGATTGCGGACATCTTAGAATATAATAATAATTGTTGGGGTTTAACGACGCACTAACTACCAGGGTCATACGGCGTCGCCAACTCTCACCCTGTTGGAAGAGATTTTGGGGATCAGATCGACTTATTCAGAGGCTCCACCGGGACTTGAACCCGGGACCAGTGGCTTAGAAGACAAGGGTGCTATCCACTAAGCCACCTCATCCCCGCGGACATCTTAGACGATTATTCCGACATGGAAGGGGAAACTATCGGAATAGACAACATTGAGGTGGTTTTCATGCCCAGACGATGTATCCTCGAGGTGGGTCAAGGAGCTCATGTATATTCTCCGCAACATCCACCTGGCCAACAACACAAAACTCATAGATAAGGATCCTTATTACAAAGTTCGGCCATTTTTTGAGATGCTAAACCGAGTCTTCAAGTCTGTGAATCACACGAGCAGCCTGTGCGTCGACGAGTCGATGATACCCTACTGTGGACGGCATGGTACAAAACAGTTTATCACGGGAAAGCCAGTAAGGTTCGGCTACAAGTTGTGGTGCCTAGCATCCTCCAGTGGCTACATATACCATGCCGAGCCATACTGTAGAGCCAGCACATATCTACCAGAGACAGGCCAGGGTCAGGGCTACGACGTGGTTATAGGCCTCCTGGACAAGTGCGGGGTGTCTGGTGGGGCAGTCTACTTCGACAACTTTTTACGTCGCTTGAACTCTTAGACGAGCTGTCTCGGAGGGACATAGTTGGATGCGGGACGGTCAAGGAGAACCCCTTGAGAGGTTCTCCTCTCTCAGACAAGAAGTTGTTTGAAAAAAGAAGCGAGGTGAGACTGAGTGGACATCGGACGGAAACAACCTCGTTCTCAGGTGGAATGACAACAGGATGGTCACCGTGGCCACCAACTTCATCCCGCTCCAGCCAAGCTACTCAGCAAGCCGATATGTGAAGAAGGAGGGAGGTAGATGTCGGTGTCGATATGCCAGCTCCAGTGTACATGTACAATAAGAACATGGGGGCGTGGAACTCTTTGATCAGAGTGTCGCCACGTACAGGAGCAGCATGAGAGGAAAAAATGGTGGTGGCCCCTCTTTCAGTGGGGGAGTGGATGCGGCACGAACCAACGCGTGGCTGCTCTGGCGCCAGCTGAAGCCTGCAGGTGCTTCCCAGTCTCAACTAGACTTCCTCAGGGAGCTTACCAAGGTTCTCATCAAGGTCAACACAGTGCCTGGACCTCCGGTCACATACACTGGTCTGACTCAACAGTCACCAGAGATGTGGTTCGATGGATTGAATCATTGGCCGAAGAAGCTGACGAGCAGATTTCACAGGTGTGAGGTCTATGATGGGCGCACCAATATGAGTTGCAAGAAGTGTGAAATGGCAGTATACGCTGAGTGCATGAAAGGGTACCAAACACCTACAACCAAGTAGGCACGCATCACACACCGGGTTTGCAGCGAAGTAGGCAGGCATCGCATGCCAGATGCATCGTGTGCAAGCCAAAGTTGGATCTTCGTCCGAGACCTCAGACATCCAAGCTCTAGTCGGAAATATATGTGTCGATAAGCGGACATGTTTTATGCTCCTTTTAGGAGCATAAAACTTTATCATTTTTAAGAACAGCGTGGATCATAATCGGATCCAGGGTCCCCAATCTGGGGGAGGGTGGTGACGCCCATTGGCAGACGCAGGGGGCCTTCCGATGATGCATCCCCCAAAGCGCTGGAGGGGGGCCAAACTATCTTTGCCCCCAAATGCCGAATAAATTTTTGAAAAATTTATTTACACAAGGTCTGTCGAGCAAAAAATATTCGCTCCCACCCCGCTCCCCCTCCCGGAGAGCGATCATGCTCTTAGAGAGGTAGCTTATACTAGGTCTATCGAGCACCCAAACCACACGTCCCGCCCCCTCCCACCCCCAGGAGAAGAGGCAGGCATGGGTTCTGCCCCTCCAAAACTCGGTTCTGCGTCCGCCCCTGGTGACGTCATCCACAGCCGGTGACGCCAATTTTTTGTGACAAACCCGTTCCAGTGTGCTCTAAAACCCGTCCGGGGACGCCAAATCCTATCGCAGAGAGCCAATTCTGGCTTGCTGGGAGTGGGGGGCGATGGGTAGTGACATTTCAGGGGGTGCCACTGACTTTTCAGGGGTGCCGTTGAACTTTCAGGAGTACTAAGGGTCGATGAGGGTAGTACGTGTCCCCCTTGCCCCCACTCGATCCAAATATGGGGTTAATCAGGGTGGAAGAAGAAAATACCTGTAAAAGTCTAAATATGAGGTCGTGAAAGGACCGTTGGCAACAAATGTTGCCATGCAAAAAACATATTAAAAGTCAAAACAATTTTTTGAAACTTCACAGGTGCATTTCTTAGGCATCATGGGTCATACGATGTAATTTTCGTTCAAATCGGATGCTTTCTTATGCCTTGGCCCTTAATGGGTTAAGACGCGCATTGACGGGGGCGGGTACCCGCCCCCTTCGGGTTTTTCGGAGATAGCAGAAAGCGGCGGCGCGTAGCGCCGCCGTACGTGGCATACCATTTCTCTCACCATTTTTACAACTTCTGTGAAAATTTTAAGGTTAGGTCATCCAAGGTCAGGTCACCAGTACAGGTCAAGTGACCTGACCTCAAAAAAGTTTAAGATAAGCATAAGTCAGAACAGGGTGAACTTATCCGATTGAAAATCATATCAAATAATGTGCCCATCGAGTTCTCTAAAATATGTTCCGGTATTTTTATATCGATGACCTAAGGTCAGGTACGAGGCATGACCTCTCCATTGGAAATACATGGAAAAATAGTTTTTACTAAATAGCTCAGTCACGGATGATGATGATAGAGCGTTTATTTTAGCTGCATTAGACTCGCCTTGTCTTTGCGGTTCTAATGATATGCATTTCATACAATTTGACCTTGACCTGACCTCAGGTCAGCTCAAATCCTTGATTTGACCTAGCAAGGTCAATTTATATATAATTCGATTCGGCTTGCTGCGAGGATTCATATAGTTTATGTCGTTTTGCTCTAGCTTCACTTGTTCAGATGTAATGGCCGAAAACCTTAATTTACATGTTATCTCTATGACGGCATGTTTTGACCTCTCTTGACCTTAAATGTGCCCTGACAAAAAATGTTTCAAATAGTTTCGATGGAGAATTGGATGGGCTACCCAACGCCGTTACTGTTTTTCGCTACCTACCGTGTTTCTCGAGATCTTAGGGGGGCGGGTCCGCCCCCCGTCAAAGCGAAGGTGGCTCAGACCCCCGTCAATGCGCGTGTTAAAGGCAGTAGATGTAACACAGTAAATTAAATTGATTTCGGTAGTTTATTCGCCGTCCTTTTTGCACATCCCTCGTTTATTGAAGTAATTATTTATCTTTTCTACCAAAAAAAGAAGAAAATAATTTGCATGACCATCACTTCTAACGCTTCTGACAGTCAAACCAGTAATACATGCATTTATGTATGCATACTATGATGTTTGCACATTTCGTTCCTTTGAGAAATGAGGTATGATGCAAATTGGTTTCAAAACGTTGTTTTATGGATTATTTATGCTATTTGTTTGGATTCCTTGATAGATATCACATGTCCCACAGCATTCCCAATCTAATATTTTTCAGTCAGTTGGGAACATCAAAATATCTAAGGGCGTAACAGCTCTAGGTCCTACCTTTCGACGTCTCGGCATCGGGATCAAACGCTGTTTCCGATTTTACTTTTCTGGGAGTAAAGTGACCATCACCTGTATCTAATCGGTACTTCTATGTCAGATGATGATAATTGGATCATTGCACGCAATCACATTAGCTGCAATTGCAGCTTTACATACAATTACGCCATCCGAATTAGCCGCAAAAACTGATTGATTTCAGCAAAGCTGCACCAAACTGAAAGGTATGATTCCTTGGAGTAGTGGGTTTTTCTTGTTCCTGTTTTATCCCCATTACATGCCCATGCAGGTCCAGAATTATCTCCCAAACTTGTCATCAACATTGGCAGTAGTCCATATCAAGTAATGCACATAATCTATGTCCATGCCGTTGGAACCGTCCTTTTGTACTTGGGAATAGTGCCGGGACTTGCTAGCATCTTGGCAGGACAATTGCGGGCTTGTCGGTGCCGGGACTGGAACTGCGACTTGGAAAAAACGCATGGTAGCTGTTCTGCTTCAGAAAACATGGCGCCTAAAGAAACAGTTATTTTTAAAGCCAATTTGACAATTAACCACAATGGAAGCTAAGGTTTTAATCAATTATTTCGAGATAATAGGCTGTAGATAGTAATGGAGCTACCCACATTGGTAGTTCTTAAATAGGGTATATCACTGGTGCTTTGTACTGGTCCTCACCATGGCTACTTAAATAGAGCAGGGACGAGGGACAGAGAGCCTCGTTATTTCCCTTCATGTTTCATATAACCATCAACTGTTATCCTCATGAAAGAGAAGTTTTTCGTCCGGAGGTAGCTAAGCCGGTTCCTGAAATGTTGTATCGGCACTGCTGTTCCTGATTTGAGGACAATTCGATACGATATGTGAAAATGTAATCATTCGTGTTTTTTTACTAGAGAAGTAATGCCAGGCAAATGTGGCCCAGCAGAAATCCGTGCTCACATGGCTTCCGACGTGTTCTGTCCCTACTTGGCTAACGTACCATTTTTCGCTATCAAAATGTGCTGAGGACTGAGATATTTTCCAATATTATCGCTTGATCCAAAATCACCACAAATAAAATGTATATGTAGGCAGCCATTCCAGGCTGGTACATCAGCTAAAAGAAAGGCACACCTACCAAACCATGTAATGTAGTAATCACACTAGCGTTATGCTTATATTTTTAGACAATTGGGCATGCTCCATCAGGAGATGTTTTCCAATACAGACTAGTTCAAACCGAGTAGGAACAGCTATTCGCCATTCGATCTGCAGCCCTCAGCTCGAAAGTCATCCATTTAGACCCAAATACATTATTTATGAGTTTTGGCGCGTGCTTGGGAAGATTTGGTGTATGGCACAAATCCCCTCATAAATAAGGCATTAGATCAGGGTGGTCGAAGCCACCACGCCTCCGACTTGTGGGCAAACTACCGCCGGTAAAAAGCTTAGGACTGTTGACTTACTTTCCAGATCTTCACACGTGAGCGTTTGGTTGTAAAAAAAACAAATCCGATAAACAGCTTTAGACTTGTTTGTTACGTATGTCAAAAACGTAACAAAGATCCTAAAGGTATGTGGAGTTGCTAAGATTAGTCAGAGGCAGGGGCGTCGCCACCGGAAGGGGGGTCAGGAGGGCTCGCCCCCTTTATTGGCCAAAAATTTCCTGATCTCAGTCAAAATGGGAAAAACCGGACTTTCTTATCAACAGCCGCTGCAGAAGGCAACGAGGAGCCCAAATTCGAACAGTATTTGGTCCTAACTTGGAAATTTTTGTCAGCGTCCGTTTAAAGTTTGGCTGCCCCCCCCACTTTTTTGCCGGTGGCGACGCTTATGGTCAGAGGGAATGGTTTCACATCTCCATTGCCCAGGGGCTTTGTTACTGGAGATGAGGCCAGACTCTGACCTAACGATGAGCGCGGGGGAAGTGCAGTATTCTCTACTATCCAGACAGGCGCTGCCCAAACGCACCTGTTGCCAGGCAGTTCATCCACAATGAAAATATTAGCATATATGTAAGTTCACGAAAACCTAAATCAAGTCTCAAAATTTGGGGGATGTCGCGCTCCTTCACGCGTTGGGTTTCCCTGTTCGCCTGCTTTCGACACTCAAGTCCTTATCTCAGCTTTACAACACCGTGACAAATGCAAAGCTAGTGCAAACAAATGCTCTCAAAAACCTCGTGGTTTTAGTTGTGACACATAGTGATTGATAAAAAGAAGTATCCAGAAAGGGGTAAGCCATAGCGTTATATTTTTTTCACATATTTCAACAGTGAATCTTTCAGTTTTTTTCATGGCTTCATGTGAAAATTACCGTTTTTCCAAATGAAAGCCGATTATTTCAAGCCAGTAGATAAGATAACCACTGTCTGTCGTACCCAAACACAATTTTTTTTAATTTTCTAGAATTCTTTCCTATGGTTTTCTACTGAAAAACGAAACATGCATTACCTTTGAAGGTTTTGAAATTTTGAAGGAAACGGTATTTTGCACCACGCTCTTGCAAAAAATATAGACTTATTTTACAGACATAATCGCAATAGTCGCTCTTCCCCTGCGGATACAATTTGCATCAACATTATTTAACAGTACGGAGTGCTTACTTCGATCTTAAAAGAGCGGTTCAGGATGTTTCACTACAAGACTCTCACTCGGAAAGCAGCACTGGCTCCCGCCGTCCGATTTCCCTCACCTGACATGGCCTCGGGCCACGAACAGCACCATGGTGGGGGTCGCCCCCGGGCCCGGGGGGTCGCACCAGACCCGGCCCAGGACCGGTGGCGGCCACCGTTCTCATGGGGTAGGATCCAGACGCCATCGCCGTTCTCCGCACCTCCAAGCACTTGTTGCACAGCCATTCTGAGTCCTGCAGGACGAGCGGCAACAAAACTTTAGAATGAATGTGAGGAAAAGACTAACGGTACTTACTACCAGTTTCATCAACAAATTGTCCTCATGTGCTAAAAAAAACGCGGCGGCTTCATGCCGACTATTTGTACAGACTAGTTTAGGGGCATCTCATTGCACCAGCATACCGGGGTCGTGATACACTATCTTTATTTCTGGGTGCGTTTGCTATTTCGCCTAACTGCTTTACAAGTGGCCAATCACTCCGGTCATCGGGTCAGTATGGCTACCGCAATGACCGGTGCCGCCGTGTGTTCGTGATGTATTTGCTACGATGTCGAACACACGTTGTCACCAGGTGAAATATCCTGCCCAAAAAGTGCGGAACAGGACCCTTATATAATATTTCAGCACAAATTTAGCACGTGTTCGTTAAATACTTGTTATTGATCTGTTCTCCCTTGAAGTGTGTATCTGTATGTTTTGGGTGCATTGAGTCGTTTGAAAATACCAACCCATAGTTCTACATAACCAATTCTTATTAATGAAATAACAAACATCACTCATTAAAAATGATCAGATTGATATTTAATTTCTAGAGTTCACGAGGAAGCCAAGAATTTGCGCGATTTCAACGGTCACAGATGGTAATTACATTCAATAATAATGAAGCAGGTAATGTTAATCCATTACCTCGGCCTGTGCCGGACCCATGCATAAAATCCATCAATACCCAGCAAGAAAGGCAGTACAAACTTGAAACAATGCCTACATATCCACCTCCTTTATGGATGAAGAGAATTTGAGAGTGGTATGGCAGATTGTATGTACATACACATGTTAACTTGTACCCATCTAGAATCTACACTCAGAAACGTTTTTGAGAATTGTTGCTAAACGGTTATGCTGGAGAACATTATAGATTCTCACTTTAGTCTATTTGGGATCTTAAGAGCCATTTAATATTCATTATCTAATGTAAGAATCTTACCGCATGTCTTCATGCTATCTTAGTTAGACCACTGTACGGTCTCCAAATAGCGAAAACTTCCATGAATGAAGGGTAAACAAACTGAGTCCTCATTTTTCAGCAAGTAAAATAGAAACAATGGAAGTGAGCTATAGCCTTTACCGGAAGTGCCAGCAAAAAGATTGTTCCCCACAGTATGAATCATACCAAACCAGACAGTTGGATAAAAACTATAGCGAGCACTTTCATGACGCACACTGTATCCTTTTAAGGCAATAGAGGAAAAGCATTATCATCCATTTTGTGGAAGAATCTGGTGCCGCTTGACGTAGTGAATACGGCAGAAAAGCTAGGGGAGAGCTGGGAGCAGAGAGAGGTACGAAGATGAGAGAATGGAGCCAAGCCAGGAGTGTGATATGAGCTGCAAGTGGCGGATATGAGAGCGTGGGGAGGCGCGTACCGCAGGGACGAGGCGAAGCCGACGGAACATCCGCCCAGGCTAGTGGCAGACAACTGCTGCCTGCCGCCATAGGCACCTCCTCTGTTTGACTCAAGCACGGCAACAAGGTACCCTATATTTGCGGAATGAAACATACTTTTGAATGCACAAACAGGGTGTTTTAATGTTGTGCAACCTAATTTTCAAATCTTTAATGGTATTGTATTTTCAATAAATGTTTTTTTGAAAATTTCCCGTTTAAAATAATTGATTGAAACATCTATCGTTGTTAAAGGACTGGACTAAAAGTTTGCAATGGACGTGTGATGTGTTTAGTTGTTTAAATTTGGTTGCCCATATGCCATGTCCCCTAATCATGAGCGCACCCCGCCGCACCGGGACCAGTTGCTTACGGCCTGGCTTTAATTTGATGTATATGGTTTGGTGTTGGTATATTGTCATCGTATTTTATTGAAATGGTTATTGACTATTTTGTAAATAAAATATATAGTATGTCAATCTTTTATGTATATCATTAGCATATAAAATTTTGTAGTTGCTATATATCTGGCGGAATGAATCTCGTATGTGTTTTAACGTGTTGCTCTTTTTTCCTGAAGGGTTGACGTGAAATCCGGATTATTCGTCTCATGATAGAACTGTCTCATAAAATAATTTTACAAATGAGGCGAGGACATGATAGTAGCTGGAAATAACAACGTTATTAAAAAATTTTCATCAGCTAAAACATGATGCACGAATAGCTGAGCGGTCACGGGGTGAGCTAAATGTCTGCTATCACACGGTCGGCGTGTCGACAGATCACTGCGCCACTTGGCGCCGCGGGGCAGTGGCGCAGCTGCTCTGACCTGGTGCGGCCCTGCTGCCGTGTGCTGGCCACAGCTCTGACACACTGTCTGTCGGCAGCTCGCACACTCCGTCCTCGACTTGGGCGGCACCTGCAACCAGAACACAGCTTTCAGGATGTGACAGCGACCAGATCACACACTCCGTCCTGAACTTCCCGGCCTCCATACAACCAGAACACAGCCGTCACGATATGACAATACTAGCGACCAGCTCACACACTCCGTCCTGAACTTCCCGGCAGCCATGTAACTAGAACAGATCCATCACTTGCATGCTATGGCTAAGGTAACGCCTTCTTCCTCCCGTGTATCAATACAGACCTGACCTAAATATGGCTGCCTGCATGTCGATTTGTCTTTGCGAGAACATCCGGGTACCCCGGAAATTGTCATAAATATCTTCACTTAAGTGAGTTAGGTAGTGTCGAAATAGAACCAGCGCCATATTTTGACCTGAAAGAATGTTGCCAGGTGCTTCATGTTCAGTACCCTGTCGCAGCATATCGTTTTTTTAACTGAATATCGATTTTGAAGTAGATCAATGATAAGGCAAATTACAAGCGCTTTCGAATGGGTTTACTTCGATTTTCTGTCGAACCCAGGTTCTAAAATAAATGGGTTCTGGCCTCGTTTCACTAAATTTGACCTTTAAGCGGAATTTTGACTTTCATTAGTCTGTTCAAATATTGACCTGATCAGCCAATTATTAAAGAAGAGAAACTGCACTTCTAACGAACGTTCCAATGTGTTTGTGAGCTTTTTTACCTTATCTTTCTAGCTCTATTAGTTTTCGACTTAGTCGTTGCCATATATGGCCAGAAGCCCCCCTCCTCCACCATAGTGAACGTGGCTCAAACCTCCACCAGGATGTATGTTAGTCGGTATCAAATTAGAATGTTCCGAGCGACACCATTCCCTATTTTTCGAATACCAGCGTCCCGCTGATCAAAAGGTGGAAGACCAGCTGAGAGGCGTTACCAAAAGGAGTATAGAGAGCGGAACAGGCTTCAATCATTGATGAAACCGGATATTTCCAGTTGGCACGACGGGACATTCTGAGGAATATGTTCTACATATGATTGTGTGTGATCCATGTCCACATTATGCCATTTTGCAATGAATTAATGGTGTACAAGCCACAGTACATTTTGGTAATGCCGCAAAGGCTGCTGTAGGATATTTGCTCAACCGATGGAAATATTGCCACAAAAAATGACACGTGGCATTCGACATGCCTGCTATATGAGGAGTTCCAGGCGTGACCCTTATAGGCCTCATACATTATTTTGCGGCGGCGCTGGTGGTCCGGGTGCGGTGGTCGGGCTTTTGGTAGTGGACATATGAACTGGGCCAGGAGCGCGCTTGTGGCGGTGGGGTTCTCGATGATCCGAGTCAGGGGTTGTTTGGTTTAGTGTTTGTGTTTTAAATTCCACTATTAAGATTTGTCAGCAGAAGAGACTCTCAGGCAGAAACTTTATTCTTTTGCGCCAATCCTGTCTTATACTTTGTTTGTTACGAACGACATGAAAATAAATAAATATTCACTCATTTATCTATTCCATATGCGGATCCAGGGGACAACGGGGGCATTTCCCAATCTACCCTCGGCTGCGTCTAAAATGGTCACGGCACCCTCTAAAAACCCGATAGCACCCCCTGAAATATCGCTCCTCCTCAAGATGCGAGTATCAAAGCCCACACGATAGGATATTCCGCCCACCTGATAGGTTATGCCGTCCAAAAGTGGCGTCCCTGGTCTGGGTGGCTCCCCCTGAACATGTGCCTGGCCCCGATGGGCAATTCTGGATCCACCTATGATACATTCATTCATACCTTAAAAAATTAACCCGCACCCCACCGGGGGTCCGGCACCATCTTCGCCCCACCGGCGGGCCATCGATGCCCCCTCTAACTCCAAAAATATGGGGGTTAGCGCAAATCTGCAAAGTGGATTAAAAAGCTCGCATGAATTCAGTAAGCAATTACTTCGCATGTTTAAGCGCTCAGATCAATGGTTTAACCTCAAGAGGTCAAGTTAGGTCACGATAGGCTATTTTCACTCAAATATGCAACGCTTTAGAAAACTGGGCCTAACTCTTAGTCCATTAGAGCTATTGAGATCGGGTAAACTACATTGGATAGGAATATGTCGGAAATTTCTCCGCTATGTGAAACATAATGACCTCCCGCCAGTGGTTTGACCTCCAGAGGTCACCTCGTGACCTCATAGGACCTGAGGTCATCAAAGGTCAGAACGTGGGCTGGCTGTATATAAAATCAAAGCTAGTGATGAGACATACACGATGGTGTTTGATTCAATTCTCTAGCTTAATTAGGTTAAAAGTTATTGCCAAAATACTGTTTTTGACCCCTCATGACCTTCGATGACCTCGGAGAAGTCAAAGGGCGAATATGGCCCCTGGGATCCGTAAAAGGGTGTCCATGAACGCTTTTCTGAGCAAGCTGAGTATTTGCAATCGTTTTTGCGTCTTTTACATCATAAGACAGCTTTTTCCCATGTTTTATTCAATGTGAGAGGTCACCTCGTGATCTGAACTTAGGTCAAGAAATCGAAAAATCCCGGATATACACCTTGTAGACCCTGGCTGGGCCATGAACTGTAGGAAGTTTCAAATTGAACGACTAAGAAACTTAGCTCTTATAGAGCTCAAAAGTTGAAGTGAGGTGACCTTGGTTGACCTCGCTTGGTGACCTGACCTTAGGTGACCCGGGGTAAAAAAATTTAGGAATAGTGTGAAAATGATGGAGTGAGAGATAGAGCCCACAACCGTGGTCCTGCGTTTCTTTGTTTTCCTGCTATCCCGAAAACACCTTAGGAGGGGGCCATCAATGCCCCCGAAGGCGCGAGGGTTAATACATTTAATTCCCTCCATGCACTTTAAGGTCAATCAGCGGAGCACCTCATCCACTGGCAATTTGTATAGGATTTTGGAGTTACAATAAGTGACTTCGAGATGTGTGCTTAGCGCGCGCAGAATAGTCCAATGCCCCAGGGTAAGCATTGTAAATGAGGTCACCAGCACTGACGTAAATCGGTGATCAGGTGATAGAAAGCCTATTTCTATTTCTAAAAAGACTGCCAGCATTATGTAAGTCAGCAACATTTCGGCGAGGCCAAGAACACGCCCTAAAGCCAGCAGCCACACTAATCCTGCATTGACCCGACACGCATACCACCCACGTCAAGATCCATCGTCAGGGGGAGGACATGGGCGGCCAGTGTCAGGTGACGGCGACGGCTCGTCAGCACCGTGTGACTGCCGGCACCCTCAGCACCCATCAGCAGCCCGGAGACAATGGCTGGGAGTGGCTGCGGCGCGTGTCGCCGGCTGTCCTTATCGCTCGGCCCCAGTCCATTTGTGAGGGTATCGATGGCTGGGCGTGCCGCCCGCCGGCGATCCGTAGCGCCGCCTGCGCCGCTCTGCGTCGTCGGACGCCCGTCGACGGATGGGCCGCCGAGCCGGGGAGACGTGCGTGTGGTGGACGTGCGTGAGAAATGTCTGAGAGAGGGCGCACCTGGGGCGCAGCTGTGCTGAGCCTATTCAAAAGAGGAAACGCCGGGAAACAGACCGGCGCGGCGGCATAGAGAACCGGCAACGACCGGAAGGCTGGGCTAACGCTGCCACCAGGAGGTTTCGTGGCCTTGTTGATTGCTTCGAGCTGGCCTGAGTCTTCCAGGAGTGTCAGCCAGCGGAGCCGGCGTCGGCCATCGATTCCCGTGTTAGCTGAACAAACATCGACGGCGACGGGCGGTCCAGCGCGAGACAGCGAACCTAACCCCTCGGCACATATTTGCCGCTGCTTTACGTATTGATCTAAGCTGAGAATGGGGCACTTGGCACGGGGCGGCGAGCGCAAAGACAACGCGGCGACGGCTGGTGACACTTACGGAGGTGGCTGACTTCGCATCAATCCCCGCCGCGAAGATTTATCCGCGCAGCCAACGTGTTTGACCAGCCAACGTGAAGGCTTAAGCGCTCAAAAGGGAACAACAGATTGCGATTCGGATGCACTATCATAAATATATGCCCGAGTTATTTTCGGGAAAGATAATAGATGCATTTCACCCACTTTTCAGAAAGTGGGGACACTATCAAACGTTCCCTACTGACAATGGTACACATGTGCTCTGCAATGGTGGATTGCCAAACAAGAGCTATTTTAACGACATCAAACCTGTTGTTTCGGAGAGCATCATCTATAATCAGTGATGGTTAGTTGGTATAGTATCTCGATCATGCCTTAGTCTAGGAATTCGAATGTTCCGCCGGTTGAAAAACCTCAGTTTGTCGTTTAGTAGCACCGTACAATGGCGTGCATAAAGGAAACATTTCATATACTTTGTTTACATTTTCTGTGTAGCACGGGTTTGAGCCTAAAGCAGATGCATAAAATTGTGGCAGTGGTTTGAGAAACATACAGAATCATAAAAACCCTTTTAAAACATTCTATTAGTGTAAATATTAGATAGAAAATGTTATTTTGAGCTTTGCTGAGACCCTCTTGAACAAGATAAAACTATGCTGTAGTGCCTCAGTGGAAAATTTAGAAAAGGTAAAGAACCTATAAACTTATCTTATCTTTTATCTTATTGGAAGTGTCTAAAAGAATTTCAGATATGAAAATCCATGACCCTGGTCAAACCACCAAGTGGTAGACCTTAGCCTTCAATATATGCAACATGAAAATAAATTCTTCTTTTTTCTTGTTTTTCCTTGCTTCAACTCTAAATGGTCAATACCTGTCACACATCAAAGTTAGCAAACAAAATAGAGATGAATGTATGGAAAACTTGTGACTTGACATACGTCGTGCTTTTGGTGTAAATGTAAGGGTGCTGATGTCGTTGGGATTGCATAGGGGGCGCGCCTGGCTACTCGTTGCAATGAGTGGTAGACCGATTCTAGCAATGTAATTGCAAGAAGAAGCACATACAGAAAACAATACCAATGTAACATAATATATAGTAATCATATTTCCCTCCTTAACCTTCGCCCGGGTGGGGGGTCTTTTTTAGAACCCCTCTCAGGTTTTTCCAAAGTGACCACAAAACGGCGGCGTGCAGCGCCGCCATAATTAGTCTAAGTGTTTCTTCATCATTTTTACATCTTCCCTGAAAATTTTAGCTCAAGGTCATATCAGGTCAGGTCACCAGGCCAGGTGAAGTGACCTCACCTCAAAACATGCTTAGGACTGCATAACTAAAAGGAGGGTTAATCGATCGAGTTGAAACTCATTCCACATATTGGACCTACCAGGAGCTACAACATATATTCCTGGATTTTTTATATTGGTGACCTAAGGTCATGTGCAGAGCATGAACTCTCCATTGTAAATACATAGGGAAAATCACGAAATGAGCCTTTCTCAGTAAGTATGAATGGAATCAACTTTAAACATCAGTTAAGACTTACTCTTAGCCCATTTCTGAATTTGATGCAAAAATTTTCACTTGTAACCTTTGAAAGGTCACCTTAGGTCAAATAAGCATTTTTGGTGTTTTACTCAACAAATTTTGAATAAACAAAGATATAACTTTTATTTTGACACCCAAGTGTTTGTATGGTCACTAAAAGTCAAATGATATACATCATGATTATATCAGGTCAAGTTGGGTCAGATCGTTGACCTGGGTCAGGTAAAAATTTTGAATTTGCCCTGGCATAGCAATATTATATATCATTCGATTCGTATTGACGGGAGGATTGCAATGGTGCATCAGTTATGGCTGCATCTTGCTTGGTTTGGAAGTTATTGGCGAAAAAGAAAACGCCCTTGTGCATGGTTGGCTATGGACATGCACAAGAACATTCCCAATATTCAGTGACCTGTAGCCCCCTAGGCTTTGACCTGACGCGAAAATCATTAACACTGTAGTAAAATAGCAACTCAAGAGCTTTTGAATGGTGTTAAAACAATGTTTCTAACTATCATAGTTTCTGAGATATATGAGGTTTTCTTAGTACACCTCATATTAGTGATTTCGACCTATTTTGACCTCTGGTGACCTTGATATTAACCTGACAAGAAAAATGACGAAGTATTTTCTTTTTGAACAGCTTTCGATTGCCTTTTTTTGCTTTTTCTAGCTCTCTTAGTTTTTTTAGATCGTGGGGGGTATTTTTTAGCCCTCCACCAGGGCGAAGTTGGCTCGTACCCTCCACCGGGGTAAGGGTTACGATTGAAGCCACAAAACCTAACATATGACAGCACTGGGCTAGACTAAACACCTTAATTCGAATTAACCCTCACCCCAATGTACTTGCCACCAGGGGCAGATTTCCCTTCCGGAGTAAAAAGATGGTGCCCTGCATCAGGGGTGCGGCAGCAATGATGCATGCCTTAACCTTCGCCCCATCGGGACCCATCGATGGCCCCCTAAGTTTTTTTCTTCAAAACAACAGAAAAACGACGAGTTGCAGCACCGCAGTTGAGGATTCTACCTTTCATTACATCATTGTTTCCATCATCCCTGAAATTGTTTACCCCGGGTCACACTAGGTCAGGTCATCAGGCGAGGTCAAACGAGGTCACCTCTTTTTAACTTTTGAGCTCTGCCATAGCTATCTTTCAAGGCTGATCAATTTTAAACCTTCTACAATTCATGGTCCTTCCATGGTCTATAAAATTGATATATAAAAATTGTTTGATAAGGTGATCTGAGGCCAGGTCATGAGGTGCCCTTTCCCATTACAAAAGCATGGGAAAACTGTCTTGTGATCTAAAAGTCACAAAAATGATTTAAAATGCTCAAATTACTCAAACAACATCCTTGGACAATCTTTGACATATCCCAGGAGTGATATTTGCCTTCGACCTATCTGAGGTCATCTCAGGTCACCAGGGTCAACTCAATATTTTGAGGATAACTTTTGAATTAATCAAGCTAGAGCGCTGAATCAAAAGTTGTCGTGTATGTTTCGTCCTTGGCTTTTATTTTGTATAAAAAAGGTTACTTTCTGACTTTTTGTGACCTCAGGTCATATTAGGTCACGAGGTGACCTCTGGAGGTTAAACCACTGGCCGGAGGTGATTATGCTTCAAATAGCGGAGAAAGCCCTATAATTTTTCTATCAAATGTTTTTACCAGATCTAAAAAGCTAAAATGGCTTGAGAACTATACTTAGGGATCTTAAGCATTGCATATTTTAGTGGAGGTAGCCTTTCCTGACCTAACTTGACCTCTGGAGGTGAAATCATTGACCTGAGCGCTTAATGCAGACTAAAATCGTATTGAATTCACATGAACTTTCCATTGCTCTTTGCAGATTTGATAAACCACATATTTTAGGAGTTAGACGGGGGCCATCGATGCCCCCGGTGGGGCGAAGGTGACGGCGGACGCACAGTGGGGCGCGGGTTAACACGAGTTTTTCTTGCATATGTTCTATTTAGGGAAGACCAGGCTAGTGGCAGGGCGAATTTTTCCTTTCAGCGTCGGGCGGGTGTCAAGCACCTATTCTCAATCCTTCATGTTAATGAGCTCTGGAGGATGGAAGCGCATGAGAAGCACAGGTCCTAACGAGTTCACAATCCTTCAAGGTAGAGGAAGGTAAGGCTTTTCGAGGGAAACCTGTTTGATCACATCATTGATGCAACTCTAGTTTGTTTCAGTCCACATTTGTTCAAAGAAATGCAAATTATTTTGGTCCGGGCGCTTGTAGAAAACCGTAGTCAGTATCATTAGCAGTAGTCATAATCATCATGGCTTCATGGTTAAAATGTTTGAAATCCACCGCTAACAGCTGTGTCGGTTAAGACAGGTAGGGAGCTTTTCGATCCCTGCCATAAACACTGCCGGAGACCACGACTCGCATGCGTGAACTCACCTCTCGGATCTGACAGAGAGCGCATTTCACTGGCGGTCGCACAGGCTCACCCCCAGGCCTGGAACACAGAATAGTGCGATCAGAGGCAGTAAGCAAATCATATCAGTGATGAATAGCCACTCAATAAAAAATGTCCATTTTAATTGTACAAGTTGCTGGGAATCAGCGCATGCACTCGGCAGAAATAAACTCGCGTTTGGCTTGGGAGAGTGAAGAGCGGCTGCGTCGTCCTCTCCTTTCGTGAAAAAGGAGTACCGACCCAGTGCAAGGTTTTACACTTCTGACTCCCAAAAAATTTCCTATGCATCGAATTACTCTTAATCCTTCCAGTTTGGTTTGCTAGTTTGCCTGGTTTGCCTCTTCCAATGTTGATTTCACATAAATTCCCTATCGTTAAATATCCTAATGTTGTATATTACTCAGCTGCCTGCCAATAGCCCACGAGTAAGGTTCTCAAGGTCAGCCACTGTCTCGTGCTATGAGCGGCGCTGACCCACCTGGCGCACCAGACATAGTCAGGAGGAATAACACGCTTCGGCACTGACACAGGAATTTTCATGGGCAGGGTTTAACTCCTTTGCAAAACAGCATTATAGGCCCAAGAGAGTTTTGAATACCGCAGAAGATGGAAGCACTGGGGCTTTGACGCCAATTTAAGCCAGTGGCTCCCAAGTGTTTTTCAAGAACTCATGTTTTTAATTTTACGTGCATGGAAATTTAACACCATAATCTATTCACGTACATAAGTATAGAACGTTTCTTAGGAATTAACGAGAGCAACTCTCCTTTGACCCTGCATCTCCTGGGACCTTTTCGTACATTCATCACCACCTGGGAGTCCAATAGGACCTTCCTCACCTCGCCCTACAATTTCGGGAACCGGAGGTGATACGGGAAAAAAGTTGAAATGACGCTAGGAATGCATTATTTTCATTTACATCGGAACCGGGTGATCAACCCTAACCGTCAACTTATGACGTCTCAGAGGGTCAAAATAGGTCACATGTAGGCCCATTTGTGAAATAAAGGAGAAATTATACCTAGAAGAAAGCCAAAGAAATTAACCCTAGGACAGTCACACCGGTCAATTGACTGGTGATGCTTGAAAAAACATTATATCTACGACGACGGGAAAATGTATTAGGCCAATATTATTTAAGTTACCAGAGATTGTCACCTCCTTCTCGGTGATATGCAACTTTATGTCTCCGCTTATTTTTCCAAGAAAACAAAATTAGATACAGGGAGATAAGGGAGATAATATACAGAAGTAAGTTGAGTCGTCTTTTGCTTTTGCGCCACCCCAAGGGTAAGTTTGTGATGAAACCTTATGTCCTGCGTCGTATGCCAGCAGAGTGATCAAATGTGCGTTTTCTTGTACTATGTTAATCATTCCATCTATCATACTTTTCATGATATCTGGCTTCAGCTTCTTTAAAGGATTTTGCTCATCATACCCCACGGGTGGGGCAAGTTGATTTATAGAGTGGGGTAAGTTGATCGTGCTGGCCCCTCTATAGGATATAAAAAACCAAGAGGGTTACGAAAAAATCGGTTCGGGGGTTTGTGGAGTCTAGAGTGATCTATATCATAGCCAGCGTTCATTGGCTTCAGTCAATATCTTCAAGATCAAACGAGCAGGGGTCTAAAAACTTGCCGATCTACCTACGCCGTCGGCGACCCTATCATCTTTTGGTTGGCGACCCAGCAACCGTCTCAAACTCTGATTCCATCTGTTTTCCTATGATTTTAGCTTCCACCATCCGCTCCTGCTTCTAAATATGCTTACCCTCTCCACTGTCTCCACCCGTCATCGTAATACATACAGTGCCCATCAAAATCTATTGGATGAAGTCTGCCAGTTCCTTTGGCCAAGAATGGGCAGAATCTACTTCGACAAAGAGCCAAGTTAGGCTTCGTTTCCCGGCTTGTTTGGCGTTTCTGAAAGACAGCTTGGCTACAACGGGGCATCTTTGGCCGATTACATCTGGCATCATCACCGCCCTTAGTTACTGCTAGTCTATGCTAGTTATGTTTCTTCTTATTACAATTTTTGGTTCCAATTTTATGAAAAACGACTGAAATCACCTGGTACTTTAGATGATGCCATCTCCTTATACCGTATCTATGTACTATTTTTAAGTTCAAACTAGAATGCACTAGAATCCGTCACGAGTCGGTACCAAGTCGGTGATTTTCATTTTTTTCAATAGGCGACCAATGGGCGACCAAGTCGGCCGAAACCGCCGACTTGCGTGGTCGCCTGGTCGCCGGTGGTCGCCCTGGTACATTTTCGGTGTCTGCGGCTTTCAGAACGAGCGCGGCGTGGGCTGCCGCTAATATTTTTGTATTCTTGGTGGGCGCCGTTTTTGACGACTGGTGTTCAATTTGTTAAATCCAAGGGGTTAAATCAAGATGTGCGTTTATCATAGACGGTCCGTGCAATCTAGGTGGGTTTTGGAGTCTACTTGCAATGATGTTTCCTTGTTTTGCTTTACCGCGAAAAGTCTCAGAAGGAAAAAAACTTGAATACCAGTGGTGCATGTTTAAACTCTTTCCAACCTTAATCACACTGAAATGTCATCGTAAACATTGTTCTATAGTCACACATTCCCAAGGGCGTGGATATTCTGAACGATTTTTGGGGTGCCTAATTATGAGACTATCCATTACAAGTATACTATTTTTGATACCACCATGTTCTTGCCTTATAGCTGGACATATAACTGGGTGACCAAGTAGGCCTGTTATTTATAAATTTTAAAGTCCCTGAAATGAGAAATAGGAAAATTTTAAGGATGCTCTTAGTAGGCACAGAAAATAACTTGAGCTTTCATTTGGGGTGCCACAGCAGTGACAGGTCCCAGGGATCCCTGAACTCGAGTTCAGGACCCCTTAAGTTCGAAAGGATTAAGGGCGGCCTGAGGAAAAGGGTACCCCAAAACTGACTAAACCAAGTCTGTGAGGCAGAAAATACCTTGCTACTGCCCCCACCACTAGAATACAAATGATGGGGCTACAGATGGAGCTTTGAAGTTTAGAAGTTGTGAAAAATGGCATTAAAGGTGCTGAAAACAGGTTTTGTTGTGCTAGGTTGGCTCACATCATGTTCTGTATGGCCATATGTCTTGGTCTGTATATATTATTATCTCAAGTGGCAATAGAAATCAAATATTAAAAAACTTTTTTTATTGTTTCACTAGGTATCTATTAATTGATTTTGTATATGACTAGTGTTTTATTTACACAGTCACCTAGACATGTGAATGATCATAATAAACATGTTGAGCTTCAATATTTGAAGCAGTGTATAAAGTATGATTTCCTATTTCTGCTTCAAAGATAAATGTCCTCTAAAATTTTAAGAACAGAAATAAGCCAGGTAGAAAGAACAAAAGTTTGTTTCATGGCCTAAAATTTTGTTCTGGAAAATGGTCTCATGCATTCCCATAATTGAGAATGGGTGTTCGCATCTATGAACCAAGTATTCCCATTTATGGCACTGTTACCATTTTTAAGTCACACCAACCACAGCTTTCTCCCACTGATTGATGATGATAGCCACCCTTTTGGGTGAAGTGTGCCCTTTTGGTTGACAGCATGCAATCTCAGAGGGCTGCCCCTTACTAAAATCCTAGATCCATCTCTGTGCATTGGTACCCGATAAGGGATATAAATGTGCATTCCTGCACAGCACAAATGTGTGATAAACCATTTCCAATTTGCCAGAAGACTCCACTGCAAGGACAATGGTCCAATCCAAGTCTGCCAAACATAGAATAAGCTGTGTCTTTTGCACAGATGGATGCACACTGGGTGATCAGGGTGTGTGTGTATGTCTTTTAACTGACTGATTATATTCATCCAAGTTTCTAAATAATATCTTGTATTTTTTGTCACAAGAAAGTTGAATCGTTTTGTTTTCTCTAGTATGGATGAAATATGGAAGCACTGCCACAGAGGTACAGCAGAAATGTCACAGAGAGATTGTGTCCACCACAAAAGAACAGGTTGCTGAAATGCAAACTTTTCTTCTCAGTACCCAATCCTGGTCCAAATAGGTCATCGGCAACTATTCTGGAAACTTTTTCAGTCCTGATTATTAATGCTAAAATGCATCAATTAAGAGCTTTGGAAATAGTTATCATGGGAATGATGTCATGGAAACAAAGCAAGGTTATTCCCATGAGTCAGCATTGCTATTGTTTTGAGTAGAACCATGTTCAACAATGGAGCGAAAATTGAGCCTCATCTTAGCAATGGTTGATATTTTCCACTGCACTTCTGAAGAAATGTTGCCAATGAATAATGTTTGAATTACTTATTTGAAATGTTACAGGAATTTATCTGATTTCTGGCGCCTCAAGGTGAAGAATCACAAGTATTTCACGACGCATGTATGTACATGAAAACATTTTTCTCTAGTTAAATGAAACATCGGAACTGTTTCTGAGGCTCTTTTAAGGTGCTGCAAACCCTTTTATTTGTCTCTAAGATAAGGCCTAACAATTTTTCACATGGATGGACACAAAATAAAACCATTATTGATGAGAGAACGACAATGGTGCATCAATCATGGTTGTATCTTGCTTGGTATAAAAGTGATGGGCGAAAATGTTAATGCCCAGGGGCGCTCCCACGGAATTTTTACAGGGGAACGGACCCGGGCTGGTGCTGACCGGGGCAGTGGAATTGTGAGCATATTTGGTACCTGACAGCATTAATGACGATGAACCGAAAATTTTGGGGAGACCTCCCCCTGGTTGGCCAACAGTAGGATGCGTAGGTACCCCGTCCCACCGCTTTCGGCGCCCATTTAATTGCCCTTGTGTACGGGCAGTGTTCATCTTTGACCTCGATTGACCTCCAAACAGACTTAGCCTAAGATTAGTGGGCACTATCGATACGTATTCATGACTGCGTAGTGCGTATAAATGACTGATCACTATCCAACATTGGCTTTTAGGTCCGACATATCACGCCCAATGCCAGCGTTCTTCCTATTATAACTTGAAGCTACGTGATAACATCCCCAATGTTCAGTGTCCTGTTGCGCCCTAGCCTTTGAACCGATATGAAAATGGATGCTGCCTTAGTGAAAGAGCTGGTCCGGCTCTGTCGAATAGCGTTGAGGAAGTGGTTCCGGTTATTTTGCGTACGGAGATAAGCAAGGTTTTATAGAGCACTGCATTTGATACATTTTGACGTATATGAATTATTCCCCTGTGGTGACCACAGTATTGACCTTCCGCAAAATTCCGGGAGTAATGCCGACTGCATTTCCGACGACCTTTCGATCGCTTTTTCCGCTTCTATCTTTCTTTTTCTCCGAGATCGAGGGTGTCATTTTTAGCCCCCTCCCACCAGGGGGGGGGTCATAGGTGATTCATGCTGGTCACCAGGGCTAGGGTTAAGGGCGAGCATGTATAATTTTGTTGCTTTCAGATCATGACTTTGACTTTAATACTGAATTATAATCTCATGAAATCACTTAGGTAATGACGTGATTCTGGCTTAGGCCATCGATATCGAGAAACCCGATCTATATTTTATAGGTTTTTTATATCTATATTTTATCGGAGCCTTCGCCCTTGCACTCGCCAGTGCTTCCCTATAGCCATATTTATACCACTTTTAAGACCGATTTTGTAATACATGTAGTATTAGGTTCGGCGACCATCTAAGAAGCTTGGATTTTAGTCGGCGACCACAAGCTCACTTTTTAGACCCCTGCAAACGAGGTCATTAACGTGAACGTCTGACGGTGCTGAGAACCCAATGGAAAATGGCATGGTTATGCGATAAAAAAGTTGGAAACATAGTGAAAGTGTAATGGAAGGAAGATCCCAGAAACCTTTACCTGAATTTGTTTAGATCAAGGTCATTCAAAGTCACTGATCTATGACGCCATAATATGGCATATGTCCTATAATGTATGTATGTACATTATAACTACCACAATGGCAACAATTGGGAGGGAAACGAATCTTGATCTATGAGCTTTGACCTTGAAATATGACCTTGAACTCAGTGTTGGGTGACCTTTTTATGGCGTCAAAACATACCATACGTTTCGCTATGTAATGTCATCTGACCAGAATCACCGCGGTTAAGGATCTTAAAATGGATAGTATGACCTTGACCTGTCAACATTGGCCTTGATCTCATGCAAAGTGACCCTGACATATCATCCGGATAACGTGGCGTTGTGGCACCACCATTCAATCTAAAGTTCTGCCGAAATGATGCGACCGCGTACTTCTATCGATCCTAAAAACAGGTCTAAGTTTAAAGGTAGGTAAGTAAAAGTCCGGCAGCCGATTTTCAAAAATTCTTTCACCAATCTATGTGCCTATGAATTCTCCCAAATATACCAAAACAGCGTTTTCCGGCTGCAAACAGTTATCTGATCATGTTGGAAAATTATGGGGCATTCTAGGCCCCCTCCAGTGCTCGAGTTGATAGCATTTAGTTTTTTTAATAAATATAGGCTTTCATCATTTCAATTTTCAATTTTTTCTTATTTTTATCATACTTTTGACGCTACGAATTAAATTGTTTCAGCTGGCTCATGAGCCCGTTGAAACTTGAATACATCAGATTGCCTATAGTAACTACATAGCTGAAGGCTGCTTGAAGTAATGGCGTGGGAAGCTTGAGCCCCTAGCCCCGATCCCTCCCCGAAATTAAGTTCTGGATCCACTACTCATGGCCTAGGACTTGGAAAAATAAGGTCTATTCGCAAACTATGGAACCCTGATGTATTACTAAGTACTTTTTGTATAAAATGCTCCGAAAAGAAGCTGAAATCTAAAAGTAATACTACGCTGAATGAAGCTAAAAAAGTTAGATCCGCCAAAATTTTAAAATCTCATCCTCCGTTTAACCCTCGCCCCACCGGGGCCATCGATGGCCCCCTCTAAGGGTTTTCCGGGATAGCAGAAAAACGAAGAGGTGGAGCACCACGGTTGAGGGCTCTACCTCTTACTACATCATTTTACCACCATCTCTGAAATTTTTTACCCCGGATCACCCAAGGTCAGTTTACCAGACGAGGTCAACCAAGGTCAACTCACTTCAACTTTAGAGCTCTGTAAGAGCTACATTTCGAATTCGATCAATTTGAAACTTCCTACACTTTACGGCCCCTCCAGGGTCTACAGGGTGTACATCCGGGATTTTTCGATGTTGTGCCCTGAGTTCAGGTCACGAGGTGACCTCTCCCATTGCAAAAGCATGTGGAAAAGCTGTCATATGATCTAAAAGTCACAAAAGCAATTGAAAATGCTCAGCTTGATCAGAAAAGCGTTCTTGGACACCCTTTCACGGATTCCAGGGGCCATATTTGCCCTTTGACCTCTCCAAGGTCATCCAAGGTCACCAGGGGTCAAAACAGTATTTTGACAATAACTTTTGACCTAATTAATCTAGAGAGCAGAATCAAACACCGTTGCGTATGTCTTGTGCCTGGCTTTCATTTGATGTACAGCAAAGTCACTTTTTGACCTTCCGTGACCTCAGGTCATATTAGGTCACGAGGTGACCTCTGGAGGTCAAACCACTGGCGGAAGGTCTTTACTTTCCAAATAGCGGAAAAAGGACTGGCAATTTCCTATCAAATGTACTTTATCAGACCTCAATAGCTCTAGTGACATAAGAGTTATGCCCAGTTTGCTTAATCATTGCATATTTGAGTGAAAATAGCCGATCTTGACCTAATTTGACCTCTGGAGGTCAAACCATTGACCTGAGCACTAAAACATGCGAAATAATTTCTTACTGAATTCACGCGAGCTTTCTATTGCACTTTGTAGATTTGCGCTAACACCCATATTTTCGGAGTTAGAGGGCGGGGGGTGGCGAAGGTGGCGCTGGACCCCCGGTGGGGCGCGGGTTAACAGATTTTATCCAGAAAATTTTATGTCATACACCAGCACCCTCCCTCATAACATCAGTCCCTCAAAAGGAAGTACCGTACCGCACATCACCGAGTTCAGATCCCCGCTTGACTGTTCTGGTGTCATATTCCGGTTAAACCGGGTTTATGCGCTGGTTCCTATTCACCAAATAACGTTACTGGAAAAAATGGTACTTACAATCCATAACAGTGGTTCGAGAGTTTCTCTAGAATGATAATTGTTTCCATGAAGCAGGATCATTTTCTCCAAAACACAGACCGATGTATGCACCGCGACAAGGAAGATTTCCCGAGAGAGAAATGGTTTGCGATGTCCAACGAGAGGGAAAATTACTTTCCCAGCGCGCAGAATTCGTAGCTTGGGTACGAGATTGCGATACCATGTCTGTTAAAGCAAATATTCACGTCACAATAGGTACCAGTCTTAGTTGTGAAGGAAACGAATATTAGAGGAAGACGAGATTCAGTCTGCTAGTTCCCCGATATTTTTCCAGCTAAATGAGCAAGAGCAGGTGTTTTCTGACTACTGCGCTGTTTACCAGTCATTATAAGCTGTGATTCATAGCTATAAGTGGCTGGAGTAGATGGACTCTGAGGTGAAGTCGGGAAAACGTTTACACAGCTCTCAGTGTCGGTCGATTAATAAGCAGGTATAGGACCTTACCCGGAGTCTGTAACCGAGTTGCGGGTGACCGTTGAGACATAAGGCTTACTCATTGTCGGGTAGTATAGATAAATTCTGACCTGTGAAAAGCTAGATTTCAAAGGAAAAGCTGCCTGGCCATTGGAAATCTTGACCCAATTTTGCTTTTGTAAATCTGCTGCCAGAGCAGATACTGCAAATCCAGCAAGGTCCCCGGGAGTAACCAATCTGATTTTGCTTGGTCTCTATAATGGACGGTCTCCTGACCTGCCATATTTTTCGGCTGCGCAAATTTAGCCACCCATAACCATCCCGCACCATATGCATTTATAGCTAATTAATGTCTTGCTCGGCAGAACACGTATGTAATCGCACGCTTTACACGCTCTAAACGCGAAATATTTACGCCTCTAAATTCCGCCTAATTTTTGGAGAAGATAGCTGTACCTACCAAAGTACTAAGACTGTGAAAATATTCAGCCAAAAAAGCTGGGCCGTAAAAGAGAAGGACTTGAAGGAGAGAAACTATTCAGAAGAAAGACAGCATCTTCAGGGAATTCAATGACTAAGTTATTAAAAATAATCACTCGCTTTATTTCTGCAAGCATTCAGCTGGAAGAGGGTCAGATGGGTTAGAGTTATGCGGAAAGATCACTGTGTTCTGCAATGTGCGTTGTGCAATGCCACGACGGTGTGCGTTCTGCAATGCCATGACGTCCTCGTTACAGTTGACATACAGCGGTGGAAAAGCATGAGTTCATTTCATTTCCATATGTCCATTTGTTATTTGTATATATTAGCTTAAATACACGTAATATCAGAAGCTTTAGGCTGTCGATATGTCTATTCCTCAAATGTACTCAAATATTTTTTTACCGGCTGTCAGCGCTCTCTTTATCTTGAACCTCGTGTCAAGTAAAGTTCCAATGTTGGGAAACTATGGCTTTAATGAGTTACCAGAAATGTGCAACACATCGTATAAAAGGGCTTATGTGCTTCCCTCCGTTTGTGCACGTTAAGAAGAATGTATTAAGGTCAAACAGCGTTGATTATGAAGGAGATAAAATATAGGGCTTAATCTGCAATCCTTGCATAGCGCCTGCCATGTTGCAGCAAAGGCCGGGGGAGCCATGAATGTCGGCCAAAGGCAAGATATCAAGAGATAATGCACAAAACAGAATTATATTAGACTAGAAAGGTATTTTCTGCCGGCGCTAACACTCGGTGTCTTCAGGAGACCGATTTTAATTTTGGAATGGCTTGTTTTGTGGCGTCTTATTTTAGCTGAAAGAAGTTTTCTTATGTTCTGGATATCTGAAAAAATTAAGTCAAATCGTCTTGGAGGGGATTTTACAATGTCAGCAAATTCTGCCACCTCTAAGCGTGTATGCATTTACACATACATACCTTGCATATTTAATATGTCAAGCATATACATTTGTCATAAACATGTTTACAAACAATGAGCTTACCTTATAGATATTGAGCAAGGGTTTAACAAACAACGATTGAACAAAGCGAGCACATGCCCAGGGGTGGAAAAACCCGCCAATTCGCCAAGCAGGGATTGCGACAGAACCTGGCGAGTGAAAATATTCTGTGCGACAGATAACGTCTACCAAATCGGAACTCCAGCAGCCGCCGAGAAAACAAAAAAGCTAGCTTTTTTCCTGGGAGTTCCCAGGGAGCCGGGTCCTTACGCTGCTAAAAACCTCGATACACAGATAGATCCAGGAGGCAAGGGGCCACTTGACACCCCCGCCCCGCCCACATTCCCATAAACTCTCGCCTCCATCTGAAATGGTCACGGGCCCCCTGAAATGTGAATGGCGCCACCTAAACTGCCTCTCCCACTCCCAACCCTTCAGTATGCAGGTACCGCGCCCCCACAATAGGTTTTTCCGTACAAAAAGGCTTCCTCATGGTTCCGATGGCGCCTCAGCTTATACGCTCCTTTTTCACGCGATCGGAAATCCTAGACCCGCTTATGTCACGTTGGACGATTCAATGGATAAGACTTTCTGGCGAATGAAATAAGTAATTACAATTGTCTAATTAGTAGTCACGTTCCTTTGCTGTCTTTTTACGGCAGCACTGCGGAGTTCAATGACCCCAGACAGTGTGGATACGACAGTGAGCATCGGCGACAGCGGCCTTGGGCGACAGCCAGACTTGCCGGATATACAGGGCCCGGCCAGTCCCGACGGCAAATCTGAACCATTGAAACCCGTATTCACCAGGGGCGCCGCCACGGAATTTGTACAGGGGGAATACCCAGGCTGGTTCTGACCGGGGGAAGCAAATATGGAGCGTATTCGGTACCTGACAGCATTAATAACAATGAATCCAAAAATTTGGGAGGGGGGAACGTCCCCCTTGGTTGGCCAACAGGGGGACATTTCCCCCGTCCCCCCCGCTTTTAGCGCCCATGCTGTTCACTGTCGAAAACAATAGGTATGCTCCCGACTCTCTTATGAAAATCTGAGAGCTCTTGGTGCCAGACTTTTTTTAGGAAATACCTACTGGCCCCTTGAAAAAATTCCCAAGATAAATGACGTTGACAAATGTAACGAACACACTTTTATTGCCTCGTCATGGGCCTCGTTCTTTGATATGACAATTATGACCCACATGTTACAATCCCTTGCGCCATTTGTCTTGGGTAATTTTTGGAAAAACATCTGGCACTAAAAGCTCTTGGATTTTCACCACGAGGGTCTGGAACATACCTTAACCTCTAGCGGTGTCTGTCAAATTTCCTTCGCATTATGCCATATGTCGTTTGTAAGGGTATCTTGGCTTGTAAATGCCTATGTGATTCATCTTGAGTAGGTTGGCATGTGCAAATTGTTTTAGCGTAATGCCAATAATAGCAGAAAACTGGAAAGTACCGCTTTGGGTCCCAGTGTTGAACGGAACTTGCTAAAAAAAGCTCAAAATAGAATGCGGCATGTTCGCTTTCGTACATGTAAGTATATCCCATCAACAATAATCTGCAGCAGCACACTGTTAAATGAAGGAAGATAATGGATGGGAGGACAATTCTAAGTTTCCTTACCTGCCCCAAAAAAGGGTAAAAGCTGCCCCAAACTGGTTGTTCTATCCTAAGGCTGCCCCAATAAGCTCGTCAAAGCCTGTCATGCCGATTCGGCTGTGACCCCCAAAGCAATGGGAGCATCCAAACTCTCCTATGGCCTGTTTTCTAGCCAACTAGTGTTTCATAATTGATCAATCGGGGAAATGTCCATCAGTAAAAACTATTCTGATTGCTTTTGACCATTTGCAAGGTATCTCTAATTGATAGTGAAACATTTATTGACTGCACCAGATAAATTTGGCCCATTGACTCTGTCAGTCAGTTCTTTATGTAGAAAGTATACCTAAAGTCAAGTATACTTGACCTATTGTCACATGCATGGGCTCGGCTTCTCCCTAAGCAACCTGCTGGATCTGCACCTGTTTGGGCAGCATTTGACACTCCTGGTCTTGGAGAGTTGCCATGATGGAAATTGTGCCAATCAGACGCAACAACCACTTGACCCAATAATGGGTTACTTGACGCATCTTCGTTCTTAAATGTGGGAACTCTCAAGACCAGTTTAAAGGGAATATGACACCTTCTTAATATGACATGAACTGAGAAAGCCATGTGATACAACATGCCAAGACACCACTTGATCACCATTTCATTTGTTCAAGGTTTTACTGTTTGCAGAAAAAATGAAGAAATTTTTTCCTGTTGACCCTGTCCTCCTTGGTCATGTTTACACTTTATGACACAATCTTAGGCAAGTTACCTATGTTATGCTCAACCCTGCTACACGTGCTGAGGGAACAAAGTTTTCTTTTTTGGTCATCTTTAAAACTCACATGCTAAACATACTATTGGTTCTGTTGATTGTACATGGGTATATATAACTTGCTTATTGACTGTGTTTAAGCTCAAAATATGTTTAAATATTTAAAAAAAAGAAAAATGATATATGTTGCTTTGGCTCCTAATAGTAACCTCTTTTAGCTAAACACATTTGCTTGTATTCATATTCATTATTGGCACAAATCAAATAGGTAAATAGCATTGCCAGCTCATAGGCCAATTTGATATCACAATAATTTGGATATTTGTCATTACTAACATAGGAAAATTAACTCAAACAAATATAAGAAAATATTAGTTCTATCAATGCCATATAACCCTGGCAGTTGATGCATGGTTAAACCCCAACAATTATTTTTATTGAAATATTAGTCTCATCATTTTTTGCAGATATAGGCTAAATCCATTATTTTCAGCATAGATTCTCCCTGGAAGCACTACAATTTTGAATAGTTTCAAGGTGTCATCTTCTTTTAGAGAAAAGGAACTCAACAGGCTACTAGGAAATAAAATGGGCTGCCCATGTCCTAGTTTAGCTGTAAAATGTAAAATTTTGAGAAGCTTCACTTGAATAATGAAACCAGTGGTTGAATTTCCTTTGAATATTTGTTTCAAACTCACAAAGCTGCTCCTTAAAAATGTGTTTGAATCATTTACAAATGTCAGTGAACCATATGTGTAACAAATATAACAGAATATCAGTCTTAGTGACTATAACATGCTAAGGAGCTTGGCTTAACGACAGTTTTAGACAGATCTTCGACCGACTTTCCAAGCTTTGTATGTTGTGTTGTACCAGCATGCAACTTATCCCTGGTGCGACAGTTTTGGTCATATGAATTCTGATTGGCGACAGTTTTGAGATTTTTCCTCCCCTGCACATGCCATGAGTTTTGAAAGCGGCTAGGTATTACCTGTAAACACACTAATTTCAGTAGCTTTGAAGTCAGAATTAGAACAATTTTTAAACTTTGCTCCTGGTATTTAACCCTCGCACCACCGGGGCCATCGATGCCCCCTCCCCTAAGGTTTTTCGCGGATAGCAGAAAAACGACGAGGCGCAGCACCGCAGTTGAGGGTTCTCCCTCTTACTGCATTATTTTCCCACCATTCCTGAAATTTTTTACTCCGGGTCATCCAAGGTCAGGTCACCAGGCGAGGTCAACCAAGGTCACCTCACTTCAAATTTAGAGCTCTGTAAGAGCTACATTTCGAAATCGATCGATTTGAAACTTCCTACACTTCATGACCCTTTCAGGGTTTACAAGGTGTATATCTGGGATTTTTTTATTTCGTGACCTGAGGTCATGTCACGAGGTGATCTCTCCCATTGACAAAGCATGGGGAAAAGCTGTCTTGTGATCTAAAAGTCACAAAAACTATTGAAAATACTCGGCTTCGTCAGAAAGGCGTTCTTGGACACCCTTTCACGGATTTCAGGGTCCATATTTTCCCTATGATCTCTCCAAGGTCATCCAAGGTCACCAGGGGTCAGAAACAGTATTTTGACAATAACTTTTGACCTATACAAGCTAGAGCGCTGAATCAAACACCATCGTGTATGTCTTGTCAGTCGCTTTTGTTTGATATACATGGTCACTTTCTGACCTTTCGTTACCTCAGGTCATCTCAGGTCACGAGGTGACCTCTGGAGGTCAAACCACTGGCGGGAGGTCATTACGTTTAACATAGCGGGAAAAGGTCTGAAATTTTCTTATCCAATGTACTTTACCACATCTCAATAGCTCTAATGGCACAAGAGTTATGCCCAGTTTGCTTAACCCGCGCCCCACCGGGGGTCCAGCGCCACCTTCGCCCCACCGGGGGCCATCGATGCCCCCCCTCTAACTCCGAAAATATGGGCGTTAGCGCAAATCTGCAAAGTGCATTAGAAAGCTCGCGTGAATTCAGTAAGAAATTGCTTAGCATGTGTTAGTGCTCAGGTCAATGGTTTGACCTCCAGAGGTCAAATTAGGCCAATATCGGCTATTTTAACTCAAATATGCAATGCTTAAGCAAACTGGGCATAACTCTAATGCCATTAGAGCTATTGAAGTCTGGTAAAGTGCATTTGATAGGAAATTGTCAGTCCTTTTACCGCTATGCGAAACGTAAAGACCTCCCGCCATTGATTTGACCTCCAGAGGTCACCTCGTGACCTAAGATGACCTGAGGTCACGAAAGGTCAGAAAGTGACCTTGCCGTATATCAAATGAAAGCCAGTGACAAGACAAACACGATAGTGTTTATTTCAGTGCTCTAGCTTAATTAGGTCAAAAGTTATTTTCAAAATACTGTTTTGACCCCTGGTGACCTTGGATGACCTTGGAGAGGTCAAAGGGCAAATACGGCCTCTGGAAACCGTGAAATGGTGCCCAAGAACGCTTTTCTGATCAATCTGAGCATTTTCAATAACTTTTGTGACTTTTAGATCATAAGACAGCTTTTCCCCATGCTTTTTCAATTGGAGAGGTCACCTCGTGACCTGACCTCAGGGCACGAAATCGAAAAATCTCAGATATACACCTTGTAGACCCTAGAGGGGCCATAAAGTGTAGGAAGTTTCAAATGGATTGAATTCGAAATGTAGCTCTTACAGAGCTCTAAAGTTGAAGTGAGGTGACCTTGGTTGACCTCGTCTGGTGACTTGACCTTAGGTGCCCGGGGTAAAAAAATTTCAGGGATGGTGGGAAAATGATGCAGTAAGAGGTAGAGCCCTCAACCGCGGTGCTGCGTCTCTTCGTTTTTTTGCTATCCCGGAAAAACCTTAGGGGGCCATCGATGGCCCCCCAGTGGAGCGAGGGTTAAGCATTGCATATTTGAGTGAAAATAGCCGATCTTGACCTAATTTGACCTCTTGAGGTCAAACCATTGACTTGAGCGCTAAAACATGCGAAGTAATTTCTTACTGAATTCACGCGAGCTTTCTAATGCACTTTGCAGATTTGCGCTAACGCCCATACTTTCGGAGTTAGAGGGGGGCATCGATGGCCCCCGGTGGGGCGAAGGTGGCGCCGGACCCCCGGTGGGGCGCGGGTTAAGGTACGATACTTGCCACAAGGGGCGGATTTCCTTTCCGGAGAAAAAAGATGGTGCCCCTGCATCAGGGGTGCGGCAGCAGCCATGCATGCCTTAAACCTCACCCCACCGGGGGCCCCAGCGGTGACCCCTAAGGTTTTTTTAATAGCATGCCAACGACGAAGTGCAACGCCGTGTTTGGGAGGCTACCTCTCATCCCATCATTTTCCCATTATCCCTGAAATATTTTACCCCGGGTCACACTAGGTAAGGTCACCACGTGAGGTCAACCAAGTTCACCTCACTTCAACTTTTGAGCTATACCATAGCTACATTTCTTAGCCACCTTTTCACGGATTCCAGAGGTGATATTTACCCTTTGACTTATATGAGATCATCAAAGGTCACCAGGGGTCAATAGCATTATTTTGACGACAAATTTTGACCTAATAAAGCCAAAGCGCTGAATTAAACGTCATCGTGTATGTCTTGTCACTGACTTTCACTTGATATGTGGCAAGGTGACATACTGACCTTCTGTGACCTCAGGTCATGTCAATTCAAGAGGTGCCCTCTGGAGGTCAAACCACTGACGGGAGGTCAGTATGTCCCACATAGTCAAGAAAGCCGTGAATTTTTTCTATCAAATGTACTTTACCAGACCTCAATAGCTCTAGTGGCATGAGAGCTTTGTTCAGGTTTCCTAAGTATTGTATATTTTAGTGGAAATAGCCAATCATGACCCAACTTGATCTCTGGAAGTCAAACCATTGACCTGAGCGGTTAGAAATGCGAGCTAAAATCATTTTGAATTCACACGAGCTTTCTAACACACATTCCAGATTTTAGTTAACCCCCATATTGTCGGAATTAGACGGGGAGTCATCGATGCACCCGGTGGGACGAAGGACGCACCGGACCCCCGCCGAGGTGCGGGTTAAACCCAAAACACATTCCAGTGTTTTTAGGAACAACGCCCATGTATTTATCAAGTTGAAAATTAGTCATTATAGTCAGGGTATAAGTTGTCTAATAAGCTTGGCATGCTAATTCTTTGCAATGAAATGTATCTTGAAACAACAAGGTACAAGCCTTCAAAGCAAACTGGCGCAACGTTTTTAGCTCTGGTGCCTCTCTTCGAATAAAAAGTGATGCCTAGTGATGGCAGCTGTCCGTCCCCAGGAAAACCTGGATCCACTTCTGTTGGTTATTGCGGTAATTTACCCCTCATACCGAATTCTTTCTACATTTCAGGACATAATGGTGATGCCAGCCGTAACCAAATACTCTACATTGTCTAGATACGCTATTGCAAGATCGTTCCTGGAAAGGCTTTACATACATTCTCTACAAGACGTGCTAGCTTTATTTCAGTACCGCTTCCTGGACAATACAAAAACTTCTTAGGTAATGGAAAGTGTTTAGTGACAGGGCGACATATCTCACCCCATATATGAATTTGCAACGGTTTTAAACAATAGAGTAGCATGCTGATAGGTCTGTATTTTCTGTAGAGATAGGGAGAACAGTTTCTTTTGAAAGTTGGGTATATCCGAGCCTGTTTCCACATTGATGGGAGCTTTCCATTGGGAAGGTCTTCTCGTCTAGTGATTTGTTAAATCGGTTTTGCCCTCCAGATTCTCTGGTCTAGCGAGACCATAATCGATGGAGGCAAGCGTCCTCGGTTTTCACAGTCAGACCTTTCATGGAAAACTTGGGTCGCAATTCACTGGTCTGACCATTAGGAGCTGCAATTCTTACTGTCATATATTCAAATCATCTGACAGTTTGATTAACATTCAATGCCCTAGTATGCAACGCCACACAGAATTTCTGTCAAAAGGCATTCAGTAATGGGCGCATGGTGATCGTTTATTCATGTATCTTTATTATTACTATTCATATATGTTCCAATGGTCTTTAGTGCCACTCCGCAATTTCTTCGGCCGATATATGAAGATCAGTCGGACCAAGATTAGGCCCAGGCTGCAGCAGAACACCAAGCCATGTAATGGAGTATTCGCGGGGAAATCAATGTCTGGCCCATCTGCAATGGGCACTGGTGAATGTGGCACATCTTATCAAAACGCACCGACTTTGGAGAAGAATGGTCTTTATCTAGAAACTAACCACTCGCAGGTGGCTGAACTGAGCACTGCGAGTGGCTGCACCGGACCAGGCGGGGTGTTAATCGCTGACGATAGAGGTGGGTGGAGAGAAAGATGCTGACGATAGAGGTGGGTGGAGTGAAAACTTTCTGGAATTGAAGAGGAAAATAGCCAATGTGAAACTTCAGGCGTGGGCATTCTGCTAGTAAGGTCTGCAAACGCTAGTCGGTTGATAAGCGGTCTGAGGGAAACTCACAAGTTAGCGAAATTAGCAGACAAGCGATTAGCGAAGTGCCAAGATTATAAGTCTGCCTACCAGCAATGTCAAAGGCTGTTGGCAAATGTCACTTAGTAAAAGAATCTGTGGGGCTTATCAACGCACATACACATGTTCGTATTTCTCTTGTCAGTTATTTCAGCTAGTAGATTTTAAGTCCTTCGTAAACAGAGTAGTTATTCTAAAATGGACATATTTTTTAATGTCTTCACCTGCGCTGAACAGGCTAGATAGCGCCGTCGCCATGAGCCTAAGTGAGGAATAAAACGTACTAAAGATCAATCGCCAACCGCACATCATCAATAGCTTGATAGTTATATCCGGTATTTAGTCCTTAAAACATCGTCATCAACTACCGTACAGCTTTATTAATCGATCATAAAATGTGGAAACAAACACAAGGGCCTCACCTCACGCGCATAAGATGCAGTGGTCACCGTCAAAAAGGAGAGAATCTGGTAATCATAGGAATCTGATCCTATAGGCGTTGATTGTTTTCGTATGATTGAATTTTACTTTTTCAGAGTGAATATACTGCTTGCAGCACAGCCGGGAGGAGCATATGTAACCATATCATCTCCCAACCGTAATCATATGATGGTAAGATGACATAGGCGTGCTCAGGTATTGTTCTCGAGGAAGTTTCACGTATGTGCAAACATATTCTAGTATACTTATTTCAATAAATGGGACAAGCAGCCAAGACTGAATAGAAGAAAATTAATTCAAAGGCGGATCAAGGTCACAAGATCTTCCAGACCCCCCAGTTTTTGCATATGCGGATAAAGGTTAAGCAATGTGAAAAGTATCAATAGCCGATGCAGGAATGTACATACATGGCTTTTAGACATTGACAATATGCGCCTTGCTCCCTATTTTCCTTTCCGGCATCCGCCACTGATATTTTTGTGTTGTATTTTACTATTTGTATCTATGTGAAATATTTCACGAGGTATTCACGTTTGCTTATCTATGCAAGAAAAAACTGGTAAGATGTATATACTTCACCATATAGTTCTGTCCCTGGATCAAACATAGAATTTTTCATGTTTACATAGCTGAAAAGTATGACAATTTAGCATACTACTATATTTGCAAAAATAAACAACAGAGCCAAGGGCTATGGAGAATATATAAGTGTTAAGCATGTATACCTACTTTGCATGCCCTACCCCATTCTTTTCAAAATTTATATTTTTCATCAAAACCGAGTTCAGAGAGAGAGACAAATCGATCCCATTTAGAAATTTGAAATCGAAGGGGTAGATGCTGAACACTTAGGGAGCCGAATCTGCCCCACTTCCCACCTGCCTGGAACTCTTTTCTTGTCCCAGTATGGGGGTGTTTGTACACTTGTACCCGGGTTTTTTATTCTGACGGTGTCAAAAGTCGGCGGCGCGGAGCGCCACCATACTTTTCAAACCCCATTCTTGATAAGCTGCACAACGTTTCCCAAAAATTATAGTTTTAGGGCATCTCAGGTCGGTTACCAGCACAGGTCACGTGACCTTACCTCTGAAAGCGTTTCGAGTGGTACAAAAAAGGCGACAACTCTTTCCCAATTGGAGTTTGATTTCCGGGGAATATAATTGCTCCTCACTAGGGAAATCCGTTTGGCTTTAAAATAGGGTCCACCGTGTAGAGAGCGGTCGCGCTAACCATCCTACCTTGGGACGATATTCTGCATTGTCGGCCTTTCTTAATATGCTGCTATGTCTTACTTTTTCCCCCAAGCTGATCCCGGTCTCGATCAGCCTTTAAAGACCAATACAGAAATATAAATTAGCATAAGCATATGATGTTTTCGTGACAAATCGTCAATTACGATGGACTGCTGGCTGTTCATCAACAATGTCCCATCACTCATCTGGTTTTCAGGAAAATCGGTGAATAAAATTTATTCCGAGCAATCCCAGGACCATTTAGTTGTTTGTCCATTTCCAAGAATGTACCAAATAAGATGAACATTTCGAGCTCTGACAGTGCGATAAGCAGCGCGAATGCTGGACGTTTAAAATGCTAACGCCAGCCCGGGGATTTCGCCCGCATCTGTCCATAATGTAATAAAAAATAAGAATATGAGAGGTTTGCTGCTGGTTGGACACGCCCTGCAGCTGCTGTTCTGGTTATAGATGTGGCATATCCTACATGCATACTAAGCAAGCCATAGGAAGACTGGTGCAACTTACAATATGAATTCTTTGCCTGGACCCTTTGTTTCAGGATCATTTCTCTCGGAGCGCGGTGACGGAGCACCCACTCCATCAAAAATATTTCAACTAGCTGCTTACCAGCCTGACATTTCCACTGAAGATAAGCTGCTGGTCCTCAGAGTTTGGCCTTAAAACGCAGTAGCAACGTAAAAACAAAAGTAGGTGGCAGTTTATGTCTAGTGAGTGATGGTAAGATCCCAATAGGTGTTACCGTTCGGGAATAAATATACGGCTTCAACGCCGGGGGGTGCTTGGGTGAATGGAAACGCAACTTTGCCTTGTGACATTTATTAACTATTTGTGGTGGATGAATGCGTTTTACAACGAATCACAAACAAGTCTACCGGCTGAATGAAGCCCGCCATAGTGTTCCGTGCAGAAAGGTTCCAGAGAGCTACACACATTCGGAACGAATAGGTCCTTCTTCATCAATATGATGTTGAGAGCATTCAGAACAGAAATTACCATCTATTGGAATATTTTTTCCGTAGCATTACTGTCCTCCCTTAATTTTCAGAGGAACATTAACCCGCGCCCCCCGGTGGGCCCCTTCCCCCACCGGGGGCCGGGCCCCTCTATCCAATATGGGCGTTGGCAATCTGAAGTGCATAAGCTGCGTGATGTATCTGTTTTTGTGCTCGGTATGGTTTGCCTCGGGTCAATTGGTAGATCGGCTATTTTCCAATATGATGTTAGCACTGGGCATAACTCTTTGTCTTGGCTATTGAGGCCTGGTAAGTACATTTGTGCAATTGCCGTCTTTTCCGTTGTGGAACGTAAGACCTCCCGCCGTGGTTTGACCGCGGGTCCCTCGTGACCTAATATGTGGGTCCGAGGTAAAGTGATGCCGTTATAATGAAGCCGTGAAGACAAACACGTGGTGTTTGTTTCGTCGCTCATTGGTAGTTTTGTCAAATACTGTTTTTGACCTCTGGTGTTGGATGACCTTGGAAGTAGGGCAATATGCCCTGGGATCGTGAGGGTGTAAACGTTGTTTGGCGTCTGGTTTTGATCATTTTGTGGCTTTTATATTGAATAGTTTTTCTGCTTTCATGGGGTCGCCTCTGCTGCCTCGGAATCGAAAACCCGGAACCCTGTGCCCTGCGGGTCGGTGTGGTACGATCGACTTTGAATGTGCTCTTCGGCTCTAAGGTGGGGTGTTGTTGCCTGTCGGCCTGACCTTGGTGCCCGGATTGGGTGTGGTGATGCGGGGGTCACGCGGTGCCTGTTTCCGTTAAGCTATCCATCCGTTCAGAAACAGCTATGCCAGGAGGTAAGTACATAACATGTCTGCTAAAGACAATGTCGAAGATCCGATCAAACATCTTAAGTGTGCCTTCAGAGAGCAGTTCATCTGAGTGAACTTAAACAGACAGTGATGAGTTAGTCAATGACATTCACCCGCGTTTCAAGGGACCAGAACGTTCATTTTGATGTCACCAAGCTGGGCTTGGTACTTTGAGTCGATTGATATTATTTTATAACGACCGGTGCTTACATACATACACACCTAGCCTGTAACATAGAACGCCTAAGCTTGAACATGTTCCCCAATGCGTGCTTTAGATGCAGCCTCTGTGTCTTTCTTTAATCCCGTGCTGGTAATCCGTCCAGCACTTCAGCGCACGAATCCACTTTAATATGGTCACCTCTTAACCCTCGCCCCACTGGGGGCCATCGATGGCCCCCTAATGTTTTTTTCGAGATAGCAGAAAAACAACGTGGTGCAGCACCGCGGTTGAGGGCCCTTCCTTTCACCCCATCATTTTCCCACCATTTCTGAAATTTTCTACCCCAGGTCACCCAAGCTCATGTCACCAGGCGAGGTCAACCAAGGTCAGCATTTAAACTTCTGAGCTTATAAGGGGCGGGGGGCTTATAAGAGCTACATTTCTAAGTCGATCAATTTAAAACTTCCTACACTTCATGCCCTCTCCAGGGTTTACAAGATGTAAATCCAGGATTTTTATATTTCATGACCTGAGGTCAGGTCACGAGGTGACCTCTCCTTTGAAAAAGCATGGGGAAAAGCTGTCTTATGATCTAAAAGTCACAAAAGCGATTGCAAATACTCAGCTTGCTCAGAAAAGCGTTCTTGGACACCCTTTCACGGATCGCAGGGGCCATATTTGTCCTTTGATCTTTCCAAGATCATCAAAGATCACCAGGGGTCAAAAACAGCATTTTGACAATAACTTTTGACCTGATTAAGCTAGAGCGCTTATTCAAACAGTATCATGTATGTCTCATCACTGGCTTTTATTTAATATACGGCAGCAGTTACTTTCTGACCTTTCGTTACCTCAGGTCATATTAGGTTACGAGGTGACATCTCAAGGTCAAACCACTGGCGGGAGGTCATTACATTCTACATAGCTGAAAAGGTCTGGCATTTTCCTACCAAATTTACTTTACCAGATCTCAAGAGCTCTAATGGTATAAGAGTTATGCTCAGTTTTCTTAAGCATTACATATTTGAGTGAAAATAGCCTATCTTGACCTAACTTGACGCCTGGAACTCAAACCATTGATCTGAGCGCTTAAACATGTAAAGTAGTTTCCTACTGAATTCACACGAGCTATCTAATGCACTTTGCAGATTTGAGCTAACCCCTATATTTTCGGAGTTAGAGGGGGGCCATCGATGGCCCCGGTGGTGGGGCGAAGGTAGCGCCGGACACCCGGTGGGACGCGGTTTAAATCGGAAATCAAAGTTGGAGTGCAGTTCGCTTTGGGTCCCATGAGGGCTCTGATTATCTTTATTATATAGATATAGAGGTTATATATGAGGGTATATTATATGATTATATGTTATATATTTTTTATATATTTTTATTTTTTTATATATATATATATATATATATGATAGGTTATATATGAGGAAAGAGGATATATTATATGATATAGAGGTGCATTGGCTTGGATAAATATCCTCGAGGCCCAGTGAGGTCAAATGAGTTGAATCTGGTCCAGGCGTGAGCCAGTGAGGAACTGGTGCGATAGCTTATGCAGACAGCAATAAAGTACTGGAAACGTTCAAGACCGTCCCGGAAAGGCCCAATGAAATGATTCCGAAGTTTCATGTCAATGTCATTTGAAGTCCTTGGCCTGTGGGTTCACAATATGCTGTAACCCCAGCATTTGAGACATTAACAATGCTATAGGATCTGTTGGGAAATATGTGAAATTTGACTTTTGTCTCAGCCATCTGACTTTTACTGTAACCATGGGCTTGAGCTTGACCTTCAAGCGAGTTTCCGTAGCTATGGCCGTAGCTCCATACACGAGATTATAAGGTCATTCCGTGCTCTATAATACAGATGCACAGGTCCCGTGACGAACTTGTAGCAGGAAGTATAAAACTGACTTGAAAATCCATACCTTTACCTTGACAATCTACTTTGATTATTTGTTGGTTTTAAACCCGAACGTATATTTTGTTCAGAATGCGTAAACACTGTAAAAGGCTGTTTCTCCGCTATAAAAACATTCCTTAGAATATAAGTATTTCTGCTAAGGTGAATCCACTTCAGTTGGCATTAGCATTCAAGCAGCTTATGTTCTCCAGTCAAAACTATAACAACGAAGAATATATTTAATAAAATCTTTCCAGGCTTACTGTCAGCCACTCGTGCATAAAACCGGCGGATGGCGTGTGTAGCCGAACTCTCCGACATTGATATTCGACAGCTCATCTCGATCTGGCAGTGATGGCGGGGGGTGCAGCTGGTTCCCCACGGGCATGTCGGCAGTCTGCGTAATGGAGAAGCAGCGAGACGCCGACAGTGCGTAATTGCATTGTGAACGGTGCCGGCCCGGCGGGAGCGGCGGGTCGATCCGGAGCGATGCACTGACAGCATCACCCCACCGCTGACGTGACACGCCCGCCGGGACAGATGCAGAAAAACCGCCCCCAGCAATGCCCAATAATGATCGGTGCCCGGACATCATGCCTCAGTGAAGTGTTCGCGTGACGCCCCAGCGTCAGTCATGTAGGAGCTATATTTATACATCTATAGTTATATTTCATCTGCAGAAGCCAACTCGCCACATGACTGACGTTCGAAATGAAGTGCATGACTAGAATGGTTAACACAACTGGCGATGTCAAACGCCAGATAAAATCACCTACTTTTTAAAAGGTAGAGGTCCCGAATTTCTCTACAGCTTAACAAAGTTATGATTATACTAAATTTCTATTTGAGTTTAAACGTCTGTTTCATTGGCGGACGCAGGGTAGGGGGCCATTCCGGCCATGGCCTCCCCCAAAGCGCTGGAGTGGGGCCCAAACTATATTTTGGTCCCCCAAACGCCGGAGAATTTTTGAAAAATGTGTTTATACTAGGTCTGTAGAGCAAAAAGATTCTCTCCAACACCCTTCCCCCACTCCTCTCCCCCAGGAGAGCGATCATGTACTTGAGAGGTAGCTTATACTATGTCTGTCGAGCACCCAAATTGCACGTCCCGTCCCCACCCCCACCCCCCCCCCCCAGGAGGAAAGCAGACATGGGTTTGGCCCCCCAAAACTCGGGTCTGTGCCCGCCCCTGGTCCGTTTCGTGTCATTATTAGCGTGCTTTGCTGCAAGCTTCTCCGCTACCTTTTGGTTTACAAATAAACGAAATGGGTAAAGAGTTGAGACCTGTCAAAAATTTAGAAATCAGCAAAATTCCCAGCTTTATTTGATACATTAGCCTAATGTGTCGCTTGCATTGTCGAGCTGTTGCAGTCCATGCCCCAGCTCACTTTCCGTACATAACTTTGAATATGAGTCTATAACGCCAGACATAATTACAACACCAGGCTAGGGGTGAGAAGAACACCAAGTCTTCCCAAATAGTTGATGAAAATCTCGGGTAACCAAATGACGGTATATTATACAAACTGATGCAGGCGCCCATTGAGGTACAAACGATGTCCTTGAAAATAAAATGATATAAAAATTTGTTACCAAACATATCCATTCTGCGTTTTTGGAATAGCCATTTCTGCTCTCGTTAAGTTACCCAAGTCCCTTACTTTTGGAGAAGCTTCTTCATTTCTGAATAGAAAGTTGATGATTTTCTTACCCCCGCGGCAGATAATGCAAGTTTGAAACAGTTTGATTTGACTATCAAATATACAAATATAGGGCAAATACAAAACGAATCATGTTGAAATCATGGGCAGAAAAGGGGTACGACTTTGAAATTTTGTGAAGATACAGGAAATGCTTTCGCAGCCCTTCTGCGTGCTCGGAGTGCACCTTCTACCCCATGAAAGACGCTTCCATGAGCAAACAGCCTTACATACGGCATGAAATCAGCTAGTTCACGTCATATGTCGGGGATCTTGTCATTGGAAAACGAAATAGAGGTGGTAAGAGCTTGGGGAATCGACCCGTGTGTCCCCAGCCAAAACACGGCCGTAATCCAGAAGAACGTGGCATGGTTTTTCCAGGGTTTTCTTGGTTGGGACTGGGAGTATACACTGGATAGCGCCGCGCGCCGTGAAATCAAAACATGGAGAGTAGAGAAGAATATGGAATAGATGAGACAAAGGAGCAATGTGATGAATAATGGCACACGTTTGGACAGTTGTCTGGCTTTTTTGTATTCCTTATATCTATTAGCCATTCATCGTTATATTCGTTGATGATAAGTTTATCATGATCAAATCGAATGGTCGTAGTTTTTAATTTTCTTAATATTTCCTATTGATTTAATCACCTTGCACATCTTCTGTGATTATACAGTAGCGTTATATATTGTACCAACAATTTTTCATCTGAGTGAATAAGACATTTAACTTTTTTATGGATCGTTTTAAAGCAAACCCAGCTGACGAATTAGATGACGTTTAAGTACCTACCAAACACAGAATTTATCGATGTCTTTTTCATGTAACAGACCAGCGCAATAAAAGAAATGCTAATTGAGTAAAAATGGGCTGCAGTAATTGAATATCACTGAACTGCAATAGACGATTAATGGAGGTCAGGGCGAGGGCGCCTGAGCTCCATGTTACCATAAACCTATTATTATTGTTCGTTATCATGAGCTATGAAAGTTTATCTAATTCCTATGAAGATTGGAACTCGCTGCCGTGCTAGCACATATTCTGCACCTACTGGTCAGCCACTGGATCTTGGTCTTACTGTCTACTGAGTATTGGCTACAAGCATCATATTTAGTATTACTGGAATCTGCGATGATTCAGAGATAGTCCCGTAGGCCAGGGGCTACCTAACGGTGAGTTATGGCCCCATTGGGTCAGATGGCCGTTATTCTGGGTGGCATGGAGACATGTGAAGTCAAATTATAAGTGTTTCTCACGAAACACAATAGGCACAGTTTTCATTGCTCAAGAGTGACGGACTTGTGGTAGCCCACGTACTTTCTGAGGCCTGTGGGCTTATTGGATGATGTCGCACAGAAAGAATTTCTTAGCTTGCGTGAAGATATTATGCCCAGGACTGACAATCCAGACAAAACATGGTAATTTTTTTGCACGATTTCAAACCCTTTCTAATTCATTCAAGCCGTGCGCTAAGAACATGGCAGTCATGCCCAACGACGCCTCTGTGTAGAGCCGGCTTTCGCTCGTGGTGGTCATCAAAACAAAGTCTAAGAATCCTATGAACATTGAAAACAATTCTCGCTACGTCTTGTCAATAACGATGCCCAGAATTGTGATCTTTTTAAATAGAAGGGAAAATACATGGGTGCGCTTATTGTTTGATTCTTTGGCAAATAAGTATACTCCAGACAGTTTTTAAACAAGCCAGTCAACGCTTGTCAACGCAACAATCAACCCCATTTGTCTAATTAATCGGAGTTCATTTCTAGACGTAAAGCAATGAAGCCCACTCACTGCTGAAGGGGAGTCACGCGGTCGAGAGAGCTGGGCTCCACTGATATAAACCACCACCAACCTCTTCACCACTTGGCACGTAAGACCTGCCAGCCGCTACGCTACCCCTCCCCACCGACGCCGGACTCCGGCGGCCGGAGTTCGCTAAGGTGACCTCTCACCCCTGTGCCTCGCGGGCATAGGGCGCCTGATGAACAACGGCCGCTGATTGGTCGAGCTGCGTTCATCTACCTTAAGATAAATTCAGCGGATATGTTTCGATGAAAATGGTTGCACTGTAAAACATGCATCAGGAGGTTTAATTAAAATAGCATTTTCCGAAATTGTCAGCCATTATTTTGATACGCCAATATGATTATCCATTTTACAAACATTCAGGGCTGTTTTCGGTGCGGACGACTCAACTACAGAGTTTGCTGATTGTTGGGGTGTGCGGGGCGGGAGCTGGCCGGGGATTCGTCGGTGGCTCTGTGGGGGCATACGGCGATATTTTGGTCCGCCCGACCGTGGGGGGCGGTTGGGTGCCTCCTTACGAGTACCTGTGGGATGGGTTGTCCTGTTTGCTGCCCGATATAATGGGGATGGGCGTGACTTGTGTTGTTTGTGTTTTGTGTTTTGTGTTATTGTTTATAGGGTGTGTGTTCTGTGTGTAGATTTAATTTTTTGATGTTAGGAGCGTTGACATAGGTTTCTGCTGTGTGAAGTGAACGGAAACATATACTGAGAAAAGGGGCAGCGTTATTTTCAACGCAGGTCTATCTAATAACCGTCGTAAAGATCACTACCGAAGTACTTATGGAAAGTAGTAATGGATTCAACGGGATCCATTAGATCCAATAGTACAAGGACAGTACTAATGGATCTAATACGTGGGGGTTACTGACTTAATAAGGCGCTCCACCTGAGGCTAAATCCTACAAACTAAAGTCAAATTGTGAGGCCTGAAAATGTGGGTGGGCGTCATGCTTGTTCGACAACTTAGGAGCGTATCCCTCGTCCACACTGTATTCTAAACACAGTAGGGGCATAGGGAGGAAGTTAGCTGGTAATAACACAGCAATCGCAGAAAGTTGGATGGCCTTCCCAGTTTTTACGTGAATTTCTCACCAATTCAACAAAAACCAGAACATAATAAAGTTGTTCATAGAGTTCAAGTCAACAATACCATAAAATACGAATATGTTTGGGCTTGAGAAGGACATGGTTATTGTCAGTAAATGAAAAATTACCATTTTCCTTGGAGAGGGATCCCTAAACCACGAGTTATTACCAGGTTTGGGACCATGAAAATTTTTGTGTTGTTACGTAGGCGTGTAAATATTTCGGTCTGAAGTCCTGGAAGTCTATAAGAAAGAGATCAGTCAATGATTTTTCAAAAACTGTTTCACCAATTACCGTGATCATCGATTTCCTAAGATGTCAGCAGGCGGCTAAGTACCATTTGTGCGTGTGTGGCCGTTTGGGGCTTTTTCATCCAACACGGAAAATAGTCCGGGTATGTGCTCAAAATGGAAAAGGAGCAGGTACTATCCGTACAACCAGGAATTTTGGGAAAAGCCACCCCCACTGCCACCACGGTTACTGTGCTTATGTTGCGAAAAAAATTCATTATAGATATGAAACAGCTTCTGTGGTTTGCATCTGTCAATGTCATAGTGAACTGCGAGTATCTATTGTTCTACTTTCTAAATTGGTAGGCTTTTCAGCCATTTTAGGCCCCACAAGGCGGAACGTTGTTGACAGATCATTTATCGCATGGTGTGCGTGCTAATCACATGAGTAGCGGCGCTGACAAATGATCACATTGGCAGTAATTCGCCGATCTATTCATCTGGTTATCGCGAATGCAGAAATCACGCGGTGTGTCTAATCACTTAACTGGGTGTGTTTGACGAGAGTGTTCCCGGACCCGACGTCAGCACCAAATGGAGCTGCGGCTGCCGATAAACTAAGAATTTGACTAATATATATATAGTGCCTTATGGTGCTTATATTCCTTTATTTCAGATGATTAATTCTAAGAGAAAATATATGTTATATAAACCATGCAAGTATATAATAATCACCATTATGCAACAGAGAATTTGTTAAGCCAATACTAATCCTTTTCCGTATTTATGTTTATAAAAACAATTTTCTTCCTCATATCATGCATAGGCTGGGGTCTTGTATTTACAAATTTTACATTTAGCTTTGTATAAATGAATCCTCCGCCACAGCAAACAAACGTTTCTCGCGGCATTAGCACAAAGTAATACAACAAATAAGGTGAAGAGTGAGATGAAGAGCAAATGTGTGATTGAGTGAGTGAGTGATGAGAAGTGCGTGAGTGATTGGATTCCGACTTATGTGAGTGTTTGTGGTCACTTTTGCGCCAGAAAGTTTGGACGTGGATGTATGTGTAAGAATATGTTAATACAATTGTGCCAGTTGTGCTACTCCCTTAAATGCTTCTTCATTTTAGCAGTTCATATGCAAATTGCTAGTGTTTAGCGAATGTATGCTCCCGTTCCCTTATTGAAAAATATCTGACGTTGGTGTGTGCACATACGCATCAGAACATTATACAGCGTGGTAAACTCATTCTCGTCGGCGTCCAGCTGTGCACCACTCGCAAACAGCACAGAGATAGACTTGAGCAATATTTAACCCAGGGAGATGAATCCGTTTACTGAATGATATATGGCAACATGCTGACACCCACCGTAACATACGTGGATCATGGAAACTTACTGCATTTCGCGATACCAGTTTCCGGGAGGACAAATCTAACAGAGCAGTTTCCTCCGACTGGAAAATTTATTAGACATGACAGATATCTCCAGGACCGATGAACTTGGCGGATATTGATGCTATTTCTTTTACGCGGTTTATTTTTGCATCAGGATGTGCTGAAAGGTTTAGATAAATGAAAAGAAGCCAGGTATAAGGCTATTTAGGTATAGTCACGGAAATTAGACTAGTGTGACCTGTTTTATTGTACAAATTAGCCCACAAAAATAATAGAGTGATGTAATAGCCCTTTTAATGCCGACGAGCGAGCTTTATTGGTCTAACGGATCTACTTTGCCAAATTATTCGTACTATTTGCTTAACCCTCACCCCGGTGGGGGCGGGGGTGTTTGAACACCCTCCTCGGGTTTTTCCGGCGGCGCGAAGTGCAACCGTACTTGGCACACCTTATCCTTCATCAATTCCACAACTTTCCCCAAAACTTTCAGGCTGGGTCATCTCAGGTTAGGCTTCAGTGCAGTTCAAGTGACCTCACCTCAAAGTGACATAAGTAAAAAATGGGTGAATCTATCGGAATGAAACTTATTCCACATAATGGGCCCATCGAGTACTACAAAATATATTATCGGATATTCACATCGATGACCTAGGGTCAGGTACAGATCATGACCTCTTCTTTAGAAATGTATGGGGAAACCGGAAATTGGCCAAAAAAGTGTTCTTTTCTCGTAGGCACTGCTCATAATATCTTATTATTCTCCAAGTCATAGTATCCTAGGCCCCTTAGTGGGTTCATGTATCATGTATTTCATATATTTCTCACACTTCCACACAAATGAGGTGGCTTTTAAAGTGTCGTCGCAATGAGTATGAAGTGATTATAAACTATGGAAGGAGATGGTAAGGATGAGGAAAGGTGAGGATCAAGAGGATGGGATTCTACCTGGAGGGGTCGCTGCAGCCACAGGCACATGCGCTCACAGCCTCCAGGTAGAGTAAGGATAAGGATAAGGATTAGGTACCGGTAAAAAACACACACACACAATCGCACACACACTTCCAACATTTAAACTAAAATAATATGAGGATGAAAATGTTCGATTCTTCGGCTTCGTTTTCATTTCGTCTTCGATCTGATAAATTTAGTTGTTTGTGCTCCATCTTGTCTGTGACATCGTTGATCTTGCTTTACTGATGTTCAATTGTTGCATATTTTTTCTTTAATCTCCGGTGCTGATGTTCTCTTTCACAAAACTTTTTTTCGTTCATGCTGCAAGTTTGGACCTGTGACCTCTGGAGAGGTTATCTGGAGCTACTTTAGCAGGTTTTCAGACTCTGGTCAATATTGACACCATTACGTTTTGATTTTTATTGATAATAAATTGATTCGCATATCTGCTATGCTAGGTTAGGTTGTGACCTTCACCTGACCAATGGTATCAATGGTACCAATGTACAGTGTTCTAACGGAGCCGAAAGTGGGGACATAATTCAATAACTCAGGAAGTATGAATCCCAGATAAATAATTTTGGTATCAATCAAAAGCTCTTTTCCCACAGATTATGTGGACAACATATGAATGTCAAGAGCTGACCACAGCGGGCATGACTATCAGGTATTTGACCCTAGGTCAGCAACAAAAATAATTATATTTTTATATGATAATAAGGGGGCTTTGCATGGATGTTTTATTTATTTTCGAGTCACTTTACGTGTATACACGAGATATGCTTGACATTGAAGACGTTATTTAACCCTCGATTAACACACGCCCTTGGGTGGGGCCCTAAGTGCCCCCACCTATTTTTCCAAAGTAGCCAGAGAACTGTTCGCCGCCGGAAAACGCTACTCGGCCACATTTGAGAGCATTTGTAAGGGTGCCGATTAATTAAGATTTTTTTAAATCTGTTGGTATTTTTTACTTATTACTTATTATCTACTTCACAGTCAGACCTACATTTTGAGACTGTCGCACTCGGGCGGTCACACCAGTTCGCCTGCACTGTAGACCGAGTGGTGACGTCATAACTCCATATAATCAGGTTATATGCTAATATTAACCCACATGAAAGTCTATGTCAAGGTCAAAGGTCTCATGTCCAGGTCATTGACGCATTATTCCAGTCAGGCATCACTCAGTTTCATTGCTCAGTATGACGTATGTTATGCTATGAATTTATATTTAAGGCTACTCAGGGTCAAGGTCATAAGTCAAGGTCAAAGTCTTTCCAGGTCAAACCCTCATTTCCCGCCCAAAGGCTGCTATAGTTCCGGTTATCTTGTATATAACCACCCCCTCCCCTTGGGTGCGCTACTGCATGTAACCATGAAGACGAAATTGATCACATTCAACGGTGATATGTTTGTTCATACATCAACACAGTGCCATCAGATTCCTACAGAATAAATAGGAAACCTTGGCTTAGTCCATGACCGGACGGAGGGGGCGCGGTAGTGGAGTGGTCAGCGTGACTGACTTCCACGCAGCCGACCCGGGTTCAAGGCTCGGCGGCTTCCCTGAACAAGGAGCAAGCTGGCTCCCGAGAAACCCTTCCAACAGGGGAAAAAGTTGGCGACGCCATATGACCCTGGCAGTTGGTGCGTCGATAAGCCCCAAAATTATTATGACCGGACGGAATTTTTTACGGAATTGGCGTTGCGTCGATCGCACAGAACTATTTTTCCAATGAGCCTGCCTCACGTTTTATGTCACGCTGTCCGTATGTCACATATCACGTTTTAAGTCCAAATGATGTATCAGCTATAAGCAAGTTTACCCGCGTTTCTACACTAATTCGCACCTCCATGTTTACAACATCCAGTTCGAAGCTCAAGTGACGATAAAAAGAACATTCAACAAGTGCGCGTGCGTGCTGTGAGACTCTAGTCCCTGATGTTATTTGAAGTAAACTTTGCAAACGAGGAAGGGTTAAATTGGGTATCTCGGTTCTCACCCCATGGTGAGGTGGGACAATGGTCTGTGCAAATACCAGCTGCGATTCTACGAATGGTTACTAGGCATGCTAGTGTACTGAGACATCAATTGAAAGTTTGGTTTTCCCATACTGTAACTCTTGCATTTTGTTTTCACAATTATTGAGTAAAGACGTCAACGACAGTAGGTTAAAAAGTCTAGTCGACAAACAATGTCAACAACAAGTGCTCATTCAACTCATTGTAACCAATGCTCTGAACTTTCACTGTGCCACGGCCCACCTCCCTTCAAGCCTCCAGGCATATCTCGCCAATGGCCGCCGCCCCCGACCGGCAGCGCGCGCGACATGCCCTTGTATAATATGTCGCCACCACCACTGCCGCAGCGTGACACAGCTGAAACTTGCAGGGCAGGTAGACGAAACATCTTGCCATAGTTTAAAAGTGGTCTCAAGGTGGGGCAGATGACGCAATTTTTTGTATGTTTATCGACATAGTCTCAAAATGTATGTGAAATGTAAATGGTACATATTTTGCTATTCAAATTGGATTGTATTGATCACTGGAGAAAACTATTTGCAAAATCGCATTCTTCATGCCTTAAGGTTTCTAATGAACCCTGGCTTGTCTCATCTTGCAAATTTTCTTAGCCTACAAAAAAACACCGAAAATGAGCATATCTCTTGGGCTTTGTCGTGTTGTGTGGCGGAGATTCAAAGGCAGCAGTTTGATGCCTTGTTGCGTCGACTTCAATGGCTTCACATTTTTTTTGGTTGCCATTTTCTGACACTCTGATAATTTTGCTACTAGTTCTAAACATCAAAATCAGTTTTAAAAATAGTCAGAAATTCGAATAATGTCCCCATTTTGGCCTGCCTTAGAACACTGTGCAATGGTACCATTGGTAGGTATAATGGTAAGGGTGGAGTGAAAATATCAAAATTATTTGGACCGCTCTTAAACATAATTTGTATATTGCGCTAGGCCTTATGAAACTCCGAAGTGAAATAATTTTGGAAATCGGACGACGGAAACATGAGCAATATCGAGCATTTATGCATGTATGTTTGAGAAACTTTTGGTGTTGCAGTCTCCATTAAGAATATTTGGTGCTAGCGTACGGTGGTTTAACACCCGCACTGGGGGGGTCTGGCACTAACGCGCACTGGAGGGGGGGCTGGTAGACCCCCTAAGATCTCGGAAACTAAGCGGTTTAAAAAAACGCCACTTTGCAGGTGGGTGGAGGCTATGGTGATCTACATGATGACCAATTTTCATTGATCTAGGTCAATATCTTCAAGGTCGAGCGAGGTCGTAAATGTCAAATCTTGGCCATGCTGGGGACCGCTTGGTAAATGCTGTGAGTATGCGGGAAAATGGCGGGAATAAGCTAAAGGCGGACCAGGTTCATAGAGAAGAGGTCTCAAAGAGGTTTACCAACAATTTTTGGTCAAGGTCATTGAAGTTCATTGACCTTTGAGGTTACCATATGGTATAGTACTTATAATGTACACTTTGACTAACACTGTAGCCACTGTTTGGCGGGAAATGAGGATTGACCTTTCCCAATGACCTTTGACCTTGACCTTTGACCTTGAACTTTGTATTGGGGTACCTATCGATGACATCATAGCATGATATATGTCAGACCGGGTAACGTCATTTGGCTGGAAGCACAATGGTCAGTGACCTTGAAAGTGCAGATATGACCTTGACCTGTGACCTTTGACCTTGACCTTGACTTTCATGTGAGGTCACCTTGACATATAATTCCGGTTATATGGCGTTATGACGTCACCACTTGGTCTCCAATGCAAGCTAACTGGTCCGACCGCGCGATTACGGTGATCTCAAAATGCAGGTCTGATTTTGAAAGCCGATAAGTCGAAAAACTTTCAACCGATTTTCAAAAAAGTCTTCACCAATCGACGCGCTATTAAATTCTGTCAAATGTGGCCCCGTATCGTTTTTCGGCTACGAGCGGTTCTCCGGCCACCTCGGAAAAACAGGTGGGGGGCCTCCGAGGCCCCCTCCAGTGCGCATGTTAAGCGCTAGCTGTTAGAGCAGATCACGTGCGGTTTGAACCGTGGGGATCACCCAAAACACATGCTAGAGGTGGAATATAGATCCCAACTAGTGGATAGGTATATTTCGGTTGCAGTGGTAGATGTAAGGAGGAGAGGGACAGGGGCTCAAACCCCTTCCCCGAAATGTCTGAGTGCCAATAGTAAATAATCGCTGGAGGCTTTCCGCGGTAGTGACGGATTGACGGGGAATCCAGAACGCTTACAAGACATTGCACTAACTCAGCCGATTCTTATTTCTTAAATACGTTCATGTCATGTTTCGTATTAGATGTTGGCATCAGTTTGCGATACTTGATCCCCGCCTTAACTCTTGCCCCGGTGGCGGGTACGAGCCACCTTAGCCCTGGTGGGGGGTGCTAAAAAATAGCCCCCACAATCTCAAAAACTAAGAGAGCTAGAAAAAGCGCAAAAGGTCAATCGAAAGCTCTTCAAACATAATATCGAATATACTGAAGTAATTTTTCTCGTCAGGTCAGTATGAAGGTCACCAGGGGTCAAAATAGGTCAAAATCGCTAATATGTGGTGTACTAAGAAAATATCATATTTCTTAGAAACTATGATAGCAAGAAACATATTCTGAACACCATTCGAAAGCTCTTGAGTTGCTCTTTCATTGCAGAGCCAATGATTCTCAGGTCAGGTCAAAGCCTAGGGAGCTGCAGGTCACTGAACATTGGGAATATGCTTGGGAATGTCCATAGCCACCCATGCAAAAGGGCGTTTCCTTTTTCGCTTATACCTTCCAAACCAAGCAAGATGCAGCCATAGTTTACGCACCATTGCAATCAATCCTCTCGTCAATACAAACCGAATGATATATTATGTTGCTATGTCAGGTCCAATCCAAAATTTGACCTGACCCAGGTCAATGGTTTGACCCAACTAGACCTGGTATAGTCATGATGTATATCACTTGACTTGTAGTGACTATACAAACACTTTGGTGACAAAATAAAAGTTGAATCGTCGTTTATTCAAAATGTATAGAGAAAACACCGAAAAATGCTTAATTGACCTAAGGTGACCTTTCAAAGGTTACAGGTCAAACTTTTGGTATCAACTTCAGACATGGGCTGGGAGAAAGTCGTAAACAATGTTTGAAGTTGATTCGATCGATACTTACTGAGAAAAGCTCATTTCGTGATTTTCCCCATGCATTTGCAGTGGAGAGGTCATGCTCTGCACAGGACCTTAGGTCACCAATATCAAACTGCTGGAACACATTTTGTAGCTCCTGGTGTGCCCAATATGTGGTTTGAGTTTCAACTTGATCGATTAGCCCTCCTCTTAGTTATGCAGTCCTAATAAATTTTTTGAGGTGAGGTCATTCATCTGGCCTGGTGACCTGACCTGATATAACCTTGAGCTAAAATTTTCAGGAAAGATGTAGAAATAATGAATGAAGAGTCAGACTAGGTTTCGCAGCGCTGCGCGCCGCCGTTTTTTCGGTCACTTTGGAAAAACCCGAAGGGGGAGCCAAAAAGACCCCCACCCGGGCGAAGGTTAATTTAACCGTCGCACCTCTCAAACCCTAGCACGGAACGCGACGCCTCGGTCACTAGTTTAACTGTAGCACCTTCAAATATCAGGTGTCATTTTTTCTCGCGAATCTCACATGTTCATTTCTCTCGCTCCAATCGGCTGATCTCTCTTTCATCAGTCGACCTTTCTGCAAGCTGTCCCTCAATGTTGGAAGCTCTGAAACAGGAAGCTCGGCCGATGGGCCAATCAGATCTATGTCCTATACCTCTCACCTGAGTCATCTACTCCTATTCTACAGATGTTTAGGAAGTCGAAGAAATGCTTTCCTTCTCTTCTTTTAGAGCGACAGTACACAAGTAGCACATTCCGGGAAGATACAGAAACGAAAACACACTGTCGATTTGCATTTCCGACGACCTTCTGGTATGTTTCGTGAACTGTTTCAACGCAAAATCACTTACTATTGCCTCCCCCGTATTTTCCAAGTGTTTGGGTGCGGCACAATCCGAACCAAGGAAATGTCTAGTGACTAATGCATTGCGAGTGGTAACTTGTCTTAGCGCCAGACTTGTACCTTTCTCATCCCTCCAATTTGCTGATGTTTTGCTAAGGTGTGCACTGAACATGAAAGCTGGGAGCACCCGGTGGCAAAGGGGGCTAGGGGTCGGGCCTCCCCCGTCACTACCTCGGACAGCCTCCGGCTAGGCATCTTCTATAGGCACTCAAGACATTTCGGGGAGGGGTTTTGAGCCCCCTACCCCCCCTGCATCCACCACTGCGACTGAAATATACCTATTCACTAGCTGAGATCTATTTTCACCTCCAAAATGTGTTTATGGTGATTCCCACGCTTCAAAACATTCCTGATCTGTTCTAGCAGCTAGCCCGTAAACCACCGTACGCTAGCACCAAGGATTTCCAACCGAGACTGCATAGCCAAAAATTATTAAGCATCCATGCATAAATGCTCGATATTGTTCATGTTCCCGTTGTCTGATTTCCGAATTCTTTCACTTCTAAATTTCCTAAGGCCTAGCGCGCAGTATAAAAAAATTTTAAGGAACGATCCACATAATTTGAATTTTTCACTCCACCCTAATGACCATAGTTGAGATCATTTTTTCATATTTTTACCTAGTATAATCATATTATACATAATTTGATTGGCCGTCACGAGAGGAAGCAAATGGTACCAAAAAATAATTAGAACTTACCTCAGACGCTAGACGTCAGACGCCAAAGTCCAGAAACTCTTTTCAAGCATGCCGCCTTATTTGACCTGTCATGACCTCAATATTGACCTGAGCCGAATAGTGACCAATGTAGTTTTTTCATAAATTTGAATGGGCTATCCACCAGCCTTCTCGTTTTTCGCTATCCCGTATAGGAGCCAAGTTCGAGGGGGTGTTTGAAACCCTCTCCCATGGCAAAGGTAGTTCGAAGGCCCACCGGGGTGGGTGTTAACCCGCGCCCCACCGGGATCCGGCGCCACCTTCGCCCCACCGGGGGGCATCGATGGCCCCCTCTAACTGCAAAAATATGGGGGTTAGCGGAAATCTGCAAAATACATTGGAAGGCTCGCGTGAATTCAGTAAGAAGTTACTTGCATCTTTAAGCGCCCAGGTCAGTGGTTTGGCCTCCAGAGGTCAAGTTAGTTCAAGGTAGGCTATTTTCACTGAAATATACAATGCTTAAGCAACTGAGAATACCTCTTAAGGCATTAAAGCTATTGAAATCTGGTAAAGTAAATTTGATAGGAAAATGCCAAACCTTTTTCCGCTATGTGGAACATAATGGCCTCCCGCCAGTGGTTTGACCTCCAGAGGTCACCTCGTGACCTAATATGACCTGAGGTCACGAAAGGTCAGAAAGTAACCTTTCCGTATATTAAATGAAAGCCAGTTCCGAGACATATACGATGATATTTGATTCAGCGCTCTAGTTAATTAGGTCAAAAGTTATTGTAAAAATACTGTTTCTGACCCTGGTGACCTTGGATGACCTGGGAGAGGTCAAAAGACAAATATGGTCCCTGGCATCCGTGGTATCCGTGGAATGGTGTCCATGAACGCTTTTCCGAGCAAGCCGATCATTTAAAATAGTTTTTGTGACTTTTATATCATAAGACATCTTTTCCCATGCTTTTCCAATGGGAGAGGTCACCTCATGACCTGACCCCAGGTCACGTAATCGAAAAATCCCGGATATAAATCTTGTAGACCCTGAAGGGGTCATGAATTGTAGGCTGTTTCAAATTAATTGGCTTAAAAATGTAGCTGTTATAAAGCTCTAAAGTTGAAGTGAGGTGACCTTGGCTGACCTCCCCTGGTGACCTGACCTTGGGTGACCCGGTTTAAAAATTTCAGGGATGGTGGGAAAATGATAGGGCGAGAGGTAGACCGTTCAACCGTGGTGCTACGCCTCTTCGTTTTTATGTTATCCCGAAAAAACCTTAGGGGGCCATCGATGGCCCCGGTGCGGCGAGGGTTAAGCACGAAATAAAAGTACACCACAAACCTCAAAACCAAACAATAAATACAAAACTTATTTATTAATTATTACATCAATGAGTCAATTGAACAATAACATATTTTAATCATTTGCATAGTTTCATAACCCTATTTCTGCACCATACAGCATCAACAGAAATTATAGGTGTACTACCGTGCAGCGTGTGTATCTATGGGTGGTGTGCTGCTCCTGTCCCAAGTCGGCCGTCGTCTCCGGCTGGAGCGGGACAGAGATCCACAGCGGCTCAGCGCTGCTGGACACATCTCCCGCACACGCAACGAACGCCAAATACGGCCATCCATCACCCACACCTGACAAGGAGGCAGCCAACAAACATTGTCTGCCACCCTCTCACAAACATTTTCTGCCACCCTCTCCAAAAAAAAATGAAAGCAGTTATTGGCGGGCAACGGACTTTTTCTAATTTGCTGGCGTCAGCATGCTTGGATTCAGCGGGGAACAGTGAGCCATAACGCCTCTGGGGTAAAAACGTATTCAGCGTTGATAGTGAACGCCTGCAAAGTTGAATCATGGAGTTTACATAATATAGCTTCGATGCAGTCCTTTTTAACTGGGCTGAGTGAGCCCTTACTTCTCCAGCATTGTTGAAAACTGACGAATATTTTTAAATAAAGTCGTTACCAAGAACCCAAATACGCCAGCCTGCATGAAAACATAAAAATTATAACAGATTATTCAGGAGAATAACGCACCTTATACCTGAATAGGCGCATGAGTGATTTTGCCACATTTATACGAATCACATTTTCAGGGCCTTAACCCTCGCCCCACCGGGGGGCCATCGATGGCCCCCCTCCTAAGGTTTTCCGGAATGGCAGAAAAACGATGAGGCGCAGCACCGCGGTTGAGGGCTCTACCTCTCACTGCATCATTTTCCCACCATCCCTGAAATTTTTTACCCCGAGTCACCCAAGGTCAGGTCACCAGACGAGGTCAGCCAAGGTCACCTCACTTCAAATTTAGAGCTCTGTAAGAGCTACATTTCGAAGTCGATCGATTCGAAACTTCCTACACTTCATGAACCCTCCAACAAGGTGTATATCCGAGATTTTTCGATTTCGTGCCCTGAGGTCAGGTCACGAGGTGACCTCTCCCATTGAAAAAGCATGGGTAAAAGCTGTCTTATGATCTAAAAGTCACAAAAACAATTGAAAATGCTCAGCCTGATCAGAAAAGCGTTCTTGGACACCCTTTCACGGATTCCAGGGGCCATATTTGCCCTTTGACCTCTCCAAGGTCATCCAAGGTCGCCAGGGGTCAAAACAGTATTTTGACAATAACTTTTCACCTAATTAAGCTAGAGAGCAGAATCAAACACCGTTGCGTATGTCTCGTGACTGGCTTTCATTTGATGTACAGCAAAGTCACTTTCTGACCTTCCGTGACCTCAGGTCATATTACGTCACGAGGTGACCTCTGGAGGTCAAACCACTGGCGGGAAGTCTTTACATTCCAGATAGCGGGAAAAGGACTGGCAATTTCCTATCAAATGTACTTATCAGACCTCAATAGCTCTAATGACATAAGAGTTATGCCTAGTTTGCTTAATCATTGCATATTTGAGTGAAAATAGCCGATCTTGACCTAATTTGACCTCTGGAGGTCAAACCATTGACCTGAGCACTAAAACATGTAAAGTAATTTCTTACTGAATTCACGCGGGCTTTCTAGTGCACTTTGCAGATTTGTGCTAACGCCAATATTTTCGGAGTTAGAGGGGGCATTTAGTTGTGGCATGGCGACATGTCTCCAGCAATCCTTCTGTGATTTTGCCAGTCCCTTCTATCTCTACAACAAAAGCTACCGCTATTCCTGACGAGATAAGCATCTGTGTAACGCGCAACCATCAGAACAAGCTCGAGGTATTATTACTGGAAACTGTGGCTTGTGCCCCTTCTTGGTAACGAAGCCAGAAATAAAGTTAAAGATTATTGAAATGGAAATGAGCACATTAAAGTTTTTTGTTTGAATGAGTTATGCTCATAGACATTGAGTAAAAGGATACAACATTGCAACTTGACAAGATGTTTAACCCTATTTCCAACGGGCTCCCGACTACCCCTATTTCCCAACAGGGGGCAGATTCGGCCCCCCTAAGATCTCAAAATCTATCCGGCCGATTTTATAAATTGAAACAAAAATCGATTCCTCTCACGCCAAACTACATTTTGAAAAAAAAACAAATCTTTTGAAATTGAGGATGGGGGTTCAAAATATTCAAAACATGTGCCTTTTCTATATTATCCGTTCCTCTTGTCTCTTACACTTGATTTTCACGAAACTAGTATGGATTGAGAGGGCTTGCTTTGAAATGGTGACATCTCTCATTTAGGTGAAATTCAAAATTCAAGGGTGGTTTTAGGGTTAGAAATTTTGGGGGATTTATGAATTTTTCATGTTTTTTTGCAGAAATGCACACGCCTGGTACAGTGTGATATCTCTGGTGCCAAGCCAAGCGCTCAAATGCCACAAATATGTCAGAGGTGGATTCAGGGAGGCAAAATAGTGGGGTAGGCCACAAATTACCCCGCCTTTCAGGTATGGCTACTTTTCAAATTACTCCACCTTTATCCACCCCCACCCGCCCCAGTGAACACTCCTGGATCCGCCTATGGATGAATTAAGTCCATTTGGTGTTAGGAAAAATGCATATCTACGGTGTTTTGCACAATTCAATGCACACACAACACTAAAACACGCTTAAAAGTTGAACCAGGAAAGTGAGCCCCCTAATTACGGTACCTGAGCACGCCTATGATATCATATTATTATATAATACACGGATGGGATCCAAACATCCTTATTTTTACCCCTCCCGTCAATTATGTAGGCAGTTTATTCACTTTGGAAGAGTTCGAATGGATAACATTGTAGACCCCCATTTTGAGCTCCTGGAATTGACTATGGTCAAAAATATATCAAAATACACGTCTTCTGGCATCCCAAATATAATTTAGGATTTTTGGAATTGTTAGGACTGAATGCACAGTTACAATGCTTTGACCCATTCAATGCACACACAACACTAGAATGAACTTGAGTGCGAATGTACCCCCTAATTACGGTACCTGAGCACGCTTATAGCTTCCTATCATCATGTAATACACATATGGGATCAATGCAAGGTTCTGTTTACCCTTCCCGAACGTTCCGTACGCAATCTATTTATTTGGAAGAGTTCAGATGGATAACATTACAAACCCCCTATTTTGAGCTTGTGGAACCGTCTATGGCCAAAATAATATCAAAATACACATCCACTGTCATTCTAAATCTCAGAAATAGCGTTCAAAAATTGCAACTGCCACCAATGTGTAACAGACAGCTTTATTGTAGAACAAACGCAACGCAGGCGACAACGCTCGGCTTCTGGATACCCCCAAATTAGTGAGCCTTATCTCCGCCTCTGGCGCATATATATTTTCAACATTTCCAAGGAACATATGCCCTATTTAGTTTTAGAAGCCTCACAATTTCAACAGCCTATCTCAAACCGTGTCAGAGATACCGTAGACGAACCTGAGGGGTGGGCAGAATCTGTCCCCTGTTGGAAATAGGGTTAAAGACCTGCCTCCTCGAGTAGTTGATGCAAAATGAAGCTAATACACTGAGATTAAATATTCCGGCACAGTCCTTCACCAGAATCATCACAACCCGGCACCACCTAGGCTCTTTTCGTACACACTACAGTGTGGAGGTCCGATTGAACCACCTAGGATCTCAGGAACCGGAAATGATACGGAACATTTTAAACGGTGCTGGAAGGCTTCCAGGAGACGTTTTACCGTCCTCTACTCTGGAACCGAGTTTAAGCCATATACGTTAACCCGTGCCGACACAGTGGGCCAAAAATGGGTCAAATTTAGATCAATTAAAATCCCTTATAAATCGGGAACCATTAGACCAAGAACAAAATAAAACATCGGTGTGTTTGCCTTGACCCAAGAATTCGAATGATGTTCAACATCGCCTTGTTAGGTCACATCATGACCTTGACCTAAAGCCAAGGTCAATCATGAACTTTCAAGCTCATGTTGCATATCATTCAAATCCTTGGGTCATTTTCATTACTATGATATCACATTTAAGAACGTATCATGTTTCTTTCAAAGGTTATAGACGCAAATAATTCTGAGCACCGTGACATTTGGTGACCTCTGGTGACCCCGTCATTGAGCTGATCTGAAAATGAATGCCAGCAAGCACGTTTATTTCAAGAGCTTTCGAAAATATTTAGAAACTTGATCTAGCGTTTCTGGAAACCGAGTTACACCAGGGTTTTGCCAGCCTCATTTCAGAAGAACAGAATCGCCTTACATGGCTTTAGAAATTTCGTCATAACTCGTTGACCCGACCTGACCTAATGTCAATTGTTAGTTGTACGTTGTCACATTAATCACCCTAAAGACCGGCAAAGTGACACGCCTCTCATTCAAATCAATTCAGAATCATTAACACGCGCATTGACGGGGTCTGAGCCACCTTCGCATTGACGGGGGCCCACTGTGTCGGCACGGGTTAACGTATATGGCTTAAACTCGGCGGGTACCCCCCCCTAAGATCTCGAGAACCACGGTAGGTAGCGAAAACGGTAAACGGCTTAGGCTGCTCATCTACTTCTCCATCGAAAACATTTGAACAATTTTTTTGTCAGGTCACATTTAAGGTCACGAGAGGTCAAACATGCCCGTCATAGGGATAACATGTAAAATTCAGTTTTTCGGGTATTACATCTGAACAAGTAAAGATAGAGCAAAACGACTTGAACTATATGAATCCTCTTAGCAAGCCGAATCGAATGATATATAATTTGACCTTGCTAGGTCAAATCAAGGATTTGACCTGACCTGAGGTCAGGTCAGGGTCAAATTATATAAAATGCATATCATTAGAACCGCAAAGCCCAGACGAATCTAATGCAGCTAAAATAAATGCTCTATCACCATCCATTACTGCGTTATTCCGTAAAACCATTTTTCCCATGTATTTCCAATGGAGAGGTCATGCCTCGTACCTGACCTTAGGTCATCGATATAAAAATACCGGAACATATTTTAGAGAACTCGGTGGGGCCATTATGTCATATGAGTTTCAATCGGATAAGTTCACCCTGCTCCGACTTATGCTATCTTAAACTTTTTTGAGGTCGGCTCACTTGACCTGTACTGGTGACCTGACCTAAAATGACCTAACTTTAAATTTTCACGAAGTTGTAAAAATGATGAGGAAAGGTATACCAGTACGGCGGCGCTACGCGCCGCCGTTTTTCTACTATCTCCGAAAACCCGAGGGAGGCGGGTACCCGCCCCCCGTCAATGCGCGTGTTAAAAAACGAGGGGTTCGATCGGACCCCCAGGTGGTGGAGCGGTAATACAATAGGTCAACATAGTTCAATAAAATTTAATTAAATGGTATGTTGAATCACTTTTCAAGTAAAAACAAATATACTGAATTGAAATTAGTTGGGAGAGAGAGAGAGAGAGAGAGAGAGAGAGAGAGAGAGAGAGAGAGAGAGAGAGAGAATAGTCGAAATCACTTGGCTCTTTTTGTAAATCTGGTTTAGTCGGAAGACTGGAAACAGTTAAGACTTCTGCTCACGGTCATTAATCCGTGTTATGCACACGAGGGCCAACCCCATTAGAGTGTATAATTTCCAGACATTTGCGCCGTTATACTGTTGTGTCTAGATCTACAAGACGTTTTAATGGACCGTTTTAGTGTGAAGACAGCTTTGCGAGCTATTTAAGGAAAGGCGGTCAGCGGATGGCGCCCGGTCGCGCAATTCTGGCAGAGATTGGTGTAGCAAGAAAATATACATAAAAATAACATATGTGTGTACATATGCTGTCTGGATTCGTTTATTGCCGAGCTTCATCATATGGAGATTATACTTCCAAAGCCATGTTGATAAGACCACAGCACCTGTTTGTGGCGGATTTAGAGATCCAGTTTGCAGTTTGCATCTCGAAACATTGTCTTATAAAACATAGAGAGCTGCAATATAGACGCAAGATAAATATAGATAGATGCAGTTCACCATTCAAAGTTTTCCTCTCTATTCAAAGATACAAATTCCAGAAAATTTGGCGAATCTCAGCAAGCTTGATTAACTTCCTAAACCCAGGGAATAGCCATCGGAGTCACGTGACTACTCGGATCCGGAGTCAATCAAAGCATATTGACTCCAGCTCCAGTTTCTGAATCATGTCTCTGATTAGCTCGTATATAACTAAGGTAGCTGATCAGAATCCTCAAAATGGATGGCCACTGTGCAGAAAGAAATAAGTAATATGCGTGGAACTGTTTTACTCTTGTAATTAGACAGCACGTTCTACTCAGCTTTCCCAAAATTATACCCTGCTGAAGATTCGGATCGAGAACTTTGCTCTTATCCAGATCCACCAGATCGACATATGAGGTTTTACATAGCAAATTATTTTTCATAGGATAGCATTGTTCGCTTTAGTCGTGAATTTTGGTGGCAACATTGTAAACTCCATCCTTTTTATGGTCTCTAGCAGGGGTGTCGCCAAGGGGTGGCGGCAGGGACATCCGGCCCCCCTTGGGGGCCCGAAGGGCCCCTGAGGACACGGGCCGCGCGAAGCACGGCTCACCCGCACTATGCTCTGTAAAAAAAAATTGAAGTTTCCTACCAGACAGGGCCCTCTTAAGCCCTCTACAGCACTCTATTCTGTAAGAAGCAGGACCCTTGTTACCCATCAGGGCCATTTTTGCACTGTCGCAGGGGCCCTTTTCGGGGCGTTGTCCCCCCCCTGAGCGAAATCCTGGCTACGCCCCTGGCCTCTGGTACTTTTCAAATCTGACTTTACACGGGTATTTTCAATGTGTCAGAATTTGGACTGCAAATGTAAAATGCAAAGTTGTTAAAAGCTTTTGGGACTTAACGAAACACCAACAGCTGAGTTCATATGGCGTCGGATAAGCTGAGTAAGCTAGGCTTCAGCTCGGGGATTCACCAAATCCTGCCTCCGGGTGAGCTCGCACCTACGACCCTTGCAGAACACAAAAATCCCCACATGTCGAGTCGGACCTGCGCACTGACGGGCTTCGCCATCAGAGCTCATGGGAGGTATCTCCACCAACAAAAACTATACATATTTTTATTAAAGTTCTACGAACGAAGCCTAAGAATTATTTTCTATAAACGCCTTTAAACCACGTTTTTTAGATAAAGTAAAACAAGTATTTGGGTGTACCTTGGAGCTTTAAAACTCATGGTCTGCTGAGGTCATACAGCATATATGATATACATGACATACATAGCTATTATTATATATATATATATATATATATATATATATATATATATATATATATATATATATCTGACCTATATAAAATATAGGTCATATAGCTCCAGTGCAACAAATGCGGCTTCTCAGGGGATGTGGACCTTGTTCTAAAAGTACAAATACAGGCATCACAGAAATAGTATCCCTCGAACCCAGTAAGAGACATTCTAAGTCACCTAATCTGTCGGAGCCGAAGCCACTTGAGAGCTGTCTGCCGGCGAAATCCTGCCGATTCCAAGTGTGCTATGGCAAACAGTTTTGTCGGGGTTGGACCTGAGCCATGCCCGGGTCATGAGCCGAGCTGCGGTACAGATTACAGTCTGGTGCACTCAAGTACTTCCATTAGCTTCCGACAGCTTGCAGCTAATGGCGCCCGGACCCGACGCTCAATGGGTGTGATTGATTCGCTTAACGCCTGGGGTGCTGCGTCAGCCACGTCGTCACCGATATGCGCCACATGTGGCCTCCACCTCCCGACAGCTCGCCAGAGCCCTGCCAAGCTCAAATGGTGCGAACGCTTGCATTATAAATAACATTGAGGTAACGCGCACTGGGAGTGGCTAGGAATCCAAAAGGCTGGAAAAGAACTGTGTAGCCTTCTTTCAAAAGACCCTAATTCGTGGCCAGAAAGAAGACATGAAAACTCATTATCTATACAAACCAGAAGCAGTCAGAATATAGATAGAATAAAGTGATAGAAGCAGTCAATTTGCAACAAACTAGTTTTGATGTGTTACATCCTATCAATGTAAGGCTACCATGCAACAGTACCGTGTCCCAAGGCGCAATTCACCCGAGCTAATGCTCCTTCATCCCTGAGAACAGGTCGCATTGTGCAACGCTCCACCGGCTACTGATACATGGATCACCATCTTCTCCAGGCGGGTGGAGGCGACTGATAGGGCTGGAGCGGTGCGTGTCCGGCCGTCAGACTGCCGGGCGCAGGTCGTCCACCGCCGGTGAGCACCCATATCGGGCCACGGGACAGCCCTGCCTCGTCAGATATCACTGTTACGGCCCGCATTCACGCTTGCCCTCACATAAAGCCGACTATGGCCGCCGACAGCAGACACGTCCACGACACCAGGGCGGGCACATATAGACCCACGTGGGGAGCCGAAAGCCTGGTCACGTCCCAAGGGTCACGTACAATGTCGCCGAGTCTCCTGACAGTGGATAGCCTGCACCAACTATCTGATGTCCGATAACCTTGGCAGCATTGGGAGTAGTCGTCTTCTGTGGGACTCAGAGCTGAGGAAAACCAGCACGCTCCTCATGGGAATGTCTCGTACTCAATGTATGAATGAGGTAATTAAATCAACAAAATATATATCCACTCTCCTACTCATCACAATGAAACTGTTTTGACTGCCACAATCGATGTGCATCTGTAATTGAAACAACAAAAAGCTATATTTCCGGAGCAAAATTGAGGAACATAAATCAAATCCTAAAAAGACAGGAGGAATAATTTTAGGTTAATCAAGAAAACAGCCTATAGCCAGGTGAAATGCACCAAGCATTTGAGCATGAAAAAAGAACCTCCAACTGTATAGCAGAGTCCAACGTGCGAACACAAAAACCCTGAAAAAATTATTAAACCACCCCGCAGTCCTGTATTCCTTTCAGTTCCGACTGACTCACCCACTCATTGGACAGAAAGTGGCAGCTTCATAATGGGATTTGAATTGAGATGACATTGTGATAGAGCATGCCGAGAAACCACTTGAGTGATATTCCGTTTGTCGTGGACTTTACTATTCGCAGGGAAAAAGGGTAGATTTTCACTCCTTGCTGAACCTGTCTTCCCCAGGTGGTCATGTAGTATGATGCAACTATTAAAAGCCAAGACAACGTGACGTAATGCTGAAACTTTACTCCAAGACAGTTTCTTGTAGCCTGGCACTCTTCAAAGCCCATGGGCTAGATGTGACTTTGGTACTGGCAACTATACAGGTGTATAACCTGCCTCGATAACTAGTTTTAACCCTTAACCCAGTGGGAAGGGATTTTTGGACAGGCCCTTGCGTTTTTCCGGCGGTGCCAGAAAATGGCGGACTGGAGCGGGACCGTACTTGACACAGCTTATTCTTAACCCTATTTCCAACGGGCTCCCGGCTACCCCTATTTCCAACAGGGGGCAGATTTTGACCCCTAAGATCTTAAAATCTACCCGGCCAACTGCAATCGATTACTCTTGCGCTAAACTACATTTTGAATAAAGAAAATTTCAAAATTATGAAAATTAGGGGTAGGGCGGTTCAAAATATACAAAATTTCTCCTTTTTTAGATTATCCGTAACTCTTGTCTCTTGGGCTTGATTTTCACGAGATTAGTATGGATTAAGAGGGAATTGCTTGGGAATGGTCATATCTTTTAATCAGGTCAATTTAAAAGTTCAATTTAAATTTTTCATGTCTTCTTTTTTGCAGAAATGTACACGCTAGGTAAAGTGTGATGTCTCTGATGTCAAGCAAAAGGCTCAATTGCCAAAAATATGTCAGAGGCGGATTCAGGGAGGCAAAATAGTGAGGTAAGAAACAAATTAGTCCGCTTTTCAGGTATGGCTAATTATCAAATTACCCCGCCTTTATCCACCCCTGCCTGACCCGAGAAACACTCCTGGGTCCGCCTATGGACGAATTGTGTCTATTTAGAACTAGAATAGGCGACAAAAAGACCGTAGTTCTTATATCTACTATCAAATAAAAAATAATCATCACAACTAACCATTGTTGTATACCACAGGTTTATCCACGATCTATTATTATACCCTCTGTTCTGATAGCATCAAAACAATAGATCACTTGCTTGGAATTTTCAAATCATTCAGCAGTTCATTCAATATTCAAACCAACCTGGGACAGCTTTCATAGTACACTTGCGATAACCAGCGTTACCACTGAGCCTTTACTGCAGTCCCAAGACGGCGGAAACTATATCCCAAGATTGGTGCCTTATATCCCAAGATTTCTCCACGCAAAATGGAAATCAGATTTTTCAGCACTGGCTGGTTTATTTGTCTCTGGACTGTGTCGTCCCATGAATTTATTGAGTTTTACTAACGAGGCTGGCATAAACTCCGGTACACGGGAGGAGAACAGTTTTATTTGCTGTAAACAATACAGAGCTTAAAGTTTTTCGTACTGCAAATGGACCACTCCACTATCGCACCCCCCCATGGCTCGAACTTTGAGCAGCTTGCAATGCCCCTACTCTTGACCGCCAGGCTGGCCAGAAGGCGGCCCCTCGTTGTCTCCACCTTCAGGCGGTTGGTTTGTGATGTCTTCACCCGGGTGACCTAATGCAGGCTCATGAGCTCGCGTTAAACTCAGAGAATAGGTAATTACCCAGTCTTGATAAGTTTCATACAGAAAGATTCGTCATCCCCATTTGTTATGATCCTTTCATCAGCAAGGGGGCTGACGATTGTTGCCGAGTTAGGAATGAATAGTCTCATAGGCGGACCCAGGATTGCCAAACAGGGAGGCAACTTCGTGGGAGAACCATCCAAATCAGGGGGGGCACATTTGATCGGAAAACACTTGGGGGTGCAAAAACACTATCGGTGGGTGCTGTTTTTCGCATCCTGGGGAGGGGGAGGGGTGAGAAACGCCATTTCAGGAGGGCACCATCGACATTCAGGGGTGCGCCGTGACCATTTCAGGGGGCACCGAGAGGCGATCAAGGGGAGGGCACGTGCCCCTCTTTGCCCCCTGGATCCGCGTATGAATGTCTGAATATGGGTGTAAAGGATAGCACGCCTGCTTTCTACGCGGCCAACCTGGGTTCAAGTTCAGGCGGCTTTGCTGAACAAGGAACAAGCTGACTCTCGGCAAGCTCTTCCAAAAGGAAAATGCTTTGGGACGTCATATATGACCCTGACAATTGGTGCGTTTGTAGTCGAGAACAAACTTATTGCTGAATACGCTAGAACAGTGGCGTGTTAATGAAACCTCTCGCTTGCAACAAAAAATTGATAACTGACCTGACTGAGTGAATAGCCTCTCTACATATGCCTTCGAGCGGGGAAGTGCCATCAGGTCAAATGGACATGATAAATTTGTAGGTCTATTAACCTTCGCCCGGGTGGGGGTCTTTTAGACCCCCTCGGGTTTTCCCAAAGTGATTAAAAAACTGCGCGCAGCGCCGCCAAACTTGATTTAGCTGTTCCTTCATCATTTTTACATCTTTCCTGAAAATTTTGGCTCAAGGTCATATCAGGTCAGGTCACCAGGCCAGGTGAAGTGACCTCACCTCAAAAAATATTTAAGACCGCATAACTAAAAGAAGGGTTAATTGATCAAGGTGAAACTCATACCACATATTGGGCCCACCAGGAGCTACAACATTTGTTCCGGGATTTTTGATATTGGTGACCTAAGGTCATGTGCAGAGCATGACCTCCCCATTGTCAATACATGGGGAAAATCACGAAATGAGCTTTTCTCAGTAAGTATGGATGGAATCAACTTCAAACATCGGTTGCGACTTGCTCTTAGCCCATTTCTGAAGCTGATGCCAACACTTTTGACTTGTGACCTTTAAAAGGTCACCTTAGGTCAAATAAGCATTTTTTGTGTTTTTCTCTATAAATTTTGAATAAAATAAGATAGAGCTTTTATTTTGTCACCGAAGTGTTTGTATAGTCACTGGAAGTCAAATGATATACATCATGACTATACCAGGTCAAGTTGGGTCAGACCGTTGACCTGGGTCAGGTCAAATTCTTAAATTTGACCTGGCATAGCAATATCATATATCATTCGATTTGTATTGACGAGAGGATTGCAATGGTGCATAAACTATGGCTGTATCTTGTTTGGTTTGGAAGTTATTAGCGATCAAGGAAACGCCCTTATGCATGGGTGGCTATGCAAATTCGCAAGAATATTCCTAATATTTAGTGACCTGTAGCTCCCTAGGCTTTGACCTGACACGAAAATGAATGCCACTGTAATGAAAGTGCATCTCAAGAGCTTTCGAATGGTGTTAGAAAAATGTTTCTAGCTATCATAGTGTCTGACATATATGAGGTTTTCTTAGTACACCTCATATTAGCGATTTTGACCTATTTTGACCTTTGGTGACCTTGATATTGACCTGACAAGAAAAATGACCGAAGTATTTTCGATATCATTTTCGAAGAGCTTTCGATTGCCGTTTTGCGCTTTTTTCTAGCTCTCTTAGTTTTTGAGATCGTGGGGGTCTTTTTAGCCCCCCACCAGGGCGAAGGTGGCCCGTACCCGCCACCGGGGCAAGGGTTAAATTACACCTTGTTAAATGTATGTACCTTGCATGTTATTTTTGTAACTTTTTAATTATATAAATCTATAGATTTCCTAAACTTTTATTATTTATCCTTGGGCACATTAAAACTATAAATTTTAGTCACATCGCCCGGGATCCCAGGATCAGTACCCAAAATCCCAAGATCCCAAGGCACAGGCCCGTATCCCAAGATCTTGGGACAAATCCGAAGGAGTGGTAACGCTGGCGATAACTAAGCAATCCTGGTTCTTTTTGCAACAACTAGATCCGATCCAAAAAATTAATTGCAACATTAGCAAAATCCGTCATATATAAGACTTAGAACATTGGAATTAAGCCGGAGGTGAGCCATTTCCCACACGTTCTGAAAATTGAGGCAAAGCAAGAGACAAATTATCAGTCGAATGGCAAACATCTTAAATTTGTTCCATAAAAATGGAGTGGGCTAAGTGGAATCATAAACTACTAGGTACTACGTAACCAGCCTTTTTGATCTGAATGTGCAATCACAAAGGCACCTACGTACCCACATGCCACGTACTTCGCATCTTCAAATCCATATGTATGTTACAGGGAGAGTGCGAAATCCGGGAGTTCGCGAACTCCCTAGGGATTTCATGAAATTACTGACTAGCCAGGGAGTTCGCGAAATCCCTAGGGAGTTCGCGAAATCCCTGGGTGACCAGGAGTTCGTGAAATCCCTGGACTTAGAAGTCAGGGAGTTCGCGAAATCCCGGATAAGCACTCAGGGAGTTCGCGAATTCCCTGACATTTAGACAGCTCAAGGATGACTAGCTAGGTTTGCGAACTATTGTTCTTATGATTTATTTCAAACAGTAACCAGACATTTTCCGTAAAAAATCACGTATAAGGGAGGTCTTAAGCTAAATATTAGGAAGGTTTTAAGCTAAATATAAGGAAGTTCATAATTTTATTGTTGAGGTCGTAGCGATACATTTATCAAGTTTATCAAGTTATCAAGTTTTGCAATGTAAAAGTTCAGTTGCTGCTGATTGCAAATGTGGATCGCGGGAGAGAAAGACACTGGCCCCTGGCGGTTCCAAAACGCCCTGGTCCACTCCTGAAATTTTGTTTCCCACACACTCCCCCACTGAATACACCTTCGCCTTCAGTGTGATTTGATACGTGGTTATTTTATATTCATGATATATTTGATACGCGGATATAGGGGGACAAAGGGAGCAGGTGCCCCCCCGATCGACCCTCGGCGCCCCTGAAAGGTCACGGCGCCACTTTGAAATGTCGATTTCCATTTTCCATTCCTCGTCCCTAGGGATGTAAGAATCGGCGCCCACCGATAGGTTTTTGCGCCCACCTGATAGGTTTTTTTCCGGTCAAAAAAGGCACTCCCCTGGTCCGGATGGTCCGGATGAAATGACCTGAAACGAAAATGTTGACAGGAGTTGTAAAAAGCTTCAGAAAAAACTGTACTGGATACAGCAGCGCTGCGCGTAGCCGTTTTCAAGACTGCGAAAAACCCAAGGGGTATGGTTACCCAACCCCCGCCCCGGCCATGCACGTACTCGGTACGAAGTCGGTCAGGTGAACCAACTGTAAGTACCGTTAGAGACTAAATTCTGAAGCGCTTCTTTCCAACTCACTTATCCAGCATCTGCAGAGAGATCATTATCATATCACAACCCTCATTACTACACAAAAGAGAAATACTGCTTATCTGATGGGCATTTCGTATTACAATCTGGGTAAGGAAAATACAATAATGCTATATTATGTTTTGCATTAAGTTCATTAATGCATTCCAAAGTTTTGGCCAATCTTTACAGGTACGGTTCGGGTATACTAAGATAAATTTTCAGAGCTGCAACAACGAAATAATTATTCTGCAAATTAACATAGATCATATCTCTGTTTTCAGTTTATCAGCATATTAGGAGCGTTATACAGTTTCAGCTATAGCTGAACATAAGCCGACAACTATAGCTGTCGGCATAAACAGGATACGGAATAAAACAATTGTTACGCATATTTTCCATGTGCTATCTCATTGCCTATTGTCATGACCGTGGCTGGAGCACTTAAGCTTGAAGTGCATTTGCTGGGCCGCCGGAATCGACAATAAAATTTCTGAAAGCCTTGGCAATGGTCAAACGATGACAGGCGTGCCGCTTCTTACACCGAGAGCTTTTTCGAGGCCGACACTTCCTCCTGAATCAAAATATTGTTATTGGAACATTTGTAGACGTCCGTAGTACATTCCAACATAGACATAGCTAAAATAGACCTTTGTGAAGGTATACCAGTTCTTTATCCGTTTCTTACGGCACAATACTTCCCATCAGGAGTTTGCTTTGTTAAGGAATCAAGATATTCATTACAGATGACAATGAAAAAGTAGTGGCATCTCTAGTTTGTTTTGAGCCCCCTCCCCCTCCACATCTACGGTTCATATTGCATTAACCATACACCTCGAGGAAGGCTAGTGACTCGAATAGTTCGTCAGCGGGCACAAGGACCCGGTGTGAGGTAGAGCTGGGGGCGTAAAATTAATTTTCAAGAAACAAATATCAGGCCGACATAAAATCAAGCAAAATACATCATAGAAAGAGAAAACATGGACGGGGAGTGTAAAACCAGATCACTGAAGGATAATTTTTCGGATTTAAACTATATGACATATTGGCATGTTAGGGATTTCGCGAAATCCCTGAAAAGCATTCAGGTAGTTCGCGAAATCACTGAAGTTTCAGTGAGTTCGCGAAATCCCTAGGGAGTTCGCGAAATCCCTGGTCGGCCAGTGATTTCGCGAACTCCCTAGGGATTTCGCGAACTCCCTGGCTGGTCAGTGATTTCGCGAAATCCCTAGGGAGTTCGCGAAATCCCGGATTTCGCACTTTCCCTGTAACATGTACACACTCATTTTGCTTGCCGTAATGTTATACCAGAAGTGCGAGGGCCAATGAGCGTATGCATAGTTATCGTTGCATGGGCATGTGGCTATATTGCACAATTGTGTCTAAAACATCAGTGAAAAAGTCAGATCTAAATATACCCCTGGCTGAAAGCCGAGGCAATCAGAAGAAAAAAACTGATATAAATGACCAGGTACGGGTCATGACCTATCCATGGGAAATGTATTGAAAAACGGGAATTGGTCAAAAAATATGTTTGTAGATGCGGTTTCGAATTTCTTCCTATTCCCAAAATTGTATTATCTTATGCCATTATCCAGGGGTCGTATTGCAAGTTTGGACCTGGGACTTCTGAGAGGTCGTCTAGGACCAGTTGGAAGGTTTTCAGACAAAGGATAATACTTTCGCAAGAAAGGAGGATATAACATCCATTGTGATTCCACTACTCTTGGATTATCATTGCAAGTCGATTGGTATGCATATTGTCTAAGTGTCTATGTTAGGTCAGAGCAGTGGCGGATCTAGTCGAGTGGTTTGGGAGGGGCAAACCAAAGTCGAAAAGCAAAAAAACGTCGCGCAGTGAAAAATTGCGTTACAATATGCCTTTTTGGTAAGATTTTGGGAACTGGAGACGAAAAGCAAAAAAAGAAAAAAACGACACGGGGTGAAAAATATAGACTCTTAGATACTATTTCTCTATAGATACTTTTTCCCTATCCAAGCCCCAATATTTACACTGAAATTCACTAATTCTGTTTGAAGTTGAGAGTTGAAGCACCAAAATCTTGCTTACAAGCTAAAAAGGAGTCGGGGAAAAAGGAGGTCGATCGCTTTGGGGGAAAAACATAGTTTTGCCCCGAGCTTTTCCGTTTGGGGGGTCAATTGCCTTTTTGCCCCCCCTGGATCCGCCACTGGGTCAGAGGGTAATCTTGGCCTGACCATATGTCAGGCCATTTGTATGTCTTGACCTGGTACTGTTATACCATGTCTGGAGCCAAGCATTGCGTAGCTTCAACTGAAACCTCATAGTATAATATATCTACGTCAAACTGGGTAACGATCATCGCTGAAAAAAACCGCGGTGAATAATCTTGAAAATTCCAGCGTGAAACTGACCCTCAGCTTTTCACTTGTCAATGAAGTGACCTTGATACTATCCAAATTATATAGCACTATGCCGTCATCACTTGCTCTACAATGCATGCTAGCTGTTACGACCGTATCTTCGTAGGCATTGCAAAGACGAATGTGCTTTTGAAAAGACTGCAACGGATAAAACGTTTAACTTGTTTCAAAATTATTTGACTTATCGACGCGTTTATAAATTTTTTCCTAGATCAGCGAGTAGCGTCTTGAAAAAAAGATGTGGGATAATCTGTGACCCCATCCAGTACCCATGTTTAAGTGAGTGTGAATGCGTGTCTGTGCGTTTATTTAACCGGCTGACGGTGTTTGAACTTCATTTTCACATATTACAAAAAGGCTACAGGCTCTCAGATATTGCAAAATACTATTCCAGTTATCAGTTTCTCAAGATATATAAGCCACATACCACGTTTTTAGCCAGGTCGTACGTGATCTGTGCTTATGACAATTGTCTTTTGATTTTTCAATCGTGGCAAATTCTGTTTAAGGACATATTCTTGCAACACCCTAGTATTTTATATATGGAATTATCCAGATTTACAACCTTGCTAATAACCACAATATTAAAAGTGCAGTATGATATAAAGTATGTACATGTTAGCATTCACACGAAATCAATATTGAGTTCTGAAAATTGAAAACATGAAATTGGGACGACATTTTACCAAAACTTTAACGTTTCATTAGGGGGAGGGAGATGGGTACCCACAAAGAGATATAAATTCCACAGCCCTGACCTTGTGGCCCTGTGTTTGGAAAACTTCAACTAGAGGGCTGCGACAGTAGCATTTTCAAACTTGGTCCAGGATAGCCGGAGTTGTTCAAGTGGAAGTCTTGTTTTGTAGATGTAGAATTATATCCAAAAGTCTAAAGAACTCTGTTAAATGTCTAACATGGGCTTGCATGCTAACTCAGCTGGATCCCTAGCATGTCAGCTAGGGATCCAGCTGGCTGAGACTTAATCTGGAGTGAGCATATTTCATTGATAAATATGTGCATATGAACATTTTCGGTGCAATTTTTAGCGCCACGCTCGTTGATTCCCTCCCACCATACGAGTATCTTCAGAGGGTGAGTCCCAGTATTATGTCCGGAGCTGGTAGGCCCTATTGACTCGGTCAATGGCCGCCGCGGGGCGCCGTGAGCCACTGCAGCTGGCGGGGGCGCCGCCGCAGCGCCTGCGGGACGTCTGGACGCCGCAGTGGTGACTGGTGGCAGCCGGCTGTCCGATCCGGCCGATACGGCGCCGATGCGCCGTTGAGTGGCGCGGCGCCAATCCGTCGCCGCCCGCCGGCGTCTGCCGCCGCCCTCAGACTGTCCGTCGCCCCCCACCCCCCCCTCCCACCGTCGCCTACAACAATTTATTGCAAAGCCCTCTTAGTCGACATAGTTCCTAATGAAACGCCCACAATGGTGGCTCTCTTTTCCGGAGGCAAATACCAGCAGAAGCAGTCGCCCCGGACGGTGCCGCCGGCGGTGAATCGGTCATGCGAAGACAGTGAGCGCAAACAGGCGAGACAATTCCATCATGGCCAGACATAATTGGATGTCTGGTGTGCTGCAAAGTGTCGGGGGCCGCCAGTTGCGGTTGGGGCTGACAGGTACAGACCTCGTCGGATGGCTCATACCCAGCATACTGGGTACATCGCATCGCATATATCCGACGACAGATGATGTTGGCTACCATCTGTTCCCAATTCGGTACAGATGGTATGAGCTACACAAAGAGCAAGGGGTTATTAACACGCGCATTGACGGGGATCTGAGCCACCTTCGCTTTGACGGGGGGCCCGGGTACCCTCCTAAGATCTCGAGAACCACGGTAGGTAGCGAAAAACGGTAAACGGCGTTGGGTAGCCCATCCACTTCTCCATCGAAAATATTTGAACCATTTTTTTGCCAGGTCACATTTGAGGTCACGAGAAGTCAAAATATGCCGTCACAGGGATAACATGTAAATTAAGTTTTTCAGCCACTACATCTGAACAAGAAAAGATAGGGAAAAACGACTCAACACGCGCATTGACGGGGGCGGGTACCCGCCCCCCTCGGGTTTTTCGGAGATAGCAGAAAAACGGCGGGCACGTACGCGCCTCCGTATTTGGCATACCTTTTACCTCATCATTTTTACAACTTCTGTAAAAATGTTAAGGTTAGTTTGTCTCAGGTCAGGTCACCAGTACAGGTCAAGTGACCCGACCTCAAAAAAGTTTAAGATAGCATAAATCGGAGCAGGGTGAACTTATCCGATTGAAACTCATATCACATAATGACCCCACCGAGTTCTCTAAAATATGTTCGGGTATTTTTTATATCGATGACCTAAGGTCAGATACGAGGCATGACCTCTCCTTTGGAAATCCAAGGGAAAATGGTTTTTACGGAATAACTCAGTAACGGATGGTAATAGAGTATTTATTTTAGCTGAATTAGACTTTTGCTGCCTGGGCTTTGCACTTCTAATGATATGCATTTTATATAATTTGACCCTGACCTGACCTCAGGTCAGGTCAAACCCTTGATTTGACCTAGCAAGGTCAAATTATATATCAATCGATTCGGCTTGCTGAGAGGATTCATATAGTTCAAGTAGTTTTGCTCTATCTTTACTTGTTCAGATGTAATGGCGAAAAACGTAATTTACATGTTATCCCTATGACAGTATGTTTTGACCTTTCGTGACCTTAAATGTGAAC